>JASMMZ010000003.1:28482337-28611367 GCA_038502455.1 Anisogramma anomala | reverse complement strand
ATTACTATTACTATTACTATTACTATTACTATTACTATTACTATTACTATTACTATTACTATTACTATTACTATTACTATTACTATTACTATTACAACTACTTGACCATACTATTATACTCTCCATTATCCGAATTACTCTTTACGCCGTTAACAGAAAACAATTTCTCATCCATTTTAATAAGCTTATCTAACTTATCATCAATACACTTCGCGATTTGAACCAGCTATTTAATAGCTTTCAGCTGGGCTCCCTACTCGTTTATTGACTACAATGCCTACATTCGTTACCGGAATAATTAATTTACTTAAAATCCAAACTCCTCATTCAGGAGCTGTACCATATGAAGGCTACCAACTCGAATAAATGTATAGGATATAAAACTGGCACCGCTACATGTATTAACCTTATACTAGGTAATTCTATGGACCCATATCGTCTTTTTTTAACCGCGACTACTTAAATTTGCACGTTATTAAGCCATTAATCAATATTTGGAAATCGGTTTATAAACGAGTAACTCACCTCGGTTTTAGGCGTCGAAATTTAAGAAAACTTCAGAAAAATCCTTGACGGTTTCGTTTATATTAGAATTGAGATCCAGGGGAGTTCAAGTGTAGCCGAAGATCCAGTATGTCACTAATAACTCGTAGGCGGCATCTAATGTTGATATTAAATTGTTTATCAACAGTTTTGCAACCGTTACTCTGATTTATACTTACTCTCAGTTCCATGGCAAAAATTATATAGATTATAGGCTATCTTATATACGTACCCGAAACAAATTATTTTTCGAGTTTATCTAGATACATTTTGATGAAGCGTCATGTCGGGAATTACATATTTTACAACGGAAATTGAATGATTTTAAAGTCAAAACTCACTTTTTTAATAGAATTGTCAACTTTTGCGCTCAAGTTAAGGTTTATCTTAGCGGCTACAACTTTTATAATAAAAATTACTTAAAGATTTAGAAATGCATTGAATATGTTTGAGTAATAGATGGGCATTACACTACTCTTAAAGGAAGATAAAGTTATTATAGGTAGGGAAAAAATGGGGGGGGGCTTACAGGGATTATCTATAAGGATATCGGTAAGAAAGCTATTGCCGGCGCTATTCATGTCGTACCAAAACGTTCGACGCTTGGAATCTTTCATACGATGCTATAACATTCCAAGATGCTCCGAAGCGGTTATTATATAACTTCCAAAATAGTCTACAGCAAGTTAGCATCTTCCACTACCCTTTATAGTTCGCTAACATCTTTTAAAGTCTTTAATAATAAGAACTCTAAAGAGTAAACGGTGTGGTAATGTCATAGGATAGTTCCTAGGCTAATGGTTACTAGGGATTTAGCACTAGTAGTTGCTATGCTGCTACCATGCTTTGGAGCTATTTGGAAGCATGCCCTCACCTGTTATATAACCGGTCCCCCCTATTTTTTGTAACTTCGTAGCAGCTACTTAGCAAGAGTTTAACTTTCTCTCTTCATCAAGGATTATAAATAGTATCCGACCGCCTTAATAGAAAGCTCTAGCTTGGTTCTTATACAAAATGATTTTATGAAATAAACGTATAAAGTTATTAATACACTGTTAAAGGATGGTAGATATGTCACAAAGGCTGAAGTGAATGGTTAGTTTCTGAAAAGATTAAATCAGATACGAAACGCGGTTTTATACTCGTTATCCTTCTTTATATAGATTTTGTAAACCGCAATTTTAACATGAAATTTAGTAAACTACTTAGCTCGTAAAATATTAGTAAACGTTTTTGATAAGAGGGAAAAGATATTGGTCAGCTTTTATAATAACGTTAACTTGTCGGTAATCGAAGTAAAAGCATGCATCGTCTTCTAGTTTCTTAACTGAAATTATATAGATACCCATAAAAAAGCTACTTGCGTAAATACAACACTAATTTAACAATTCCCATTTTCCGTCATACTATAATCTTTTCCTAAAACATTTTTGACGAGTTCTAAGGAACTGTTAGAAGTTAGATTGCATCATTTTTTTAAAAAAATTATAATCGGTTTCCTAATAGTGTAATAATAGCTTATTTGCAACATTTTTAAGGATTGAAAATGTAAATCATTTGAGAACATTTGAAAGTTTATCGTCGATAATAGTAATTTATTTCGTGTTAAACGTTTTTTTAATGTCTTCCAGAAAAATAGATTCAAGTTATGTAATAATGGCTGAGTCCCTACGCGTTTTTCGGAATATTAATAAAAAACCGTAATACTCACGCTCTTAAATAACTTTCATTTGGTTATGAACTCTCGTTACTATATGTAGTATTTACTCATTTTTTCTAAAGGCAATACTTATTTTAAAGTATCATAAATTACCTACAGTTAATTAATAAAACTTTTAATGAAAATAATGTCTTTTGAAACAAAGAATAATATAACATTGAATATATTATCGATACCAATCTCAGTCTACGTCCAAATAAGTTCAAAAGTAAAAAAAAATGGTTTGATAATAGCAAAATATTAAATTGTTTCGTTAAATCATAGAATTGGAATGAAAATACACGGTAATTATAATCAGAAGATAAATTGTTTATCAAAAACTTTATGATATTTACATCATATATAGATTGAAACGTTGAAAAATGAAATAAAATTATAAAATAATATTTTACGAACAGGGAATTGTTCATGAATTATAGGTAAATTAATGGGTCGAATTGAAGTCATTTTAATCTTTATATACGATTATATACAGAATTGACTCTTTTTTATTTTTAAAGTCGATAAAGTTGGTAACGGCAATAAAACTGATTCTCGTATTAACTTTAGTACCAATTCTTTCAAACGATGGGAGGAATATAAAATATAGATTTATATTTGTTAATTATTCACGTTGTATTGTAAATTAAAACCGTATTCCCTACAAAGTAAAAGTTTAGCTTAGTTAACCTAATAAAGCTTTGTTTATTGTGGGTTTGTAAAACGTTTACGAGCGTTATAATAACATTTTTATTTATCATACGCAGGTACATTTTTGTTACTAACTTTTATTATAAACGTTACTTCTATCATTATAATTATTAGTATAATTTTCGTCAATACCGTTATATTGAGGGTGAAGGTTATAAAACCGTTCGTTAATAGGTTAAAACCGTACAATCCATTCTTTATATTCCTTGGGTATATAGAAATGAGTAACGCGTTCATAAAGATAGTTTTAATAGCTTTGTCAGAGATAATGAGTTTAGCGGCTTATTTTAAAAAAAAAATCAACTTCGGCTAATATCGTTTTTCAAACGTTTAACAAAACGTAAAACCGTTTATAAAAGCCGTATTTCAAACTTGTTAACCGATTTACAATTGGTTATACCGCGTTCAAATCATCATAATAGGCGTTAACTTTTAATATAAAGGGGTTGAGGTTGTTATTACTACTATATTTACCATAAACGTAATAACTTTTTATACCAATTTTCATTATTACTTTTAATTATTGAAAGATAGTGATCTACCAATAAGATGGTACATGCATCCATGTTTGCTATCAGGATAGCGTATAACGTCTAGTATATTAGATATGTTCAGCTCTACTAAGCTCTGCAGTAGTTTCTAGTATTTTACCTTGAAATTATCACATTGAACTTAGTATAATCGTTGTTGTCTTGCATATTATTCAAAATTGTTAACTGTAAGACTACAATATGAGAAGCATTAGACCTTTTCTAACCATTATGAAAGTAAATTGTGTAAAAGTTACCAGCTCTGGCAGCTGCTAGAATAATAACAGCCCCCAATAACTTCCAACTTCACCAACTTTGCTTTACACTTTACAATTTAAATCCTTTCCTCCTTAAATCTCGCTATCACATCATCGCTACCGCAAACCTATGAACTTTCTTTCCTCAATACTCAGATTTGCTTGTAAATAGATATGAGTTGTTCGTTTTGCACCTTAATCCCGATGCGCCGTAATTCTCGCCGCTACAATCGCGCAAAATATGTCACCGATCCACCGTATTTCAGCCCTCAAAAATGATAATAGAGATAATTTTTTCTCTTTTTCTTTTGTTCTTAATACGCTAACGAATATTCCCTCGATATTCGCGTTTTCATTAGCAGCTACTTTTCGATTTTTTAATCCTTATACATTAGTTACTCAAGCTAAAATAGATACGATATTGGAATATGTTAAACATCTCTAAAAATAAATCGCAAAGATAGATATTAGGTTGAATAAACGCCTTAACGACCTTAATATTAGCTTTTAATAACAGATCAAAGATAACCAAATTATTACGATAAGTTACTTTAAAATATTTACGCGTAAATATCAGTAACGTTAATGTAGTTTTAATCTTCCCCTTTAACGTAGCGTTAAATTCCCTTCATGTAGCTTTAATCATCGCTATAACTTTGAATGGAATCGCAAAGGTAAACCCAAACATTAACGTAATTATGAAGATTGTGGTACCACTTCTATAAATTCTTCGTTTACCAGCGGCCTTTACTATTTATAACGTGAAAAAATCGGTGTATATGATTTTTGATATTATGATACCTTCGAAATAGGTATTTCTATAGTATGTTGCTATATATTTTTATAGTAGTATGAAGTTTTTGGGTTTGGCTGGAAATTTTTATTAAATTTTACTTTAATAAGAAAGGCTAGATTATTTCTATATCTCATATATTATTGTAATATTTCGCTATCTTTTGGTTAAATATTAAGATTTTTGATGGGGAGTGCTTGAATTCAAGTTTTTTGGGTCTCATAGTTATTCTTAAAATTGTAACGTAATGTTTTTCAATAAATTAAGTTCGTATTATAGAAAAGTTCAAAAATTAACCCTTACTTTATAAAAATTTCTAAATAATAAATACGACTTACGTAAACATATTGAAACCAAATTTAGATACGTATAAGATATATATATATTTTACTGTAGTAATGCAAATTGATATAACTTCATCATCAATAGATGAACTTCGTTTGATTTAATTACTAAGTAAAATATTCGTTTACCTACTCGCAAACAAACCTTAAAAGAATATATATAACCAATTAATTTTTTTTAATTATTATTGCCGACCATTAATACTCCTATTATCAACCTGTCATGAAGAATGGTTGTGAAAAGTAAAATTCGTGGTAATTATAAAAAAAAGCTCGGAATAGAAAAAATATTTTATATAAGAATTAATAGAGTTATAATCTAAACCTATATAAGGGAGGTTATCGCCGCAATTGCGAGAAACTTGATACTCGCGATGTTCGCGATAATCGAGATCGTGAAAGACGTGAGCCATGCAACAAACATGAGGATTGCGACCGCAAGCGCTATGATGATACTCGTTACGGTAACTGTGAGGGTCGCTATCGAGACGACGATGATTATCTCTGTACCCAACGTTAACACGTATACTATATTTAGTCTAATAAAGAGGTTGTTAATTATTTTAGTGAAAGCGAATCCAAACGCTTATTTTTACCACTTTAAGCTAGTAAGATAAGCTTCATATTTAGAAACCCTTATATTTTCGACTAAGCGGACCTACGCATATTATAGCGAATCTTATAAGTCGTGTAATACTTCATTCGAGGCATTAAAAGGACTGATAATGAAAGAAAATTACTCTTATGGGTTATGAAAAAAATAATTAGTTATATAAAACTTTTTTTAGGATATTGGTCCGAAGAATATTACGTTTTCTATAGAAAATTTGAAAGTGGTTATAATTCAATAGGTTAACGATGGAGTCACCTTTGTTATAAATAATTATTGTTTTCTACACATAGTCGTATGTAGCTCGCTTTCAAGTCTAAACTGTACTTTATACCTGGATATTAGTATAGGTAAAGATTTCGTTGTTAAAGCATAAATAAATAAGTATTTTCCTAATTATATTGAGATAGACATTTTGTAAGATAAATACCAGCCGATTTTAGGCGACATAAAACCTTCGGTAAAATATAATATTAAGGTTCACTGTATTTCTATAGCTTATCACTATAAATTTGATAATATACCTGGAATTTCTAAAGAAATATCTAAGGTCTAAATCGTAGACCATTTGGAGGTCGGCGTTTTATTATTTCACAATTAGCTTAAAACTTGTGAGGCTGATATCTTATTTCTAAAAATGTTATACTTTTTGAAAACAATCATTTTGAAGTACCGTTTTCGCTTCATAAAGCTGATAAGAGTTCAGTTGTATGTAAAGTTCTTGTTAAAGCTCTAATTAAAAAAGTGTTACCTAAACAAATAGTATATTTTACTATTAAGTATGTCATACTTTTCAAGAAGTGTTGAATTATATTTACGACTCAACATTCATACGTTGTGAATGCTATTAGATACTCTACTTTTCGTTACATTATTTTATGATATCATTCCTCTAATACTATAATGAAAATTTCCAAAAATATGCGTCTTGTAATTATGATTAAATGTAAAAATATTATATACTTTTACACCAGTTTAAATAACTTTATATAAGACTGTACGTGTGTCATAAAAATGGGTAATATTAAGTCAAAAATTACTTACCCTAAGTGTAAAGCTGTTAGGGTTGTTTAGTGGCTTTCGTCGTTATAAGCGATTTGAACTCCGAAACCCCACCTATAGGAGCCTAATTTAAACTGATTTCTAATACGGCTAAGATAGTTAAGAGATGGTAACCTCATACTATTTCGAAAGCTTTTGTTAACTCCCAATCTAACATATCATTCATGGACGTTGTCACAGCTTCGATACAAAACTTAAAGGAAGATATAGGAAACTTGGCGAAGATAACGCGAAAGTCTAATTTCGCAAACAATAGAATTATGGATATTACTATATACCCCTACTGCAGATATTACTATGTATCCCTACAGCTAGTATACATAGGTCAAGTGGCAGTGCACTATACTACAAGGTGAATTACTGCAGAGTGCACGATAACGTGTCACGCTGCAGGCTGCACTCTTGCAAGGCGCAAAGTGCATCATACGTGGCGTGGTTTGGAAGGGGAATTTCAGAACGTATGACAAAAGGGCTACTGCCCGGATAAGAGGTTTATAACCTCCTATACGTGGTATGCACTCTCTGGAATGCTTTTTCTTAACTTATTATCTATCTTTACTACAATATAAATCTTACGATTACTCTTCATTTATATTCACGTAAATGGAAACCTTACTGGAAAAAGAAAATCTTGTGTTACAGGCTTTCCTACCTTATTTAACATTGAAACACCAGAAAATTCGCCTATACTAACCACTAAATATAATACATATATCAACGTTACGTACTATAATACTACAATAATTGCTAAATTTACGATGGATTGCCCAATATATAGCAAGACTTAAGCCTTATAAAGTTTGTATTCGAATAAATGATGAAAATTTCTTTCATTAAAGATTGGTAAAAAGCTAAACTCAACCGATATTACTACCCTATTTTATATCGCGATGAAGCTTTACTTAACGAGTATTTCGACGGTTTATATGAATAAGGTAATATAGAATATATCGATAATTTATCACTCTTTACCTTGCTTATATTCTTATTTTAAAAAATTGCGTGGTATTGAGAAAGGTTATGTAATTATTAACCTTGAACCTTTAAACAAATACGTGATACTTAATAGCTATCTGATCCCTCTTTTGACAAATATTATCAATTTAGTACATAAAGCCAAATAAGTTTTTGTAATAGATATAACAAAAAAAATCTTTAAACTTTTTATATACTTGAATTATCAATATCGGTTTTTTTAATCATTGTAGCTTCAAACGCAAGAAAGTTACAGCCATATGATTCAGATATTCGTTAGCCTTCGCCAAAAGATTTGCAAACTTTACATTAAAACCGTATCTCTCCTTTTTCTAAACATTTATAGATAACATATTTGGCTTGTCAAATGGTTCCAAAAATAATAAAAGTCATTTATTACAAATATTCGCCTTTATTGTCGAAATTAAAGTCTTGTTATTAGCCAAAAGATCCTACATGAAATCCCAATCCATAAACCTACTCGGTCATTACATTAACAACCTCAAGCTTTCCACTATTACTGAACTTATGCAAGGCTTCAAAAATAAAATATTTCCAACTACTTTCGGAACGCTAATAACATATTTAGGTACTACTGGATTTTTACACCTTATAATACCCTACTTTATATATCTATATAAGCTTTTATAAAAATTAAAGATGTATTTACTATCTATAAAACGTAAAACGAGACGAGTTGGAAACAATGACCATAGAAAACGCATGTATTACACATAAATCACTAAATTCATATTTCTAACCCAATAAAGGGGTTTATTTCAAAATTTTCAAAAATATCTCTATAATCGCCTTAAATTGTACCATATAAATATGTCACACAAAATATTTTGATAAATTGATAAACGCTTATAACGAGGCTTTAAACTGATATTTTGTCATTTTGAAAGTAGTTATATATAGACGCGAGGTAGTACAAATCCGGTTATAGTAACATCACCTATTATATCTTTGACAAATACCTTACCAAAGCCCAACTCACTATAGGGTCTTGGAGAACGAGGTAAAATACCTCGTTGTGGTATGCAAAAGCCTTATAAAAACTTTTATTGGAAATACTTATCCACTGAATATTCTCATGAATTATAAATCTACAATAGGCATTATTAATAAAACATCTCTGAATACAACTTCCACAAACAAAATGAATAAACTATTTATCAATACAACTATATATTTTAATACATATTACCTAAATGTTATTCGTTTTTCAAAAATAATTAATTTGTTTCCAAATACTTTATTGATGCTCTCTACACCTAGTAAATATATTTTCAAAGCCTTAAACGAAGTATCTATTTTTGATTCAATCTCGAATATGCGGTTACTAATGATACCTAATGAAATTAATTTAACTTTAAATATTACCAAAAAGGTTTTATCAAATAAACCACTTTTAAAATTTTAATCGGTATATGAGGAAGAGGGAACTTAACGAGTTATTATTATTACACCTAAACATAGATTCTGAAACTAATAATAAAGAATTCATAACCGGTGATAAAATTAGTCATCCTTTCAATTTAATAAAACTTCTATATTATAATAAATACGAAACGGTTTATAAGCTATTTGCAATCTCACGCCGTTTAATTTAAAAATTTCTTTAAAGTATTTATGATAACAGATACTACTTTAGTTTGAAATGCGTAATAATAGTTTCGAACAAACTATATCTCCTGTATAATAAAAAAATGATGTGAAAATATTATCGTTATTCAATTCTTTACAAAAAATTATAGAATGATAATCAAAATTGAATAGGTTGTGTTCGCTTAATTCAAACTCCCGAGAAACCTATGTATATATTATACATGGACTTTGTTACCGCGCTACCCAATGTTTTATCCGCTATCACGCCGTAAACAGTACCAGCTTATAACGAACTTGATACGATTGTACCTATTATCTTTAAAATATTGAAGTGTATTCTTCTACTTTCATGTTATACTATATACATAATATTTTGGTAGGACGAAATTTTATATCTCTATTTATGACTTTTGAACTAACTATATCTGAAAGAAATAATTTTAAATCGCGACGCTCAATTTTTATCTTTATATAAACGAGATTTATGAAAGAGCTTTAACCCGATATCAAAAATGACATCGGCATATTATTCTTAGGTAAAAGAATGAACAGAAAGAAAGAATTTAGTGGTTAAGGTTACCGTTTATATTTTATCACTAAGCATTTAAATTATTTGTAAAATTGTTGGTAGGCCCTAGACGTTGCAAAGTTATCGATTCGATTGGTCTTCGAAGTAACAGTAGTATTGCAGTAGTCAGATGGTGGATGTATTGTTCTAGGTTTGGCAGACCGCTAGCTGGTCTGCACTGTAATTTGTATAGCCAATTGCTTGGCTCATACCCTAGAGTGAAGTGCAGCGTACTGTACTCGACTTATATTCAATACAGTAAGTCTCCACAACGTAATACACTTAACTTACAGTTTAATATAGTTAACTTTACTTAGAGTAAAGTTAACCTATTGCACTTCATGTAATACTATTCCAACACTGGCGGCTTTTAAGTTTGTATGCGTACGTTAGTGTGACTGACTAATCTTTTTCAGTTAACACTGAACAGCGACCTCGTACCCCTTATCAATTCCAATTGACTTTTATATTGCATTGCACCCAATTGTATGCCAATTAAACCCATTTGACCTTAATTGCTCCATTGCTCCAAGGTTCGAGTTTATTAACCCCTATAAAAAAAATTCCGCTACAGGTCTTTGTAGGCCTCCATTTTAATTTTGTCAGTTAAATAGGTTACCATCGTAGCCTTTACTTCCCGGTTAGTCTTTTAGTTTGCTATCACGTGATTTAGGCTTTCCGGATGGCTGGTTAACGTAGCTTTAAATACGTACAGTTAGCTTATTGTTATTTATAAATCTTTCCAGGGCTTTATTTGTCTTAGTCTTCGTTATGGCATTTGTAGGATTATCTTTGCCATCGATTTATCGGAACTCATCAATCTCCCTCCCTTCATAGGTTTTACGTAGTGTTATTATGTCGATTATTAGGCGTTTTTCGCTGGTAATTCCGATTTTTAATAGATATTCGAAAAGAATTTTCGAGTCAGTATAAATTATCACCGGAATAAAAGGAATCTTTAGGTGCCTGATGATAAGGTTAAGGGTTTCCTACAACGTTATGCCTACATTAAAGCTCGCCATTATACCGTAGAACTCCGAAGTTAGCACGTTTCATATAATCGTCTTACACTAGACAAAGGTCTAGTAAATCAGGTTATCGGTGATCATAAATTGGTCTTTCTACCTATCTTTGTCAACGAGGGTTATGAAAAAGCCGATTTGTAAAAATAAGTCGGTGTTGTTTACAAAGGATCCGTTCGTAAGGATTATTAGCTTGGCTTTTGAGAGGTCAATCAATACCATATTGATTCCATGGTTTAAGTTCCTCATTTTTTACTCCAACCTCTTATTTAGTTTATTAAATTTTTTATCCGTTGGTATTTATACTTGTGTCGTAATAGATAAATCGTATAAGGCTTTCGGTTGGTATAAAATAGTAATATAGTTATCCCGTATACGTTATTCCAAGTACTGTTGAGTCTTAGCTTTATCAGTCTTATCGATTGTGGTAAAAACAGCGCCCTAGTATTTTTAACGAAAGCTTAAACCAGCATTAACATTAGGTATACGGATTGACGATTTATTAAAGTCGAGTTGGGTATTTTCCGTTAACGTCGTTACCGGTTTACAATTTCAAAACTTAGAATCTTTAATCGCCTATTATTTTAATATTATAAAGCTCATAGTTTTAACGAAAGGGGTATCATTAGTTCATATACCTACGACGTTGAAGTCTTTTTCTTATGTCACTAACAAGCACGAGTTGTATATTAAAGATTTTATCGTCAACTGTAATTTAATGTATAACTTGTAGGTTAGAAACCAGTAAACTCCTACTTTAGCCAATCTGTATAGTGGCTTAATACAACGCATTATCATGCCTAAAGGGTATATAATGCGTAGTTCCTATAGTAGCTTTAGTAATAAGATTCTTTATAAATCCGTCATTGATTGTGTATAAGTTTATATAATATTACGGCTATTATGTGTAAAATTGCCTTTAATCCTAGCTAACAAAATTATTGCTAAGGTAATCACTAAGCGTTAGCTGATCTTATAAATCGGTAGCAACGACGTTAGAATCTAGTCCTTGCCTTTATCGCCGTATCCCTATTCGATTAGTCGTGATTTTTCGTACGGCTGCCCCGTGGTGTTGCCCTTAGCCTTGTAAATAATCCTCAACTTAAAGATTGTAATATTCGGGTCTTAAAAGTTAAAATCGGTCTTCGATATAAATTATACAACTCATTAAGTCAGTAGGCCGTTAATTTCGACCTTATCGTTTTTTTAAAAAGTTTACCGAAAGTCTTAATAATCCCTTATACCCAAAACCTTGCTACCAAGTCTTCGTTATCCTCATTTTTCCTGCTTACCCAAGCAGTATTATAGATACGGTCCGGTGTGCATTCTTCCTCTTTAATGTTTTCCTTTTTCTTTGGGGGTCGCCTACATCGGCGACGTTTCATTAGCTTATCAACAATAGATAAAAAAGGGTTGTATTGGCTCGATCGTTTTTCTTAGGGGGTTTAAGTATCTTTATATTGAGTATCCATAATGTAGGACTTGACCTAGGTGGTTCGGAAGGATATAAGGCCGTTAGCAATTTTAACAACTACTTTAAAGTTTATAATACTTAATATCTTATATAGACTTTCTCATTTGCTTGGCTCCCTCCACACAAAGACTTTACTTTATAACGGCAAAGAAAATACGTCTATCGTTAAAGAATTGTTCCTGGTGTTAAAGGCGTTATTGATTTGGCGGCGTGCCGATTCCCTTCATAGTTCCCTTAAAGCTTTACTGTAGGCCGCAATACACTTCTAAATACTTGCCGAAGGTAGAGATTCACTCGTTATGCGTAGGTACGCTTTAAAGATTATGAGTGTTGTCACTAAGCCATCAGAGCCCGCAGTATTATTAAGGCCTTTTATTGTTATTAATAGGCGTACCTCCGGATCTGTAAAGCTTCCAATTTCTAATATAGGAATATTATTAGCTCGGCGAAGTAGGGCGTATACCCTCTCAACTTTCCTAATACTCTAATAGGCTTTCACAGGTACCTATTTGCATTTGATACCCATTATATTAGCATTTTCCTGAAACTCCGTCGCCGCAAAGTTAGTACCAGCATCGTGAACGACAAAGTTAGGTGGAATCAAGTACGTGTTAATATATAACATCTTTAACGTTTCTTACGTATCTTTTGCCGAAAGGAACTTTAAGAACTTAACTTTATAAAAAGAGGTTGCGAAGTCAACGATGTGAAAAATAGACTTATTATCTAAATGAAAATATTAATAAAAATCTCGTAATTAAAGTTCTTATCGTCTTTTAGTATAAACTTAAATCGTGGGGGGGCTTAGGTATGTGTTTAATAATAGTTGTATAATCTTTTAATAGATTCGAGGGTAAAGTATTCCACATTATTATACCCTACGAATTTCAGGACTTTATATAGCCTGTCAATAACTAGATGATTGAAATGCCGGTATAATTAACGTATCTCCGTCTCCGTCAGGTTTAACACCACTGTTTCCGAGCTTTAAAGATAAAATTATAGGTGTACTCACTTAAGGGCGAGTGGGAACCTTTAGCTATTTTTAACTAGCTCGTTTACATTAACGTTAAAGTTGACGTCAAAAGACTTTATATCCTTTAAACAAAGTAAGAAAGGGGTAGGGGATTTAAGGATATAAAACGTAATCTCTCCTACAATATTTTTTACTATCGTTGTCCCCAATAACGATAGTTATTCGCTTGGGTCAAAGCCAACTGTGGCCTTGCTACCATTGTAACGATTAATCTCAATAGCTATAGTACTTTCCCTCTGTAGTGCTACATATTACGAATAGCCTTGTATTAAGTACCTTGCTGCCCTGATGTCTGGCATAATATTTCAAAACGTATAATCCGCATAAAGATCACGAAGGTTAAAGGTATATAAATGGTTAAAGGTATAATTAGAGTAAAGGTAAGAGTCTTTACCACCTAAATAATATAAGAAAATATGGTCGGCTAGTTACTAAGCCGCCGTACCAAAATTAGTGTTTTCGTGCTATTTAATATGCTTAGGAGCGTTAACGACGTTAATTAAATTATCGATTTTAGAATTTACGACTTAATCCAAGTAATCCTATTTCTAAATAATAGGGTACTAAACGTAGTATATCGCTTTCTAGTTATTACGCTCAATGGAGGGGTGACGAGTAAACTAGTAGTTAGACTTACCATAAATCCAATATATTTTACTATTATTACGACGATAGTACTTACGATTAAAATATTCGACTGAATTTTATTAGCGTTAACGTAGGTATTACCTCCAGTTTAAGACTAAGGTTAATAGGCTAAACGTTAGGCGTTATAGGCGCCTATACTTATGGTTAACATAATTAACTACCGTAAGGTCTTTTTTATCCACATTAAGAAAGTTGCTAATTTAGGGGTATATACCAAACGAATTTAGTGTACGTGCCATTACGGTGGCAAATTAAAAACTTAACTGGTTAAAAAAGCCTTTAAAAATAACATTTGGTCATTATGGGACGTATTCGAACTCGCTAACACCCGTAACTGCTACTCGTACCTATTCGCGAAGTATGGCTTTGTTATTGTAGGCCTTCCCTATTTTCTTTTAACACGTTATTAACTTATTAAGCACCTAATTAAAAACATCCATTGGTAATTCCTCTTTTTCCTTCTTTGCCATCATTGTAATCTACCGCGTAGTAGCCTAATTGTATGGTATTACGCGAGGTGGATGTCGTGTTTAAAATAGCATTTCATGCCATTATAAATCTCGCTAAACGTGGTGGCGCTCGTCAAAAAGGTCAAGTAGTAGTTTTCAACGTAACCTATAAGGATTTCGGGGAATAGTAAGTGAAAATTAGCAGGTAGGACCTCCATCCACTTACAAATATTCATAAAACACATTATTTTGGTGTTGAAAAGATTGTAAGGCTTCCTGTTATACTTCTTTATATTATCCTGAATCTTAGAAAAGTCCGTTATAAACTTGTAATTAATGTTAACCATTTTAATAGGTTTTCGAAAAAGGCCGCGATAATTATCCTAAGTTTCATTGGTATTTTTAGCAGTTTAAATTTTAAAGGTTTCGAGGTACGATATTAAAGGTAATTGCCAGTCGTTTAGTCCGAAGGGTAAAATCATATGGTAAAACCTATAATCGGCTTTCGTATATAGGCAAGTCTAAAGGAAGAGGGTTTTTAAGGTACTTAGCGATTATAGTACTAAGAGTTGATAAGTCCTTGGAGGCTTTAAAAAGCCTAACGATCTTACTTAATTAACAAGTGTAAAACGCCAACGTCAATACCTCTAGACGTGTTAACAGCCCTCGCTTCGCGCACTCTACCACCGTTAAAAACGTACTCCGTGCTATTATATGACGATACTAAACCACCGAACAAGTTAACAGGTTTCTTAACATCAACGAGAAAAAAGTTTTAATTTAACTAAGGTTAAAAAGAAGGTACTTTAAATCGTGTATAAGGGTGTTATAGTTTCTTAACGCCCTTTTTTTAGGCCGTGAATCTTAAGGGTATTCTTCAAATTAGGCTAAGTTAAATAGGGTTTTTTCCAACCTTGTAAAGGTTTTCTCTAATACATAAATCCCTCGAAGTTCAAGTTTTTCTTTTAGCTTGGACTTAACAGTTTTCTGGATTTTCTTTCACATGTCAATAATCCAGTCGTTAAAAAACTCACCATACTTGCGAAAAGTACGGCTACCACGGTTATGTTTTTCGCCGCCGTTTGAGTTAACGATGTAGTGGCCAACGAAGTTGATAATATATTTTTTAGTTAAGTCCCCGTCAACATTTCCCCCCTAAATGTTACTATTATAATGTTTAGCGAAAAGAGTTCTGAGTGTTTTAAGTATTTCTTTCCTTTTGGTGTTGGTGATGGCTTTAAATTAGGCATTAACAGTAAATATGTTAAGGTTCTGGCTTATATAAGATGTTGGTAAAGCGTGTAAAGCGAGGGATTTAGTGGTATTAAGCATAAAAACTTGGTATTTTAACGTAAATTCGCGTGGGAACTTGGCGACTTAGCAAAAGGTCGCGTAACGTGACTTTCTTAACGCAACATGGTATTTTCGTTTAAAATAGCGAGTTTAACGATTAAGGTAATGTAGGGAGTGAAAAAAGTAAAGTAAGGCAAATGTTTCGTATAAAGGGTAAGGTTGAAGGTTGTTGTTAGTAGTGGTAAAAGTTGAAGGTTATTTGTTGTGGTTATTTGGCGTAGGGACTTAGTTGTTTTTCTACAGTAGTAGCACCCGCAGTAGTACTAAATTGGCCGTTTATCAACTTATCGTTTGAAACTTTTAAAGGTCAATCTCAAAGCTTTTCAAAAAGGATTAATAAAATTTTCTTGGTGTTTTTAAGTGGCGATACCGTCGCTTACTTCTAGATTGCCTTTATGAATTGTCGTAACCTAAAAGTTTTCTCTATTTTCCTGCCGTTGAGGACTGGCGTATTACTAATAAAGGCCCTTCACAAAAATCTTTCCTTTACCCTAACCGCCAATATTAATGTAAAGTATAACTGGTAAGTAATTTCTTCTTCTACTTAGCTTATCTATACTTTACCTAACAGGCAATCAATAATCAGTATTAGTAAGCCCTAGATGTTATAATATTGTCGATTCGATTAGTATTTCAAGTAATAGTAGTATTATAGTAGTTAGATGGTGGATGTATTGTTTTAGGTTTTGCAGATCGCTAGCCGGTCTGCACTGTAATTTGTATAGCCAATTGCTTGGCCCATGCCCTAGAGTGAAGTGTAGCGTACTGTACTCGACTTACACTCAATACGGTAAGTTATTACAACGCAATACACTCAACTTGCAGTTCAGTATAGTTAACTTTACTTACAATAAAATTGACTTACTGCACTGCATGTAATACTTTTCCAAAAAAAAAATGAACATATACCTTTTTAATCAAACAATAATAATATTTATTTATACTCTATAGATGATATATTTTACAATTATTTGTTTGGATTTTTTTTTATGTACTTTGGAAAATTGTTTAAACGCGGCTTTCTTGCCTAATTTGATAAAAATAGGTTCAATGAGGGAATACTTACGCCGAAATACTCAATTTATCATAGATATCATGACAATTGAGGTTAAGCGCCATTAAAACGAAAAGTATAGGTAAATGTAATTTAACATCGGCGAACGTATATATTTACGTATAAAAAAGGCTTGCAAGCCTTTATATCGATAAGGAAAATTGACGTCGCCCAGGTTAGGCCCCTATACTATGGTAAATCGTATAATAAATTTGATATATTTACTTGATTTTCCGGATAATTTAGGTATATACTACACGGTAAATATAAAATATTTATCACCTTACATCGAACACAATCTTTTCGTACACATACCTCTATTACCTAGATCCCTACGGTTTAAAAAGACCCCAGAAGAAGATAAATGGAAGGTAGAGAAAATTGTGGATACATGTTTAGATCGTCTTTACTACGTGGGAAAGTAAATTTAATACCTACTTTGTTGAAAAGGATATACTCTCAAATACTACGAGCTGAAAGCCAAGAAAAAGCTTGATTATTGAAGGGATTTCATTAAATCTTATAATAAGCGATTTCGCTGGGAAAGATTTGTCTGTATGGCTTCTTACGACTCGTGTTTCTCGTTTAGCAACTCGCAACTCACATATTGTATCTCGCGTTTCGCTTTTCACATCTCGTGTCTCGCGTTTTGCTTTTCGATTCTTACGCTTCGTTTCTCGAGTGAATCTTATGATATGTTATGCTATACAATGAGGACATTTCTTTTTCTTTTGATTCTGGGGATTTGTGAAACCAATGGGAGGGTATATACATTTATGTTTGGTATTATAAAGGCACGTACCGCCTAGTATATTAGATATTCTTAGCTCAGTCAAGCTTCCTGGTAGTTTCTAGTTTTTTCATCTTCAAACTATCATACACAAATCAATACAATCATTGTTACCTTAAGTTTTACAAAAAGAAAGCGTGATAATAATCTTTTTATACTAATAAAATTTCTATTATAATATAACATTTGTAATATTATGGCGTTTTATGTTAAACAGCGTAAGTTAACGACAGAAAAATTGACCAGTTTATTAAACGATTTATATTCGATTTATTGATATTCAACATCATGATATTGATTATTGACTTCTTAGTTGAAATCAAAAGTGTTTAAAACGTTATCGTGGTTATTAAGTAATTAGGTGTGATCTCCAACGTAATATGACGGAATGATCATATTAGTATTATTTGTAGTATTAATATTTGATGTGGATTAAAGTTATTAACTCCTACTAGGGTAAAAGGTTGTCTTAATAACCTAGGGGTACTGGTAACGATTTTAAACTATAGAATTGTATTTATAAACTCAGCAAATATAATAACTTTATATTGTTTTATATATAACATATGTTTCTAAGCGACGCATTTTCACTTCTTCAACTCCGCTTGTGAAGTTTTGATAACCCGTTTTTATTCAACGATTGATTCATTGTGTTGTATCATTAGAGAGCTTTGAAGTTAGTCTTAGACACACGCTTTACGAAACTATTTACAACCTTAAAGATCTAGGTTCGAGTTATCAAAAGTCATATTACCAAGTTATAACTGCTAGAAAGTAGTTATAATACTGTCAGAAAAGAAAAATGGGGGTTTATATATAGAGGGATTATGCTAAATATATCGTTTAAAGTGGTTGTATATTGTTTTTCCTCCTTAAAGAGTAAGGAAAAAGGGGCCTTTGTCAATAATTCATTATGAAATTAGCGGTAAGTTTTGGCCTAGTTATATAAATATTCAAGTGTAGTAGATATTCTTAAAATCAACATACGAGTATCGTAAGAGTATGTTAATTACTAGAGCTAGATCTCTGACGATTACTAGCCATAGGTATCAGCCTGTAACACTTTTAACTTTATCAATTCCCTAATAGACTTTAATATGGACTCATTTATATTTAATTACTATCGACTTAATGTCATCTTAGAATTTCATTGCGGCAAAACTTGTATTAATATTGTAAACTAGCATATCTATAAGTTTAAGGTATATGTTAATACATAGGGTACGTAATACCTCCTATTTTTTGGGTTGTAATGATCTTAAGAAATTTGATACTGTAAAATGCCTTTACAGAATCAAGGACGTAAAATAGAAGTTTGTCTTCAAGATAAACCACGTGAATAAAAACTTTCATATTAAAGTATTAATGATTTTTACGCGTAAATTTAAATTTGAAGTATCTTTGTGATTGTATTTGATACTGGTATTAAAGCCGTTTGATTGTCTTTAGCGCTAGTAAATAAATATTCCTAGGTCTTGTTGGAATAGAAATCAAATGCAGTAAAGTCAAGTCAACTAAACTGTTGGTTTAGTTGATGGTACTGACTGTAAATTGACTATAGTTTGTGAGACTTCACTGCAAGTTTAGTGCAGTAGGTGCCCACTTCAAAGTGGGGCACAAGAAAAACCATTTGGCCATACAAATTAACGTGTAGACCGGCTAGCAGTCTGCCAAACTTAAAACTTTCAACTAATAATAATCAACACAACCAATTTCAATACAGCACTAGTTACTTCAACTATAGTGGTTCGAATCGATTAGGTTGCAACGAGGCCTACATCTATAGGCAAGCCTACCAATAGGTCTAGTTATTTCAAGGACTTTATATAACTTGTTAGGGGTCGGGTAATTAAACCGCTAACATATTTACTTAAGTTCTAATTTTCTTGGATTTAACATTATTACCTTATGTTTTAAAAAAAACCACAAATATTCCCATTTTAAATTAAGTAGTAACTTTTAACTATTACCTTTAACTAGTTTGTTAGTTTGAGTATTGACGTTAAGGTACAGTTCTTTCATATTTTTCAGTTTAAGAGGAGGGTGGTAAAGGATTCTAAAATTTGGAAGATAATTAACCTAACGACTGTAATAATAGTCGTCGATCGAAGTAAAAAAGGTCTTTTTCACAGAATGAATCCAACTTTAACCCTATTAATATCTGTATAGTCAAATTCCATGGCAATATTAGTGTCCCTTTTTAATACTATGTATTATAAATAACCTTCTATTAAGTATCGTATTGCACCAATAACAAGTATAATACATCGAAAAACTTATTTTGTATAATTATGGCCAGTTTTAAATTAATGAGTTAGGCTGCAATCGTTATCTTTATAATAATTATAAAGGTTTTTACTTATTAAGCGATATAAAGAGGCACCGTTAACTAATTATTACATTACTTTAAAATTATCGTTAGTATCATTATATTAGCAAATAGTCTTATACACATATTCCTTATCATTTACCTCCATATTTTGGAAGTTTATAACGCGTTTGATTTATTTAGAATAAAAGGTATAGGGGTATTTAATACAATATATAACTGACTTCGATTGATATTCAGATATAATGTAACGTGTTAATTAATATCCTTGTTTGGTATAGATCCAACACTTTTTAGCGTTATTTTAATGGATTCTACCGGCTGATTTAACGTTTTTGAAGTGTAATATCCTTTTCCTTATAATATTTATCGTTTGAACTTATAAGTGAGTGTTTTAATTAAAAGAATTTGATGGGCCTACTGTATTTACTATTAATGTAATAGATTTACGCGGAGTTTACATTGTTATTGTTAAATTTATAAACTTAAAGAGATATACCAGTCAAACTCTATACCCGTACCATTATAGTTGTAAGTAAAAAACGCAATTAAATCAAAAAGATTTTATAAGTAACATCAAATCATCATAAATTTTATTTAAACTTTTATGAACCGTAATAACTGAGTGAATTTATTGATTCAATATGCTTTCGCTAACTCTTATATACCTTATTACTTATTAGTAAAGCAGTTACTGATTAAGCATTTGATTAAATAGGTCTATTTTATTGATCTAAATTTTTTATACATTGAAATAAAAACCAACTTTTTAATTTCTCAATTTATAAAGTATTGGGCGATTATAAAATTTTATTTGAATTTGCTTTTTAAACTAGTGTAAATCTGTCAAAATGATGAACAATTAGTTAAATACCAAAGATATCAATTCTTAGTTTAATATATAAGGGTACTGAGAAATAACATATAGAAACATAATAGTTTAATTCTTATTTAACGATAAATATTGAAAAACAGTCGTGACTTCATATCGAAAAGGTTATAAAACTTACTGTTATACTTTTTCTTATCTCCTTAAATTTTTACAAAAGTAGTAAACTTTGTGCAATCCGTATTCAATATAGAGATATATCGAAGGAAAAAATCGATGTATTAATTTTATAAACCTTTTAGGTTTCTCGCTTCATGTTAATATAGGTCTTAGATATTGTATAAGTAGGTAAGATTGTTTCTTCTAGCAAATCTCAAAGGAAAAAAGCTATTGGCTATGCTTATAATAGGTTTCCATGTAAAGCCGCTCCTTATTTATAATTAATACTATTAGCGAACTTGCTAAAACTATATATATTGGTATATTTGACGTTTACTGTGAATTTGGTAATATTACTGTTAGGTTTGGGAGGCTTTTGGTAGGAATTTTACTTAATCAACCAATAAATTTGAAGAATTGTCACATTCAGATCACTTGACTTTTCATCTTTGCCAGTAGCGTTGAGATATTGCAGCCTTTTTTAAAAAATATTTGAAAAACTCATTTAAAATTTAGCAAAACCTTGCAAACGCATGTATAGATATCAAAAGATGTTGTTGTCAACGATATTTTTGCTCTTACATTTACCTTTTTATTAAGGGTTTTTCTATATAATGTATTTGTATAGTAAGTCTGCCGAAGTACCCCTTGTTCATTTTTTCAGTAAGGTAAGTTTGATGTTTATATTGTTCAATTTTCAGCCTACCTTCAACTCACTTATCTGAACTCTTTCTATATCTCTATGTTTTATCTATTAAATGTTTTGCGAAAATCATCGAATTCATTAGGCTTTGAATCGAATTCTATTAGGTTTAAGTACAGGATAATGTAGCCAATGAAGTTCGTTAAGTCTTTAGGGGTAAAGTTTTTGTCGAATTCCATTTATTATTAGTTGTTGTTAAAGTGTTTAACGAATGTGAATTCAAAGCTTTTACTTTATTTCTTTCTATCGTGGTCATTAACAATGTCAATTTTAATTTTTCAATAGCTACTATAATGTCGGTAAGGTCTATTCATTTACGTGAATATGAAAGAGTAGAAGAGTATTCAGAAAGATCGATATTATAGTAGTATATATAGATAAGTCAAAAGGGAGAAGAAGCATTCAGAGAGTGCACGCCACGGAAGAGAGGTTATAAACCTCTTATCCGGACAGTGATACTCTGCCATACATTCTGCTAATCTCCATTTTGAGCCGTACCATATATGCATATAGCTTATAGCGTGGTACTTTATCGTGCACTTTGTAGGAGTGCACAGTACAGTATAGTATACTGTCACTTAACCTACGTATACTAGCTATATTGATTAATAATAATATTCATACGGGTAATCTTTTCTTTTTTTCATTATGCGTTCCGCACCAATGGCTTAATAACGGTATAATTGTAATATATTTTGTATCCGTAGCTTAGTAGTAATAATATAATTGTAACGAGTCCATATTCGTTGTTTTGTAGTAATAGTATAGTTGCGATACCAATTGCAAAGGTTCGAATTAATAGTTTTTAACCATGGTAGTAATTGTAGTAAGGGCTTGTGTCGGTAAGGTCTAAAACCTTTGTTTTTTCACGTGAAATAAGGTATAGAGAAGAGTAATATTTAGATTGGTATAGTTGTAGTAAAGATGATAGATGCAAAGAAGAAGCATCCAGAGGTGCACCTTATAATACAATGCACTATCAATAGGCTTATATATACTATCTATAAGATTATATAGTAATATCTACATAGGCAATCTTTTTTCCCCTTAAATACTTCATACCTATAACCTAGTAGTGATAGTGTTATTATGGTTACGAAGGTCCAAATTAGTAAGTTTTGTAATAATAGTATTATTATAGTATTAATTTCAAGAGATTCAAGTTAGCAGTTTCCATAGCAATAATATGGTCGAATTAACAAGTTCGGTTAGGATTAGTAAGGTTTAGCCGCGGTAGTAATTATAGTTCGGCTAAAATCCGTAAAGTTTAGCCCTATTGGTAATTATAGTTCGGATCTGATTAATACAGCTAAATAGGGGCGATATAGTTAGTAATAACGGCTTTCGTGGTTTTTAATAGGGATAATATGTAAGGGTCATTGCATAGGAGTGATAACGCAGAGGTGATTACGTAATTACATATTGGGTTAGTATAAAAAAATGTATTGCCATAGGTTTAGGAAAAACTTCTTTTTTTTTTTTTTTCTCTTTTAAAGGCGCGTAATCTAGGCTAATGTAAGTCACTATTTCAATTTAACCTCTATTCCCTGTAATCAAACAAACTGTTTTGATAAGTAGGTTACTTGGCTAATACCCATATACTAACTTATCCTTCGAATAAATGCCGCGTAAAAACAGGATAGCAAGGCGCCGTTTGGCGCAAAAGCGTCAGCGCATCGCCGCCGCCGCCGCCGCCACCACCACCACCACCCTTATTAGCTCACCCTTATCGGATATAATCTCATTAATTACGACCACTCTACCCGCCGCCTTTACGCCATCCAACCCCGCCGCCACCGCTTTATCCCCCTTTGCAGCCGCCGGCACCCCCATAAGACTTGTCGCCACCGCCGCCTTACCCCTTTCCGCCGCTGCCGCCATAACTCCCCCCTTTTCCTCCTCTTCCTCCCTTTTCTCTAGCTCTTAAGGAAAGGAATGAGGGGCTCCTAAGGTTATGAACCTTACCCTCTCCCCACAAGTGAAGACTTTATTACCTGTAGAGGCTCCTTTACACCGTAAACGTAGCTTGGTGTAGCTATGCTAAGGTACGTATATTCCAAATTTATCTACTCATAAACCTTTAACCTCTTTTTCTTTAGATAAGGAGTACAAGGCGGATCTCCTCCGCCGCTTCGAGCTTCGTATCGCTAAGGTACGCCATAAAGCCTCTCTAACATATAAAGCGTTAAAGTGACGTACCTGGGTTCGTAGTTCCGAGCCGTTAATAAATACACCTTACATATCATATATCGCTTCCGCGGCCGCAGGTAAGTTTATTAGTAATTGCCACGAAAGCAGGGGATGTTTGGCTCATTATTACCGTTACAAGCGGACTGGCAGTTTGTATGCCTCCATTCCGGTGGTCTTAACGCTGTAGGCCGAAATCGTATTACATGTTCGCCAGCTTTTCAGTAAGTTTTAACCGAATTTTAAAAATTTCCTTTAGCAAAACTATACCGGTCGGAGCGCTTCGAAAAAACAATCGCCGTCATAAATAACGAAAACAAGCCGATACTAATTAGTAATATACGTTAACCAACGGTTTAAGGAAACGGAAACTGTTATCGCTACCTAGAAATGGAGCTTGCGTATATAATACGTAGGTGAGTCTAACGACGTTATTATACATCGTCGTAAAATAGGTGATCCTTCCCCTACACTATTGCCTAAGAGTATAACTAGTAAGTCGTAGGGCTATATACTTATTAGCATTGATGACGTCGATGGTGGTAATGGCGGTAATGCTAGCATAAAGGGAAAAAGTAATAGGGAGGATGATAGGAACGTGATGGCGTCACCCTCTCCCTTTAGTAGTAAATAAATGCCTTTGGGCTAAGCTGGCGTACCCGGCCATAATATAGTACGTTACATAATAATGTAATAACCCTGCATAATGTAATCGTTTTAAAGTGATAAATATAACTTAAAATATAAAAAGATTAAAATAGAGAAGTTTAAGTAGCGAAATGACTCATAGAGCCGAAACGCTTAGGATGAAGTATATAAATTCGTTAGAAACGGCGTAAAATGGTAAAACCAAATGGAAAAAGTATAAAAAAGTACGATATTTGGTAGTTTCGAAGTAGGTAAAATAAAGAGTGATAAAATATTAGAGGTGGTGCAAAATAGTAAAATCAAATGAAAAAATTGAGAAATTCCGTCGGATAGAAACGTATAAAATAAAGAGTGCCAAAATATTGGGAGCGGTGCGAAATGGTAACGTTAAATAAAGGTAAAATTAGGAATTGAAGCGAATAGTATAGTACGGGCCGATTCAAATTAGCGAAAAGTAATACATTTATTGGGGTCATAAACCCTTTTTAATGACATTAATGAATAGTGTACTTATCAATATAAGTATATTTAATTCTTCATTCGGGGTTACTTTGGTTATCGCGTCCGTTAGATTAAATTTGTTATCGATTTACTTTGTTTCCTGGATTTTACGTCGTTCGTACGACTTACATAAAGCTATAATGTCAATTATTAGCTGCTTTTCATACGTAATATTTCATTTGATCAAGTATTCGTAAAGCGAAGAAAAATTAGTATATACGACAGGAGGGATAGACGTAAATTAAGGTTGGAAATAATTATTCGAACCGTTATTATTATAGTAATACCCGAATCAAAATCTTTAACTATTTTATAGATTTTTGACGCTAGGACGCTATGTGTAACTTTCTTATATTTAGTGGAGCTCTAATAAATAATGTTTTTACTAAGTATAAAGCCGTTCCGGGTCGATTTTTCGTTATCGAGAACTAAGATAAAGCCTATTTGTAAGTTGTAGTCGCTTCTATTAGCGAAAAAGCCGTTATTAAAAACAAACAGTTTTGTAGTACCTATATCTAGCGGTACAAGCTATAAATACGCTTTAAATTGTGCATTTGTTATAAAAGACGTTTGTTTAACGCCTTGTATATATCGTCCGTCGGGTTGGTTTGGTATTGCGCGGCGATAAGAAGGTTCAATATTGCCTTTGATTGTATTACAAAATCGATTTAAGCGCTATATACGCGTTAGCATCTGTATTCTTCGGCCAGTTTTACGCTATTTAAAACAATAGTGGCAACTTTGTCCAATTACCCCTTTTATATAAAGCCTAAAACGCCGTTTCGAAAGGTAATGGTAATGTTATTAAAATCGATTATATAGTCCTCTGTTAGGTACGTTTTGAGTTTCGCTTTTAAGCCGGCTTTTAAAAGTTTCCTTTTTTTAAAAGCAGAAAATAGGGTGTTATATAACGATAGGGTGTCGTCTGTCTATATACCCTTTAGTATAAAACCCTTCAAGCGAGTTGTCGATATTAATAGGCATGGGTAAAAGGTAAAGCTGGTTATTCTGAGCCGTTTCTTATAATATAATTAGTAAGTGTTATTTTAGTATATACCAGCTTTAGCTAAGCCTTAAAGTGATTTTATAATACGTAAAATAGTTTCGGGCGGGTAGTAATACTTAAGGTCTTTTGGTATATCAATGTAAATTCATTGTTTAAGCCGTTTTTCCAAATTAGGTTTATGTTTATGTAATATTTAGAAGTTTGGTATATAAGTTATACGGTTCGTTAAAGAAAGCTGCGATTATAAAAATCAAGCGGTAGCTAGCTCGTTATAGTCTAGATGATTAGGTCATAATATCCTTTTTACCTTCATTGTTACATACCTTAATAATTAAGCGGGTCTTTTTGTAAGGTTTCCCGATTTTATTTTTAACTTCGTAAATAAGGCGGATTGGAAATATCCTATAGATACCGTAAAAAGCCGGGTCGAAGCGTTCAAAACGAAATACACTTTAATCGATTAAGGCAAAGATTTCCGTTTAGGTAAATTATTTGAATAAGGTATTTAAGGTAACAATAATACCTTCGTAACGGAGCTTTAATCTAAGTTTGCGATTTGTTATTTCCTTTTACGTGATAAAGGACTTCTTAGTAAAGTTTTTAAAGCGTTTCCTGATTTTTGAATCGAAAGGGCGCTCTTGGAGGCGAGGCTTTAGTAGGGTTTATGTAAACAAACCTTTTTTATCTAACTTAATCGGGTTGGGATCGTGTTTCGAGGATAAGGTTGAAACTGGGTTCGGTTTAAATTCGTCATTTTAAAGGGTGATTTATAGGTTGTTTTATTCGTCTTATGATTTTTGGCCGTTTTTTTTTTTTTTTTTTTTTTTTTTTTTTGTATTTTTGTACTATTATCTAGCGAAACGAACTTATGCCGTTTGGTAAATGAACGAGTATATTATAGCTTCTAAATCCGTTGATCCTCCAAGTACCAGTCCATTTATCCTTCGTTTTCTAAACCGAAACTTTAGATTACAATGGTAAATAAAAAACGCCAGCTTTACGTGAACCATTTTTTATGGATAATGTTTTGGACACGTCATTTTTAACCCGTAGGAAACATAAGGCCGCTATAGCCTTCGCCACAACATTAGCCCTTTGTACTGTGGATGGTTATGGTGTAGAGTTTGTATGGATTTTAGGGTAGGTACCAGAAATAAAGAGTGAAGGAATAAGCTTATTTAGGCTAAAAGTATTGTTAATAGCGCTAACCATTATTTAAAGGATAGATTCCTTAAAACCGATTCCCTTTAGCTCCTTCAATAACACCGTGTACGTTTTTTTAAACGGTTCGTAATAACGCTTACATTTTTCAATACCTTATAATACTTTTACTAAAATTTGTTTACCCTCGTTACCGGTTATTCGAACTTTAATACGTTATTTGTTAAAGTTTAAGGTCTTATTAACATCTTATATAATTTAATTTATGGGCCCTACGTACACGTTAGACTAATAGTTAATTAAATCATCCTAATAGTTTATAGCGAAAGCGCTTTGTATGAATTTGGCGGCTTAAAATAATATTGCCGCATTGACGACGTAAAGAATCGATTACCTATTTAAATATATAATATCAATAATGAATTCGTAGTTAAATTTTATATCATTTTCAAGGAGGAACTTAAACCGTCGTAGGGCCTATAAATATAATTGATATTTATAGCATTACTTTTTGATAGTTACAAGTGCGTCTTTTCCTACATCCATATGGCTTGCGGCGTAAAGTAGGTATAAGTGTAAAGGGACTGAGGCCGGAGCTATTGCTTAAGGTGGTAGGATTCTGTTTATAAACCTCAATAAAGAAGAATAAGAAGGAGAAGTCCCTGCTAGGAAGCGGCTATAGAGCTAAGATGGTACAGCCCTTTCCCCAGTCATTTGATATATCCTTAAGCGGCTCTCTCCTTACTCTAGAGCATCGCAGGAGCGTGTAGAACTACTAGGGTTGGATCCCTGGTAATATTAGCCAGGCACTAGCCTGTAATATTACCCTTAAAGACACTCTTATTGTTTCTTTCCTCGTTTGTTTTATGTAATATTGTGGTATAGAACGTCGTAAATATAAGGAAGGAATATATACCTCTTAAAATGACATGGTTTCTTGTAAAAAGAATTAGGTTAACGTTATATAAAAGGTACTTTAACGCCCTCACTTTTTATAGATAATCCCCAAAGTCACAATTACAAAAGATAAAATTTCTTCCTTTTTTTAATCTTTAACTTTTTCGTATAATATTAATACTTACAATTACTAGTATAACATTTGTTTATTTTATAATTTTGGTACTCTTTATAGTTTGACTAATAACGTTACTATAAATCTTTATTTCGCCGTTAGGATAAATAAAGCTATAAAAGATATATGTTATATATTTTAATGTTATATGGTTTTTGGTAACGAGTATAAAGTTACCTTTCTTCAAGGTTATCGATATATACCTTAACGGAACTCGAAAACAAATATATTTCGAATAAGTTTATAAAATATCGTATAATCATAGAAAGTTTTGTCCAAAAACTAAGGGTAAATAGTTTTAATAGTTACGAGGAAGTTGTTAACAAGTAGTTAAATACTAAGGCCCGGTGCCGCCTTTATTCCATTAAGACTACGAATCTCAGTTTTAATTATACGTATATACCGTTAAATTTACACCCCGATATAAATAAGGTTATTCAAAAGTTATCGAAATAGTATTTAACGTTCGACTTTCAGGAACAAGGTAAGTTCATGTACCATAAACCTCTCCTTAAGTGCTAACGAATGGCTAAAAAACGTACAAATTTAGGTAGTCGCTGCCAAAAAGGCTATAAGAGTTCTTTTCGCCACGTAACATAAGGTTAATACTCGAGGCGAGGGGGGGTTTCATCTCCGTTACTCCTGTGCGATCTAGGGGTTTACAGTCCGTATAATTAATAAACGAAAAAGATAATATTTAAGTAAGTTTCCCATAATCAGGTAAAAACGTACAGGGAAGCGGTGAACGAGTAGTTATGAAAGGTTATTAAAAGTAATATAAAAGTTTATTAAGGTTTCGGAGAGTATTAATGCTAAATTGAGTAGTATAAATACTAAATTAAGCCAAATTATTAAAATGAATAAGAAAATGCTACATAAGGATTCTAACTAGGATTTTGAAGATATATTTAAGTAAGGCCCGATTATAATATTTCGTTTTACGTCTTAATTAATATCAATACATTTATTTGATATCCATTTATCAACGGTTTATATGCTATTCCATTTGGTAAAGTGAAGTGTAAAATTATATCCGTTTGCGGGTTAGTCGTAAAAGTTTATTGTTATATTTAGTAGGTTGATAACGCGATTTAAAGGTATAGAATGCTACGGTATTAACAAGTTTCAAAGCGGCTTTTACGTTAAATATATATAGTCTACTCATTTAACTTAAACCTACCATTTCGACTAATTATAAAGTCGGGTACGTCTAACGTCAGGTTTATTACGAGCTCGTAATATACTTTGAATTCGATATCTTGGTTTTCCCTTATTATTATCGTTTTTAATAATTATCATTTACAATTAATGGTCTCGAATTTACTAATTTAAAAGTAGATCCGAAACGGCTCGAACGAGTTAATTTATATGAAATCGATGATGTTTTGCGCCCGTTATATTAATTTTAATAGCATAAGAGTCGATTACTTGCGTTACCTGGTAATTATTGTAAAGGTAATTTAATTTTTCAAAGAATTCGTTTAGTGTATAGTTTTTTAAAAAGAAGCTAAATATCATCGCCGACTCAAAAACGTTTCGAAAGGGAACGCCGTTTATTAGCGTTTTCTTTTATATGTTATTACGTAGTATTTATTACAGCCTGTACGAATTTCGTTACTTAGCGGATCTATTATATAAAATTTTTAACCCTTATACGTATCATCGTTATCTAAACAAAAAAACGTTATACCGTTTATATAAAATTAACGTAATAACTATTGGTTATAAAAACGGGCTAATACTGATAGTCGTTGTATCCTTATTATTTAGTACCAATTAATAGCTGGATAATAAACGACTTTAATCGAGTTATATATAATCAATAAATAAGCATAAATACGTAATAACCTTTTGATTTACGCGTTAGGTTACGCTGTTAGTTTCGGGGTAAAAAGCGGTGCTTAGACGCTATTCTACCACAGTTAGATTGTAAAGACGTTTTTAAAACCTACTGGATCAATTCGAACCACGATCGTTAATAAGCGTACGCAGAAAGCCATAAAACCACCAATAATAATTGAAAACCCGTTTCATATAAGCTTCGAAGTTTATAATAACTATAACCTTAAGGGTAACCGTTTTATTTAAACAATTTAGAATAACTATAAGGTAATATAAGTTAAATTTATACTTTTAAGGTAAATTAATTATAAAATCCACGGAAAGATCGTTTTAAATTTGTTCGAAAACTAAAAGGAGTTTAAAGGACCTTTTTCGACGATATCTCCAATGGAGTATACGGTTATAAACGTTGTAATTACAGTAAAAGCGATGGACCGTATAATATAAGCCTAGTTAAAAATACGTTTCAAAAAAAATAACGATAATAATATTGCGGTTAAGATAGCCGATAAAAATCGAATCGTGGATAGTTTAAATTAACGCAATAATTAGCAGCTTGTAAATAAGTACCCAAATACGATCGCGAAACCTTAAAACTTCATTGTTATTTACCAGATATTTCGAAATTAAAACTTTTAACATACGGTTGTCATTGGTACGAATATCCGCTAAAAAGTGTTAGTCGCCTGTATGTATTATAAATATTAAGCAGGGATAAATAGTATCGTATGTAATGACGATATTTCAATAACTTAAAAGGTCGACGTTAATAAAACGTTTACGGCCTTTTAAAATTAATTCGCTGGCAACGATTAACCGAAAAACGTACGTATATGAAACCGACTCGAAAGTAAACTATTCAGTACGTAATAATTAAATTTTTCGGTTTAAATAACGTAAATTCGAAAGGCTTTTGAAATATCTTGGTTTCTTTGTAATAATACATCGGGTCTCATATAATTCGCTACTTTATTATATACCAAACGAAAACGAAATTGTAAAGGGCGTTTAAACCAGCAGATTTGTCATTCAAAAAGCCGCTATATCGTTATAAAGTATTTTAAGTTTTTATAATTCGTTAAAATAGTAAACGGGCGCATTGTACCTCGAAGCTCCGCGTTTTATACTTTTAAGTAACTTATAATCTCGAGTAACTCATTATCGTAAATTTCGTAATTATATTTAGTGGGAGATAAACGATGGGAGAAATATATTACTAAATGTCGGTTTCCGTATTCGTCGCGTTAAAATAGGCAATCTTTTAAGGCCTAATTAAAATAATCGGCTTCAAAAAAGGTATTACGGTCGGAATCCTATTAGGCGAATACGGGTTCGGAAAAAAAGCTAAGTTTAAACCGTTTTAAAACAACTTGTTTTTTTAGGTCTCTAACGAAATAAAATACCTTTACGGATTAATAGTAATGATAGTTTGATAATCGTCGAATGATTGCGAATGAAATAACGATAAAAATTAACGAATCTAAGGAAACCCCGTACTTTTAAAACAGTCGTGAAAACCGCATATTTCCGGATAACGTACATATTTTTTATGTTTATGTGAACATCGACGCCAATTTCGATAACCAATCTTAGGTATTTCATATTTTTAATACCGAGGTTATATTTGAAAATATCCGGGTTAAGTTTTGTAACGCTTAATATACTAAAGATATGTTTAACTTTAATTATATAGTCGTTAAAGGTATTTTTAAAGTAAACGAAAACGTTATTAAGGTACGCCATATGAAAAATATCAAAAAAGGCGTAAAGAATTGTTAATATACCGTTAAAAGGTAATAAAAGCGTTAAAAAGGTCTAAAAAAGTGTTAAGTTATTGAAAGAGTCCGAAACGTATAAGAAATGTAATTTTCCATTTATTATAATTTTCAATACAGAGTTTATAAAAAGTAGTTTCAATATTTAATTCAATAAATTATTTAGCTTGCGTCATATTTACGAATATATATTTTACGAAGAAAAGCGGGTAACTTTTCATTTTCGTAATAATATTAAGCTGACGATAATCGACATAAAATCGTAACCCTTTTCAGGATTTTTTAACGAAAAGGACTACGGCGCCCGTTAAAAGACTACTTACTCTAATATAACTTTAATTCAATAATTCGATTAACGTTTTATTTAATACGAGGAGATTTTTACGTAATATGTCGTATAAAGAACCTTACGGTATTTCCAAAAGTTAGCCTTAGTTATCGACACGAAAAGAAATTTTGTAATCCGCTTTAAAGCGGTAAGGGGGTAATTTATCGCCGAGGTCTTTATCGGATAAAGGTACGAATTCCTTGAAATTAATAAAAAGTTTATCGTAAACGGAAATAAGTAGTTTCAAGGTATGTATTTTATTAATATCTTCAAGGAAAATGGTGGCGAATTACGTAATAGTAGCTTAATTTTTACTGGTTTGTCGTAAAATAGCGTATAATATAATAACGTTAACCTTTCTAACACTTTTTAAACGGGCGTCAACCTTTACTTTTAAATACGGTAATTATCGACTCGCTTTAAAAGTAATATATATATCGTAACGTTGTAAATAACTTATTAGTATTTCATTTAAAGTTTTCTTAAAATAACTTCGTATTATAAAAAAGGGATGATACAAACTTATATCCGGTAATGGTATTTATTAAGTTCGACGTTTAAAAAGATTATAAAGAAAATAAATTGTAGGGAAAAACCGGGCATATAAAACGTGGTTTCGCCGAATTATTGTAGGAAAATAGGAAAATAGGGTAACTTTAAACGATTAATAAGTTATCCATTCGCCACGTTATAAAATTTATAATTTATATATATTGAAACGTAAATAAAACGCATAAAGTTGCAATGTAAGTTTATTATAAACGAAATGTTAATTAAAATTTGGGACGAAACTGTTAAGTTAAATTAATGTTTTATTAACTTTTATATGCTATTATATATAAAAATTACATTTTTCCTTTTTCGAACTCGATAAGGTTTTCGACTGAAGTAAAATAGATTTTTTAACGGTTTTATTATTAAAGCCGTTTAAGCGTTACGCCGGGTTTTATAAATAGGTACGAATCCGGTAACCGTTCCCTCCGTAACATAAACATAGCCTGGGATCCTTACCATGGGAAAGTTTCGTGTAATTAACCTAAGAGACGCACCGTTTAGGAGTGGCTCAAAAAGAGTTTACGCTAATTATAATAATATCGCTCTAGCTATATCGAACTGGCGTATTACTGTCGTTATTCCCACCTCGGAAGGCGTTTTTAGTAACGACAGTATTAATACCGTCGTGATTAATGCGAAAATTATAAAGGCGCCCGTTGATAATTTCAACGCGAGTAACCTATTTATTGTAATCAATCGGTATATTGAAGGGGAATAATGTATTAGTAAGTATATTGTTAATAGTTTCCTTTAAAATAGCGAATATAACGGTGGATTCTTAGCCTATATTGCCGGCATTTACAAATAGGATTTTTAAAATATTGAAAACAACGTAAAATTGTTTCTAAGTTTTTTATTTTATATTTTTAAGCTAAATAATAGTTGTTTTAGCCCTATAAAGGTCGTAAAAGTAAACGCGAAATATAATTATAAAGGTGTTGAGGTCTCTAATATTGCCTTCGCTTTTGCAAACGTAATAATTTTTATAAAGGTTTTTGCAAGACGTTTCAATTATCAAAAAAAAATGTAAAAGTAATCCTCTTTTATACCGATAAATTTCCGATTTCAATATAATTTACGTATTATTATAACCTTTTATCCTGTAAATCGTAATTTAATACCAGAATACTTAACTGATCAATTAAAAGGTTTATGTTGAAGTCGATAACGCCCGTTAAAAGGGACGTTAATATCGTAGTTAAAGTTGAAAAAATCGTTATTATTTGGGGAGTTAACGTAATTCTTAATAAAGAACAGCATAGAAACGACGTTGTTTGTAACGTATATAAAAGAATGTTTTTAAAGGGGAATTTAACCCGAAAACGTAAACGTACCGGTAACTTCGAGTTATCGGATTATATTTATTAAAGCGTTAAACATGATAGTATTTAACTATTTTAAATATAAAACGTACTTTTAAACGAATTAATCCCGTTCGATAAATTTTATATGTAAGGCGCCGGTAAAACGTTTATATTAAGTCGTAAAGTAATCGTATTCAACCGTTAAAGCGCTTCAAAGCTACTTTTCAACACGCGCGTTAAGGAATTACTCTACGGCTTAGGAGTTTAGATTCAAAGGGTAGGAGGATAAAGATAAAGCTTTAGGTTATAACCGCTAAGGAACAGCTAAGATACCGTCAAAAGGAGAATCGAAGTTTATATGTAAAGGGACTAAAGCCGGAACTGTCGCTTAATCTAGTTGGATTCTGTCTATAAACCTCGATAAAAAAAAAATGAAAAGTCTTTACTAGAGAGTGGCTATGGAGCTATGGATACAACCCTCTCCCCAGTCATTTAACGTGTTCTCAAGCGGCTCTCTCCCTGCTCTAGAGCATCGTAGGAGCATGTAGAACTACCAGTGTTAGATCTCTAGTAATACTAGCCAGGCACTAGCCCATAACAGTAAGAGGTGTTTTAGAACCAGGTATTCGAATCGTCGGTACAAAGTCTGTAATTTCGGCTAAATGAAATAAACAACCTTAATTATATGTGATTCGGGAAAACCCTATAAGTATTCGAACTTAATCCGAAACGATACGGATACGTTATTCAAAACGCGAACAAGTTAATTGAATATATTCCAGATCTTAATTCCGAGCTTATTTATATTAGCTAATAAAAGAAAAAATGGTATTTTAAAGTCTATTACGTAAAATTTAATCGGTTCGAAACGCGTATTCATAACGACTGTTTCAAACGATAACATTTTACCTTTATTTAATAGGATCTTTTAGTGTTTTTATTCGGTTTAACTGAAACTTCGGGAATTTCGCAATAAATACGTCGAATTACCGTTTCTTGACCGTTAAGATTTCGGCTACGTTAATATTAGGTATAATATCCTGAAACCTGTTTCCGTACCTGTTATAAAACATGAATTACGACGTTAAATAGGTGTTAAGCACTTCGTTTACGTAGTCTAAGCCTGTAATATATATAAAGAAGGCGTTTTATAGGCCAGCGAAAATACGTTAGGCGGTTTTATCGTTGTAGGTAGATAGATAGGCATTATTATGTTTAGAGTCGTTTTCTCCGGATGTATCATCGTAAAGGTAAGCGTTGAATCCATTATCTATGTCTTCGCATCCAGTTACATATGCTGTAAAATTAGCTTTTATCCGACCCTTAAATGCATAATAGATCTAAAATTATCGTTTAATTCGAATTTTCTCGTAATTGGGGTAGTTTGTAAACTAGCAGACTATTTTGCTGTATACGATACACCGCTTTTGCAAACCCGCGGGGCTTAGGATACTTTTTCACAAGTATTATCATAGTCGCGGTACGTTTATTCAATCTTCGAATAATCGTCCCTGTCCCTTATTACTTAGGTTTCCTCCCTAATACCTATATTTTAGGTGTTTGTTTTGCCTTAGGTAAACTTTAAATCTTCGATTTAAAACGTAATGAATGGTTTTAGCGAGGTTTTCTTTAGTAATTTAGCCTTTTCCTTTAATCTTATTAGCTCCAAATTCTAATTCAAACCTTTTTTGTCGACTTATAAAGGTTTTAAACGATATTTTAAAGCTTATATTAAATGACTCTAAATCCTTTTCCTGTTTAAAAAGTATAAGGTTAAAATTCGGGTTTCCGCAGAAATCTTTTGTTACTATTTGAATAAATAGTTTATAGCCTTTATATTCTTGTCTAATAGCTACGTAATACTCCCGGAACTTAGCTAATAAGGAGGTAAGAGTTTATTATAGGTTTTTATCGATGTTTTTCTATTGGTTTTTTACGGATTTTTAAGTCGTATTAATCCAGTCCTTATCGTAAACTTCGTAGTTAATCTTCGTATCGAAATAGGATTTAAGGCGGTTTTAATACTTTGAAAATGTATTTAACCATGTAAAGTAATATATGTATTACTTTCTCACTTACATAAAAAGTATACCAGGTAAAATAATATAAAATTAAAATGGTTCGATATCTAATTTTTCATATGTATTAAGTATAAGGCGTATTTCATTGTTAAGTACGTCGTAAGGCTTACCTTTCTAATTGTTATCCCTATTTTAAAGCCTGGTAAAGTTAATTAGCTTTATAAGGTCGCTTTTATACGTGGGGAAGCGATACGGTAAAATGTTATGGTAAGGGTCATAGTTAGCGAGCATTAGTCCGTAGGATACGTATTAGCGTTTTACGCCGCTCTTTGTTTCCTACAGAGGGTTATTTTTTATATTTCGGCCGATTTTCGTTTTCTAAAGCGGGTTGTTTTTTGTTTCGGCCGATCCCGCTATGGTCGATCGGGTTATTTCCAGTATTTGAGGCGTGGTTTTGTATTTGGTTTTATTCGAAATTTCGTTTTAGCGAGGGTTTGTATTATACCCTCATTATAAATAATCTTTACGGTGCTTCCTCTTCTTTCGTTAATTCCTTCAGTTTTGTTTTCACTTTATGGCGAGCATTCAACCTTATTAAGCGCCTTATCTTAATTTGTAATAGGTTTTCCTAGTCCCGGTCCATTACCTTAAGTAAGCGTTTCTAACTTTTTTTAGGTAATATCCTTTTACAAACTTTCTTTTCATCACTTTATCGTTTATTCACTTTGGCATTTATATAATCTAAGCTGTTGTTAATAAGGCTTTTACGATGCGAATGTTACTTTTACCGGTTGTATTAATACCTTTGCTTCATAATTGTTTTCGAAGTATCCTTGAAATTATACCATCGACCATTCGCCACATATACGGTGTCCAATTCGTAACGTTCCCTTTAAAATCGTCGAACAAGTCGCGTCCTTTTATTTCGCTGTTACAGTAGGTGAAAATCATATTAATAACATATATATTTACCGTATAAGGATTCAAATCCTCCACCGGTGCTTTTATTTTATTATCCCATGAGTTTAAGTCCAAATGTTTTAGGATGTTGCTGCGAAACAACGTGTGTATAAAGAGGTACTCCATATATTCGTTAGATTTTACCAAATCCGTTACTAGCGAAGTTATCATGTATTTTGAAAAAGTAATTTATATGTAATCTAAGGTACTTCATAATTTAGAGTAATTTAAAGTTTAGCTTAGTTTAGTAAATACAAAGTAAATAAAATAATTAAAGCAGTCGGAATAAAGATTAGTAACGCTTACTAATACGAATGAATTTCAAACGATACGTAAATAAAACGTAATTACAAACTAGTTAGGGATTTTAAATTAGTTTTGTTAACGTTTGATAACGCTATACTAGCCAAGTGGCTAGGAAAACTTAAAAATTAATAGGTACTAAACTTAAAATATACAGGGTAAATGTAGAAAAGTGGGTAAGGCAAAGGGAATATAATTGTATAATCCGATATTTGGTAATCGGTTCGGATTAGCGTGTCGTAACCAAACTTAGTAACAGGATTGGTTTGGTTACTTTATATATAACCGCTCTTACTAAAGTGATCGGTTTGGTTGGCGTGTTTGTAACTGCTTTTAAATAAAACGAGCGGTTTGGATTATGAAAATCAAATGGGTTCCAATGAAAAGTTCTGAAACTTAATGGTTGTAGTATATGTAGCCTGGTACGTTATAGGACGTTTTTCAAAAAGTACCCAGGTACATTTAAAGCGCTAATACAAGTTGACAGTTAATGTAACAGGGAATTTTAATAAACATGGCACTAATTGGTTAATGGTATCGTATTAAAAGTGTTTTTTTAAAGTTACTCCAGATCTTATAGTTTTGTTACGCTTCGGAGTTTTCGGTATTTCCGCGTAATTCCACACTCCCTTATAGTTTTCATAAGTCGTAATGTTAAAGTATAAATAGTTAGAACAGTTATAGCATCCCACTATAGGTTTTCAACTAAGGTTTATCTCTTCTTTCCTAGACTATTCATATTCGACTGTGTTAGCAACTAATTAGTGTCAGTAACATCTAAAAAAATTATTCTTTTACTTAAAATATAGTATAAAAAAGTAATCGTTAAATTGGTATAGTTGTAGTAAAGATAATAAATGTAAAGAAAGAGTATCCAGAGGTACACGTCATGGGTAAAGGCTTATAAGCCCTCGCACACAACATACCACTCTAAACCGCTCTACGCATTGCTATTCGGTCTAGTATAGCTATTTCAAACCGATCCATATATTGCCGTTCGGTCTGGTATAGTCGTTCCAAACCGATCCATGTATAATGTACTTTACGTCTTACAAGAGTGCAGCCTGCAGCGTGACACGTTATCATGCACTCTATAGGAGTGCACCCTGCAATATAGTGCACTGCCACTAGGCCTATATATACTATCTATGAGGGTATATAGTAATATCCACAACTTAATTGGTATAGCCAATCGGTAGCAATATAGTTGTTAATATCGTGTTTTATTATTTCTGATAGGAGTATATTATGTAGGCACTGTAGGTGTGATTACATAAGATTAATTGCGTCTTTACTTGTTTTAATTTAATATAAAAAAGATGTATTGTTATCGAGTTAGGTAAACCCTTTTTTCTTTTGCTTTTTAATGGCGCTTACCCAAAATAAATGTAAATCCCTATTTTAATTAAATTTAATTTCTGTTTCAATTAAATATTCTAAACCACTCCGATAGGTAGGTTATTCGACCAATACCCATATATTAACCTCGCCTTTAAATAAATCCCGCGTAAAATCAGAATTTCTAGACGCTGTTTAACGCGCAAGCGTTGACGTGCCGCTACCGCTACTTCTATCACCGCCGCTACTATTAACAACCCCTCCTTCTTAGACACCATATCCTCTATCACCGTCTCGTCCCCGGTTTCGCTGCCCACCGCCGCCGCCACCTACGTTACCACCCTCTTTTCTTCTCCCTTTCCCTCCCCCTTTTTCTCTAGCTTTTAGAGGGAGGAACAGAGAGCTTTTAAGGTTATAAACCTTACCCTCTCCTTGTGGGTGAAAACCCCCTTACTTTTAGGAACCCTTTTACGTTGTAAGCGTAACTTGGTGGAGTTGCGCCGCAGTTCATACTTACCAAATCTATTCGTTCATTTTGCGTTTAATAATTTTATAAACGAAGAGGTCAAGGTGGACCTCGTTTGCCACTTCGAGCTACATATCGTTAAGGTATGTCGCGAGGCCTTTTTAACGCGTAAGGCGTTAGAATGGCGTACTTGGGTCCGTAGTTCCGAGCCGTTAATGGATATATTTTACGTACCGTATATCGTGTTCGCGGCCGCGGGTATTTTTATTAGTAATTACTTTGAAAGCGGGGGTTATTCAGCCTACTTCCACCGTTACGAACGGGCTGGTAACGGATACACCTCTGTTTCGTTAGTTTCAAAGCTGTAGGCCAAGGCCGTATTACACTCTCGTCGGCTTTATAGTATGTTCGTTTTCAAAATTACAATTTCAATCGTAAACTTAATCCTTTACTTCCTAAATATGTTATTCGAAGTAAATTTAAAAGTAATTACTATTGTAAGTAACCAAAATAAGCCGATATTAATTGTTAATAAACGTTAATCGGCGAATTAAAGAGTCGAAAACCGCTATTACCGCCTGTAAGCGGGGCTTTTGTATATATTTCGTAAGTAAGTTCGACGACGTTATTTCGCATCATCATAACCAGGATAAAGACCCACCTGCGCCTTCACCCAAGGGTATACGGCCGAAAATTCGGGGCTACCTCCTCGGTGACAACGATGGCGGCATTAATAATGGTGATAATGATAACGTTAATATAAAGGGGGAGGGCAACGAGAAAGATGGTGGAGACGCGGTGGCGTTGTTTTCTCCCTTTCTTTTTAGCAGTAAATACCTGTCTCTTTTTAGCCGTACCGGTACGCTCATCTATAATGTAATACTTTATACATTAATATTATTGCTGTTCATAAAAATATCGTAATAAAAATAATATATGTAAAAGGTAAAATAGGTTTGAAATGTATGAAATAGAGAGTAATGATATATTAAAAGCGATATAAAATCGTAAATTTGAATATAAATAGTTGAATAGTAAAAAAAAAACCTTAGTAAAACCGAAATATATAACATAAAAAGTGATAGTATATTAGAAGCAGCGAGAAATGATCGATTTGAATAGAGGCCAATTCGTAAAAGCAGTATAGATGTAAGTGGTGTACTGGGGTATAATATAGGGAGCGGTGTGGATATTAGGTTTCGAACCGCATTAAAGCATTGAAAGTAATATAATAAGGTAAAATGAAAGTAAATGTAAACCGTAGAATATTAGCTTCATCACGGTTGTAAAACTTTCCTAATAACACTAATAAGTAATATGTTAGTCGATATAAACGTTTTAAGTATTTCGTTCATGGTGTTTTTAGTTAATATATCTGTTGGGTTGGATTTCTCATTGCTTTATTTCAATTTTTTTTTTTTCGATTTCCCGGCGTTTATATAATTCGCGTAAGGTTATAATATTGATTATTGAACGTGTTTCATTCGTAATACTAAGTTTAACAAGATATTTATAAATCGAAAAGGAGTTAGCATATATAACGAAAAGGCTGGGTTTTAAACTAAAATTGAAAATAATTATCCAGATCATTATCTTTATAGTAATTTCTGAATAAAATATTTTGAATATGATATAAATTCCGAAGTCATAAAGTTTCATATAATCTATTAACACTTGGTAAAGCTTTAATAAATAATATTCCCACAGAATGTAAAGCTATTTCGAGCCAGTATTTCGTTTCGAAAACTCAAAACGAAGCTTATTTACAAGTTATAGTTGTTATTATTAACGAAGGATCTGTTACTAAAAATGAATAGGTTTAAAATATATATATTTAGTGGTATAAATTGTAAACCGCATTTTTAATTATGTATTTGCTACGTAAGGCGATTGTTAAACGCCTTATATATATCGTTTAATGGGGTGGTTTGGTACTATACGACGATCGAAAGGTTAAATGTTTCTTTCGATTGTATTATTAAAGTAACTTAAACGCTACATATACGTTCATACTTGTATTCATCAGCTCGTTTTACGCAATTTAAAACGAAAAAAACAACTCTGTCAAATTACCCTTTTTACGTGAGGTTTAAAACGCTGTTTCAGAGAGTGATGTTAATGTTATCAAAGTCGATTATGTGTTTTTCAGTCAGGTAAGTCTTAGGTTTTACCTTTAGGCCGGCTTTTAAAAGCTTCTTTTTCTAAATTCGGAAAACGACAAGTTATATAAAGTTAGTATATCGTCTATTTACATACCCGTTAGTGTAAAGCCGTTAAAACGTGTTATTAAAATTAATAAATATAGGTCGAAAGTTAAGTTAGCTATTTCGAGTCGCTGTTTACAGTGCTTTTGATAAGTATTATAACAGTAAACACTAACTTCAATTAGGCTGTAAATAGGTTTTATAATACATAAAATCGTTTTAAGCAGGTAGTGTTTTTTAAAATCCGTAAGTATATCGGCGTAAATACGTCGTGTAAACCGCTTTTTAAATTGTATATCAGCTTATATAATGTGACTAAATCCAATATATAAATTGTAAAATGTATTTAAGGGGGTTACAAATATAAGAATTAAGCGGTGGTTCGCTTGTTATAAGGTAGGCGACTAAGTTATATTTTTTTTTACCGTCGTTATGTTTTTTTTACAATTGGACAGATTTTTTTGTATGCTTTTCCGGTTTCATCCTTAACTTCGTATACGAGGAGAGTGGAGTAAACTCTGTGGGTGCCATAAACCGTTAAGTCGAATCGTTTAAAGCGAAAAACGCCTTAGTTGATTAAGGTAAATATTCCTATTAAGGTAAATTATTTGAAGGTGGCGCCTCAAGCGGTTATAATACCCATTTAGCGAAAATTATAACTAAGCTCACGGTTTACCATTTCCTTTTAAGTAATAAAAAAGTTTACGATAAAGTTCCTAGAACGTTTTTTTATTTTCGAATCAAAAAAGCGGCCCCAGTAGCGAGATATTAATAATGCTAATATAAACGGTCCGCTTTCGTATATTTGTAACAGATTGGAAGTGCGATTGGGAGATTGTGTTGAAATTAGAAACGGTTTGGATTCGTTGTTTTAAGAGTAACTCCGTTGATAGTTTTGGTCGGATTACGGTTTTAGATTACTTTTCTTTACCGTTTCTATTTTATACTTACGTACTATTATGTAGCGAAATGAACTTATATCGTTTAGCAAATTAACAGATACATTATAACCTTTGAATCCGTTAATACTTGACAATCCAGTTTATACGTCTTTAGTTTTTTTAAAACGAAACTTCAAACTATAATAATAAGTTTAAAACTCTCGTCTTAAGTGAGTTATTCCTTATGGCTAACGCTTTTAAAACGTCGTTCTTAGCCCATAGGAAACGTGACGCTACCATAGCTTTCACTATAGTATTCGCCCTTTGTATTGTGGTTAGTGATAAAGCTAAGTTTATATGGATTTTTGGGTAAGTACCAAAAACAAAAAGTGTGGGAATTAGCCTACTCGAGCCGGAAGTTTTATTAACGGCGTTAACCGTTATTTAAAGGATAGATTCTCTAGAACTGGTACCTTTTAACTTTTTCAATAACACCGTATACGCTTTTTAAAATGGTTTAAGATACTATTTACACTTGCTAATACCCTATGATACTTTCAATAATATTTATTTATATTCGTTACTGGCGATGTTAACTTTAGTACGCTATTTAGTGAAGTTTAAAGTTATTTTAACGTCGTAAGTAATCTAGTCCAAAGGCCCTAAGTAAACGTTTAACTAACAATTAACCAAAGCATTTTAGTAGTTTATGGAGGAAGCACTCCATTTAAATTTAACGCCTTGAAATAATAATTCCGTATCAACGGTGTATAGTACCGATTGGTTATTTAGGTGTATAACATCGACAATTACCCTGTAGTTAAAGTTTACGTCATTTTAAAGACGGAATTTAAACCTCTGTAGGGCTTGTAAATGTAATTGGCACTTATAGTAAAACTTTTTGATAGCTTTAAGTATGTTTTTTCCTATATCCGTATAACCTGCAGCATAAAGTAGTCGTAAAAAGAGTTTTATAACTAGGTATTTGAATTGGCGGTATAATATCCATAATTCTGGTTACGTTAAGTAAATAGCCTTATTCGTATATACTTCGGGGTAAAACCATAAATAGCTGTATTTAAGTTGAAGCGGTATGAATACGCTATCCAAGGCGCAAATAAATTAATTAGTCGTATTCCGGACTTTAATTCCAAGTTTGTTTATATTAGTTAACGAGAATAGAAATAGTATTTTAAAGTTTCTTACGTAAAATTTAACCGATGCGAATATTATATTTATAACGATTGTTCTAAGCGATGACGCTTTCCCTTTACCGAATAAAACCTTTGGATATTTTCCTTTTTGATCGAGTTAAAACTTCGGGAATTTCGCCACTAACGCGTCGAATTATCGTTTCCAGCCGTTAAAATTTCAGCTGCGCCGGTATTAGGTATAATTCCTTGAAATCTGTTATCTTACCTATTTAAAAGCGTAAATTGCGACGCTATATATACTTTTAATATTCCGTTTTCACAGTCCAGATTTGTACTATATAGCAAGGAGACGTCTTATAAGACTATGAAAATGCGTTGGACGATCTCATTATTTTAAGTTATTAAATAAACATTATTACCTTTAAAAAAATCTACGAAAGTGTATTCGTAGGGGTAAACGTTCAGTTTATCTTCTATGCCTTCGTAATCGGTTATATATATTGTAAAATTAGCTGTTATCCGGTCTTTCAGTACGAAATCGGTTTAAAACTATCGTTTAATCCGTATTTACTTATGTATTAGGTAGTCAGTAAATTAGTAGCCGATTTTACTTTATATAATAAATCGTTTTTGTTAATCTGTAGGGATTGGTATGCCTTTTCGTAATTATTATTATAGTCGTGGTGCGTTTTGTCCCTAACCGTAAAATCGTCCTTGATAATAATTATTCTGCCTTTTATTTCCATGTCTCCTTTCCTAATACCTCTTTTTCTGATAGCTATATTCGAGGCTCTTATTTTGCCTTAGGTATACTTTAAACCTTCGATTAAATACGTTATAAATGGTTTTGGAGAGGTTTTCTTTGGTAATTTAGCCTTTACCTTTAGTCTTATCGGTTACAAATTTTATTCCAAAGCTCTCCTATCAATGTATGGAGGTTTTAAGCGATTTTTTAAGACTTTTATAAAAGGCTATTAAATGCTTTTTGAATTTAAATAAAGTAAGGTCGAAATTTGAGTTTCCGCGGTACCTTCTTTTTACTATTTATATAAGTAGTTTATTAACATTATATTCTGGTTTAAGGGCTACTTCAAATTTTCTAAATTTCGCTAATAAGGCGTTAAGTACCTCTTATAGGTTTTAATTAGTTTCGTTACATTAATTTTTCACGTATTTCTAGGTTATATGAATCTAATCCCTATCATAAAGTTCGTGGTTGAATTTCTATATCTAAGTATAGTTTTCGGCGGTTGTAATACTTCGTAAATATATCTACCTACGTAAAGTGTTATATATACTACTTCTTGACCTGCCTAAATAGTATGATAGGTAAAATAACATAAAATTAAGACGGTTCGATATCTAGTTTTTTATACGTATTAAGTATTATATGTATTTCATTATCGAGTACGTCATATAGTTTTCCGTTGTATTTTTTATCCTTATTCTACAGCCTAGCAAAGTTGGTAAGCTTTATAGGGTCGTTTTTATTAGTGGTGAAGCTGTGTGGCGGAAATTTACGGTAGGGGTCGTGGTTAGCGGGTATTGGTCCGTAAGGTACGTATCAGTGTCTCGCACCGTTTATCATTTTTTGGAACGGGTTGTTTTCGGTGTTTCAGCCGTTTCCGTTAGGTTCGAACGGGTTATTAACCCTATTTAGGGAATAGTCTAGTATTTATTTTTCTTTTATAGTATATACCGGTATAAGGGTGTATTATATCCGTGTAGTGGATAATAATTTTAACCGGTTTTTTTTTCCCTCGAACTCCGTATTTCTAACTTAAGGTACGGGTATATTATCGGATCATTTAACGCCTTGTATTTGTATATCATACTCTTTTTATAGTTTCGTTCATATATCTTTTGACACCTGTTTCTTATATTTCGTTAAGTAATATCCTTTTATAAATTCCGTTCAATATATATCTTTATCCTCCTAGTTTAACAAGTCAAAAATCCGTATTAATTAGAATAGAGATTCTGTAAAGCGACCGTTTTTGCCTTTTAAGGTATTAATACCTTTACTTTACAGTTAAATTCGTAAGGCTTTAGTAATAGAGGAGTTTACCATTTACCATCTGCCTAACGTCTAATTCGAAAATATTTTATAAAAATCATTCAATATATTAGGTTTTGAAATTTTCCCCTACTAATAGCAAATGTTACCGCTAAAATATACGTGTTTGCCGTATATAAGTCTAATTTCTCAATTAGTGTATCGATAGTATTATCCTAAAGGCCCAGGTTTATTTCATATATTATAGCCTTTTTGATTCTCATATATTTGACTAAAAGGTCGAAGTAACCTTTTGCTTCTTTCAGCATTATTAGTTTTGAGGCTATAACTGTAGATGTTTTGGGCCAGTTGAGGATGTTAATTCCTGTATATACATAGTATATTAAAGTGGTATAAATTATCGGTTTCTTGTAATAAGTAGGATTCAAGTACTTTTGAAGTTTAAAATGATTTGTTTCAAAAAAAAACATATAAACGCGTGAATATAAAGTTAATAAGGTAAGTAAATTGGTTTAAATAAGGCTTTAAACGCTTATCAGTATAAGTAAAGTTTAAATAACACGTGAATAAAATGTGGTTATAGGTCAGTTATTCGGTTTAAATTAGTTTCATTAACGTTTATTAAGGTTATATAAACTAAGAGACGGAGAAAATTTAAATTTCGTAAGTACTAAACTCAAAATATGCGGTGTAAGGCGAATGATTGGGAGGCGGATAGGACAAATAGAAAAGGGGAGGGAAAGGGAAAGTGTATGGGTACGAATCTGGTGTAAAAGTCTTGGTTTATAATTGGTAGACGATTCGGATATCGAGTTGTAACTACTTTTGTTAACTACGAGCGGTTTATTTATTCCGTCTGTAACCGCTTTTAAGCTTCGTAAACAGTGTAGATGTTATGTTGATAATCGCTTTTAGGTGTTGTAAGCGGGTTGGATATTACATTCAAATCGGATAGGTTTTAATAGAGGGTTCCAAAACTTAAGGGTTTTAGTTTACGTGGCCTAATACATGATAAGACTATTTATTAAAAGTGCTTGGGTACGTCAAAGCGTTAAATAAGGGTTAATAATAGAGTAACAAGGCTTTTGGTAAATAAAGCGCCAAAGAATGGTTAATAATATCGTACTATAGTTTTTCTTTTTAAAATTACTTTGCGTTTACAGTCTTTATACATATCCCGTATAATTTTTATAAAACTGTAATGTTAAAGTATAAATAGTTAAGACCTCTATGGCATCTAGCTATAGGTATTTAACTTATATTTGTCTTTTATTTCTTTGGATGTTTGTAGTCGACCAAGTCGACTACTAATTAGTGTCATTAAGGTCTGCTTATTTATATAAACGTAAAAAAGTAAAAAATTGATCAAAAAATTTGTATTATAGTAGTAAAGATAAATAAGTCAAGAGGGAGAAGAAGCATTTAGAGAGTGCACGCCATGGAGGAGAGGTTATAAACCTTTTATCCGGGCAGTGGCATTCTGCTATACACTCTTCTGATCTCTCTTCTAGGCTATACCATGCATGTATGCAGCCTGTAGCGTGGTACATTATCGTGGACTCTACAGGAGTGCACCTTACACTATATTGTACTATCACTTCACCTATGTATACTAGCTATAGGGATATTTAATAATTTCTATATATAATAATTACGTGTTTAATTAACGAATGAAGAGAAATATCGAGGTAGTATATGAGGAAAAGATTTATGTAAAAGAGTAAGTCGTAAGTTAATTATGCTTGAGGTTTTTCATTAAAGTTGAAAGAGTTATAGTATTGAGCCGTTTATAATTTGTAATTGATAATAAGAGTAGTAGTAAATACTTAGTCGTTTATGAACTTTGATAATTTAATAACTTGTTAATATGAAAAACTTAAAACTTTTAATCGGTTAATCTCAATGTTTTTAGAACCAATTTAATAAAGATTTTGCGTGTTTTCGTTAATAGATATACCATTGTTACTTTGAAATTGCTGTAAACAATTACAAAATCTAGAAACTTTCCCTACTTGCTTTATCAAATAAGTGCATAACGTATAAAGGCACTTTTGAAAAATCTTACTTGGAGTTTAATTCAATAAATCGTAATAACTGAAAAACAGTTTTTTATTTTACTTAGCTTATTTGTATTTTAAATAATAAGTATTCACTAGTATTAGTAAGCCTTTATTATTTTCAAGTATAGTCTATTCCATTCATAGTGGAAGTAACTGGTATATTGTATTGAAGGTAGTGATGTGTTACTTCTTAGTTTGGTAGACCGCTTACCAGTCTACATACTACTTTGTATGGGAAACTACTTGGCCCGTACTGAATTTAGCATCCACGTATTGGATATGGTGTCAATATATTCAACTTAGAAACAATGCAGTCAACTTGTAGTTAGTATAGTTCACCGAACTATACTGCAATTGACTACTGTTCGAACAATAACTTTTTAAAGGATAATTTTGGAAAAATGTGTTTCGATTACTTCTTGACGTTAGAATCATCCGATCAAATATTATTGATTGGATGCTGTCGGCATCTGGAATTATAACAACTATTACAGCGATCGTCGCATCTATTATTATATAAATTACTATAGTGTTTTTTATGGCGATTAATACGACGTTCGTTACCATAACGTTCGTTATAAAGACGGTTTCTATTATAGAAATGATTATTTTTATGACTATGACCTTCATTATCATGATTAAATTCTTGGTTTTTATGAATATCTCAACGATTAGAATAATGGATATTGAAGTAACTATACTGCTAATCAATGCGAGCACTATTAGGGTATTGATTATTATATCTACAATGGGTTCAACTATTGTTTGAATATGTATCTTGTAGAAAATTAGCTTTTTAGCGAAAATAGTAAACTTCACGATTTTGTTCCTCATTACCGGGCAGTAAAAACGAAATTCGATTTTCTTACGCAAGTAAAATAATTTTCATTGCATTAATATTATCTATGTAATACTTCTTTAGTTATAAATGATACTAAAGCTTCAAATATTAATACATATCCAGTCTAAACTACTTTAAATATTAATCATCATAATACATGAATTATATGTATAAAATTATAGTGTATCCATAGCTTTTAAATACCTTATTTATATCTAAATATGTCGTTGTAACCCGAATTCATCATGAGAAAGGTTACGAAATTTAAACCCTAATTTCAAAAAATCAATAATTCAACTTATGTTGATAATGAATTTTAAGGTAAGGGTAGTTATTATAAAATCGAAACTTTAAGCATATATAATTTATCAAAATATAATGATAATCTACTTATTTTCCCCATAAACTGTAAAACTTTAAATAAATGTGAATAATGTCTTGAAAAGCTAACACTCTATGCTTATATTTACGTTTGTAAAGCTATTAAATCGTCTCTAAAAACTTTGAACATCTGTAAAAATAACGTTATTTCTAATTATAACAATGTCTCAATCATTTTTTTTAAGGAATTCAAGGTTAAAAGCATCTAGTTCTTTGTATTTTAAGCGATGGTCGCTTATTAAATACTATAAAAGGGGCGTTGAAACAACTTTTATATCTTTATCATTTAAATTGAAATGTTTAAACTTAACGTTTTATCGGTAAAGTGCCGGGTTATAATGCTAACAATGTTTAATATTAACGTTATTATGAGGAAGAAAACGAAATAAATGATAACGTTGCTTACCTCATATTTTTAAAAAATATTTTTCTATGCTTCACCAATCCAGCGTAAATTTTTTTGGAATTCCTTAATCCTTGTTTCAATTTTTACTTATCTCGCTATTGTTAATAAAAGCAAACGTTTGTTTGCAAGCGATACTTATTTAAGGTATAAATAGGTATAAAGTTACATGTCATATTTTTTAATGAAGGGAAATTGGAATATAAATATGAAAGTTTGGTGAACTTAGTAATATAAATATTTTGATGGGTTGTTTAAGGTTATTTGTTGCGTTAGATGTCGTTCTGATGTTTAAGAATGAGTAACTTAAGTAGTTAGAATGTAGGAATAACAGATTTTTAGATCAATTATAGGTTGCTTTTAATTTAGCAATGCCTTTAGTTTTCGTTACAACATGTAATTAGAGGAAATAAACTAAATGAAGCTTGTCTAGATAGTGATTAATAAGAGAAAGCTTATTGTTATAGTGTTGCTACTGTCGTTGCTGTTGCTGCTGGTAACGTTTTATCCCGGTGAAAAAAAAGCTTAAAAAATCTCTAGTACCAAAAACATTAATAATTATAGTTAATATTTTCTCGGTAACAAGTAAGGTGAATCTAAATGAGTTGGTATTGTGGTAGTAGAAGAAGAGCGTAATGAAAGAAGACTAAGTTTGAACTATTAGTCCAAACAACAAAGACTAGATCTACTGGTAAGTGTATACAAACTAACAATTGCACTGCAGTACTCGACTATGATACACTACCATGGCACAAAAAATATAGTTAATGTACATATTAATGATATATTTTTGCTTAGTATCATAAACTTTTTAATGATCAAGTAGTATACCACGAATAATTGAGGCTTATAATAATATAAACTGATTGAAACGCTCATTTAAAGCATTCAACTAAATTTTAAGCAATTATCAATTCATATCTATAATATTCATAGCGATCTCGATACATACTTGAACTGATGTTGAGAGGGATAGACAATAAGCTCAATGAAGATCGATAAGATGAAAAATATAAAAGCTATTGGAACAATATTAATTACTATTCCTAGCAGGTTAACTGTAGTGCAATCAATTCAATTATAGTATAATTAGGTTGACTGTACAGCTTGAAACTCAGTTGATTATGGAGTGCACAATTCAGACTAGGGTATGGGCTAAGCAATTAGATACAGAAATTAGTATATAGATCGGCTAGAGGTCTGCTAAACATAGAACAATATATGCATTACTTAATCAACAGATACTACTGTTACTTTGACCACGATTAGAATAGACAATATCTGTAACATCTTAAAGCTTATCAAAACTAATAATTTTTTATTAAATTAAGCACAAATGAGCTAAGTAAAAAAAAGAAGCTATTTTCTAGTTACGTTTTATATTATAAGGTAAAGGAAAAATTTTTTTGAAAAGACTCTACGAACTGTATCCTTTGTTACGGCAGTAAGTATAAAAGACTTGTGGATTGCGTCAGTTTATACGGTAGTTTAAAGGTAGCGATGGTATTGCTATTCTACAAAATACCAAGAAATATTTATTAAATCTTTCTCAAAAACAAACTTTGAGATTGACTGTCAAAAGTCTCAAATCGTTAATACAACGACTACTAATTTGCAAAAATCTTTATAGTTAGCAAATGGCTAATTTGCTACTACTAGAATTTCAAATTACCAAGTCCAAAACCATTACAACAACAAACACCAACTTTAACAATAAACAATATTCAATCCTACCCTTTATACGAAACCTCACCTTTTACACTAATCCTTTTCCCTTTGACTACATTATAAAATCGTTAATAGAATACATTAAATATATCAAAATCGCTACCACAAATGAAACAATAATATCATCAAGTGTTATTATCCAACCTACGATGGTAAGCCAAGTAGGTACCAAATGGGATTTAATATTAAAATGTGGAAGAAGACTAGAAGAAGCTACCGTGGCCCAACGTGTAGGACTCTTGGGCAGGGCCAATTCCCAGCTCGTTACATGCCCTTATACGTGCCATATACGTGCCCTGTCCGTGCACGAACCGTGTTCGGCCTATATCCGATCCGCGCCCAAGCCGGGCTCAGGCCCATTCCGTTATATATACAATTACGTAACCTATAAGATTAATGGCTAACGGCCTGGGTCTATAACATACTCTCTTTTCCCTGGATACTATAAGGGTTGCGACGCTTTTTTAAATAAACACCGGACGCGGGCCGTATCCGCTTAATATACGGGTCGAATGTAAACTAGTAACATTACGTTTGATATATCGTATAACGTTTCGGCCGGTTTACTTTATATCGTCGACGCCGTATAACATACTCGTTAATACGTCGTATAAGGCCTTTTTTTTACCGTCGGCGCCATATAACGTACCCATTAACACGTCATATAAGGTATACTTTTTACCGCTAGCAACGTATAACGTACCTGTTAATATATCGTAACGCATCGTATAAAGTATCCTTTTTACCTTCGGCGCCGTATAATACGTCCGTTAACATATTATATAAAGTTACGTTTTTATTTTTAATATCGAGTAATATACCCCGTATAATATGTAGCCTTTACCGAATCCGATCCGTTAATTCTTATGAATACGGATACCTTTACATAGCCTTTAAAACTTCCTCTTTTTCCCTTTTATACTATTACCTTATTTTTTACCAATCTCTTCGTTATAACTTTTTCTATTCTTTTTTATATAAGTTATCCAATTATTTAAGCTTATATATCTCCATCTTTTCTCCTAACTTATTATTATAACCGAAGTATTTAACGGTTTTAACCTAAGTTACATTATCGTCGACGTTCCCGGAAAAAATAACGAAATTTTATGTAAGGTATATTACCTTATGATATACTAATACTTTACTATTGATTACCTGTTATAACATTTTCGCGTTATAAAAGATTTTTTCATTTTCAGAGATAATAAAGATGAAAATATAAAAAAATCGTTATAAGTAAAAGATATTTGTATATCATATATTAACCGGCTTTCAAATTTTAGCGTTCCCTTATCTTGTATTCGAATTTATCGTATATAAAGGTATCGTATATATCGGAAAGTTTATAATAAGGTAAGTTTATAAAAAATCCTTATGAAAATCCAACCATTAACTAATTTATTTTCGTAATATATTTAAAAAAATAATTTATTTACGGAGTTCTTCGATTTACGTATCCTTTTACGTTAATTAATCATTACGATAAAGGATAAAGATTATATTTTATCCTTTACGCGTTAGCATTAAGGAAATATCCCGGATTATTGACCCATTTTTGTCCCTGCCTTTTCTGAGTTGGTTAATTAGTTTACTTGGCAACATAATGTCGTTCAAGCGTAGGAATTTTTTATTATACCGGTCGTATAAGCCGTTACTTCTTTAATTATACGCATATACCGCCTTTTTCTTTCGGGTTCGTATTTATCCCGAACTCATTCATCGTTTTTTATTATATCGCCTGTTTATAAAGATAAAACGCCTTCAGCTAATTAAGTTTTGACGCGTAACGTTTTCATCCCGACCCCTTTTAACTATTATTAGATACTTTTCCGTAGTTTTGACTTGAAAGACCAAAATAATATGACTACCTAGGTTATATTTTTATCACTAATATAGGTTACGGCTTATAAAATGTTATGAGCGACGTTCAAGGTTTAATTATACGATTTCCGATTTTATTCGTATTTTATTTACTAACCTTTTATGAAAGCGAGTAAATCGAGTCGATTACAAACAAGCGTAAGATTGTGTTCAGGCCGATCGTATTACTCGAGCTCAAACTAATATATTATACTTTTTAGTAACCCGTTCAAAAGGTTACTTCCCTTGCCCCGCCTTTCGTCCTATTTTTTGTTAACCGTTATTATCGACATTATTTAACGCTCGTCCCTTTTAAAGTTATCTTTTATCGTTGGCCTCCCTTAACATCCGTCTTTCCTTATATTATCTGTTATCGACTTTTCCTAACGCCCGCTCTTTTTCGCGTTATCTGCCCTTTTTTATGTCATTTCGTATACAGCCCGCCTTTTACTAACCTCCCTTTTCGACGCCTACCGGTTTTCTCTATATCTTTTACCGTCCCCCTCCCCTATTATCACCTAACGTTCGAAGCTAATCGTAATAAGTTCCATAATGTTAATAACGCCGGTATTGGTTGAACTTAAATAAAGATAATAATAATAAGTAGGTAAAACTTCCTTATAATATAGTAAAAGCCGTTTTACGGTTAAATTTTATTCGAAATAATTGGGTAGTACTTGTTCGACTCTATTTGATGCATTATAATATAATTAAGTAATAAATTCTCCTTTTTATTTATGAGTACAGTATTTTTTCTGGGGTGTAAGCGATTCGTTTCGCGTTTATCGTTTAATATAAACTTAATGCCGTCGTCAAAATATCGGGTTATCGTAAACCCGAATATCTCCTCATTTCGCTTTGAATTTATATAAGGTTATAATGTGTTAATGATTCTTTAGAAATATATTTTGGCTTATTATAACCCTTTTATCTAATTAATACGTAGCAAACTCTGCCCCTTCCCGTTTTTACCACGAGTATATTCTATACTTTAAATTCCTTGTATTTACCTTTTTTATGTCGTTCGTTACTAAAACTAGTCCCGGGTAAATATCGGATAAAACTTACAAAAAAGGGGGTCTAAAACCGTACGTTAAACTAAATCTATATAAAATATTAGATATTTATTAAAAATATTTAATACGATATTTAACGGTTTTAAAATACCGACTATCCAGTACTAATTATGAAATTAATTAAACTTTTTATTCAGGCAGTTAATTTTAATATTACGAAACCTTAATTAAACTTAATCTTTAACTTTATATCATTTCGTCGAATGTTGTTTACAGTTCGTCGTTGTTTTTATTTATTATGAAATATAAGTTATTACCGTTTATACTAATTTCGTCCTATCGTATGAATAAACTAAAACCGTAATAACTCGCCCCGTTAAATTGGTTAACGATTTCTTATCCCCGTTGATCCTTGAAATAAATGATATTTCTTACCTACTTACTAAACGGTTTATGTTAAACCCGATAATTGTTGACTTTCGATTATTTAATGTAAATTAATAAATAGATAAATATAAAGTTTAATCGTATTACAAAAAGGCGATTACTATACGTAAATATTTTTAAACTTTCTGATTTACCCGTTTAATTTCATTATTTATTTATAAGTAATACGTCGTAAATAAAAATGTTTAGATTTTCATTAAGAAATGAAATATAGTTTAAAATACGTTAACCTAATTCGAACTTCAATTATTAATAATAAAAGTCAAAACCTTATAAAATCTCTACTATATATTCCGGAAACGTTCTATGTATGTATTTACAATTATAGACTATATAACTTTCAATTAAATAAACTTAAAGGAGAGATTTATAATAATTAGGAAATATCGAGGGTTGTTATTAGTAGTTAATAAGTCTATTATAAAGTTAATCGAAATGTATACCTAATACCAGTCGGAAATAGGGAGAGGTTAAAGTAGACATTATTGTAAAATACGACGAGATTTCGTCCCGTTATACTATATATATATTCGATATAAACGTCGAATATCTAAGACTATCCCCTCCTAATAGTAATCTTATTGAAAAATGCGAAATGAAATATTTTTTTAAATAACTCATAATAAACTAATTGTAGTTTTTTTATGATATCCTCGGTATTGATAGTTTTTTATTCGGTAATTATAAACTACTACGATAACGTACTGCTTTTTATGGATTAATCCCGTAATTTATAATTTATACTAATTATCCTACCTTAGATGGAAAACGTTTAACGCTTTCGAAAACCGTTAAAAGGCGAACTTTATATAACGAATTGTTCGTTACTCCTTAGTTTTATAATTCCGTTGACGTATTCGAGCCGAAAATAAAGGAATTACTCGATGTTAACGATGTCGGCAGGCTTAACGCGGGTCAGACCTGTGGCAGTATCGCTGGCGTCGCTGTATTAAAATTCTTTAACGTTATCCCCGATAACGACCCGGATACGGGCCGGGCTCAGAGAGGCATCGCCTTCAGCAGCCCCTCGAAAGCCCCCGACCCACTTTTAGGATATATGTTATCGTAATTTAATAGCCAGGCCTCTGTCTTGCCAAACTCTTTTACCTAACCCGCCGTAATTTTTATTTCTTTAATATATAAATCTATTAATACTATAGTTAATATAATAATAAAAATAGGTTAAAAAACCTGTATGCAACGTTTTTTAACCTCGGGTTTATTTTATAGCCTACGAATTAATGTATCCAGGTAGGCGCCCTCAGTTACAAGCCTATACCGTAAATAATATTTACAAAAAGAATATTGGTCTATTTAGTTTAACGTTCCGAAATCAACCGTGGAAAAAAAAATACTGTAATCCATTATAATCCGTAAAAATCGTAAACTGTATACGGATACTATGTAATTTAAAAGACTACGCTTTGAAATAGAATACCACTGTAAGGAGTTCCTTATCGTAAATAATATAATTATGTTTCGTATTTGTTAATCGTATGGAATGATGTGTAAAATATTATTTTCGTTTCGTTATGATAAATACCTTTTTAACTCCATTTCCGAATGATTATTTTCCACTACTGTTAGCCGATTTTAATTTTAATATATTAAAATTGGGGCCGTAATAAAAGTATCTTTTAAGGTTTAAAATATCTATTCCTTTCGCTTCATTTAAATCTAACAAATACTTTACTTCGTTAGACGGACGAAATAATCCGTTAACTTTAAGAAAATATTAATAAAATTACGACAAAAGTTAGTAAAACCTAAAAAATTTCGAACCTTTCGAACCGTACGTAATAACTTTTATTCGCGAATTACCTGGACTTTTTCGGGGTCGACTCAGATAACTACTTTTACCGTTATAATAAAACTTAAGTATTTTACCTTTTCAATTACGAAGTTATACTTTTTTGAATTTAGATTTAATCATATATTACGAAAACATCTTAAAACCATGCGAATTTTCGCTATATAATCCTGTTTAATATCTATAAAAAAACAAGAAATCGTTGAAATATATAATAACGAAATTATCTAAAATATTTATCATGATATAATTAATATATCGTTAAAACTTTGTTGGCGTTTTCGCTAATTTAAAAGGGGTAATTATTTATTTAAATAAGTCGAACCGTATACAAAACGCGGTAAAAATATTTTACCTGGGTATTACTCGAATACAGTAAAATACCGTTTGAATATTTAATTTCATAAATTATATCGACTTTAACAATGTACGTAAAATTTTCTTAATCAAAAATAATAATAAAGATTTTGCTTTATAATTTTATTTAATACCCAATAATCGATATAAAATCGCTATCCCTCTCCTCATTTACAAATTAATAATATCAACGTCGCCGTTAATAAAGAGTTCGCCCGAATCTAACCCTGATTTACTAATTCTGTAACTTATTATCGAAATTTAAGAAATGAATTTCGTAATATCGATTATAACAGCTTTGAGTTTATTTTAATAAAGATATATTTTCGTTCGGTTTAATATAAATATAATAGTCGAATTTTCCTTTATATTAAAGTAAGGCCGTAACCTTATCTTTATCAAATAAGTTGCGAAATACCGTTAGTTTCGGTAAAAAACACGATTAATCATTTTTCTCCTTAACCATAGTCGTCGCCGTTACTTGTAAAATCCGCGTTATTTCTCCAAAACTTGTAATAAAAGCTATTCGAAATAGGTCCCTTATACGTTATACCTTTTGGTACGAATGTTACATTAATCTGAGGAAAATCGAACTTACTACGTTTTATATATCTTTCGTCTTAAGGTTTATTAATACTACGTCGATAACCAAATATCCTTAACCTTAAATTATTAAACGGCTATCGCCCGTATTTAAAGTCACCCATTAATATCGTATCTAAGGCATTCCAAAAATCATATCCCGCGTTATTCCGGAAATAATATATATTAATATTTGGTTCGACTATTTACTAATATTTATACGAAATTTAGTTATTTAAGTAATACATTTATTTTATCGTAACCTTCATATAGTTTTAAAATTTCGCGGATATAATAATAAAATTTATTTTAACTTGGACCGTTATATTAAAGCCGTATTTATAATATAATAATAATGACAACTAAAATTAACTTAAATATTTAAAAATAAGTTTCATTGAAAATATAAGGATAAGGAATAGTTTTTTGTTTATACGTATTTTAATTAAATTAAACTCTCTTCTATTCTATTTCACAATTATATTATTAAGGCTATATAAATTTTGAATAAAACTATATTTAGGAGTAAGGTTTTCCTCGTCTTTATTAATAGGAAATTTTCCTTTACCTTTTTAACTTAAGCCGTATATACCTACATAAAAATTAATATCGGGAAAAGGTCGTAACTATATTAAAAATGGTTTATTATATTATAACGTATGTAATGCCCCGAAGTAAATCTAATTTGACGTTCCTTTATTATCGTTTACATTACTTTATATTCCTAGTTTTAAGTATGTACCGAGCGGATTTACTAAAATAATTAACCGCGATATCGAAAGGATTGACTATAATTATTACGACCTTTAAATAAAGGCGTTTAAAAAGTGTAAACTCCCGTTATAATCGTATTATTATCCGGTTATTAGCTTTAAACGAGTCCCATGAATTAACGACTAAAATTTTGTTTTATGTTTAAAAAATTTAATTTGTCGGCGAGTTCGCGGTATTTTTCCAAGGTTACGATATAGTTTACCCGGCTAATACCTGCCGTAATAGACTTGTTACGAATACATAACGATATACGGGAGTGTAAATAGTTACATTTTACGGTTGAGGGCTAATTTAGGTCGTTTACTTAAGTTAAAAGTATTTCGAATTTAGTAAAAGATGATATTTATAAGTTTCTATTGCTTATAATTAAATTTTCGAATTTAACTAATACTTTATCCACGCGATAAAGGTCGTCGAAAACCGCCTCGATATAATCGAAACACTTTCCTATATTATATCTATCATTGTGTCTTTCGGCTTCGTAATAAGCCGTAACCGCCTGCTTTATCGCCGCTGTATAATATTCTTATACATAAAAAAACGCGTATCGACCCTTTTCGATTTATATTTTATCCGTCGCCACCTACGTAAAAGTAAATCCGTTAAATTACAATTAATTATATTGTTTTCGTTTACCTTAAACCGGCAAAAACCTAATGCGAATTACTGTTAATTCGGTTTCGAATTATTGAATTTTTGCGACGACTTAGGTAAAGTTGAATGTAAGGTCGATGATTAAAGTTAATTAACCTAATTATTATAACTATTTAATAACCAACATAATATAGCTTACGTTATTTTACAAATAAGAAATATAGGTTTAAACCGGCTTCGAAAAGGCCAAAAGTACATTTATAAAGGTAGAAAACTAGGTATTCGCTGACGATCTATCTTTTCCAATAACGTTAAAATATAACGCCGAATTATTAACGTTTATTATCGATTCGTTTATTATAAGTAATATTTCTTCGGAAAAATAAAAAAAAACATTAATAATATATTATAATTCGACTTACGATAATAAACAAAATAGGTGTTAAATGGGATTTACTATTAAGGTGTAGAAGGAAATTAGAAAAGGCTACCGTAACCTAACGTACAATGCCCTTAGGCAGGGCTAATACCCAGCCCGTTACGTGCCCTTATACGTACCGTATTCGGCCTATACCCGGTCCATGCCCGGGCTGAGCCCAAGCCCATCCTGTTACGTATACAGTCACGTAAACTATAGGCTTAATGGTCAATGGCCTGAGTCCATGATACTTAGCAGGTCAATTATAGCACAATCAGGTTAATTATAGTACAGTTAAATTAACTGTACTAATTGCAAGTCAATTGATTATAGACTACCCACTTCAGACTAGGGTACAGGCTGAGCAATTGGCTATATGAATTAGTGTGCAGACCAATTAGCGGTCTGCCAAACCTAGAACAATGTATCCACTACTTGATCATGCGATACTACTATTACTTCAATCACGATTCGATTTGACAATCGTTGAAACATCTAAAAGCCTATCAACAAAAATCCAGTATTACCTTAAACAAAAAGTCTGAGTAACCTATATCGCAATACTTATTGAACCAAAAACATTGTATAATATATTGATTCAAATATGAATTTAAGATCTATAAGATAAATACTTTTTAAAATATAATAAGCGTATATAATAACAAATATATAATTTGGACAAAATATTACTAATTAATTTAATAACAACGAGATTAATAATCTTTACAGACGGTTTCTTTATCAACGATGCTAATTAAATTACACAGATTGAAATCATTATAGTATTTATTAATAAGAATAAATCCGATAAGCATTTTACTACTACTAGCAACCTGATTCACTAGATATACATCAAATATAATATATAATACAAAACGTATTGATATATAAAATTTACGAAATAAGGACAAAATTCGATATTAATATAGTAACCGACAGTATATTAAAGATTAATACCAGATAACTAGAATTGTTTTCGATTTCAATCATTATATATACTAACGTCTAAAACCTATATAACTACCTTTTCAAACTTAAAACGATTATTAGAAAGAATTTAATCGTTTATTATAAAGTTCTTTTCATGAATCGCTTTGAGTATAAAATAGAAGTTATAAAAAAGGTATGTAAAGTTTGAAAGATTGACGGATTTAAGTAAACAAAAGGCAAAAATAACCCTATTAACGCTATAGCTAAAGCTATAGCCAACGACATCCTATAAAGATTGATAAATAATAATAAAACAACCGTTCGTATCGAGGGATATGTAAATCGACCAATATATAACGTAAATAGGCAAGGATTCCCCGGTAAATTAGAAGACTACTAGGGTAATACAGATAAAAAACCTATTTGAAACTACTGGCAAAATTTATAAAATTGGTTATGTATAAGTTTGTAACAGAGGATTTACATGCGAAAATGGAGCAAGTAGATGTTAGGAGTTCTAGGTTAGATATTTGAAACTGAAGTAAGATGTGTATGCGAAACGAATCGGGATTGATAAAAAAATACCCGTTAAAGATAGGGGAAACTTCCGGCGTTTCCGTTAATGAGTAATCAGCTATACTGGCACGCACGTACAAAACAAAAGGTCGCCAGTGTTAGAACAGTAATCAATTGCAACACAGCCAAGTCAACTGTGTTGACTGTAAGTCCATTGCAGTGCAATGCCCAATTCGGTATGGGGCACGGGCCAAGCAGTTACCCATACAAACTAGTGTGCAAACCAGCCAGCGGTCTGCCAAACTTAGAAGAAAGAACACACCACTTTCAATGCAAACACCAGTTACTTCGACCAGAGATTCGAATCGACTACGTTGCAACGATAAAGGCCTACCAACAATAAAGTTGTAAGGAGTAATGTTTTCAATGTGTGTTTTCAATATGAAGAGTTATAGTTTAAATATTGTGTCGTATCCGGTATATGTAACGAGAATCTTAATTTTCGGATCAGGTAGCCTAGGCTATTGGTTACGATACTATGGTGTCATGGGTATACTTTGTATGTTACTTCCACATCATGTCTCGGCCCGTAACCCCACAATAACAGGATATACTTAGTATAACACTAAGCCAGTTACGGCGTGAATTTCTTTTAGCGTCAGACGGGCACTGTCAGAAAGGGTTTTAATACGTTGGCGATCGGCTTCCGTAAGCTGTTTCGTATTCTTTCCAGGCGGTCTGCCCATCGTCGTGGGCGTGTGTTGGAAAAGTGTGTGGTGTTGAGTTAAAAAAGTCAGCACATTTGAAAAGTTTGTCTACTATTTGGTCTTAACCAAAAACGGTATGGTGGGTGCACAGGCCACGATTCATCGTACATGACAAGGGTGTAACTTATAGGCCTGATGCCACAGTATCATTGTAAATCTGAGTTGTAATATGCTAGTAGTCGACGGAAGAGAATACCAACTAAAACGGAATGAAAGGCCCTCACGCTGTATAATATTGGTCGCTTTAGACTGAATATAATCCGTGCAACATAGCACCTTGGTTGCTGTACTTACAGAGTAAATGATGTACTTGCCTTTGTATTCAAACGACTTGGCATCATCATACGACTTGAAGATTTCCTGGTTCTCGTCATACTATGTACAGCACCGGCGTCTTGGCGCACTCGTCGAAGGCGCCCCACGACGTTCTTGAACGGCTTACCGTCCTCGGGAGTAGAGTGAATTTACGTTTTGAACTCCTTTTTTGATACGAAGCCGAGAAAAAAAATATATCCTTGGCAAAAGTATACAGACCAAGTCCCCCACTGCTGTGATAGATTTGCAAGTTTTCCTACTGTAACAGCAACAGTACCCTGCAGGCAAACCTGTACCGAGTAAGCATGAAAATCGCACTAAAAATATCGTGAAGTATTGGTATATAGGCATTGACAGGGGGGCATTCTAATCAGTACGGTACCATAGTAAGGCTTTCCCTTTTGCACCCAAATTAGACTTCAACCAAACAGCTAATGTATAATTTAGAGTATAAAACGTGTTTTCAATGGTGTCGCGCCTACTTTCGTGTTCTTTTTACGTTCATTCTCTCCACAGTTTGCCTACAGTTTGTTGTTTTGCCATCGACTTACGTTAACGCACCAAAATGCCTATGAAACATACTCATGTGTATCTTTTTCACAAGTAGCGCGCATACGTACGAATCGCGTGCAAAGCAGCTACCTTTATAACGGTACCACACTAGGTAACACAGTATGCGTTGGCTAGATAGATCTGAACGAGCCAGCCATTCTGTTACTACTCTAAATATAGCCTTTAGAATGCAGACTTGGAAGTCTGCCATTTGAATAATTAAGCGAGCATCAACCCTATTTACCTAGTGACAACCTTACAGTGAGTTGTCGCGGGTTTTGGGTTATTGCTGGCGCAACCTTGTTGGTGTGTATCCTTCACTAGACACTGACAAGGATCATGTTCTTAAAAAGCGAGTCTCTTATTCCTAGACGTGGTCGGACATTTTGATGGTCAAGTTGGAGGGAAACCAGTATTACATTTATTGCACCAAGTCAGAAAAATGCGAGGGAAATATTCGGAAACGAGAAAATTTCGGTGGGGGCCCTTGAAACGGTAAACCTGTGTACAGCGATTTCGGTGGTGACTAAACACCGATTTTGTAGAAATCGTGGTGTCACGACACGGTATCGTGCTTGTGCACCTGAAATCGGCCGTTGCATCAGAAATCGGCCTTCGCTGGAGTAGATCGTTACATAGCGGATCGCTCTATACGGGTTTGCCTGTGCTACTGTGTGTTCCACGCAAACTGAAGTAGTGTCGATTGACTTTACCGCGGTCTGTCTGAATGGGCCTGTTTTGGGTGCATCGTTGTTGTCTGGTTAGGTATTATTGGGTCTAGAGAAAAGAAGAAGAAGAAGAGGAAGGTCTACTAGCCAGCCCTGAGGAACTGGCTGTATGGGGCCTTTCTGCCTGGCTACGCCAGTGCTGACACCGTCCTGAAGGACTGTGCCGATAGTCCTAGTAGACTATACCAAGTCGTCTGAATAACACCCGGGGCCTGTAGCAAAACAAGAGTATTACAGTGGGCCAGTAGATAGACGAACCGTTGATCGATTGAGTACCGACTTCCTGGGTCTGTGCTGTAGATCAAATGTAACAAAAGAATGCAAGGCCTCGCTGACCCACGGCGAGTGCATAGTGGAATCCTAGAATGGGCGATGGGCACATTCGCGGATCCACACTAGCATCGTGTTGATTCGAGTCACCGGTTGTCGAAACCGCTCATAGTTGCTGCGCGCAATCCTGCAGCGAGCACGCAGCCCTAGCCCTCTGTCAATCTGGCGTAGCGAAGTTGCTTCTTGGATTAGCGTCAACATGTCAAGACGTGGGATCCTGTATGGTGTGGTGGTGAGAGGAGAGCCTTGGCAATGTTTGCCATATGTGTGGGCGCAAGGGGGAGCAAGAGGGTAGGAAGGGAGAGAGTAAAGGGGCATTTGTTCAAGTGGTTGGGTGACCAGGTGGCAGTGGTGTCCGGAGTATCAAGTTCACCCAGCCCAAGACCACGTCCAAGTATTTGAATATTACTTGATTGCTCCGTTCTAGTCCCAGATAGTCAAGCCCTCTTTTCTTGGAAAAGCTCCTCCAATGCCGTGACCATACACAATCATGCCCTACCCTACAGATAAAGCATCCTCGTCCTCGAGATATTACGGTTAGATATTAAAGAATGAACACAAGAGCGCATAGCACCATAGGTCCTGTAACCCAATGCACAATGCTTCTCTTTCTCTGTGGTATCTAGAAATCCGAGCTTCTCATATCTGTTCCTCCTCTTCGGTCCTGAACACCGGCGCTAAAATAGGAATGAATAAACTCGTTACTGAGAAAGGTGAGAGCACCTGATCAACGCTGCAAATAGATGGAATGTACATCGCCCTCCGGGTTTGGGTATCGAAAAGCAAATCAATCTCGTAATAGTAGAGGTGCATATGAATGGTCGATCCTAAAGATGTCGCGGTCGACCACAATAGCTTGGCGAAGCACCTTAAAACGTGCTCCAGTTCCAATCACTCGGGACGCTAATCGCGACCTCGGGCTCAGTCTTGCCGGGCGTCGTCGGGCTCGCCCCGGACATAGGGCTTGCGGCAACCGGGGTCGTGGGCATTGTCCTCGAGCCACGATGCGGCTGCTGGGGCGACTGGCCGCCACCAGCCACCGGGGAGATGCCCTTGCGCATGCAGGCCCACGCCTGGAACTCGCCGAAGCAGTGGTTGCAGACACGGGCGAAATTGCCACGCGGGTTGTAGTTGGCGCTCTCGTCGAGAGGTGCCTGCTCGGGCGAGTGCGCGTCGCAGAAAATGTTGCCGCAGCGGCGGCAGTGGTGCCGCCGCACGAAGTAGTTGAAGTACTTCTTGCAGGTCGGGTCATCGCAGACTTCTGATTCTATGTCGGCCTGTTGGGGGTGCGGGTCATGTTAGTCTTCGGGGTTTGGCTGGTTACTTTGTTCAATAGAGGCGTGAGCGCAAGAGCGCAGGCTGAGAAAAGAAAAAGGGGAAACGCAGGACCGAGACATTGCGGGGCACTGCCGAGACCGGCGGGCCTCCTGTGCTCGTCCGCCACCGCTGCTTGTGTTCGTGCTCGTGTCTCGCCATCCGCATAGTTGCCGTATGGACTTCCACGTACCTTCCAGTGTCTCCGCGTGGGCTCGCCGTTAACCTGAGCATAATTGGACAGATCCCAGTTCCACTCGACCACCTTTCCGCTGTCACCGGTGGATCTCCGGGAAAGCCGGCTCAGATTCAGGATGCCCGATAGGCTCGTGAAACTGCCGCTGGACCGCACGGCCCGCTCGTCGTCGTCGGGCTCGTCGCCGGTCGGCGTGGCCTTGATAGCCTTGCGGGCGCCAGGAAACTCTGTGGGCCGCAGGACGGCGGGCATGTAGAGCGGGCGGACCTGGCGGCCATGGTAGTTCTTTGGCGAGGCAGGGGAGGCGCTGTGAGGGGTGCTGAGGGGCGAAATATCGGAGTTGCTGTTGAAGGTTGGCGAGACCCGTTGAGGCGGCAGCTGTGGTGGCTGCTGTTGCAGTTGGAAAAAATGTTGAAGGACTTGCTGCTGCTGCTGCTGTTGTTGTTGTTGCGACACGAGGTAGGATTGGGATCTTCGGTGGACTGTGGTGGGCGAGTGCTGATGCGGGAGTTGGAACCACGATGGCTGATTGTCAGGTAGTCTGGGCATAACAAGGTCCGCCATTGCCATGTTTGTCGCAGTGAGATGTGGGGCCGGATCAGCACGGGCAACAAGAACGGGATGATAGACAAGGTAGCAACGGAACTTGTCGCCAACAGCTCGCGTGGTGTTGCGGCTCGAAAGGGTAAAGAGGGGGGGGGGGGGGGATGAAGCGGTTGGGCGGTGGGCGGGGTCACCACCACATGGAGGCAGGCTGGGGTTCTATTTGGCGACTCGTGCACAGTTGTCCAGGAGGATTAGGCGAGTATGTGTTGAATGTCTAGAAGTCAAGTGCTCGAATTGTAGTCGTCTCTCTCGCTCCACTGGAATTAAAGCACGTTGTGTCGGACGTGGTAGGGCTTAATTAGGCAGGCTTGTGCGTGTGCGGGTGCGTGGGAGACTGAGGGCGAGGTAGAGAAGGTTGAAAGGATGCGGGAGGCTGGGCGTAATCGCTGTATATAACGTATATACTCGGCAAGGCCAGGGGAGGACGAACAAGGCCAGTCCTGGTCCGCAGTACAGCTTGGTGGCGTCGAGTTACATGCTGGGCGGGACGGCGGGTCTGGCCGCAGCGCCACCGGTGGACGACTTCGTTCTTCATATGTACATAGTAGTAGTAGATGGTACCCGTCGCCGCTGTGGCTGGACTTCCAACAGTAGTGCTGGGGTAGATGGCATGCTGATCGAGCGAGATGATGTCGCTGTCTTGGGTCGCAGTAGAGGTGTGGCGAGGCCGAACACTTGAGGCTCTCACCGAGCTGTGGGTGCAGACCACCTCCGGGTTAAGATGAGTGCCATATAAAGAAGGTGATAATGAGGCAAGACGCACTATAACCAGTCTTTGCACACCGGCCGATCAGACGTGCAGCAAGGTTTGATGAACATGCATGTCACAGTCACAGTCCGTGGTTCCGGAGGTCCTTTCGTTGCGTCCTTGCCTTGACTCGATTATCTGGCCACCTCTGCTGCCTCGGCTTCGGCTTCGAGTCTGTTACGAAACGATACGTAGCAGATATCAATTTCTACAGCCTTGTTCAGCGACATGGGCCGCAGGTGACATGGGCCGCAGGGCCGCCTGCCATGTCTCACACTCCAATCAAGGCGGTGTAGGAAGCGATATGGATTCCCAAATTCCAATATAGACTGGGAATGCACAACGTCTTGCTGCCAAATTTACATTCGTTGGATGGGGATGGAGCTCGTCCAAGGCTAATCCCAATCCAACTCTCGCCCTTCTCGGTTTTTTTTCCCGCAAATAGGGGCAATTTCAAGGGGAGCGAAGCACCATGCACGTCTGTATCGCCGATTCTATCATCTGGTTTCTTGCTGACACACCGCGTGCCTCTACGTACTGTATCAGAGTTAATTGACGAGCATCTACACAGCGGCAAGCTCGGGTGCCAGCATCATGGTTTCGTCGACAACTTCTAGAACAAATCCTGCTGGGCCAATATGGGTAAACAATCTCCAGTGCTCTGCCGTCTATAGTAGTCCCACTACTACTCTGGTATAACACTTAAACCCAATTTCGGATGTCGCAGGCAAGCCCCAATGGCGTTTGCGTGCCACCTTCGCTGGCAAGTTTCTTGTAAGCCCTGCTGATCCCATCGATGGCGAAAGGAGGGTTGCACAACTCGCGTCCATTTCCTCCGAGCTGGTGTGGCGCTTTCGGGCCGCATCACGCTGCACAAGACGCACTCTGGACGAAGGCTGTGTCGCAGCAGGCAGAAGCGAAGCCCACGAGTGGTCGCCGACTACGTAAACTCCCAACGGTCGCATTGCAATGTCATGCATGCATGCAGTCTGCAGACCGCCCCAGAGCCAAAACCTCCGAGGTGTGTGGTTTCTCCGGCGCGCTAGCGGCGTCAAACGTTGGAGGTGCGACTCGTCACATCTCGCCAGAGTCAGTCATCATCAGGGCCGACGAGGGGGTGGGGCGGTTGTTCCTCGAGCCGACGGCTCCTGATTGTATCTGCGCGGTGCTGCCATCCCCGCGGGAGTGGTCGCGACAGCGCGCTTGACGGGCGTCGGAATGCGGCGACGCTTGCACAAAGCTGAAGATAGCTGAAGATGATGGGGAGTCCGGCACTGGGTGCAGCAGTTCTTGAATTCTGTTCCAGCAAAATCGCATTCCGTCTCCTTACTAGCTCCTGCCATGCTGTCCCATTCCTCATGGGATGGGTGAGACACTTCCAACCAAAATACCGATACCGTCCCTTGGAGAGATTAGCCACGGGTATTTTTAGAGGTCATCACCACGCTGCGAAACGGCGTTTGATCTTTGCTTGTAGCGACCCCAGCTTCCTGGCCGATTGAAGTAAGCAGTCTGCAGACATCCTGATAAGCCGTTCAACGCTGATTGGCTGCCGAGTGGATTGTCAAGGATTTGTTTGGCTTTTGCTGGGATACCCATGTACTATGTACAGGTGAGGGTCGGAGAAACCTGTGGCATGTCGGAATTGACTTTGGCTGTTTGTCAAGAGTGGCAGAAGAAGTAATAGTAGACGCGTCACACTCATCACACAGCAAACACTCTTACTACGACATACGTAGGGTACTCTATCCACCATCACTGCCCCCGACAGTGCAGCATCATCTAGTGTCCGACTCGACGGTATAAGTGCTGACTCGCCAGCACCAGACCAACTGGTGTTAATGCAGGTAATTCACATCTATAAGTCATCTATCTGCACAGCCGCCTGCACCATGGTTACAATACTTGCATATCTTCTTTCAGCACTGGAAGTACTAGCCATGTATGGCGACTATGCCGAAGTAGACTCAAACGAACAAACTAGATGAATGGGTGGACACGGAACCATGCCTTCAATGCCCAGCTGCGTGGGCCTGCGGTTACAACCCAACGTACGGAAGTCGCTGCGGGTATGAATGAGGCCATGAAGTGCTGTTGGCTGTGTTCAAGTTGCGAGGCAAATGGCAGGAGGAGGAGGCTCTAGTGATATGAGGTCCTGGCCTAAATAGCGAGTCATCGCACGGAAGGGTCAACGCATCTGTTACTGATATGCTTATCATTCGATCATGACATGGCTGCGCACGTTGAAGGAGGCTGGATCTGGGAGGGCCGCTGCCAACTCTCCGAAGTACCTAACTAGGTATGCAGGGTTTGGTGGAAAGGCTGGTGGAGGTGTGCTTATCGTCGCAATGTGAGTGGCCATCCCCCAGTATTCGAGCTTCTGGTTGGAACCCTGATCCTTGTGCTGCATGCCAAGCTGAGCCCTCAGCCGATTGCCGATCGAGTTGTGGAGCCGCCATGCAGAGGCCCTCCCAGGGAGATGCCGCATCCATGCACCCACCCATTTTAAGGCTTGTGCGCCCTCGATGAATGGGGATCTTTTCGCGACGGCGGCGCTCATCCCGCGCGCCCTCGCTTTCCACGGTCCCACTGCCTGTCCGCGGTGGATAGTCTGGCCCGAACCTCAATTTCACACATCTGCAGCAGTACCACTACAACCAGCCCTCTCAATTTGCAAATATATCCTCCTGGGGCCGCTTGTGGGCTTGGCTCTTCTAAGTACTGTAAGCAAAGGGCGGACGTAGTCCGGGAACGACAGCTTTTCCCCTCGCCGCAGAAGGAGACGCCTCGCAGCATTGGCCTCGCCTTGATTCATGGACCTGTAACGCCGTTGAGAACACCCCAAGGACCTGATCGGCTGGGACGCGAGCAGGTCAGTGAATATGCATTTGGCTGTACCCAGGCTTCACTCATAATTGTGTCTCCTAAGATCTTGTGATGTGGGCCGAGCATACCCGCAACTCGTAACATCACAAAGATGAATTGGCAGTAAGTCACTATGTTGGTAGGCCTTCATCGTTGCAACGTAGTCGATTCGAATCATGGTCGAAGTAACTGGTGTATTGTATTAAAAAAGGCAATGTGTTGGAATAGCGTTCAAGTGTAGTGCAGTCAAAGTTGACTGTACTGCTGCAAGCTAATTGCAGTAATTGCAGTAGAGTGCCCAATTCAATGTGTGGCACGGGCCAAGCAATTGCCCATACAAAGTAGTGTGCAGACCGGCTAGCGGTCTGCCAAACGTAGAAGGAACAATACACCATTAAAGGTCGGTGGCTAACTGCATATACGTTTACGTTATATCCCAGCTATTAAATGTAAATTAACCCTTTACGCTAATACTTTAATTGGTAATAACAAAAACGATTAAACGTTAACTAATCTTTTAAATTATAAGTAATTAAATAAAAATCTATTTCTTACTATTGGAACAGTATTGCAATAGTATTACATACAGTGCAGTAGGTCAACTCTACTGGCAGTAAAATTGACCGTACTGCAAGTGTATTGCTTTGTGGAGACTTACCGCATTGGGTGTAAGTCGAGTGCAGTACGCTACACTTCACTCTAGGGCACTGGCTAAACACTTGGCCATACAAATTACAATGCAGACCGGCTAGCAGTCTATCAAACCTAGAACAATACATCCACCATCTGACTACGTAATACTATTGTTACTTCGAAAACCAATCGAATCGACAATGTTATAACGTTTAAGGTCTACTAATACTAATTAGAACTTACCTATCTATAAGTTAAGCATAAATAAACTAAGTAAAAGAAAAAGTTACTTTTCGGTTATGCTTTACGTTAAACGGCGATGAGAGTAAAGGAAAAATTCTTGTAAAGGGCTTTTATTAGTACTACGCCAATCTCTAACGATAGGAAAATAAAAAAGACTTTTGGATTATACCAGTCCCTAACAGCAACCTGAAAATAGGCAACGGTATCGCTATTCAAAAATACTAAAAAATATTTAGTAATCTTTTTTAAAGAAAATCGTTAAAATTAACCGCTAAAAGTCTTAAACAACAAGTTGACAAACGACTAAGTTAGTACTACTACAGGTATTATTACTGTAAAAACGACTAAGTCTTATAGCCTATAAATAACAACCTTCGTTCTTTATTATCAAACGACTTTCACTTTTATCTTTAATATTAAACCTTGACCCTACTTTATTTATTTTGACTTTTTACGTTACCTTAATCATAAGTTTGCTACTTTGAGCGAAAATACTAAGTTACGTTGAAAAAGCCACGTCGCGCGACCTTACGCCAAGTTACCAAGTCGTTAAATAGCTAAGTTTCCACGCGACTTTACGCCAAAACACCAAAATTCTACGCTTAAAATCACTAAGTTCCTCGCCCTCCACACTTATCAAAATATTTACCACAAATACCCACTTTGAAAACATTACCGACCTTGCCAAGAAGGGGGTAATTAAAGGTCTTAAAACCACATTTATCAAGCACTTCGATAATAACCTCTAAACTCGAGATATTAATAAAGAATTTGCAGAAAAACACCTTATTAATTTCGTCGGATGCGTTATCGCTAAGTATATCGTTAGCTATAACACCGACCGTATTTTCAATAAATATCGCGAATTTTTTAACGAATAGTAAATTAATATATGAAAAACAATTTAAAAAGTAGTTAAGTAAAAACTTAGGTTTGAACTAGAGAAATAAGGGATTTTCTTTTAAGTATAAGGTAATATAGCGTTAGCCTAAGCTTTCTTCGATTTAGTTTAATTTAACGAATACCTTTACAATTTACGGCTAAAAGAAAAAGCTATCGAGGAACTTTATCGCCCTTATATACGATTTAAAGGACCTCCCCTTTAGCCTTAGATAAGTTAAGCCCTTTTACACGCTAACGATAAGGAACCTATTTTAGTATTACTATGTAACAATATGAAGTACGCCTTTAGCAGCGAAAAATCACGCGAAGCAAACGTTGTTAACGCGGCTAAAAGTATTAATATTAAAGCTTTACACCAATTAATGAAACAAGATTATTCGGCCTTTTAAAACCTATAAAACCTCATCGACTCTTGGAGCTACAATCGCCAAATACATTAAAAACTATTTCCCTTCGAATCCTATATACGTAAACCGACTACAGGCCTTATTATAAGAATTGACTTATCGGTTTAAACAACCAATAACTAATCTTCACACCGTGCCTCAAAACTTTTAAAACTTAAGTCTTCAAAAAACACTAATTAAACTTAGGATAATTATCGCAACCTTCATTCAAAACCTATTAGGATAATTAACATTAATTATAAGTTAATAACGGATTTCGCTAAAATTTTAAATAATATAAAAAAGTATAACAAAAAGCCTTATAACCTTTTTAATACTAAGATAATACTATTTTGAAACATTTGTAAGTAAATAAAAGTACCCCCTTTTAGTTTTTACTCGTTATTTCCTGAAATCCTTATAAGTCACGCTAAGTATTACTATCTAACCTTTTTAATTGACGCCATAACGTTTCGCGAAATCTACAACGGCATAAAAGGCTATTTCGAATACGATGTTCACCTTACATAATACCATATATACTAGGCTACCATGCGGTAAATTATAATAATAATAAAGAAAAAAAGGAGAAATCACTAATAAATATTCTTGATCAAATATTTAATAAGTTGATAATATATTAAAAAAAAGGCATATGTTATCGAAACTACAATTCGTAAATAGGTACGAATAATTATCATAGCTGTTAGTAAATTCAAATACGCCCTATAACGCTTAAATACCACCTATAAAAGCTTCGTTAACCAGTTACACTTTTCGTTTGCTATCGTAATAACACGTATATCAAACTTGCTCGATATGTATTCTTAAGCCGGCAACTTCCTTAATATTAATAAGAAAAACCTTACAGTAATTAATTACGTTGACTGTAAATACTTGTACTTATAACGCCTAAACTTAAATCCATTAACCTCGGCCCTAAACTAAAGGCAAAACCTACGTTAACGTTATTAAAATTGAAGTAAACCTATTAACCGTAAGCACTATTGTCGTAATAATGGTAAAAAATATTAAATTTATAATAAATCCGGTGACTGATTAACTCGCTACACCCTCCGCCAAATATAACAACAAAAAAACAATGTACCACGTATAATACCTTATTACTTCAAAATAAAATCACTTAGACCAGGTATTAAATACTAAGATTAATAAGCTAATTAACGTTGTTAACACCCATAAATAAATTAAATAACACGAAAATGTTATTTTCGATACGGTGACCCAATAACTAATCGATAATACCTTTTTATACTGTTTAAATAATAAAAACTTTTACCTTTACCTTAACTATTCCTAACCCTTTATATATCTTTAACTTTCGCAATTTTTATGCGAATTACACATTTTAGGATATTATACCAAATACTAAAACAGTAGGGTACTTAATAGGAGGCTATTCGTAATACGTAACACTACAAAAGGAAAACACTGGAACTACTAAAATTAACCATTATAATATTATTAAGGCTAAAGTTAACTTTAGCTCGGGCGAACAACTATCGCTACTAGGGATAACGGTAGTTTAAACTATTATAAAAGTAATTATATTTTATATCCTTAAGTCTCCTACCCCTTTTCCATTTTACCTAAGAGATATAAAAACCCTTGGCGTTAACGTAGACGTTAACGTAGATGAGTTGGTTAAAAATTGTTAGAGGTTTTTACTTGCCTTTAAGTAAAGGCATTTATGGTTTTATCTTTAAAGCCCGAAAGTAGTAATATTAAACCTAATAAAGCTGAAGATACACTAATTACACCAACATTTTAACTACCTAACTATTAATAAGCTATATAAAGTTTTAAAATCCATAAGGCATAACAATATAAAATACTTTACCTTAAAAGTTATTTAAAGGTTTTATCACTACTGTTGAACGTATACTTAAACCCTTGAATAATTTAAATTTATACTAAAAACGATAGGAACTTTCATTATAATATTTTTATTAATATATTTTATGTAAATAATAAGCCTATTTTTCACGTCGTTAACTCTGCAACTTCCTTTTACGAAACTAAGTTTCTAAAGTCCCTTTCGGCAAAAAATACGTGGAAAATATTAAATATACTGTAAATTAACACGTATCTAGGTTTATTTAACGTCATCGTCCACAATACCATTACCAACTTTATAATAGCGAAGTTTTAGGAAAATGTTAAGATAATAGATATCCAATATAAATAAGTACCTATAAAAGCCTATCAAAGTATGAGAAAGGTTAAAAGGGCATACGCCCTATTTCGCCGAACGTATAATATCCTTACGTTAAAAATTAAAAGTTGTACGGATCCGAAAATATATTTACAAATAATAGTAAAAGTTTTAAATGATATTATAGGCCTCAACGGCCTAATGTTAACGTTATTGGTCTTTGGAGAGTACCCACACCTGAGGAGTGAATCTCCGCCCTCGACAAATACTTAAAAACATATTATAGCTTATAGCAAAGCTTTAAAGGAACTACGAAGGAAATCGACACGCCGCCAAGTTAATAATACCTTTAATACCAGAAACGGGCCTATAATAATCGACGTATTTACTTGGCCATTACAAAGTAAAATCCTTGTATAACGGGAGCCGAGTAAATAGAAAGGGTTATATAAAATATTAAGTATCGTAAACTTTAAAGTAATTGTTAAAACGGTTAACAATCCTGTATCTTTTGGAATTATTTAGGTTAAACTTTACATTAGGACTACTAATGATAAAACCCTTTAAATTAAACAAACGAATTAATAAAAACCTCCCCTACCTATTATCGACAAGATAATAAAACGCTGTTAGCGCGGATGACCTCCAAAGAAAAAGATGTTAAAGAGGAGGAATATACACCAGGCTACTTACAATATTACTTAGGTAAACAAAAAAGAGAAAGATAACGAAAACTTGGTAATAAATCTTAGGATATAAAGGATTATTAAGACTTTAAGTAAACCATTAAAGGAAAGCGATAAGGTTGAAATCAACGGCTTTTTAATTCGAATTGTAATACAATTTATACTAGATGTTAACTTTAACCTTTGAAACCAGAACTTCACGATTTTTAAGTTGAAAATTATCTATAAAGTTGAGGGTAAAATTACAGGACGACCCTATAAAAAGTTACAGCTAATCGTTTAAGGATACAGCGATAAAGGCAAGGACTAGATCCTTATATAGTCGCCAACAATCCAGAAAATCAGCTAACGTTTAGTAATTACTTTAATAATAAATTTGCTGACTAAAACTAATGAAAAGTTTACACTTAATAATCGTAATATTATGTAAGCCTATATATAATTGGTAATGGATTCATAACATATTATACTATTAAAACTACCATAAGAACTCCATACCATTTACCTACCAAAAATGGTAATACAATGTATTAAACTACTATATAGATTGATTAAGGTAAATGTTTACTAGTTTCTAACCTACTAATCGCACTTGAAATCCCGGCTAACGATGAAGTCTTTAATATACGATCCGTTCTTATTAGTAACACAAAAGAGGAACTTTGGTATAATAGGAACATAAAATAACGATACCTTTTTCGTCGAAATAGCTAACTTTATAATATAGGAAAAACAAGTAATCAAGGACTCCAAGTTCTAAAATTATGAACCGGTAACGACGTTAACGAAAAAAAAACAACTTAACTTTAATAAATCATTAATCCATATATTTGATATTGATACGGGCTTAAGTTTCTGCTAAAAGGGCTAAGGCGTTATTTTTACTATAATTAATAAGACCGATAAAACTAAAGCTTAATGGTACTTGAAATAACGTATACGTGGTAATTATATTAACACCTTATACTAATCAAAAGCCTTATACGACCTATCTATTACGGTATAAGTATAAATACCAATAAATAAAAGGCTGGAATGGTAAAAATAAAACTTGTATTGTGGGATTAATATAGTGTTAATAGACCTTTAAAAAGCCAAATTAATAATCTTTACGAACGGATTCTTTATAAATAATACTAACTTATCTTTATAAATTGGCTTCCTAATAATCCTGATTAATGAAAATAGGTGGGGAAATTAGTTTATATTACTGATAACTTAATTTATTAAATCTCTGTTAAATGTAAAAGGATTATATGAAGCTTTTATCTTTAAAGGTTTAAGGAATAATAACCGGATTTAATATAGGCATAGCTTTATAGAAAACCCTTAACTTCATTACTAGGCATTTAAAGATTCCCTTTATCCGGATAGTAATTTATACTTATTTAAGAAGATTTTTCGAATACATTTTAAAGCTCGGAACTACCAACGAAAAACGCTTAATAATTAACGTAATAACACTTCGCAAAGCTTACGAAGGGAGAGAGATTAAGGAGTTCCGATAAATCGATAACAAAGATAATCCTGTAAATACTATGGGCCATGTCAAATAAAACACTAAAAAGGTTTATAGATAACAACAAACTAACTATATGTATTAAAGGATACGTGAATAAACCGCCCGTAAAGCCTAAATTACGTAACAGCGAATAATGATGTATTGGTGAACTAAAAGATTACCAAGGGATTGGAATTAATGATAGCGATCTATTTAAATAGCACAGTTAAAATTGTGAAAGGCTATAACGAAAAAATTTTCTGTGGGAATTAATAAATTAGGACCTTGGAGTAACGAAGTAATTAAGGTTAAATGAAGTTAATTTGCGAGAAATTAAATGTAATTCAGCATAGGAGTCAATTGGAGTTGACAGGGGTCTAATTAGTTAACGAGAAGGTGATTTAGTAGCAACCAGAAAGGATTGGCTAGCTACACTAACGTGCGCACGCATAAACTAAAAAGCCGCTAGTATTAAAACAGTATTACAATGGTATTACATACAGTGTAGTAGGTTAATTTTACCAACACTAAAGTTAACTATACTATAAGTGTATTGTTTTATAGAGACTTACTATATTGAGTATAAGTCGAGTATAATACGTTATACTTTACTATAGGGCACAGGCCAAGCACTTAGCTATACAAATTACAGTGTAGACCGGCTAAAGGTCTGCCAAACCTAAACCAATACATCCACTATCTGACTACGCAATACTACTGTTACTTCGAAGACTAATCGAATCGAAAACGTTGCAATATCCAAGGCCTACTAACACTTACCTTTATTATCGTATCTTTAGACTATTAACTATAATTTTTAATACGACTAGTCCATAGTTTTACTTTTAACCTTGTAAGTCATCCTTGACCTAAAAACAATTACGTCTTTGTCTTTAGATTACGTTAACGGTATAAATTATATAAAGTTCTATAAAAAAGCCGTTACTTTCCATTTGGTTACTTCCCTTAAAGAGTTTACCTGGTATATTAATAATGTTTTCTACATGTAACTTAAAGGTAAGTTCTCTGTTAGACTTTTTCTTTTAAAACACCTACGCTTTTATGTATACCCTATCAGGTTTGTAGTCTCTGTTACTATTCTCTTCTTTAGTATATATCCTTCTTTTGAGTAGTCTTTTACGCTGTTAATGTTCTATTAGCTTATTAACGATCGGATTAGGAGGGTTATATTGGCTAATTCGTTTAACTCGAAGTTTATCGACGTTAAAATCTTTATCGGACTTCAAGAGTTTTTTATATAGCTTGACATGTGTATTTCGGAAAGTTATAAAGCTATTAGTAATACTTAAGATCTTATACAGCTCATCCCATTTACCTAGCTTTTGTCACGTAAGGACTTTACTTTGAAGGAGGAGAGATAGCACATTTGTCATTGATAGTTTGTTTTTGGTATTAAAGGCTTCGTTAATATAACGGCATTTTGATTCCTTCCTTAGTTTCCTTAAGGCTTTTCTATATACGATAACACATTTTTTGGTGTTTAATAATAGTGGCTACTTATTAGTTATATTTAAGTAAACCCCAAATACTAGTAAAGTTGACATAAGGTCGTTAAGGATAATCATATCGTTAATATCATTTATCACCATTAAAAGTTGTGTCTTTTAACTTAGAAAGCTTTCGATTTCTATGGTAAAGATATTATAAGCTCTTCGTAATAACTCGTAAGCTCTTTCTACTTTACTAATACCCTAATAAGCCTTAATAGATATCTGTTTATATTAAATCCCTATCGACTTCATATTAGTTTAAAACTTTATCGTAGCAAAGTTGGTACTCATATCTTAAATTAATACGTTTGATGACCTAAGGTACATATTAATCCATAAAGTACGTAATACCTTACACGTTGTCTTCGCTATAATAGTTTTAAGGAATGCTGCGTAGTAAAAAGCTATAACGAAATTTATAACGTAAAGTATTGATTTATTGACTAAAAAAACACGTGTACGAAGACATTAAAATTAGAGTCTTAATTTTTTTAACGTAAACTTAAACTTTGGAAGGGTTTAGGAGTGTATTTGATAGCAGTGGTAAAGCCGTTTAATTACCTTTAGCGAAGGAAAGTTTATATCTTTGTAACCAGTTTCTTTTAAAACCTTATAAAACCTGTTAATTACCTGGTAATTGAACCTACAGTGTAGCTAACGAAGTTCTGCTTCCGTTAGGTTTAAGACCATCGAATTTATCCCTTAAAGCTAAATCCAGAGGTTTTTTTTTTAAAAAAAAAAGGATAAATAGTAACCTTTTACCACACTTTACCTAAACTAGTTTATTAATTTAAACGTAAACATTAAGACAAATATTTTTTATATTTTTAAAGTAAAGGATAAAAAGAGTGGGTGATTCTAAGATATGGAAAATTATAGGTGCAATAACAATCTTAACCGTTATCAAATCTATTTAAAATAGCTTTTTTTTAAGGTTAAAGCCTTAGCTTTACTAGCATCCATATAGTTAAATTCCGTAATATTATTAGTATCCCTTCGTAACACGACGTATTACATATAATCTTCTATTAAATACCGTGTCGCTCCCGTATCCAATATAATACCTTAAAAGACCTATTCAGCATAGCGATTTCAAATAGTAAAAATATATATAAGATTAAATTCTTTATTGTTATACCGGCGGGAGGGGTTTTTACCCATCAGGAGGTATAGTAATACTTAATCGGTGAGTTAATACATTACCTTTGAGCCGGTGTTAGTATATTTATTGTAGTAGATAGCTTTAGGCTTATTTTTTTTTTATTTAACTTCATCACCTCTAAATATTATAACGCGTGATATATAATCTTAGTTAAATATATATAAAAAGTGTATATATTATATATTACCTACTTTGACTTACGTTCAATAAAAGTATAAAGTGTTTATCAATAGTCTTATTTACCTTAAATTCAATATCTTTTAGCGTTTAAAGTAAATTCACTTCATCAACCTAAAAACTTCAAAAAAGGAAAAACCTCATTTGTAGATAACTTCATTACGTTCTTGGATGCATGCTTTCCGTTAACCGTATCAGCCGGGCTTTCCGTATTTACGATCGATGTAATACGTGTAAAAGGGTTTTTTTTTAATCGTCATTTAATTCCGAAGCTTGAGGGTATATACTAGTCGAACCAAAGACTTGAGTTGTTACAGTCGCCAATAAGGAACGTAACTGGCCAAAAAACCTTTCACAAATGGCATTGAGATATTGAAAGGCGTATTCGAACTCATTATAATCCGTAATAGCTTACTGAACCTACTAATGTAAGGTTTCTTCACTAACTCTTACGATCTCCATTACTTGTTAGCAAAATATTAGCCTATCAAATATCTAATTAAAGAGGTATATCTTACTTTCCGTTTCTTTTTTATAATTTAATATGTGAAACAACTTGATTGTTGGTAGGCTTTAGACGTTGCAATATTTTCGATTCGATTGGTCGAAGTAACAGTTGTATTGCAATAGTCAGATAGTAGATGTATTGTTTTAGGTTTGGCAGACTGCTAGCTGATCTGTACTGTAATTTGTATAGTCAATTGTTTGGCCCGTGCCCTAGTTTGAATCGGGTAATTTACAATCAATAGACTTATAGTCAGTATAATCAACTTTACTGTAAGTAAAGTTAACTGACTATACTACAATTGACCTGCTAAAAATAGCAGTCAATACTGTTTCAATACTGACGGCTTTTTATTTTTGTGTCTACGCACATTAGTATGGTCGACTAATCTTTTCCGGTTGCTACTGAATTGCCTCCTCGTCAACTGGCCAAACCCCTGTTAATTCCAGTTGACTTCTATACTGAATTGTACCCGATTTAACCTCAATTGCTCCGTTGCTTCGAGGTCCGAATTAATTAACTCCCACAACAAGTTTTTTAGCTACAAACCTTTATAGGCTTTCTCTTTAACCATACTAGTCAATCTCGCTAACTTCAATTCCCTAATAGTTTTTCAGTTTACCAGGATACTCTTATTCGCTAGCATATAACTTAGCCTTTTCAGGTAGCCCTTTCATATAGCATTTCAATTAAACAACGCCTTTAAAATGTATACCTCGGCTTTGACGAGCTTTTCGGGCCTGTTGGCTCAGTTAAGCTTGTTAGGCCTGCTGGCTCTGTTGCGCTTTTTCCTTAGCCTTTTGAAATTTCTTGGCTTGTGGCGTCTTTTTCACCTGTGGCGCCTGGTGCATCTGTACCTCCGCCTTTTGAATTTGCTGGGACTGCTGGGCCTATGGCGTTTCAGCTTTTTGGACTTGCTGAGCCTATAGCGCCTGAGGATCTTGAAGGTCTTCGGCTTAAGAAAGGTTTTCGTCTTCGTCTTCAGGAAGTTGAGGGTATTCCTTAAGTTAAGCTAGCCAGGCCTGTAGCTCCTATAGTTTCTATTCTTTAGCCTTTTGAACTTTCTAGTCCTCTCGAGCCTGTAGCGCTTGAGCCTCTTAAAGGTTCTAAAGATTTTCGACTCGAGGAACATAAAGGTCTTCTGCTTAAGGGACTTGGAGGTTTTCGGCTTAAGGGACCTGAAGGTCTTCGGCTTAAGGAACCTGAAAGACTTCGGATTAAGGGACCTAACGGTTTTTAGTGTAAGGATCTTAAGGTTGAGGGTCTTAAGGGTAGTCCTTAAATTAAGCTAAGTTAAAAAGGAAATTTGACAGGTTGGTTAAGTTCTTATTTAACACGTAAATCTTCGTCATTCGACTTCTGTTTTTAATTTAGACTTGACACTATTTTGAATTTTTTTCTACATATTAATGGTTTAGTCGTAAAAAAAGTATCGAAAATCTTGTAAATCGTAGGCGCTATAACCAAACTTTTCACTGGTATCTGAATCGAGGATATAATAGCCGACGTAATTAGTTAAGTATTTTTTAGTCGAGGTTTCGTTAACATCTTTACTCTAAAGGTCGTGGTTATAATGCTTTACGAAAAGTGATCCAAAAGCTTTGATTTTTTTTTTTTATAATGGGATCGATGATAGCTTTTAAGTAATCGTTAGCGATAAACATCTTAAGGTCTTGGCCTGTGTAGGACTTGATGTTTTGGCATGAAATCGCGTGGAAACTTGGCGACTTGACGACCTAGTAACTTGGCGTGAATTCGCACAACGTGGATTTCTTGACGCGGCTTAGTGTTTTCGCTTAGAGCAGCGAACTTAACGATCGGCATAGAGTGGGAAGTGAAAAGAATGAAGTAAGGTAAAGGTTTAATGTAAAGGGTAAGGTCGAAGGTCGTTATTAGTAATAAAAGGCGAAGGTTATTTGTTGTTTTGGCCATGGAACTTAGTCGTTTTTGCAGAAGTAACACTCGCAGTAGTACTAACTTAGCCGTTTGAAAACTTGTCGTTTGAGACTTTTGGCGGTTAATCTCAACTCTTTTCTTTAAGAAGGATTAATGAAGATTTTTTGGTGTTTTCAATAACGATATCGTCGCTTACTTCTAGGTTACCGTTGAGGACTGACGTAACCCAAGAAGTTTTCTCTGTTTTCCTACCGCTGAGAACTAACGTATTACTAATAGAGGCCCTTTATAAAAATCTTTCCTTTACTCTAGTAGCCGTAACCACAGATCGTAACAACTGGAAAGGAGATTTTTTTTTTCTACTTAGCCTATCTTTGCTTAACCTAACAAGCAAGTACTGATCATTGTTGGTAAGCCTTAGACGTTGCAACGTTGTAGATTCGATTGGTCGAAGTAATAGTAGTATTGCAGTAGTCAGATAGTAGATGTATTGTTTTAGGTTTGGCAGACCGCTAGCCGGTCTACACTGTAATTTGTATGGTTAATTGCTTGGCCCGTGCCCTAATCTTAATCGGACACTCTATAATCAACAGACTTGTAATCAGTACAGTCAACTTTACTGTAAGTAAAGTTGACTGGCTACACTGCAATTGACCTGCTAAAAATAGCAATTAATACTGTTCCAATATTGATAATATTTTAATCGATACAATATTAGGTAAAATTTATATCGTATTCGAATTATCCTTGAAAACTATCATAGATTTTGCTTAATAAGAAACAATTCGTCAAATACCAGAGATAATAATCTTCGGCTAAGCCGGTAAGAATACTGGGAAATAACAAGTAAAAACCTAACAATTCAACCCTTATTTAACAACATATATTAAAAAACGGGCGTAACTTGACGTCGAAAAGATTATATAGCTAACTGTTACATTTCTCCTTTCCTTCATAAATCTTAACTAATGTAGTAATTTACGCGCAATCCATATCCACCATAGGAACGTATCTAAAGGTAAGGGTAATATACTGGTCGTAAGAATCCTTTAAATCTCTCGACCAATATTAAGGTTAATAATAATAGGTAGAATAATTACATTTAGTCTAATTTAAAAGGAAAAGGCTAATAGTCGTACACACAATGGGTTCGAGTATAAAATTATAACTTCTTTAATTTAACTACTAAAAGTTGACGTATTAAGAAACTTAAGGGGAAAAAACTTAAAAGTTTCTGCTACAGAGGACTTAATAATTATCTTTTTGGTGTTAAGAGGTACATAAAGATTACTACTCAATTAACTGGTAAACTTAAGGGTTTTCGGTATATAAGTCAATTAATTCTTCATGGCCAATAGCATTTAACCGTTAATATTAGGTAAAAAGGTCTAAGGATCTTATTTAGGATTAAGTAGATCCTTACGAATGCTTGTAAAAGCGTTGAAAGATACTATCGCTAACAATATCTTTACTCATAATTACAAAAATTTATGAGGGGTTTTTATAGGTAACGTATTCGTAAATTATGTTAGCTAAATTGACTTCTTTCCATTTCCTTACTGAGAGTTTAATATCTTGGTGGGTGAGTTCAATTTTCAACCTAAATTTAACGTACTTTTTTGCCATCGTTCACATATGGAAGTTCTATTTTCTAAAGTATTATTAAAATTATTTTAGCGCTTCAAGGCTTTAAACGGTTCCGGTAGGTTTTAAATCAAAAATATAAAATCTAATCTAATTATTAAGGTATTTAATTGAAGAATTTTTCGTAAGGTGTGTAAACCGAAGATTTTTGTTTTAATATCTGCCGAATATAATACTAAGGTCCTTAATTGCCTTTTTTTCGGTTGGGGTTATCAATAGTATCAATTTTAACGTATTTTAAAGCTATTATAACGAATATTAAAAAGTTTAAAAAGAAAAAAAGTGGTATAAAGTTATAGGTCATAGATTTACTATCAAAATTAGTAAAGGTAAAGGTTATAAAACTTAGTTATTTTTACGATTTATAGTAATAGTACCTGTATTAATAATAGTTACCAAAGTACTAACTTAACCATTTGCCAACTTGCCAGCTTGGTAATCTTTAAGACTGTTAGCCGGTTAATCTTAACGCTTTTCTTCAAAAAGAATTAATAAATATTTATTAGTGTTTTTAATAACGATACCGACGCCTGCTTCTGAAATTGCCGCGATAACTAATAAAATCCAAAGGCCTTCCCTACGTACTACCGCGACAACCGATACAGTACTATGGGGTCACTTCGCAAAAACCTTTCCTTTACCCTTGGCCATCGTTTAACGTGAATCGTAACCGAACAGTAACTTCTTCTTCTACCTAGCTTATCTGTACTTAACTTAATAAGAAAAGATCAGTGTTGGTAAGCCTGCCTATAGATATAAGCCTTTCGTTGCAATAGAGTCGATTCTAATCACTATAGTCGAAGTAACTAGTGCTGCATTAAAACTGGCTGTAAAGAAATAGTTCTAAGTTCTAAGTTTTGTAGACCGCTAACCGGTCTGCATACTAATTTATATGGCCAAATGCTTTGGATTGTTCTCTAATTTGAAGTGGGTACCTACTGAACTACACTTACAGTGCAGTGTATTCAAATCCTACAAACTACAGTCAATTTGCAGCACGTACAATCAACTTTACTATAAGTAAAGTTGGCTTGACTGTACTGCATTAAACTGCTATTCCAACAGTATAGGTTTAATATTATTATCGTTATGAAAAAAATAAGGGTTTTTACCTACTAAACAATATAAAAAACTTGGTTAATTAGTTATTGCATTACTTTCGAACCGGTACTAGTATTGTTATACTAACTAAAAACCCTAGGCTCATTTTCTTCGTTGGTTCTCTCCATACATTCAAAGTTTTCAATACGATTAATTTATTCCCAATGAAATATAAAGGGGTATTAGATATAATACATCATCCATTTCGATTTAAATTTGATAATAATACAACATATTAACTATCAACCTTATTCATCGTTAATCTAACGTCTTTCGGTATTCAAAAGGAATTTGCGTAATAAATTTGAAGATTTCAATAATGATGAATATATTTTTCTTTAAATAGCTAGGTAATTAAACCTCTTGTTTTGGGTCTTTTATTAATTATATTGTTAGGCTCCACTATATTTACGGTCGATATAAAATGTGTAGAAAGGATCTTTATCATTATAGTTAAGTTTTTTAAATTCAAAGGTATATATCAGTCGAACTCGGAACATGTGTAATTACGGTTGCAAATTTTAACCATAACTGGATAAAAAAGCTTTACAAATAACTTCAAAACACTGTAAGGAATATTGAAAATTTTTATAGCATATGATAATCTAGAGAAATTACTAGCGTAATATACATTCGCAAAATTCCACATTCTCTATTACTTATTATTAACGAAATAGTTTGTTTAATATCCGATTAAAAATATAAATTCGTCTTTCCAACCATTCCTTATAATATAATATATAAGATCATTTAATGATATTTCATTCTATATAGTATTAAAAATGGTAAATATTATATTTAAAGTAACGTTTTAAACGATAGTAAATCTTTTAAAACGATGAAAAATTCGTTAAATATACAAGATAATCATTTTCTACTTAACAGATAAAGATATTAAGAAATCACTAGTAAAATTCTGGAAACTCAATTTTTATTCAGCTATAAATATTGAAAAAGTGGAATAATTTGACGTCGAAAAGTTTAAATTTCTTACCATTATATGTTTATCCCATCTCATATCTTAACAAACATAGTGAATATCATATAATCCATATCTACTAAAAGGACATCTCGGGAGAGAAGTGTGATAAATTAATTTTAAAAGCCCTTTAGAGTTTTTGACCAGTGGTGTTAGGTAAGGTATTGGTGTTAATGGATAAGATAATTTACTTGAGCGAAGCTTAAAAGGAAAAAGCCAGTAATTGTATCTATAGTAAACTCGCCCATGAAACCCCTTATTGTTTGATTAACCTACTAAAATTAAACGTATTAGGGGGCTTAGAAGTAAGGAACTTCAGGATTTAAGTAGGGGATTTAACTATAATCATAATAATATTAAAGGGTTTCTCATAATTTCTATTTAATTAATATATAAACTTGAGGATTTATTACGTATATATTAATTTATTTCTTACGATTAACGATGTTAGCTCGTAGAATATCTTGGAAGAAAAGGTATAAAAAATTCATATGTATTTGGGTAACTGTTATGGATTCAAATCATTTTCCATTAAGTCTATAGGTTACGTAACTGTGTACGTAACGATATATGCAATACTCAACTCGAATATAGCCCGAGTGCGGTCTGTAGGCAGCACATGCGAGGGTATGTGATGGGCTATACACAGACCATGCTTATAAGTCCTACAAGAAGGACTATTATAACCTTTTCTAGTCTTTTGCCTATACTTTAATAGTAAACTCTAATTATCACCTATTAAGCTTATTATTATAGGTCGGACTATAACATACTATTAAAGTTTCCTTTTACTTTTTCGAAGGGATATTACTTATAATGGACGAATCGATGGCAAACATGAATAATTTTGCGCTACACTTTAGTGTTATCAGGAAAAATGGGCCGTTGGCAAATACCTAGTCTTCTACTTTTGTAGACACAACTCCTCCCTTTTTGGGGCCTAATTAAGCTGACATATATTGTTTGTAGAATATTATACATTATATCGCGTTAGTTATGAAGTAAATATAGCAGCTGACTCAATAGATTTTCGCTTTCAATGCTACATTAGACTTTGCTCAGATTGTTATTAAGATTTAATAATTTGAAGCCGACTGAATAGTAACTCGTATTGGTTTTTGACGCTGAATTGTAGCCGAAAACAATATAACTAATCGTGATTCAATGAATCGGCTCTCACGTAGGAGGTGACGCGTTAAACGATCCAATTTATACTAAAGGCGGACAAAATATAGATAGGGAAAAATCTATATACGTTCTTTTACATATAGGGTTATGATACGTTGGTTGTAAAGCAAGCTGTTACGGTATATAACGAGGCCGGCGGATACGAGGAAATGTATAATATAAGTAAGTTTTTCGATTATATTAAAGCTGCTTTCGGCGACCCTTATCGTGTGAATAAAGCCTTAATCGAGTTAAAAGAATTGGTTATAAACGATAAAGACCTGTTATACTATTCACTATTAGGTTCAAAATATTATTAGTTGAATCGAGCGGTTTGGACTAGTTTTAGACTGTTAAGTATAATTAATGATGTTTTCATATATCCATATATATTCAAGATAAATCCATTACGACAAGCAGTAATCATATCGATTATATCGCGGCTTTAGTAAAGTACCGCAAACTTGTAAACGAGTTAAAGACTTTAAATTTAAAACGACATTTTAGTCAATAATTATCGGGACCCGTATAGGTTTAACAGCTAGATAAAAATACAGCTATAATGAGAGTTTATACCTTTTAGGTATTTTGATTAAAAGGTCGCAGTAATCGCGGTTTGTATTTTAATAAATCTGTTTTGTATATACTCAAGACTAAAAACACTGGGTAATGTAAATAACGACGAAGAAACGCCAGTTTAAATAAGTTACGAAGCGTTACCTACGTTATAGCTCGACGGAATATTACTAACGTGGTTATAAATTTCGCTCGGCTTTCTCTCCGAAGTAGATATATACGGTCTAAGCCAATAAAGTAAAGGAAGGTTTTCTATTAACAGCGCCGAGAAAAGCCTAACTTCTAAATATAATCTCTTTTAAGAGTTGCATAGCTCTAACGGCGTAATTGTGAAATCGAGTAACAAGGAATTTATTTGAATTAAATCACTTATAAATGAGGCTTTATTTCTTATCATTATGTTCTTTAATAAGACTTACTTTTTCGATGTTTAAATCGATTTTGTATATAATTATTATTATATTGTAAATGAGGTTTTAATATAAAGGTTAAAGATAATACGAATTCGGCTTTTATATTTTCAAAGTCTATGTATAATATTAAGGCTATGTCGAAATACATATATTAACTAAATAGCCAAATTTCGCGTGTATATTAAGAAATAGCTAAGCCCAATTTTAGCATATATTATTCTCGGAATAACGCGGGATAAACTTTTTGGAATATTATGGATACGATACCAATGGATAATATTAAACGTTAACCAAAACCGTTTAATAGCTCATAATCAAGAGGGATTAATTATTAATATGATAATAATAGGCTTCAGGTTGGGTAATATTCAAGGTATTATAAAATATGTTTTTATTAGTTTAATAACTTGATCTTAGCAGACAGCATAATGTGGAGGGAATTAGTTGTAATTAGATTTTATTATAAGTCTCCATAAAATAACACGGATTTTACAGTCGACAGCGTTAATTATTGTAAAAAAAGAGGAGAATTGATTACGTTTTTTATCTGAACTAACAAAGTTTTACGACCTATTTGATGAGGAAAAGGTAATAACTTTACCCTCACACCAAGGAATGCTCGATTAACATATTTATATTAAATCGAACCAAAATTTATTTGACTGAATGAACTATAAAGACCATTATTGTGAATAAGATCTCTATTATGTTAATGTAGCAGAAGAGTAATCAGAAAGATTGGAATTGTAGTAGTAAAGATAGATAAGTTAGGAGGGAGAATAAGCATTCAGAGAGTGCATACCATAGAGGAGAGGTTATAAACCTTTTATCTTAGCAGTGGTACTCTACTATACACTCTGATAATCTCCCTTCTGGAACGTACCATGAATGTATGCAGCCTGTAGCGTGGCACTTTATCATGCACACTGCAGGAGTGCACCTTGCAGTATAGTACACTGCCACTTAACCTACGTATACTAGCTATAAAGATATATAATAATATCCACAATTATACTTGATATTACGAAATTTATTCCTCAAACTTCGACGTTAAGTTACTGAGTTAATAAATAAGGCTTAGGCTTGTAGGAGCTTTTTATCGGTTATGGCGTAGGTGTTACTGATTTTTGAATCGGAGGAGAGTGAGATAACGGTTTAAAATTAATCTACAGGCTTTAAATAAAATTACCAAATAAAATATTTTTTCCTTACTTTTAACTAATAAAACCTTATGCTTATTGTCTAAGTCTATGTAACTAACGAAATTGGATATTTAAACAGCCTTTTACTGTACTTAGGTTATATGCGAATAGGTGAAATTAACAGCTTTTAATATATTTTTTCAACCTATTCGAGTAAATAATTGTTCATTCCGGGTTAACGAAAACATTAATAATGTTTCAACGATATATTAATTATATAATAACGAATATTTTAAACAAATTTGTTACGTTTTATTTAAACGACCTTTTAATCCTTTTTCCAGTATTTAATAAAATTATATAACGAAAGTTCGCGTGGTTTTGGAACTCCTTTATAATACTAGACTAAAATTGGACTTTAAAAAGTGCGATTTAGTAATCAAAAAGGTAAAATACCTTGAGTTTATCGTAACGGTAGATGTAGGTATCAGGGCTGACTCCGAAAAAATACAGGTTATTTGTAAAAAAGGGTCCCCATATACCGTTTGAAAGGTTCGAAGTTTTTCAGGTTTCACCAAATTTTATTAAGATTTTATTATTAATTTTTCCGACTTAACTAATCACTCTATTCGACTTGCGAAATAGGGAATTCAGTAATCTTAGATGAATCGGGAAGAATATATATTTCAAACGTTAAAAATTCATTCATTACGACCCTAATTTCGATATATTAGGATTTAAATAGGTTTATAATAGTGGAAACCGGTTTTTTGAGGATAGTTTCAAAAACGTACTCATCGTAAAAGGATAAAAATAATATTTTAAAGCCGGTAATATATTATTTAGTACGATCAATGAATATGAAACGTAATATTACCATTCAAAATAGTGAGCTTTTATCAGTAGTATTATTGGTGGGGCCTTAGATTGTTGCAACGTTATGGATTCGAATCGTGGTTGAAGTAATAGTAGTATTGCATTGGTTTAGTGGTAGTTGCATTGTTTTAGGTTTAGCAGACTGATAGCCGGTCTGCAATGTAATTTGTATAGCTAATTGCTTGGCCCGTGCCCTAGTGTAAAGTGCAGTATACTATACTCGACTTATACTCAATGCAGTAAGTCTACATGAACAATATACTTAACTTGCAGTTAGTATAATTAACTTTACTTACAGTAAAGTTTACCTACCATATTACACGTAGTAATATTTTAATATTAGTGGCTTTTTATTTTTTTACGCATACGCTAGTATAGCTAACTGATTTTTTCCGGTTAATGTTAAATAACGGCCTCGTTAACTTATCAACCCCCTGTTAATTCCAATTAACCTATGAACCAAATTACACATAATTACATGCAAATTGACCCCGTTTACTTTTAATTTCAACATAGCTCCGAGGTCTAATTCTATTAATTTTTACAAAATATTCGTCCACTAAAGGCATCTTCAAACCTTCATTTTAGCCCTGCCAATTAAATAGATCGCTATCATTAATTTATTCTCTTCTTTAGAAGTCTTTTAGTTTTCCATTTTATCCTTAATTGCCGTTTCGTGATTTGGGATTTCTGGGTGGCCTATTAACGTATCACTCGATGCGTATAGTTAGCTTATTTCTATCTATAAACCTTTCCAGTGCTTTATTAGGCAATGCCTTTGTTATAGTATTAGTAGAATTATCTTTGCCATTAATTTATCGGAACTCCTTAATCTCCCTTTCTTTGTAGACTTTACGAAGTGACATTATGTCGATTATCAAGCGTTTTTCACTGGTGGTTCCGAGCTTTGAAAGGTATTTGAAAAGCCTTTAAAATTAGTATAAATTACCATTAGGATATGAGGGATGTTTAATTACCTAGTAATAAGGTTAAGGATTTCCCACAATACTATACCTATATCGAAGCCTACCATTATATTATAAACCTCCAAAGTTAGTACGTTTCGTATAATATTCTTACATTTAATAAAGATTGAATAGATAAAGTTACCGATAATTTTGAATTAGTTTTCCTGCCTATCTTCGTTAACAAAGGTTATTAGGAAGTCGATTTATAAAGATAAATCATTGTTGTTCATAAAAGATGTATCCGTAAAAATTATTAACTTAGCCCTCGACAGGTCGATTGGAACCATATTAATTCCGCGGTTTACATTTCGCATCCACCATTGGAGACTTCATTTAGCCGGTCAAAGTCTTTATCTGCCGGATCTTATGTTTATACCGCGATAAAGAGGTTGTTAAAGGCTTTCGGTTAGCATAAAATAGTAATATAACTGATAATAATACGTTGATTCAAGTACTGTTGGACTTTGACTACGTTGGTTTTGTCGATTATAATTAAAACAGTTATTTGATTCTTTTGGCAAAAATCAAAGTTAGTATTAACATTAAGTATATGGATTAACGATCTATTCAAGTTAAGTTGATTACCCTTTGTGAATATCGTTACCGGCTTACAGTTCTAAAACTTAAAGTCTTTAATCGCCTATTATTCTGATATTATAAAGTTAGCCGTTTTAACAAAAAGTATATCGTTAATTTACATATTCATTAGGATGAAGTCTTTTTTTTTTTTACGTTACTAGTAAATGCGATTCGTACATTAAAGACTGAATAGTTGTATATAATTCTAAATATAACTGGTAGGTCAAGAACGAAAAAACGTTTACTTTAGCCAATTCGTATAGTAGTTTGATATATCGTATTAATGTTCCTAAAGGGTAGATAATATATAGTTCTTATAGCAATTTTAGTAGTACGATTCGCTATAAATCTGCTGCTAAATACATATAAGTTTACGTTATATTGCGACTATTAAACGTAAACTTGCCTTTATTTTTGTATAGTAAAATTATTTCTAAAACGATTACGGAACGTTAGCTAATCTTTTGGATTGTTGGCGACTGCTTAAGGATCCAATCTTTGCTTTTATCGCTGTATCTTTAAGAAATGAGGCGTGACTTTTTGTATAGTTACTCCGTAGTCTTGCCTTTAACCTCGTAAATGATTTTCGATCTGAAAATCGTGATATTCGGGTTTTGAAGATTAAAATCAGTTTTTGGTATAAATTATATAACCTCTTGAATTAGTAAATCATCAATTTCGACGTTATTGTTTTTCTTTAAGGATTTACCAGAGGTTTTGATAATCCCCTGTATTAGAAGCTTTAATGCCAATTTTTCGTTATCCTTTTCTTTTCTGCTTACCTAATAGTATTGTAAATACGACCCGGTGTATATTTCTTCTCTTTAACGTTTTTCTTCTTCAGGGTTGTCTGCGCTGGCAGAGTTCCATCAACTTATTGATAATGAGTAAAGAAGGTTCGTATTAACTCATTCGTTTATATTAAGAATCTTCATCATCAGTAACCCCAATTCAAAGCTTAAATTAAGTAATTCGAAAGGATATATAACTATTAAAGGTTTTAACAACCACATCGAAATTCGCGATACTTAAAATTCTATACAGACCCTCCTATTTTTTCGGCTCCTACTATACGAGGACTTTACCTTGTAATGGTATAGTAAGTACCTTGATTTTTATAGAGCGGTTCCTGGTATTAAGGATATTATTGATTTGGTGGCGTGCCTATTCTCTTTATAATTCCCTCAAAGCTTTGTTGTAGGTCGTAATACGATTTTAAATACTTATTAAAGGCAGAGATTCACTTTTCAAATATAGGCATGTTTTAGAAACTAGTAGCGTTGGAACTAGGTTGTTGGGGCTTACAGTATCTTTAGGCTTTTTATTTCTATTTTTAAACGTGCCTTCGGGTTTGTAAAACTTCTAATTTTCAACTTAAGGATATTATATGTTTGAAGAAGTAAAGTGTATACCCATTTAACCTTTTAAATACTCTGGTAGGCTTTTATAGATACCTATTTATATTAAAGACTCATTATTTTAGCATTTTCCCAAAATTCCACCGCCATAAAATTAATATTAATATTGTAGACGATGATATTAAGTGGACTTAGGTACGTATCTATCTATAGCATATTTAACATTTTTTAAGTATCTTTTGCCGAAATGGACTATAAAACTTGGCTTCATAAAAAAGATTATAGAGTTAACGATGTAAAAATAGGCTTATTATTTAAGTAAAACACATTAATAAAAACCTCGTAGTGAAAGGTTTTGTTATATTTTAGTATGAACTTGAATTTTTGCGTTTGACAGTGGTAACAAAGCTATTTAATAGCTTTTAGGGTAAAATATTCTACACTTTTATACCTTACGAATTTTAGGGCTTTATATAGCCTATTAACGACTAGATAGTTAAAGCGCTGGTATAGTTAACGTATCTTCAGCTCCGTCAGGTTGAATAACACTGCTTTGAAGCCTTAAAAATAAAACTATAGGTACCCCTACTCAAAGGTAAGGGGAAACCTTTGGCTGATTTTAATCGATTAGTCTAAGTTAACGTCGATATTAACGTTGAGAGTCTTTATATTCTCCAAGTAAAAAATGAAAGGGGTCGGAGATTTAAGGATATGAAATGTAATTACTCCCAGAATAATTTAAACTATCGTTATTCCTAGTAATGATAATTGGTTACTTAGGTTAAAGTCAACTTTAGCCTTACCCATATCATAACGATTAATCTTAGTAACTGTAAAACTTTCTCTCCGTAATTCTATGTATTACAAATAACGTATTATTAAGTATCTTATTGCCACTATATCTGGTATAATACTTTGAAAAGTGTAATCCGCGTAATGATCGCGAATATTAAAGATATATAAAGGGTTATGCGTTTAGTTAGGGTAAAGGTAAGGGTTTTTACCACCCAAATGGAATAAAAAGGCGTGGTCAGCTAATTACGAGGCCGCGTTGGAAGCAATATCTTTATACCATTTAATTTACTTAGGATCAATATTTCCGTAAATTGACTTATCACCCTCGAAGTCTGCGATTCAATCCAAGTAGTCATGTTGAGAAATGGTAGTGTACTAAATAAAGTATATTATCTTTTTATTATTTCGTTTAATAGGGGGGTGCCGAGTTAACTAATAGTTGGACTTACCACGAATCCAATATCTTTCGTTATCATTATGACGATAGTACTTACGGTTAATAGTTGAGCCTAAATCTCGGCCTAAGTAGCGCCAACATGGCTATTACCTTTAACTTTGGGTCGATAAACTAGATTTTATACGTAGTAGATATTTATAGCCGTATTTACAATAGATATAATTAATTACCGTAACATCTTTCTCATTTACGTTAAGGAAAATGCCAGGTTAGGGATATATATTAAGCGAGTTTAGTATACAGACTATTATAGTGGTAAACGAGGAACGTAATTAGCTAAAAAAGCCTTCGCAAGTAGTATTTGAACGTTATAGAGCGTATTCGAACTCGCTAACACGTAATTATTACCCATACCTACTCGCGAAGTATAACTTCGCCAGTGTAAACTTTCTATATTACTTATTAATATAATATTAACGTATTAAACATTTGGTTAAAGATATTTATTAGTATTTACTCCTTTTTTTTCTTCGGTATTATTATAGTTTACTGTGTAATAGCCTAGTATGTATAGTATTAGGTGAGGTGGACATCGTATTCGAAATATCTCTTTATATTATTATAGATTTTACGAAACGTGGTAGCTCGAGTTAAAAAGGTTAAGTAGTAATCTATTATGTACTTTGTAATGATTCCGGAAAACAGTAAGTAAAAACTAAAAGTGGGAATTTATATCTACTTACAAATTTGAAAAAGTGAATTATCTTGGTGTCGAAAAGATTGTCAGGTTTCCCGTTATATTTTTCTATATCGTTCTAAATCTTGGTAAAATCCGTAAAAAGCTTATATTTTATGACTCACCAGCTGCAGGTTACACCAGCAGCGGCCCACAGCACTAATGAAGGAAAGCAGTTGGACACAGCCTGATGGTAGGCATCTTGTCCTACAGACCCCCCAGGGTTGGGGTCGTTAGGGACTGACTCGGCACACTGAGAACAGGAAACTGTATATGTTGAATATGCTACATATCCAAATGATACAGTCTGGATATGTTGGATCGCGTACATATCCAACATATCTCACGCCACCACATTAACTGAAGGAAATAGATATAAGGACGTGGTCATCACTACGTTAGGTAGCTTTATTAGATAGTTCTTCAGTTATCAATCTAAGTATTCAGTCTCAGTATATTCTGAATAGCCTCACAGCTTTTGATCATTACTTGCACGGTTGCAATATTGTTAACTCAGTACCTCTGCTACCTTCTTGATAATATAAATGCTCTGACACCCTCTATATACTAACGGGTATTTAGTGTGATCATTAAATTATAGTTAATATTAACTATCTTGATAGATCTTAGGGTTAGGTCGCGATAGTTATCCTAATCTTTATTGGTTTTTTTTTTGGTAGTTTAAACTTTGGAGCTTTCAAAATACGGAGTTAAGGGTAATTAACAATAGCTTAACCCAAGGAGTAAATTCTTATGGTAAGGCTTATAGTGGCTCTCATGTATAGGAAAACCTATCGTAGGAGTGTTTTGGAGGAATTTATCAACCCTAATTAAAGTATTAGGGAGTAAGAGGGATATGAAGGTTTTATGAGATTTGACAATCTTGTTTAATTAACCGGTATAAAGCGCCGACATTAATAACTTTATCTGCGTTGACGGTCATTACTTTACATGCTTTGCCACCACTAAAATTGTACTTCGCGTTGTTACATAAATGTGTTAGGCTATCGAAAAAATTAATAAGTTCCTTATCGTTAGCGTATAAAGAGGCTTAAATTAATTAGAGATATATAAAAAGTCCCCTAAAACGCGTGTAAGGACATTTTTTGGAATAGTATTGTAATGGTATAACATTCAGTGCAATAGGTCAACTTTACTGGCAGTAAAGTTGACTGTACTGCAAGTGTATTACTTTGTGGAGACTTACCGCATTGGGTGTAAGTCAAGTGTGGTACGCTGCACTTTACTCTAGGGTACTGGCCAAGCACTTGGCTATAAAAATTATAGTGCAGACCGGCTAGCGGTCTACTAAACCTAAAACAATACATTTACTTTCTGACCATGTAATAATACTGTTACTTCGAAGATTAATCGAATCGATAACATTGTAATATTTAAGGCATATTAATATTAATTAGTATTTATCTGCCTATAAGTTAATCAAAGATAAGCTAAATAAATAAAGAGGCTACTTTTCGGTTACGCTTTACGTTAAACGGCGGTTAGAGTAAAAACAGGATTCCTGTAAAGGGCCTCTATTAGTACTACGTTAGTGTAATAATCACACTAAATACTCGTGAGTATATAGAAGATGTCAAAGGGTTTATGTTATCAAGAAGATATCAGAGGTACTGAGTGAACAATATCGTAACCGTGCAAGTAATAATCAAAATCCGTGAGGCTATTCAGATGTATAGACTAAATACTTAGATTGACAACTAAAGAGCTATAAAGAAAATACTATCTATGTAGTGATGACCGTGTCCTTATATATCTGTACCTTCAAACCGACTTCAGTACTAGATAGCTTAGATAGCAAGATATCTAATATATCCTATGCGTCCGTGCGTTAACCCTAACCCTGGGTTTCTGACATAAGAGATATTCTCCATCTGATATGTTGGACATCAAGCTTCTAATGGCGCAGCTGGCCGCTGGCCTGTTCTATAACCTATAGTTAGTTCTTGGGTCATAACAGTTAGTTCCTAACGGCAAGAAAACAAAAAAGACTTTTAAGTTACGTTAGTCCCTAACGACAACCTGGAAATAGGCGACGGTATTGCTATTTGAAAACAACAAGAAATGTTTAGTAATTCTTTTTAAAGAAGAGCGTTAAAATTAACCGCTAAAAGTCTTAAACGATAAGTAGACAAACCGTTAAGTTAATACTATTACAAATACTACTATTATTAAAAAGACTAAGTTTAACGACTTACAAATAATAACCTTCGCCTTTTAATACTAATCGACTTTCGCTCTTACCTTTAACATTAAACCTATACTTTTGTTTACTTTTTTTTAATTTTTACGTTACTTTAATCGTTCAATTCGCTACTTTAAGCGAAAATACTAAGTCACGTCGAAAAAGCTACGTGGCGCGACCTTACATTAGGTTACCAAGTCGCTAAATCGCCAAGTTTCCACGCGATTTTATGCCAAAATACTAAAACTTTCCTTCTAAAATTACCAAATTCTTCGCTCTCCACACTTATCGAAATATTTACTACAAGTGTCTACTTCGAAGCTATTACCGACCTATCCAAAAAAAAAAAAAAAAAGCAATTAAAAGCCTTAGAGCCACATTTATTAAATACTTCGACAACGATCTTTGGACCCGAAACTTCGACGAAAAATCTATAGAAAAACATTTTACCAACTTCGTCGGATACTTTATCATTAAACATACCGTAATTACGACAACAACCACACTTTTAACAAATATCGCGAATTTTTCAACGATTAAATAATTAACATATGAAAAACAATGTAAAAAACAATTATATTAAGACTTAAATCCGAACTAAAAGAATAAGGGATCTTCTTTTAAATATAAGATATTATAACGTTAACCTAAACCTTTTTAACCTAACCTAACTTACCGAATACATTTATAAATTACGGTAAAAAGGGAAAATTATAAAGAAACCTTACTACCCTTATACACAATTTAGGAAACCTTCTTTTTAACCTTAATTAGGCCAAGCTTTTTTACGCGTCAACGATAAAAAAACCTATTTTAGTATTATTATTTGATAACGTCAAATACGCCTTTAGAGAAGGAAGAGTACGCGAAGTAAAAGCTGCTAACGCGGTCAAAAGTATTAATGTTAACGCCTTATACCAGTAAATTAAACAAAATCATCAAGCCTTTTAAAACCTACAAAGCCCTATCGACCCTTAGCGTTATAATCACCAAATATATCTAAAATTCTCTCCCTTTAGATTTTACGTATATAAACCGACTATAGGCCTTACCACAAAATTTTACCTTTCGAGTCAGGCGATTAACAATTACCCTTATCACTATACCTCGAAACCTCTAAGACTTAATCCGATAAAAAATACCAACTAAACCTAAAATAATTATTGCGACCTCCTTTTAAAACATATTAGGATAATTAATATTAATTACAAGTTTATAACGAACTTCTTCAAAATTTAAAATAATATAAAAAAGTATACTGAAAAGCTTTACAACATTTTGAATATTAAGATAATACTATTCCTAAACATTTGTAAATAAATAAAGGTATCCTCTTCTGGTTTTTGCTCGTTATTTCCTAAAATACTTACAGGATACGCCAAGGATTACTACCTAATCTTTTTAATTGGCGCTACAACGTTTCGCGAAATCTATAACGGTATAAAGAGCTACTTCGAATACGACGTCCACTTCGTATAATATTATATAAACTAGGTTACTACGCTGTGAATTACAATAAAAATAAAAAAAGAGAAGGAATCACTAATAGATATTTTTAATCAAATGTTTCATAAGTTAATAATATGTTAAAAAGCAATGAAAAAGGCCCACGCTAGCGCAACCATATTTTGCAAATAAATTCAAATAGCTATTACAAGCGTTAATGAATTCGAAAAAGTCTTATAACGCCCAAATACTACCTGTAAAGGCTTTTTTAAGCAGGTAAACTCCTCGTTTGCCACCGTAATAATACGTATACTAAACTCTCTTGGTGTGTATTTTTAAGCCGGCAATTTCCTTAATGTAAATACGAAAAACCTTACAATAATTAATTACATCGACCGTAAATACTTACGCCTATAATGCCTAAGGTTAGCTTTATTAACCTCGGCCCTAAATTGAAGGAAAAACTTATGTTAACGTTATTAAAACTTCAACGAACCTGTTGAACGTAGATAATATCGTGGTAATAATATTAAAAAGTGTTAAATTTATGGTAAGACCGGCTATTAATTATATCTTTACCCCCGTGTCGAACGTAATAATAGGAAAGTAACGTATTACGTTTAATATCCTACTATTTTGAAGCAAAATTACCTGGATCAGGTATTAGATATTAGAGGTAAAAAGCTAACTAACTTCATTAACACCCTTAAATAAATTAAGTAATATAAAGATATTATTTTCGGTATAGTAACCTAATAATCAGCCGACTATACCTTTTTATACCGTTTAAGTGGTAAAAACCTTTACATTTAACTTCATTATGCCTTTAACCCTTTATATACTTTTAACTTTCGTGATTATTACGCGAACCATACGTTTTAAGATATTATACCAAATATTGGAATAGCAAGGTATTTAATAAAAGACTATTCGTAACTAGTAGCACTACGAAAGAAAAGCACTATAATTACTAATATTAACTGTTATGATTTTAGCAAGGCTGAAGTTGGTTTTAATCCGGGCTAACAACTATCGTTACTAGGGAGAATAGTTAGTTTAAACTATTATAAAAGTAATTATGTTTTATATTTTTAAGTCGCTTACTCTTTTTTTAATTTATTTAAAAGATATAAAAACCCTTAGCATTAACGTGAAAATTAAAGTAAATAAGCCAGTTAAAAACTACCAAAGGATTTTACTCGCCTTTAAGTAAGGGTATTTATAGTTTTATCTTTGAGGCTTGGAAGTAATAGTGTTAAACCTAACGGAGCCGGAAGTATATTAATTATACCGTAGTTTGAATTACCTAATTGTTAACAGGCTATATAAAGTCCTAAAGTTTGTAAGGTATAACAATATGAAATACTTTACTTTAGAAGCCATTAAAAGGCTTCACCCTATTACTAAATGTATACCCAATCCCCCTCAACATTAAAATTTATATTAAAAGACGATATGAACTTTAATTATTAAAATTCATTAATATATTTTATTTAGATAATAAGACTATTCCTTACGTTGTTGATTCCGTAACTTTCTTTTACGCAGCTAATTTTCTAAAGTCCTTTTCGACAAAGGATACGTAGGAAATGTTAAGGATATTAAAAATTATCACGTATTTGGGTTTACCTAACTTGGTCGTCTACAATACCGGTACCAACTTTACAGCGACGGAATTTTTAAAATATGCCAAAATAAAGGGTATTTAATATAAATAGGTATCTGTAGAAGTTCACTAGAATATTAGAAAGGTTAAAAGGGTATACTCCTTATTTCACCGAATGTATAATATCCTTACGTTGGAAATTAAAAGTTTTACGTATCCAAAGGTATGTTTATAAATAACAGTAAAAGGTTTAAATGATATTATAGGCCTTAACAGCCTAGTGCTAACGTTATTGGTTTTTGGATCATACCTATGCCTAACGAGTAAATCTCTGCTCTCGACAAGTACTTAAAAACGTATTACAGCTTATAACAAAGCTTTAAAGGAATGACGAAGGGAATTGATACGTCATTAAATTAATAATACCCTTAATATCCAAAACGGGCTTATATTAATCAACGTGTTTGTTTTGTGATTATGAAGTAAACTCCTTATATAATGGAAGTCAGATACATAAAAGGGGTTATATAAGATATTAAATATTGTAAACTTCGAAATAATTATTAAAATTATTAACGGTTTTATATCTTTTCATGTTACTTAAGTTAAGTCTTATGTTAAAGCTACTAACGATAAAGACCCTTAAATTAAACGAATGAATTAATACAAACTTCCCCACCTGTTATCGATAAGTTAATAAAACGCCGCTGGCGCGGACGACTTTTGAAAAAGAGAAATATTAAAAAGAAAAAATATATGTCGGGTCGTATTTATAATATTAGTTGGGTAAATAAAAAGAAAGATAACGAAGACTTGGTAATAAAGGTTAAGGTATAAGGAATTATTAAAATTTCCGGTAGACTTTTTTAAAGAAGCGACAGAATCGAAATCTATAGCTTATTAACTCGAGATCTAGTATAATTTATACCGAAGATTAACTTTAACCTTTAAAACCTAAATGTTACGATTTTCAAGTCAAGGATTATTTACTATGTTAAGGGTAAGATTACAGGGCAACTTTATAAAAAGTTACGGCTAATCGATTAAAGATACGGCGATAAAGGTAAGGATTAGATCCTTATGTAGTCGTTAACGATTTATAATATTAGTTAGCGTTTAGTAGTTACTTTGATAGAAAGTTTATTAGTTAAAATTAATGGTAAGTTTACACTTAATGGCCGTAATATTATGTAAACCTATATATAGTTAATAACGGATTTTCAACGAATTATATTATTAGAATTGTTACAGGAACTTCATGACATTTACCTATCAAGAACGGTAATACGGTATGTTAAACCATTATATAAATTGCCTAAGGCAAACATTTACTTGTTTTTAATCTACTAATCGTTCTTTAAATTCCGGCTAATAATAAAGTTTTTAATATACGATCAGTACTTGTAAATAACGTAAAAGAGGGACTTTGATATGGTAGGTATGTAAATTAACAAAAATCTTTTCGTCAGAACGGTTTGTTTTATAATACAAAAATATTAAATAATCGAGGATTTAAAATTTTGGAATTGGAAGCCGGTAACGACGTTAACAGAAAATAATTAACTTGACTTTAATAGATAGTTAATTCGTATATTTGATATCAATACCGGTTTAAGTTTCTACTAAAAGGGATAGAGTACCATTTTTGCCGTAATCTATAAAATTAATAAGGTTAAGATTTAACGATACTTGAAATAACGTATATAGGGTAATTATATTATCAACTTATATCAACCGAAAACCTTATACGACGTATCTATTACGATATAAATACAAATACCAATAGACAACTATTTTAATTGACTAAATAAAAGGCTGGAGTAGCAAATACGGAACTTGGACCGCAAAATTAATATAATATTAATCGATCTTTTAAAGACTAAGTTAATAATTTTTACGGACGGGTCCTTTGTAAATAATACCGATTTTTTTTTACAAATCGGCTTTTTGATTACCTTGGTTAACGAAAATAAGCTTAAAATTAGTTTAACATTACTGGTAACCTAATTTATTATACCTCCGTCAAGTATAAAAGGATTATATGAAACGTATTAACTCTAAAGATTTACGGTATAATAGAAGGATTTAACGTAGGCATAACGTTATGGGAAACCCTTAACCTTATTATTAGGCAATGAAAGATTTTCTTCGTCCTGATAGTAATTTATACCGATTCAAGGAGTTTTTTCGAATAACTATTAAATTTCGGAACTACCAGTGAAAACTCTTGATAATTGAAGTAATAACACTTTGTGAAGTTTATGAAGGGAGGGAGATTAAAGAGTTCCAATAAATCTATGGTAAAGATAATCTTATAAATGCTATAATGGAGGCTACACTAGATAAAGCACTAAAAAAGTTTATAAATAATAACGAACTAACTATATGCATTAAAGGATATTTGAATAAACCGCGCGCAAAACCTAGATCAAATAATGGCAAATAAGTATATACTGGCAAATAAGGATATACTGGCAAATAAGGATATACTGGCAAATAAGTATATACTGGCAAACTAGAAAACTATTAGGGGATTGAGATTAATAATAGTGATCCATTTAAGTAATATAGTTAAAGTTATGAAAGACTATGGCAAAAAAACTTTTTGTAGGAGTTGATAAACTAGGACCTCGGAGTAACGGAGTAATTAAGGTTAAATAAGATCAATTTACGTGCAATTAAGTGCAATTCAGTATATGAGTCAACTGGAATTAATAGGGATCTGGTTAGTTGACGAGGAGGTAATTCAATAGCAACCGAAAAGGATTAGTCAGCCACACTATCGTGCGCGCGTACAAACTAAAAAGCCGCCAATATTGGAATAATATTGTAATGGTATTACATGTAGTGTAGTAGGTTAAATTTACTAACAGTAAAGTTAACCGTACTGTAAGTATATTACTTTGTGAAGACTTACCACATTAAATTTAAGTCGAGTACAATACGCTACACTTCACTCTAGGGAATAAGCCAAGCACTTAGCCATACAAATTACAGTGTAAACCGGCTAGTAGTCTATAAAACTTAGAAAAATACATCCACCATCTGACCACGCAATACTACTGTTACTTCGAAGACCAATCGAATCAACAACGTTGCAACGTTTAAGGCCTACCAACATCGTTGGTATTTTTTAATACCCTTTCCATGGAGTTGTAGATCTCAAAGATATTTTTCAAAATAAGTCAACTTGAAAAGAGTTCTTGCCAGCCTAATAACGCTTTTCTTTAGTATGTAAATCTTTCGGCGCTTAAATTGAACCTTTAGTTTAGACTTAACGGTTTTTTAGGTTGCCTTTTACATATTAATTGTTTAGTCGTTGAAAAACTCACGATATTTGCGAAAAGCGCGATTATGGTTTTCATCGCCATTATGTTCCAACATAAAGCAGTTAAAGAAGTTGATCAAATACTCTTTGGTTAAGTTCTTATCGACGTCATATTTTCAGAGGTCGTGGTTATAGTGCTTGGCGAAAAGGTGACCGAGGGTTTTAATTACTTTTTTACTGGCAGAGTCGATAATAACTTTAAAGTTTGCGTTAAAGTTAGCCATCTTAGTGTTCTGGCTTATATAAGACGAATTTGGCGAGGGATTTGGTAATCTTTGGTGTAAGGACTTAGTGTTTTAGTATAAAGTTGTATGGAAACTTGGTGATTCCGTGTGGAATCGCGTGACGTGGTTTTTTTGGCGCGCCTTACCGATTTTTAGTGTTTACACTCAGAGCAGCAAACTTGACAGTTAAATTAATATAAATGTTGGTGGGCCTTAAACGTTGCAACATTGTCGATTCAAATCGTGGTTGAAGTAATAGTAGTATTACAGTAGTCAGATAGTGAATGTATTGTTTTAGGTTCGGTAGACTGCTAGCTGATCTGCACTGTAATTTGTATGGCCAAGTTCTTAGCCCGTGCTCTAAAGTGAAGTGTAGCGTACTGCACTCAACTTACATCCAATGCGGCAAGTCCGTACAAAGCAATACATTTGCAGTACGGTTAACTTTACTTACAGTAAAGTTGATCTAGTATACTATATGCAATACTCTTATCATACTATTCTAATACTGGCGGCTTTTTGTTTTGTGCCTGCACGCCAGCGTGGTTTGCCATCAATTGGTGGTAACCTCTGAAATCCCTCCTTAATCTACAAACCAAAGCCCTGTCAATTCCAATTAATCTATACTGAAAACAACCTTAATTACGGCCCCTTATAGCCCCTTTACTCCATTCTTCCGAAACCTCTATTCTTTAAATCCTGTATATAAATCTTTTGCTATAGACCTATACAAATCAGGTACGTTACCACTTATGTACCTTTTTCCAGTAGTTTAAATTACTACTATCGTTACCATTATCCTTTCTACTCTGACAGTCTTTTAGTTTTCCAGGGCGACTCTATTTCTTTACGTCACGTACCGGGTGGTTTACGCATTACTCGATTCGTTTAATTATCATATTACTATTTATAAACCGTTTTAGGGTATTATTAGGTATGGCTTTAATTATGGTACCAGTAAAGTTATCTTTTCCGTTAATTTTCCGATACTTATCGATTTCCCGGGCTTTATATACCTCCTTTAACGTTATTATGTCTATTATTAGACTTTTTTATTAGTTATGCCTAATTTTAATAAACATTTATAAAGGCTCTGGGAGTCTGTATATACCACTACAAGTATAGGTAGCAAACCTAACTGTTTAATAACAATTCTTAATATACCGTTAGTTATTATACCGATATCAAAGCCTATTATTATACTATAAACTTCCGAAGTTAGTACACTTCGTATTACGTATTTACACTAAATAAATATCAAGTATACAAAATTTCCCGTAATTTTAAATTACCCTTTAAACCTATCTTTATCAACTAATATTATTAGGAAATCGATTTACTATATAAGGTTAATTTATTATCAAAAAATTCGTTTGTAAAAATTATGAACTTTCCTTTCTTCAAGTTTATAAATATTATATTAATTCCTTTTTTCACATAATCTATTTGATACTAAATCCTCTTATTTAGCTTGTTAAAATTTTCGTTTTACGGGTTTTATGCCTGTGCTGTAATAGAAAGGTCGTACGATGCCTTCAATTAATATAAAGTAGCGATATAAGCCATACAGGCCTTTTATTTCAGGAATTTCTATACCCTTATTTCGTTAACCTTGTCGATGATCTTTAGGCTTATGGCTTACCATTTTTAGCATTGGCTAATATAAGTTCCTATTTTAGCATTAACACTATAAATATGAAGTAACCATCCGTTAAAGTTAAGTTGTATACCCTTAGCTAATATTTTTACTGGCTTACACTTCCAAGAACTTAACTTTTTAAAATACGTTATTCTGTCTCTATAAACTCAGTATCGCCGAGGAAAAGGGTATCGTTAGTTTATATACCTACGATACCAAAGTTTTTACCCTTTGTGATTAGTAAACACGGGTTAAATATTTAAGTCTTTATACCTAACCTATTTCTAAAGTATACCTGGTACATTAAGAACTAATAAACGCCAGCTTTAGCCAATACATATAAAAGCTTAATACAGTGCATTATTGAGCCAGCTGGAAATTTGTCCCTAAATTTTTATAGTAGTTTCAACAGTATAATACGCTAAAGATCAGTGGCAGATTACGTATACGCTTACGTAATATCCTGGTTTTTAAGTGTAAACTAACCTTTTACGCTAGTAATTAAACTGACAGTGATAGATACGATTAAACGTTAAGTGATTTTTTGGATTATAGGCGATTAAGTAAGGATTCAGTCCTTACCTTTATTATTGTATCCTTGGGCGATTAGCCGTAACTTTTTGTACGACCGATCCGTAGTTCTATTTTTAACCTCATAGATTATCCCCGACTAAAAAATAGTAATTTCTTACCCTTTAAATTACGTTAACGATATAAATTATATAACCCCCCGTAATAAAAGGCCGTTAATTTCTACTTAGGTTCTTTCTTTAAATGACTTACGTAATATATTAATAATACCTTTAGTACGTAAGTTAAAGGAATTTTTTTTTTGGACTTTTCCTTTTAAAACACGCATACCATTGTATATGCCTTATTATACTTATAATCCTTATATTCCCTCTCTTCAATGTATATCCTCCTTTTAAGTAGTTTTTCACGTTGTCGAAGTTCTATTAACTTGTTAATAGTCGGTTTAGAAGGGTTATATTAACTAATTCGTTCGAATCGGAAGTTATCGACGTTATAATCTTTATCAAACTTAAGGGGTTTTAGGTACGGTTTAACTTGTCTAACTCTAAAAGTTACAGAGCCGTTAACAGTTTTAACTACCATATTTAAATTAGTAATACTTAATATTTTATATGGCCTATCCCATTTACCTGGCTTGCGCCCTATAAGAACTTCACTTTAAAGGAGAAGTAAAAGTACGTCTGTTATTAAAGGTTCGTTCCTGGTGTTAAAGGTATCATTGACCTGACGGCATACCGATTCCTTCCTCAGTTCCTTTAGGTCTTTGCTATATACTATAACACGTTTCTGGGTACTTAATGAGGGTAGTAACTTAACTGTTATACGTAGGTAAACTTTAGATACTAACAAAATTAGTATAAGTCCGTTAAGGCTAATAGTATCATTAAGACTTTTGACTGCTATCTAAAGCTGTGCCTTTTGGCTTGTAAATTTTTTAATTTCTAATATAAAAATATTATAAACTCTTTATAAAAGGGTGTATACCCTTTCGACCTTATCAATACTTAAATAAGCTTTAACAAAAACTTATTTACACTAAATCCCTATTAAATTTACATTAACATAAAACTTTATTGTAGTAAAGTTAGTGCCAATATCGTAAATTAACATGCTTGATAAGCTTAGGTACGTGTTAATCTATAAAATAAGTAATACTTTCGATATTTCCTTCGCCGTAATGGTTTTAAGAGACTTAGCGCTATGAAAAACCATGGCGGAGTTTACAACGTATAATAATAGCTTGCCGTTTAAGTAAAACACGTTTACGAAGACTTTCTGATTAAAGTTTAAATCTTTTTAACATAAAATTAAACCTTAAGGGAGCTAGGGAGTGTATTTAATAATAGTGGTAAAGGCGTTTAACTGCCTCCAATACTAGTAAATCTACATCTTTGTAACCAATTGCTTTTAAAACTTTAAAAATCTTGTCAATTATTAGATAGTTAAACCTATAATATCATAAATGAAGTTCTGATTTCGTCAGGTTTAATACTATTACCTTTGGTCCTTGAAAATAAAACTAAAAATACAACTATTTAAATCTAAGTGAAAACCTTTTACCGACTTTAACTAATATTAATTTATCAGTCTAAACGTTAACTTTAACGCCAAAGTTTTTTATATCTTCTAGGTAAAAGAGAAAGGGGGTAGTGAATTCCAAAATATCGAAAACAAAAGGGCCAATAATAATCTTCACTGTCGTCGATCCTCATAAAGATAGCTTTTTTCTAAGACCAAAGCTTACTTTAACTTTACCAACGTCCGCGCAATTAAGTTTCGTAGTAATATTAATATCCGTTCGCAACGCAATATATTACGAATAACCTCCGGTTAAATACTATATTACCCCTATATCCGGTACAATCCCTTAAAAGATTTGTTTCACGTACTGGTTTAAAATTGTAAAAAGGTGTATAAGGCTAGTTTTCTTATTGTTATGGCGGCGATAGGGTTCTTCACCTGTAAGGCGGTACAAAAAAGCGTAGTCGGCTAGTCATTACGTGGCCTCCGGGTTAATACCGGTATCAGTATCTTCGTACCAGCCGATAACCTTTGGTTTATTTTCCTCCTCTTTATCTTTAATTTCTTTAAATTATATAACTTGTTTAATATAGTCACAAGAAAAGTTAAAGGGAAACTAAATGTAATATATCATTTGCTTTACTTTACGTTTAACGATAGTGTAACGTATTAACTAGTATCCTTATTGACCGTAAATCTAGTATCTCTTAACGCTTGGTGTAAAATTGCTTAGCCTACTTAAAAACCTTGAAGAAAAAGAATACCTTTCTCTATAGGTAAAGGTTCGAACCTTTCTTTATCTGTACTAGCTGGGCTATCCTCATTGTTGATTAATATATATAAATTGAAAGGCAATTTTTCGTTACTGAATTCCGGAGCTTAAAGATATATACCAGTCGAGCTGGAAACTCGAATAGTCACGGTCGCCAACAAAGAACGTAATTTATTAAAAAAAACCCTTTATATGTAGTATTAGGGTATTGCAAGGCGTATTCGAACTCTTTGTAGCCCGTAACTGCTTATCAGAACTATTAGCGTAAAATGACTTCATTAGCTCCAACATTCCCCATTATTTATTGGCAAAACATCAGCCTATTAAGCATCTAATTTAAAAGGTTTTTCTTACTTTTCTACTATTTTTTATAATCAAACCTATAAGACCACTTAATAATATTCTAATCCGTATAATACTAGGCAAGGTTAACATCGTATTGGAAATAGACCTTTATGCTATCGTAGATTTCGCAGAAAGAGGTATAATTCATCAGGTATCGAAGGTAATAGTCCTTAGCTTATCCGGGAAGGATACTGAGAAACAACGAGTAAAATGTTGGCAACTTAATTTTTATTTGGCGGCAGATATTAAAAATCGGGCGTAACTTAACATCGAGGAAGTTATACGGCTTACCGTTATACTTTTTTTTACCTTTCCAAATCTTAACGAATATAGTGATTGCCGAACAATCCGTATCTTTTATAAGGATACGTTAGGGGAGAAATGTAATATACTGGTCGTATAGACCCTTTATATCTTTTAGCTGATAAAAGGATTAAGGTTGCTATTAATGTTAGTAGACAGAATAAAAGGTTATTTAGTATAGAGACTTGGTTGTTTTTCTATAGTAGCCGCATCCGTAGTAGAATTAATTTAGCCGTTTGCTAACTTGCCGAACTTTGAAACTTCTAACAGTTAATTTTAACGTCTTTAAAAAATATCTATAAAGATTTCTTAGTGTTTTCGATAGCGATACCTTCGCTACCCATAAGTTACCTTGAAAAACCGACGTAGCCTAAAAGTCTTCTCTACTTATTGCCGTTAAAACCTATGCAGTTGTAAAGGCCTTTAGTAAGAATATTTTATTTATTATAGCCGTCGTTTAACGTAAAGCGTAACTGAAAAGTAGTTTTTTCTTCTATTTAGCTAATCTGTGCCTAATCTAATAAGCACTAATTAGTATTGGTAGGGCTTTACATCATTACAACATTGTCAATTCAAATTGTGGTTGAAGTAATAGTAGTATTACATTAGTTAGGTGGTGTTTGTATTATTTTAAGTTTGGCAAACCGATAGCCGGTCTGAACTATAATTTGTATGGCCAATTTCTTGGCTCATGCCCTAGTGTGAAGTGCAGAGTACAGCACTCAACTTATATATATTGCAGTAAGTCTATACAAATAATACACTCAAATTGCAGTCAGTATATTCAGCTTTACTTACAGTAAAGTTGACTTACTGCACTGCACGTAGTACTATTCCAACAGGTGTCCTATTTAAAAACGAGGTCGTTGTTGGAATAGTAGTATTTGCAGTGCTGTAGGTCAATTTTACTTACAGTAAAGTTGAATATACTGACTGCAAGTTGAGTGTATTCATTTGTGTAGGTTTACTGTATTGAATGTAAGTCGAGTACAGTATGCCCCACTTTACACTAGGGCACGAGCCAAGCAATTAGCTATACAAATTACAGTGCAGACCAGCTAGCGATTTGCTAAACCTAAAACAAGACATCCACCACTTAACTAATGCAATATTACTGTTACTTCAACCACGATTCGAATCGACAACGTTGCAACGATCTAAGGCCCTACCAACAGTAGTCGGAATTACGTAATATTCATACCTCGTTTACTATTTTGACGGATTATAAAGGATTAGAGTATTTTTCTTCGTCATGTTTAATTTCGAAACATTAAGTTCGATGTGCCGAAATTCTTTCGTTTTTTCCAATCTCATTTACGTTACCGGCTCACAACTTAAGATGCCCGTCTCAATATGTTCACCCGTAAATTACAAAATAAGTCCGAAATTACGAAATACCGCGTACGAGTTTTTTGACTCATTTTCATAATTATGTCAGTGTTGAAATAACAGTCAAATGCAATATAGTCAAGTTAACTTTACTTGCAGTAAAGTTAATTATACGTACTGCAAATTGACTGTAGTTTGTGAGATTTGAATACACTGCACTGCAAGTGCAGTGCAGTAGGTGTACACTTCAAAGTGGAGCACAGGCCAAAGCGTTTGGCCATACAAATTAGTGTACAGACCGGCTAGCGGTCTGCCAAACTTAGAATTTGCATACATCAATAAACAATATCAACGCAGCACTAGTTACTTTGACTACAGTGATTGGAACCGACTATGTTGCAACGATAAAGTCCTACCAACAGTCAGATATAATGATAATAAACTTATATATTATAAAACCGTATATTACGCCGAGATAAATGAATAAATTTATTAAAACAGAGGCTTCATTATTAGGTCGCGATTACATATACCTCGAAAAGAAGTTAAAGGACCCCGAAACGTCAGCGGTAACGGAATTGCCCTGGGCCCGGCCTGCGCTCGTGCCGTCCACTTTAATGATGTCGGGGAACACCGGGGCATCAATGGTTATAATACCGTTTCGAACTCGACCTACATTAAAACCGCCGGTTTTTTTTAATACCAGGTGGTTACTTTATTTTCAGGCCAGGCGTTTTTGCAGAGTCATAAAACTAAAATATAACGAACGACCCGTTATATATAATTCGTTTATTAATAATTACCAAAAACGCCAAATATTTCCCGATTAAGGTGGGATATTGAATATAAATCGCAAATTGTAATATCGACCTAAAGGGTACATTAAGTTAATGTAACCGTTTATAACTATTGAATTGGAAACCGTCAACAACAAAAAATTTATAATAAACATACGATTCGTTTATTATTCTTTATCTAGATTAAAAAGTTTTATTTCAAATCTTTTAACAATACATTTATTAATAAGGGCTATTTGTAAATATTCAACGCCTATATCGAATATATACGTAGTATAACGGTATAAAACCCCGTTGTACCTTATGAAAAAAACTCATTTGACTCTTTTTTATTACAAATCATTATTAGTTTAATATTTCTATCAACTTCATAATCGAATTACCGGCTATAGGTTACAATCCTTATTATTTATTAGTTTTTATGAACCAATTATCTAAATTTATCCAATTGAAAATTATATAATATACCATTGCTAAAACGTATACGGAACGTTTTTAAAATATATAGGATCGATTTTATACGTTCCCGGCTCTTATTATAAATAATCGCAACTCGAATTAGATAGGTATATTTTAAATAACCTTATATTTTCTTTCAAAAGTTAAATAATTTTCGTTGGCGATATATTACCTGTAAATAAATGGCGGTAATAAACGAGTAAATCAGGAGGTTGAAAAGTATTAACGAATCGTCGTCGCATTTTCGTAATTAAATTCGGTATTATATTTCTCTATTTATTGATTTATATTAAATAACCGAAAGTTGACGATTACCTGGTTTGATATAAATCGACTAATTCATAGGCACGAAATATCCCTTATTTTTAGGGTAAATAGGAATATAAAATCGTCGACTACTCTGGTAGGACGAGTTTTTACGTTTCTAATATATTTATACGAAGGTATGAAATTAATTTATATAGCTATAATATATTTTAATAACAGATAAAAACAACGACAAAAAGTCAAAGACGTTTAGTAACACGATATAAAGTAAACAACTAGATTTGGAACAGCTTACGTAATATGAAAACTAACTGCCCTAATAAAAAGTTCGATTGATTTGATAATTAATACCAGGTTGTCAACATTTCAATCCCGTTAAACATTATTTTCAATATTTTTTTAAAAAATACTCTATATTTTATATGGATTTGATTAGGCGTATAGTTATAGATGCCTTTTCCTTGTAGGTTTTATCTAATATTAGCCAGCGATTAACTCTCGTTGAGGACAATGCGGGAAAAGATATATACGAAAAATTCGAAATTTATGCTATTTTCGTTTCGAAAACGTGGTGGGTTGGTATTTATTTTATATTGATTGATTAAAAGGGTTATAATAATTTAAAGTTCAAATTATTAGAAAATCATTAGTATACGATAGCTTTAAATAAATTTGAATTAAAATAAAGAGACATCCGATTTTACAATAACCAAATATTTTGACGTCGACATCGAATACATTTTAAATAACTTATATCAGGCGAATCGCCCCGATTTCAGTAATAACCTATTATTAAAAAGGAATAGTAAAAAATTATTATTACTATAATATAATACTATATATAGGGTTGTTTATATATTACCCGGTTTTTTATTAAAATATCTGATCGCAAGGCAGCTTTTACCAAAAACCATTAAGTTTTACCTGCAGGCTATTATTATTATTATTATTATTTTGGTTCTCCGAATAATAGCACCGATAATGTTAAGGAGCTTATTACGACTGGTTTTAAACGTTATAAAATGCTGGTAAAGGCGAATAGCGTAAGATGGGACAAGTATTAGCTAATATCGACGAAGGTAATTAATAAGTGGCAGGGCTGGTATTAGGCGAAGATTATAATGAAGGATAACGTTAAGCGGGGCAAATATTAGGTAAATGCGATAACTAAAGATAACGCGGGGTGCAGCAGGGAAAACAGCTCTTGAGGTAGAATATAAAAGATTATAATATATTTGTTTATACTTTGGTAAAGTAATCTGTATAAATACGGTCGTTACCCCATTTAGGGTCAGCGTAATTGACCCTTTTCTAATAAAATTTAATAAGTGGAATGCGGGTGAATAAAAGTCTTTTATGATTATACTTTTAATATCGTTCATTATATTTTATAAGTTGTAATTCCTATTAGTTATTAAAATATAGTTTACGTGCTTATATTATTTTAATCACTTAGGCTAAACTTATAAATGGATATACGATTAGTATCAAAGGGAACCGATGAAAAGATGTTTCCAATTAATATACGATTAATCGAAGGCGTTCGTTCGCGGTATATAGGCGAAACAATTAAGGGAAATGGAGAATTTTTTAAGATAACGGATCCAAAAGAAAAGGACGGGAAGGTCGTATAACTAAATATATAGCAATTTATACCGTTGGAATAATAGGGATGCTTTGAGCTTAGGCGATATTGTGAAGCCAGATAAATTAATTAATTAAATCTAAGAAATTAGACATTAAGATGCGCTTATAACCCAAGATATTACTTTAGCGCTTACGGGCAAAGTATAAAATATAATTACCGTTTTGAAAAGTTATAATTAATTGCTGTAATAGTACCTGTAAACTACGTGAGATTACGAATAAGTTTATTTTCTAAATATATTACGAAAAGAGGTTAATATATAGTTGAGTTTCTTATATAATTAAATTTCCAGATTGACCTTATTATATACTTTTCGGTAAACGCGGCACCTTTTGGTACGGTAAACGCGAACATAGAATAAGTGTTGGTAGGTCTTTATCGTTGCAATGTAGCTGATTCGAATTACTGTGGTCGAAGTAATTAGTGTTGCGTTGATATTGTTGATTGAGATGTATTGGTTTTAAGTTTGGTAAAACGCTAGCCAGTCTGCATACTAATTTGTATAGACAAACGCTTTGGCCTGTGCCCCATTTTGAAGTAGGCACCTACTGCACTACACTTGCAGTATAGTATATTTAAATCGCACAAACTGCAGTCAATTTGCAGTACGTACAATCAACTTTATTGCAAATAAAGTTGACCTAACTGTATTGTATTTGACTGTTATTCCAATACTGGCGGCTTTTTGTTTTATGTTTACACGCTAGTGTGGCTTGCTATTAATTGGTGGCAACTTTTGGAATTCTTTTTTCAATTAACACGCCAAACTCCTGTCAATTCCGATCAATTTGTATTTAAATCGACTTTAATTACAACCTTTCATAACTATTTTGCTCCAGTCTTCCGAGGCCTTCGTTCTTTAATTCTCGTGTACAAATTTTTCATTATAAACATGTACAAATTAAGTATGTTACCAATTGCGTACCCTTTGCCAGTAGTTTAAATTACTGCTATTAACACCTTTGCCATTAACGTCACTACCCTGTTAGTCTTCTATTTTGCCAGAGCTATCCTATTCTTTCGCGTTATGTGCCGGATAGTTCACGTAGCTATCGATTTGTATAGTTAGCATATTGTTGTCCACAAACCTTTCCAGTGCACTGTTAGGCGTAGCCTTGGTTATAGTGTTAGCGAGGTTATCTTTGCCGTTAATACACCTAAATTTATCGATTTCTCAGGCCTTATATACCTTTCTCAAAGGTATTACATTTATTATTATGCGTTTTTCATTAGTTGTACCCAGCTTCAATAGGTATTTGTAAAAACTTCCGAAATTAATATATATTACTACAGGTATTGAAAGAAATCTCAGCTATTTGGTAAAAATCCTTAATGTACCGTTAGTTACTATACCAATATTAAAACCTGTTATTATACCGTAAATCTTTATATATAACATTCTCTGAGCTATATATTTGTACTTAACGGATTTCCAATATATAAGGTTTTTATTAATTATAAATTGCCATTTAAACCTTTCCTTATTAACGAGTATTATTTCAAAGTCGATTTACAATATGAAATCAGTATTATTAATAAATAATTCATCCGCAAAGATTATCAGTTTCTCCTTCGTTAAATCTATAAAAATCATATTAATTATTCTTTTCATATTGTTCATTTGTTACTAAATCTGCTTATTTAACTTGTAAAAATCCTCGTTTTATAAATATTATGTTTAAGCTGCAATGAAAAGGTCGTACGATATTTCCGGTTAGCACAGCGTGGTGATATAGGCCGTACGCGCTCTTTTCTCCAGATATCTCTGTAATTTTTCTCTGTTAGCTTTATCGATAATCGTTAGGTTAGTGGCTCACCTTTTTAAGCATAAGCTAATATAAGTACCATTTTTAGCCTTGATACTATAGATACAAACTAACGATTTATTAAAATTAAGTTATATGCTTTTAGATAACGTTTCAACTAGCTTACACTTTTAGAGGCCTGACTTTTAGATAACACGCTATTTCGTTACCATAAACCTAATATCTCTAAGTAAAAGGGTATTTTTAATTTGTATATCTACGATACCGAAATCTTTACTTTTTATAATCAATAAATACGGGTTAAATGTTAAAATCTTTATACCTAACCTGTTTTTGAAATAGATTTAATATGTTAAAAACCAGTAGACAACTGACATAACCAGTCTGTATAAAGGCTTAATATAACGTATTATTGTACTGGCTAGAAGCTTATCCCTAAATTCTTTTAGTAATTCTAACGATAAAAACCGCTCAAAATTGGTGTCAGATTACGTGTACTCTTATGTGATATCCCGGATATTAAATGTGAACTAAAATTTTACGCCAACAGTTAAATAAATAGAAATTACGACGATTAAACGTTAACTAATGTTTTCAATTATAAGTTATTTTAAAAAAAAAACCTTACCTTTATTACCGTATCCTTAAACGATTAACTTTAACTTTTTGTATAGCTAGTCCGTAGTCTTATCCTTAACTTCTTAAACTATCCTTAACTTAAAGATAATAATTTTTTATATTTTAAATTACGTTAATAGTATGAATTATACAACCCCCTATAAGAAAAGGCTCTTAATTTCTACTTAGTCACTTTCCTTAAAAAACTTATGTAGTAAATCAATAATGCCTTCGATATGTAAGTTAAGGACAAATTATCTGTTAAACATCTTCTTTTAAGATACTTACGTCGTTATATACACCTTATTAGGCCTATAATCCCTATCACTGTCCTCATTTTTAGCCTATATCCTCCTTTTAAGTGATCGTATACGCCGTCCATATTCTATTAACTTATTAACGATCGGCTCGGGAGTGTTATGTTAATTAATCCGCTAGGCTCAGAGGTCATCAACATCAAGATCTTTATCAAACTTAAGGGATTTTCGATATAATTTAACTTATATAATTCAAATAGTTATAAAGCTGGTAACAGTTTTAATTACCAGGTTTAAATTGGTAATACTTAATATCTTATACAGTCTATCCTATTCACCAGGCTCCCTTTACATAAGGATTTTACTTTAAAAAGGAAGGGATAACACCTTCATTATTAATAGTCCGTTTCTGGTATTAAAAGTATTATTAACCTATCGATGCGCCGATTCTTTTCTTAATTCCTTTAGGGCTTTACTATATACCATAACACGTTTTTGAGTGTTTAACGAGAGTGACAACTTAATTGTTATACGTAGGTAAGCCTTAAATACTATTAAAGTTAGTATAAGTTTATTAGAGTTAATAGTATCTCCAAGACTTTTTACCGTTGTTTAAAGTTGTGTTTTTTAACTTGTAAAGCTTTTGATTTTTAATATAAAGATATCGTAAGCCTTTCGTTAAAGATTATATGCCTTTTCGATCTCATTAATACCCTAGTAAATTTTAAAGAGAGTTTATTTATATTAAATCCCTATTATTCTAACGTTAGCTTATAACTCTATGGTAACAAAGTTAATACCGATATCGTAAACTAGTACGTTAAGTAGCCTAGAGTATATATTAATTTACAAAACGCTTAATACCTCCTACTTTTTCTTCGATGTAAAGATCTTGAGGAACTTAATGCCGTAAAAAGTTGTAACGGAATCTATAACATATAATATTAGTTTGGTATTCAAATAAAATACGTTTACAAAACCTTTCGATTTAAAGTTTCAATTTTACTTTAAGATAAACTTAAACCTTAAGAGGGCTTAAAAGTGTATTTGGCAGTGGTAATAAAGCCGTGTAGTTATCTTTAACGCTAATACGTTGACATTTTCGTAACTAATTGCATTTAAAACTTTCTAAAACCTATTAATCATCAGGTTGTTAAACCTACAATATAGTTAACGAAGTTCCGCCTTCGTTAAGTGTAATACCACTACCTTTAGCCCTTAAAAATAAAACCAAAGGTACCCCTATTTAAGGCTAAATAGAAACCTTTTGCCGACTTTAACTTGAATTAATCCGTTTGTCTTAATATTAACATTAATATCGAGGTTTTTTTATATTTTCAAAGCAAAAGAGTAAAGTAGTAGGTGATTTTAAAATGTGGAAAACAATAAGGCTAATAATAGTTTTAACTGTCATCGATCCTAGCAAAGATAGCCTTTTTCCAAAGCTAAAGCTAGCTTTAGCTTTGTTAATATCCGCTTAGTTAAGTTCCGTAGTAATATTAGTATTTCTTTGTAATGTGATGTATTGCAAATAACCTCCTATTAAGTATCGTGCCGCTCCCGTATCTGGTATAATCCATTAAAAGACCTACTTTGCGTAACGATTTTAAATGGTAAAAAGGTGTATAGGGTTAGGGTCTTTATATTTGAAGAACTTATTTAAGCTTAATCAAGTCCTTGCGAACGTTTATGGAGGCGTTAAAGAATATTATTGCTAGCAATCCCTTTTCCTTTACCCTTGTCCTTATATATCCATTAAGGGTCTTCGTTGATGGCGTATTCGAAAATGAAGTTTGTCAAATTACCCCTTTTCACTTTTTTTGTAGGGAGCTTAACACCTTGGTTATATAATTTAATTTTCATCCTCACCTTAGCCTGCTTTTCTGTTCGCTTCCACATGGTTAAAGTTTAATATCCGAATTATTTTTAAAAGTTATTAAATGTCTTAGGTCCCTTATTCAATCCTTCGAGATTCAAGTCGAGGATAAAGCACCTGATATCGTTAATAAGGTGTTTTGGGGTTAAGTTTTCAGTGACATCAGTAAACCAAAGGTCTTCTTCATAGTGCTTTACAAAGATAATGTCGAGAGCTTTCATCGCCTGATTTTTTTAGGGTTGGTAATAACGTCAATTTCAATGAGTTTTAAAGCCATCGTGACGAATATTAAAAATTATAGGAAAAAAAGGAGTGGTGTAAAGTAGTGGGTTGTAAATTTGTCTTTAAAGTTGGTGTAGGTTAAAGGTCATGGGATTTAGTCGTTTTTATAATTTTCAATAATATTACCTGTTTTAATAGTCTTAATAGTACCAACTTAGCTGTTTACAAACTTGCTAGCTTGATTATTTATGAAACTTTTAAATAGTTAATCTTCACGCTTTTAAAAAAAGATTAATAACAATTTCTTAGCGTTTTTAATAGCGATACTGTCACTTACTTATAAACTACCGCGAATAACTACACAGTTTATAAGTATTCCCTACTTGATGCCGTGAATAACTACATAGCGTATAAGAGTCCTTCATAAAAACCTTTCTTCTACCCTAACCACCGTTTGACTTAGAGCGTAACCGGAAAATAGCCTTTTCTTTTACTTAGCCAATTTATACTTAATATAATAAATACTAATCATTGTTGGTAAGCCTTTATCATTGATAAGTAGTCGATTCGAATCATTGTGGTCGAAGTAACTAGTGTTGCGTTGATATTGTTGATTGAGATATGTTGCTTCTAAGTTTGGCAGACCACTAGCCAGTCTACACACTAATTTGTATAGCCAAACGCTTTGGCTTGTGCCCCACTTTGAAGTGAGAACCTACTGCACTGCACTTGCAGTACAATTTATTTAAATCGAACAAACTACAGTTAATGTGCAGTACATACAATCAATTTTACTACAATTAAAATTAACTTTACTATACTATATTTGACTGCTATTCAAACAATAAGGGTACTTTAAAAGTAAAGGAACGATTAATATAAAATATATAAATATTTTTGACTTGTAATAAGTGAAGTTTATTTTCGGTTTTATTACTATAGAATATGAAAAGATCACTTATAACGTAAAAGGATTATAAAATATAATTAACGGCAGAGTATTTAAGTATAAAAGGGCAGTATACCTTACGAATATGTTAATTATTATCTCTATGAACGCTAGTGATGATATAACCTAAAGCCGAACCATTATAAATATTAGCTATATTGATAGAGTGAAGTTTATAGGAAACTAAAATGTAATAGGCAAAATAAAGGCTATGGTAGGGATTTAAAAAGGTAGTTATAGTTAAAGTTATTATAAAAGGCGTAATAAGGATAGATAGTGTAGGGGGAATTAGCGAAATATGAGAAAAAGGGGAAAAGGTTTTAAAGATTACTGTAGAATCTGTATTTATAGGCGTAAGTGGACCGGAATCGATAAAAGCTATACGTTATCCGGGGTATCGAAAAACGCGTTATATAACATAAGCAACCTAGGATTAGTAAAACCTATACGTTATACATCGCGTAAGGGGGGGCGCTTTATACGGTGTAAATGGCACATGATCGAAATTATATAGCATATTAAGGAGCACGTTATATGGTGCCGGCGGCTAGGGGTTACAATAGTCTATACGTTATATAGTATATCGAGGGGCGCATTATACAATGCCGGCAACTTAAAATTAAAACGGCTTATACATTATATAGTACGTTAAAAAGCGCGTCATACGACGCCGGTAGCTTAGGTTTAAAACGGCTTATACGTTATATGGCACGTTAGGAGGCACATTACAAACCCGTGCTTGGCTCATATACAGCCCGCGTACTAGACGGATACGGCACGTACTTAACATTTAACCGGCAAAATGCTATGGTTTTTACGGGTTTGAATAAAAAGGGGGACATATTATAAACTCAGTTTATTAACTATTAAATCTATAGGTTATGTAACTATATACGTAATGGGATATCTAATACCCAGCTCAGGCGCGGTCTATAGGCAATATGTATGGGGGTACGTAACAAGCTATACACAGACTACCCATAAGTCTTACATAAAGAACCACTATAACCTCTTCTAGTTTCTCGCCTATACCTCAATATTAAACTCCAATTAGCACCTATTTAGCTCACCATCGTAGGTTAAACCATAATAATAAGGCCTTACAAACGTGTATAAGGGTGTTAAGGAACGTTTTCGCTAACAATACATTTACCATTTTCTTATATCTACTAAAGGTTTTTATCAATTACGTATTCGGCTAATATATTAGCCAAATTACACTTTTTTATTTTTAGAGGAAGTTCGACCTTTTCGTTCCATAGTTTTATCTTTAGTTGGATTTTAACTTACATGTTCATCGTTTTCCATATATTTGAGATCTATTCGTTAAAATATTCGTAAAAGTTATCGAAAGCAATAAGTTTTCCATTGAATTTGATAGGTTTTAAATGGATGATATAATGGCTAATATAATTCATGAGGTGTCTGGAATTGAAGTTTTCATTAACATCCCTTTATAAAAAGTCGTTGTTAAAGTTTTTAATGAATGTGAACCCGAAGCTCCTAATTTCTTCCTTTCACATAGTATCGGTGACGATATCAATCTTAAGGTTTACTAAAAATATCATAATAAAGGTTAAAAAAAAAGAGGAAAACAATAATATAGTAAAATATGTTGTAAATTGTTTATAATATTTAAAGGTTCTAAAACTTAGTTGTTTTTCGATTGAAAATTTACATTAGGAGTACCCATAATAATGTTACCTATAATTATACTAATTTAATAGTTTATCAACTTGACGATGTTTAAATCTTCCAGGCGGTTAATCTCAAAGCTTTTCTTTTAAAACTAATTTAATGAAGAATTTTTAATATTTTCGATAATATTCACGATACTATCGCTACTAATAAAGTACTATAAACAACTGCATAATCTATAAACTCCCCTACTTATTACTGCACCCAACTATATAACGTATATAGGTATTTCAAAAAATTCTTTCCTCTATCTTACATAAATGAAACGTAACCAGAAAGTAGCTTCTTCTTCTACCTAGCTTATCTATGCTTAACCTAATAAGTACTGATCAGTATTAGTAGGCCTTTATCGTTTCGATGTAGTCGATTCTAAACTCTGGTCGAAGTAACTGGTGCTACATTAAATTTAGTAATTTGCTTTCTTTTAAGTTTTGCAGACTGTTAGCCAGTCTACATGCTCATTTGTATAGCCAATTGCTTTGGCCTGTGCACCATCCTAAAGTAAGCACCTACTGCACTTAACTTGCAGTTAATGCAGTTAAATCCCCCAGACTACAGTTGATTCACAGTCAGTATAGTCGACTAACTATAAGTATAGTTGACTTGAATATACTACAATTGACTGCTATTCTAACATTACCAGTTAATTAAAGCTTTCACCTGTCTTGGTGGTTAATATATACTAATTTTAAAAGCCTATTCGAATACCTTTCGAAAATGGGAACAATTAGCGAAAAAAACGATTTATAATTAATATAATGGTATTTATAAGGCTAACGAAAGCAGATATATTAAAAAGTTTTAGTAGATTGACGACAAAGATAATCCGGCTAATATTATAACATAATCGATATTAAATAAAGCCTTATAGAAGTTTGTGGACAGTAATAAGTTAGTCGTATACATTAAGGTTTACGTGTTATGACACGAACTGCAGTTGGATCCTCTGACGCTGCATGTTCCCCACTACGCTTACAAAGCACATTTCCCATGTACGGCACGGCAATTGGACAACGGATGACTCAGCAGAAGTCACGTGACCTGGATCACTTGGATCACCTGGATCACCGGCTCACTTGGATCACTTGGATCACCACCAGTGATCCCGCAAACCTCATACTGGAGCACCCCCAGTATGGGTACCAACTGAAGGAACTAGATATAAGGACATGGTCATCACCACCTTAGATAGCTTCATTAGATAGTTCTTCAGTTGTCAATCTAAGTATTCAGTCTACCCTGAATAGCCTCACGGCTTCTGATCATCACTCGCACGAACACAGTCTTGATATTGCACCTTTTGTTACCTCTGCTACCTTACTGTTAACATAAACCCTCTGACACCTTCTACATACTCACGGGTATTTAGTGTGATCATTACATTACGTTAAAAAGCTATCTAGTTGTTATGACCCAAGCATATTGGCGGGTCAGAAAACAGGCCAGCATGCAGCTGAGCTACCGAGAGCCTGAAGTCCAATACATTAGGCAGGGAACATCTCTTTGTCAGCACCAGACTAGGCAATCCTCCAGGGTTAGGGTTATCTAGATCACAAGTGCTCACTGAGCCTCAGTGAGCACCGATGAGCGTCATTGAGCAGCAGTGAGCTAGTACTGAAGATGGTATGAAGGCAGTGAGCTAGTACTGAAGATGGTATGAAGGCCATAGGATATAAGGACACGGTCAGCACCACATAGATAGTATTTCCTTCGTAGCTCTTTAGTTGTCAATCTAAGTATTCAATCTACATACCTGAATAGCCTAACGGCTAGTGATCATTCTATAGCACGAACAAATATCTTCTTGATATTGCACTTTTGTTACCTCTGCTACTTTACTGCTAATATAAACCCCCTGACACCTTCTATTTACCCACGGGTATTTAGTGTGATCATTACACTAGTAAGGTTAAACCATATGCTAATAAGTAGGGAGGAAAATAAGGGTACTTTGATAAACTAGAAGGTTATTAGGAAATTAAAGCCGGCAAGCTTAACTGGTATAGTTAAGTTAGATATTCGTATAAGTTTTTATGAAAGACTTATGTAAGGAAATTAATGAAGTCAGAATTTGGAACCGTAGAGAAATTAGGGGTAATTTAGATACGAAATTGATAGGAATTTGTTTGGTTAACGTAAAAGTTCTTTCGAAACCACTGTAAATAAATGCTCAACGATAGTAACGTACGTATATAAAAATAAAAAGCTGCTAGTATTGGAATAGTAAGGATTGCAATATAGTTAATCAACTATACTATCAAGTAAGTTTACTATATTGATTACAAGTTGAGTATATTATTTTATAGGTTAACTATATTGATTATAAAGTTAAGTATAGTATAGATCAAATAATTAGTTATATAAAATAGTGTATGGACTAGCTAGCAGTTTGCCAAACTTAAAATAATACATTTACCACTTAACTACACAATATTACTGTTATTTCAACCGATTTGAATTGACAACATTATAACATACAAAAGCCTATTATTAGTAAGACCTATCAATAATCTTCTTATGATATTAACTACAAAAGTTTCAAAGATTAAAAAACGCAAAAAACGGCAAAAACTACTATAAAACCCCGAAATTTTTGTCCAGGTTTAAAAACTTAAGCGGTATAATTCCGCTTTACCGTTTTGATTTTCAGGATACAAAGGTAAATAAATTATGAAAAGAGCGAGAAACCTCTTTCTAAATTAACGAAATACGTCCTTTAAAACCCCCAATTATTCGGGCGCGCCGAGGAAGTTACTGTTACTATTTCTGGCAAAGAGGTCCTCGGCTTATAGCTACGGAGTAAGGGAGTAACGTAAAAACGCGGTCCGAATATGCCGACTTCGTTTGCTGCCCGGCAGAAACGAGACGAATACGTCTTACTACCACAGCGGGGAACAGGTACATCAACGTAGACCTCGTGGCAAGAAGAGGACCCGGGGGCCGACCAAGACACACGGGCACCACGGCCACACAACGCAGTGAGCCCAGTGGCTCCCGAGGCTCACTCAGCACGTTTCACAGCTGGGCGGACCGACGGCAGCAGCTCCTCACACGGTCCGGCGCAGAGGCGCTGTGCGGCGTGGCTTGTGCATCCGCGACGTGCGGAGCGTCCAGCGAAGCTGGAGTGCGCAAGCCAAATGCGCCTGGGCTCGCTGGGAGCCCACAACAACAACAACAACAACAACAACAACAACAACAACAACCCCCTTCCTTTAGGGCGGCGCGGCGGTGGTTCTGTAGCGTCTTGCCTGTCGTGTGCTCCGAGTCCGATGCGTATGCTACGGAGCGGCACACGACATGGCGTGGGGTGGGCGGCACTTGCCTTTGCGTACAGCCAGCCCCCATCGAGCGCGCAGCGTCTAGCTCTCACGCCTCGTGCAAATGCACGCCTGGCAGTGGAGCACGCCACCCCAAGAGTCATTCCTCCCGCGGCACCGCACCTCCGGGCCCCTCCCCGTCGGTCGCCGCCTGCTCCTCTGCCGCCGGCATCCCCTCCGCCAACCGCCCACTGCGCCCGCCCTCCTTCAGCACCACCCGCAGCCCCTCGATCCTGATCCCGCGGTCCACCGCCTTGCACATGTCGTACACCGTCAGCGCGGCCGCCATGGCCGCCGTGAGCGCCTCCATCTCGACGCCCGTGCGGCCGTCGCAGGAGACCGTGGCGGCGACGTCGACCCTGCCGCGGCCCCCACCGGTCCCCTTTCTAGCGACATCCCCACCACCATCACCACCATCCCCACGCCCCTCCGCGTTGTCGCCGCCGCGGCCGCGGCCGTCGTCGTAGTCGTCGTCGTCGTCGTCGTCGTCGTCGTCGTCGTCGTCGTCGATGACGACAGCCAGCTCCACCGCGACGTGCGACAGCAGCACCGGGTGGCACAGCGGCACGAGGTCGGGCGTGCGCTTCGCGGCCATGATGCCGGCGACGCGCGCGACGCCGAGCACGTCGCCCTTGTGCAGCGCGTTGGCGCGGATCAGCCGCGGCGCGGTCGGCGCCGAGAAGTGCACGGCGCAGACGGCGCGCGCGGTGCGGGCCGTGGGCGGCTTGTGCGCGATGGACGCCATGTGGGCGGCGCCGGTGGGAGTGAGGTGGGTGAGTTTGGGCTTGGCGGGGGTGGGCCGGGGTGGTGGGGGTGGTGGTGGTGAGGAAGAGGACGAGGACGAGGATGAGGACGAGTTGGGATTGGAGTTTGACAGGCGGCGGGTGGTGGTTGTGAGGAGGCGTAGGTGCTGGTGGGTCGGGACCGAGTGGGCAGTGGCTGATAGAAGTTGGAGAGGGGCGGTACTCGCGGCTGATACTTTGGGGCGGTGTGACCTTGTGGACGACGATGTCATTCGATCTATATACCCAGAAGTCTTAGCAACATGCACCCCCATCAATCTTTGATCATCCAGCCATATTCAAACGATTGACCCTCCACGAACGCCATACATAAATGTGAACAATGCCGAAAATACACGTCGCTCGATGCTGGGGTATCAATTCCCATGACAACGTTATATAACACGATCAAGAAGCAGAATCACCCACCTATCAAAATCATGGGCCTGTTTTTCATATGTTCAAGGTTGTCCATGCCAGCATGCCCTGCCTTCTTCCGCTTGACCGCGGCGCCAATGGCGTCTAACAGCTGCCTCGTGTTGGGAGGAGTGAGCATCAACCGTCGCTCACCGCCCTCGGTACGGGAGAGAGCAGGGAGCTGTTGGTCCACAGCGACTTCCGTCAGCCTTGTCAGGGCCTCCTCGTCGATGGGCTGTCCGCTGTTGACCTCCCTCACAATATCCCTCAGCGACACCTCTTCATTCCCAAAGAGGCACACCTTTAAATTGCCGTCGCTTGTAATGCGTAACCGGTTACACGAGCCACAGAAGTTGTGCGTCATGCTCGTCACAAAGCCAAGGCGCCCGGCAAAGCCAGGTATATGCCAGGTCTTGCTGGTGTCATTTCTATGGTCCTGAACCTTCTGCAATGATGGGTACCGCTCCCGGATCAGGTCCAGCATCTCATCGTAGCTGACCATGTTGGCCTGGCTCCACTTGTTGCCGTCGAAGGGCATGTACTCGATGAAGCGGACCTCGACGTCCTTGTCACGCGTCATGGCCACGAAGCCAAGAATCTCCCGATCGTTGACGCCACGCATGACAACGCAGTTGATTTTGAACCGGACGCCGGCACCTGCCCGGTTCAGATCATGGAGGCGCGCGATGCTCCTCTGCACGGCGCCGAAGCCCCTGCGGCGTGTCATGATCTGGTACTGCCATGGGTCGAGCGTGTCCAGGCTCAGATTCACACCGGTCAGGCCGGCTTCGACCATGGCCTCCAGCTTGCTGTGCAAAGCGACGCCGTTGGTGGTGATGCATAGCTCGCGCAGCCCGTCGGCACCGAGGGTTCCGAGCTGCTGCATCAAGGGCAGGATGTCAGGCCGGACGGTGGGCTCTCCGCCCGTAAGGCGGATCTTGGTGACGCCCTGGGAGACAAAGGTCGAGGCCAGAATCACGATCTCAGGGGTGGTCAAGAGCGAGGAGGGGCGGGAGAGCGGCACTCCCTCCTCGGGCATGCAGTAGACGCAGCGCAGATTGCATCTCTCTGTGAGAGATATGCGCAGATAGGAGTGCTGCCGGTTCCATGTGTCTGTAAGGAAGTCCGAAAAGGGCCTGGCATGCTGGATGGCACGCTGGCGTGAAGAGAGAGCTGGCTGTGACACCGGCTGGGTCGAGGACAAGTTCGAGAGTGGCGGGACATGTTGAGGATTGGGTGGGGGCGGTAGGGAGGTCAAGGTCGAGGTCGAGGTCGAGGTCGAGGTCGAGGTAGAGGACGGGGACGAGGACGAGGACGAGGACAAAGGGCGCATGGCAAGTTCCGGACGGGGAGCATGGCTTGGGCGCTCCTGATGTAGGTTTGCTCTTGCTGCAGTAGTGCATGTTAGCGAAGGCCGCGACGGCGACGGCAGCCAGCGCAATAGTGCATGAGCGAGTGGGTGTCGTCGGCCAGGAGGAGGAGGTGCACGCAGGCAACCCGCAACGGCCGGCCTCGACGTGTTCATTGCCGCAGGGAGCAGCTGCAGGTTGGACGCGCGGCCTGGCGGTCTGGCGGTCTGGGCGGCCTGGCAATTTGGCGATTTTGCGATTTTGCGATTTGGATGTGGCTCGTAGCTATAAGAATTCAGTGGCTGGCGTGTGAAGATGAGATGGTTGCAAGCAGGCAGGCGCCGCCGGGGCTGTCGTGCAAGACCAGGCCGTTAGCCGGAGCCTGTGACTGTGAAGCTGACTGTGTCTGTAAGCACCCCTGCGCCGCTACAGGCCGCTACCCGCCGCAGCCCACCCCTGCTATTGCGCAGTACGTACCCTGCAGCTGTTGTTTTCGTGGGAACTTGGCAAGGACCCTGCAGGATCGAGGCAGGGTTGGATCGAGGTCTGCTTGGCAACAGAAATGCACATCACGAAAACAACAACATTGGACGGTTTGTTCATCTCATTGCTTTGCATTGCATGATGCACATACACAGACATTATCAGCGGTGAATCGGTGCACCGGTGAATCGGTGAATCAGTGAATCGGCGACAGTCGAGACAGTCGTCATCATCACACCAGTGACCCGCTCGGGCACTTGAATCTGCAGTGCCACATCATCTTGCAATCACCGTCACCGTCACCGTCTCTCGTCTCTGTTTCCGTCACCGTCACCGTCACCGTCTCCGTCTCCGTCTCCGTCCCATCCACGAGGAGCCGCACGCTGCCTCATGCCTGATGAACGTCAGCCAACACTGACCATGAACTGCCTCCTGCATATCTCAACTTCCTTCAAGCGCGTTGCAATTCCGTCTTCGCAGTTGCATTCCCAGTTGCAGTTCCCGGACCTGGCTCGCATTTGCATTTGCATTTGCATTTGCATTTGCATTTGCACTTGCACTTGCTATGCGCCTCTCGAGAAGCTTCCAGGGTGAGCACACCCATTCTCACCCTCCTCTGACGCCGCCCTGTTTCTCTGGCACTGTACTGCTGTACTGCTGTACTGCTGTACTCCTGTGCTGCTGCTCGGGCTGACGTGCATACCTATGATAGCCTCACCGCACTGTTCACCCAGTCCCAACGGCCAATACGTCGCGACCCTGCTGCTGCTTGCTCCGCCTGCAACTCCGACCATCGTTGTGCGCGACACCGCATCTCTGTGTATCATCTCACAGTTGTCCCTGCCCCGCGACTTTACTGGCCCCGTCGTCGCCTTCCAATGGTCTCCCTCATCAACACTAGTCCTTGTCGCTTCTGCTGATGACATTCATGTTCTCTCCGCTTTCGATGCCGATGACCATGACCATGACGGCTTCAAGGCCACCATTCGAAATCCAGTACCGCCTGCAGCGAAGTCTGTTTATGTTGGCTTCGGTGCCTTGGACACCGATATCTGTGTATGTGCCTCGTTAGGGCTGAAGTTTGCTGTCTTTGACCTCGCCGCCTCCAAGGCTGTCGAGGTGGCCAATCCCAAGTTCCACACTGCGGCCTCGGTCCGAAAAGGGTTCTGCTTCCGTCCTGCGACAAGACATCTGACTATCATCACGCGAACCTCGGGCAAGGATCTCGTCAGCATCCATCATCCCACCACCAAGCATCTGCTGAGATCTTGGTACCCTGATACTCTGGATGCCCAAGGCCTCCTCTGGAGCCCAGACGGACAGTGGCTTGTGGCCTGGGAGTCGGCAGCCTATGGCCACAATGTCCTTTTCTACACTCCAGACGGCAACCTGTTCAAGAGATGGACTGGCCCCCAGCCCATGGCCGCAGCTGACGCGAACATCTCGCTGGGCCCCGGGGTCAAGCTAGTGGAGTTCTCTGCAGATGCCACACACCTGGCCATTGGGGACAGCAGCAGGCGCATATACATCATCAACATGTCATTTGTCACCGAAGCCCTGCGTTTCGTCCACCCCACTACCATAGAGCCCACGGAGACCCTTCAGGTACGACCAGAATGCCTGCTGCATATTGCTTGTCTTTCCACACCACTGACTGCAATCCTAGGTCTGGCAGGAACAAGTCAGCAACTTGGCCCGCCATTTCGTCAAGGCTGTCCGACCCCTCGCTCCTCCGAACGCACCTGCAGGCAACCCTCCTTCTCCTTCGGGCATTGCCTTCATGTCCTTTGACCAGTCCTCGGCACTCCTCGCCACCAAGCTCGAAGAAGCACCAACCACGCTCTGGATCTGGGACATCGCAGGTGCTGAGCTCAGGGCAGTTTTGATCTTTCATGGAAACGTGGCACGAGTCTCGTGGCATCCCACCATTGGTGAGATTCTACTAGTGGCCTGCGAAGGTGATGCATATAGGTCGCTTATGTTCTCATGGGATCCTCTGTCAAATGGCCCCCAAATCTGTGATGTCTCCGAACGCCTTCCCAACGGCAATGTACAAGCCCGCTGGCTGTGCATGCCAACTCTGGAACCCGGCGCATTCTTCGCCTCCGACAACGCCGAGTATCTGCTTGCTTCTTTGGCTGAGAACGACGACGAGCCTGTACCTTGGTCTGCAGATGCCGAAGAAGGCGGCTCGTTGGACACAATGGAGCATTCCGCGAGCGTGGGTGCTTATGACGACGAAGCTAGTCAGCTTGATGACACTTTCTGCTTCAAAAGAACCTGATGGGGCATTCCAGCACAATCATCTGCAAATTCATCAACATCTGGCATGCCCCTTATCACTTTAGCCTCGCGTGTATCAAAATGACGGCCCTTTGCGATCTTAGCGGTTCACTGCGGATTGAGATCTGACGAGATCAACTACAGCCTCATGCAAGCAGCGCAGCACGTGTCACGTCTGTCAAGGGTCCCACTATCTTCCATACGCGACATCAATTCCAACCGCGCACGATGGCGTCACCCCTCCGCACATGGAACTGTTGAGCTCCGCACTCGCCAGCGGGGTTCCCATCGAGGCACACAGTCGAAGCCATCTGCGAGGCCGGTGTATAGTGAAGGGAAAACTGCAGCGTACCAGCAAACATGCTTACTGCGGAAGGTATTCCGGTCGAATCACTGACAGCTTGCATCAGTCGTCAAGCCCCACTCGTATTCAAGCGCCGGATCGTCTGCGGATGTTTAGAGCAACACCTCGAAGACTCATCTAGGTCTGCATCGCGCTGGTACTCAACGGTTGTGGCTTGCAGGCCTTGCTGCGCGAAATCCTTGTCAGTTCCTGCTGCATCTGGCCACTACCAACCAGGCGACCGGATTACGCATGCGTGTCATGATGGTGGATGGTAGCCACTTGGTCTGGCCCTACACGTCGAGCGACCCCCACTGAGGCTCCCATACCAGTGCATATTCAGGCCTCGGGGACCAGTTCTCTGCTTCCTGTAGCATTTGTTGTATGCAGGCGACTTGTCAACTTCATTCGATTCCAACAGCGAAAATGTGATATTGGAATGGCAGAATAAAGAGGTTCTGCTGGGGCCATGGCGAACCGATGTTGTATGTACCTGGCCAGTACCATGAAACTAGGGCTGCGGCGTTCACACTTGCCATGTTGGGCGGCTTCTTTTGCACGGAGGAAAGTGTCTACACAAACTCACGGATGCACACACCGGAAGAGGATGGCAAGATCTCCTGCGCGTAGCGTCACCCTGTCTCTTGCAGGGCAAGAACTTTCAGTGTTGGCTCTAGGCACACCAGTGTCCACCACTTCTGCAACATCAGACCACAGCACTTTGCCAGATGTCGAGGAGTTGGTGCAGAGGTGGCCTGAGGTAGGTGGATACAGAAGAACGGTTTCGTCAATATAAACTGGGAACCCCTCTTTCGAACACTTTCCGATAGGGGGAGACTAGGACGCCACATCAGCTGAAAATATAGATTCCCCAGGTGAACCGAACCTGGCCAACTTGCGAACGAACAGGACGCTGTTTATCAACGTCCTTCTGGATCTCATTCCGTCACCTGAGCGGTCTGAGCTGCAGCCTTCCGAGACAGGAGCAATGACAGCCCAGGAGCACGAAATGCCCAAGGACGTGGTGCCACCAGGGAATCAAACGGGTGTCTACTATATCCCAATATCGAATGTTTGTGAGACCCAGAAGCAGTGACCGAGGGTCGACGAGGCAACAGTAGAACCCTAGTCCTGGCAGCCTTGCTGATCGGAGACGTGCAGCTCCCATTCAACGTGTCGTGGCAGCAGATCAAAGATTATGTGCGACAGGTCTCGGACGTAGACCATGTGGAGATATTCCAGAGGAGTACGTCCGGTTGGGTCAGGGTGAAGGGGCGAGACAACTTTGATGCGGCCTTCGGTACGGCGACACTCCTTGCGCCCCCG
>JASMMZ010000003.1:28455233-28480399 GCA_038502455.1 Anisogramma anomala | reverse complement strand
GTAACCGTTGAGCCGTCGTGCTTTTTGTTTCTTTTATCCTGGAGTCACCGAGCTCAGATTGTCAACTATCGATTTCCTCAGTGGTCCCATAGTCGCCTGTGTATGTATAGTACAAGTACATTGGTGTGGGATAGGTGCCTATAACCGGCCATGGATGCGAGCAATAAGCAGGAACATAATCGCAAAACTGGTTGGTTTGTTTGCCGCCACACGAGGCCCCGGCCGGAACTGGCTCCCTGTGCAATTAGTAGCCTTGCGGGGGAGGGGGGCTTCAGTCGCTGTTCCTTCTTCTTGGGGCGAAACCTCACCGCCCTCGGGCGGGCAGCAGGTCCGATGCAAGCGGGGCGGGCGAGCTAGCACGAAATGGTGGTGGGTGTGCGGGTGAGGAAGATGGGGCGCGGTAGGGCGGTCCGGATGTTTGCTGCTACTATGTATACTAACTAGTAACGACCTGCCCAATGAGTTGCGAGGTCACGTGTGATTTGGTCTCCTGTGTTCTAGGCAGTCGTACGCGTGCATGTACCGCGACCTCTGCTGCCAGAGCCGGCGTTTCGGTCCTTGGGAAGAGGCGCGTTTCTGGCCCGCGCGGAGACAAGGGCTGCAGTGGCAGAACAGCGTGGGTTTGGCAATTCATGTCATGTCAGCAATGGGAGAGTCTGGTGGGTGGTGGATGGTGACGACGACGACGACGACGATGATGATGATGATGGTTGAATTACTATTTCCTTTAGGTTTAGGAGACCTAGTACTGCGGTGCCCTGTTCTGCTTGTCTGGGCGCTTTGGCGTCGCTTGCGCCGGGCTGCGAAGAGCCCGTCACGGACTGATTTACCCGGCAATCCAACACCTCGCGGATGACTATGGGGCCTTTGGTCGCGGTTTGTGCACGCGCTTGCTGCCGGGTGGTACATGGTTGGTTGTGTCCTGTGGTTACTATTGCCGACCTTGCACCCCCAGCCGGACCCTTTTCTTGTGTCCTTCGAGGCTCGCAGCACCAGGCTGTTCGCCAAGGGGACCGGGCCCGGTCGAAACGACCCAAGTCAGGAAGAGGCGCAGATGTGGCGGATGTGTATGTACAAGTCGAGGGCCGCGAGGAACGGCAGTGATGAGCCTCGATGGCGCTCACATTCCATGGTCCGTGGCCGCGCGCCGGAGCTGCCATGGCCCTCCGAGCTCGACCTCCCAGCCGCCCGCTACCTTTGCGCCACTGCGTTCGCCGCCGGGAGGCTCGGTACAGGGGGCTGCGCCGCCAGCATATCCTCGTATCGTCGCGGCTCCTCGCCGTCGTCCATCATCATGGTCAGGCGCTGCTCTGGCGGCATGGGGGGCACGGGCGGGGCGTCCGCGGCATCGCGGCGCTGCCGCTGCGTCGTCATCCGCCCCGTCTGCTGGCTCACCCAGCTGTCCACCGACCGGTACCGGGCCGGCATGTCTCTGCCGGTGGTCGCATGCATCGTGCGATCCCGCGGCCCGCTGCCGCCGGTCGCGCCGCGGCCGGGGCCGGCGGCGCCCTGGGCATAGCTCGCCGGGCGGCAGTCGGCGTTCTGCTGGAGTGCTGCCGGGAGCGGGACGATGATGTCGCCGTCGCCAAAGCCGGATGAGATGGATGACCGTGCAGAAGCGTGGGAGGCCGCACGCGAGGTTGGGTCGCGGGCGGCGGGGCCCGTTCGCGCAAGCTCGGGCTGGCTGAAGCACTCGGGCGTCCGTGATCGGCCCGTCGCCGCGGTTGGGAATGCCTGCGCTGTTCCTTCCTCGCCATACTGCGCCGCGCTGCTTGTTGTACTGGGGCCATCGGTAACGGCAGCATCCTCCAGTGATACAAAAGGATTTCCGACCACATACACGGGGCCCATGCTCGCTCGTATCGGAGGCATGGCGGTCGGCAGCTGCGAGTCAGCGAAGGGGGAAATCTGCTGCGCTATCACCCTTTGTACACTTTTTGGACTGACCGCGCTTCGGGATAGCCGAGTGGCATACGACGAAGAGGCAGACACAGACGCTGAGAAGGGGTTGCCGTGGGTGTGGAGCGCAGGCACATTAGTGTACAGCTCGGGCAATGCCACAGGACCCTCTCGCACTGACGGCTTTCTCATATGGCCTTGCGAATTCATCGAGTAGATGCTGGGTGATCGGGCCAGGCCGGTGGACTTGGAAGCTGATTCGTTCATCGGGGGTGCACATCGTACATCAGCTGACTCTAGTTTCTTTGCAAACAAGGCATTCGGCGAAGCAAAGCCGTAGTAGTCGTCGTCCATGCCATGTTTGGCTCGTCGGTGTTTCTTATACACCCGAAAATTCAGCCAGCACAAGAAACAAATGAGGATGAAAGCTCCTACACGGGGAAGTCAGTATCGAGCGGTTTGATTCCATGTAATTATGTCAAGCGTACCTATGCATCCGGCTGAAACAAGGACGTCCTCGGCAGTTGTGCTCAGGCCACCAGGAGGTTCACCAGGAGAACTGCCGTTCCTGTCCGGGCCACTACCGCTGATGAATACGATGGGTGCAGGTGCCGAGTCGATGGCAGGTGGGGCGTCTTGTGCTCCGGCAGCTGTCGCAGGGACAAGTGTAGGCACAAGAGAGGGAGGAGTTGAAGTAGGTATGGATATTACGGAGGTGATAGTCATGATGGACTCCGTCGCAAATTGAAGGCGCAGGGCGGCCGGGCTGTCTTTTGTAGGAATTGGCAGAACCGGACTTGTTGTCATGAACGGTATGTGAGTGGTGGGCGCCGGGGTTGGTAACGATGTAGGCTGGCCATCCACCAACGGGGTCAATGCGGGCGGAATAGCAGTGAATAGTTCGAGAGCAGGGCTCACGGCGCTTTTGCCATTGTTGTTGTCATGGTCTTTGTGCTCCCGTTTCTGTGTCGCTCGGTGGGTTTGCCCTTCATCACCGTTCTTGTCGTCCTCTCCCAGCCCTCGGACTTGGGGGCCCACTTGAAGTCTGACAATGCCGATGCGATCGCTCGGCCACCGTTTCGACGCGCGGCGTCCACTGCGAGCTGTGTGTCGACGGTTGGCGTCAGCGTTGCGCAATTTTGGCTGCACCAGGCCGCGTCGTCCATATCTCTTCCGCATGGTTGCCATCTCGTCCGGAAGATCGGCCATTGGATCCATTATTGTTTTCCGTTCCACATACTCTTGTTTCCAAGCCACCATCTCGACCTGTCTTGCGCCAGCGTCGTGGGCAACCCGAAGCGAATTGTCGCTTGCTATTATGAAATCCTTCGAGTCCTCGAGGAAAGGGATGGGCCGTAACAAGCCGTCATGGACAGCAGGCAGGTGCAAGAAAGGGGCCAGCCCTGACGAAATGACCGAATGTAGAAAAGAAAGGAAGAAAGATCGTGGAGCATGTTGGAGGGAAAGGATGCAGGACTGGAGATAGTAATGTACTGTACGGTGCGGTACGGTACGGTACGGAATACGAAGGCAGGGAAGCAGTCTCGACTCCGCCGAGATGTTGATGATATGGGATGGTGACTCGAAGGAGGCATGCTTCGGCCTTGATGTTGGACCCCATCCACGATGGGAACAGCCCCAAACGAGGGGACAAGAATCTGGAATGGTCGTCTAGTTTGTTGCGGGGTGGCAGCGGTGTCACAACTAGTCCTCGTCCTAATCGATGTTGAAAACTCGAGGTCGGGGCCAGGATCCAGACCTCGGCCATGCGCTGCCATTGTCTCCGTGATGGCTTATGGGTTGATGGATGGTCAGATGAGAATGGCAGTCGAAGGTGCACGTCGACGTCTTGTGTCAGATACAGTGCCCCAGAGTCGTTTCATGCTTACTTCTACATACACAGTAGTATGTCGTTCGCAGCATGGTGTGATCGGGGTGCAGGGATGCCCATCTTGGCCCCTGCCCCTGCCCGGAGCTACTGTACGAGGTACTCACGTACTACTACGACTGTGTATTCTTAAGTACTGCGTAGTAGTCTATACAGCGACCGTCCTGACGAATCGGCTTGCAAGCAATCCTGCAGCGAAGGTCTATACTCGCTGCGCATTGGATTAGGGTGGTCCGTCCCACCACATTTGCATAATGAAACCACGATCTTATAGTAATTACCTCAAATTGTTGGTAGGACTTCAGTTGTAGCTACGATGTCGATTCGATTCCTGTTTGGTCCAAGTAACAAAGTATAGCGTTGAGTGAAAGATGGATGGATTGTAAGATTTCAATTGCGAGAACCGCTAACTAATTCCCACCTATTTACCTACGTAAAAGTAATTGCGTTGGCCAATTCAATGCCAACTGTCGTGACTTCATAAGTCACAAATGAAGTATCCAATCACACAACGGGTGAAGTCCAGTGCTGTCACATATATAAATAAGTGAGAACTAGCTACTACTTCCTGTTGAAGATACTATGCAAAAAGATGTTGTATAGGCTTGTAAATTCTAGAATACCTAGAAATCTACCTGGAGAACTTTTTGATATATAAGTAAGAGAATCCTCATAGATCTCAATCATCACGATTGGAACCTTACACTAGTAACTATTAGTTGTACAAATAGCTGAAACTAGCTGTAATTCTCATTTCGATGCCCCTATGGCTTAAAATTTTTATTTCCTAGTTCTCTGGTAGAAATCCTCATTTCTGGAACGTTTTTTGAATCCTTGGTGTTAAGTCCTGTGTACAGACCTTGTATAAACAGTATCTGTTGAAATTTCAAAAACCCCCAAAAGATATTATCTGTGCAGTCCGGATAAAAAAAGTGTATAGTGTGAAGTGAAAAATGTGTAGTGTAGTGTTGAATATTGGATGGAGTAAAGGCAAAAATAAAAACAAAAATACAACATATAGTGGTTCGATTTGAACGGATAGCTTACAACATTAGTCTTTTTTTAATATTTCCATTAAAGTTTACCATAAAAACCCTTTTGTTGATAGGTCTTTAGACATTGCAACGTTTGTCGATTCGAATCGTGGTCGAAGTAGCAGTAGTATTGGAAAGGTCAGGTGATGAATTGATGTTACTTCTAAGTTTGGCAGGCCGCTAGCCGGTTTGCATATTACTTTGTATGGGTAGTTGCTTAGCCCGTGCCCCACATTGGAATGGGCACACCACTGCAATTAATCTGTAGTTAATAAAGTCAACTTTTAGTCAGTACAGTCAACTTAATTGTAATGTAATTGACTGCTATCCCAACACTGGCGGCTTCTTGTTTTATGTTGCTAATGCGTTTAATAAAAAGATCAACTAGTAATGTAAATGCTTCCCTTTGCTTTTCCTATTGCCATTTATATAGCAATTGTTGGTAGGGCTTTGGACGTTGCAACGTTGTCGATTCGATTGGTTGAAGTAACAGTAGTATTGCAGAAGTCAAGTGGTGGATGTATTGTTCTAGGTTTGGCAGACCGCTAGCCGGTCTGCGCAGTAATTTGTATAGACAATTGCTTGGCTTATGTATGCCCTAGTGTAAAGTAGGGCTATAATGCACTTAACTCACAGTTAAATACAATAGGCCCACACAAAACAATACACTTAACTTACAGTTAATATAGTCAACTTTACTGTAAGTAAAGTTAACTTACTATATTACAAATACTACTATTCCAACACTAACAGCGTTTCAGTTTGTACATACATGCTAGTATAGTTTACCAATTTTTTTCGGTAAACGTTAAAATGCAACCTCATTAACTGACCAAACTCCTATTGATTTTAATTAACCTCTGTATCGAATTACACCTATTTGCATTTAAATTGGCCCTAGTTACCGTCAATTGCCACATGGCTTCGAAATCTGACTTTATCGAATTTTATAAAAAATTCTTTCGCTATAAACTCATATAATCCTCTACTTTAGCAATGCTAATTGAATAAGTTCATATAATTAATATACTAACAATCTTTTCGGTTGCCAACATATCTCTAACTGCTGCTACATAATCTGGGCTTACCAAGCGACTTATTAACGTAGCTCTCGATACATATAATCAGCTTGTTGCTATCTACAAATTTTTAAGAGCCTTATTTGGCGATGCTTTCATTATAGCATTAATAGGATTGTCTTTGCCGTTCATTCACCGGTTTTCCTTAATCTCCCTTCCTTCGTAAACTTTGCAAAGTGTTATCACGTCGATTATTAAGTGTTTTTCACTAATAGTTCCGAGTTTCAAAGGGTATTCGAATAAATTCCTCAAGTTGGTTTAAATTACCACTAGATAAAAAGAATTTAAGATTGTCCTATAATAACGCTAATGGTTTCCCACAATGTTATATATATTTTAAAGGCTGCTATTATGCTATAAACCTTTAAAGCTAATGCGCTCCATATAATTCTTTTACATTTAACAAAGATTTGGTAAAATAAGCTACCGATCATATTAAACTGGTCTTCCTGCCTACTTTTATTAACGAAAGTTATAAAAAAGCCGATTTGTAAAGACAAGTCGGTGTTATTTATAAAAAAATCCATCCGTACAAATTTTTAATTTTGCTTTCGACAAGTCAATTAAAACCATACTAGTTCTTCGGTTTAAATTCCGAATTTACCACGTAATCTTTATATTACATCGGATAAAGTTGTTACCTGTTAAATGTTATACTTACATCGCGATAAAAATGTCGTAAAAGGCCTCCGGTTAACACAAGGTAGCAATATAGCTGCTATAGGCACGCTGTTTCAGGTGCCGTTAGGCCTTAGATATGTTAGTTTTATCGATTATAACTAAATTAGTACCTTAACCCTTTTAACGAAAGCTAAAACCAGCGTTAATACCAAGTATACGGATAAACGATTCGTTAAAATTAAATTTATTAGCGTTTACCAACATTATAACCAATTTACAATTCCAAAACTTAAAGTTATTAATTTTCTGTTATTCCAATATTACAAAATCAACCGTTTTAACGAAAAAAGTATCATTAATTTATATACCTACTAAACCAAAATCCCTTTTTACGTTACCGGTAAATATGTGTTATATGTTGAAGATTTCATACCTGGCTATAATTCAAATTACGACTAATAAATCAAAAACTAGTAAAGACCTACTTTAGCCAATCTGTACAAAGGTTTAATATATCGTATTACCATTCCTAAAATATAAATAAACCATAATTCCTATAGTGATTCCATTAATACGATTCGTTATAAGTCCGTTACTAATTGCGTATAAGCTTACGTTATATCTCGACTATTAAACGTAAACTTACCTTTAAATTTAGCTAACAAACTTATTATCAAAACGATCGCTAAACGCTAATTAATCTTTTAAATCGTTGGCGACTACGTAAGGATCTAGTTTTTGTCTTTATTACTATATCTTTCAACGATTAAGCGCGATTTATTATAAGGAAGTCCCGTAGTCTTGCCTTTAATCTCGTGAATAATACTTGACTTCAAAATCATAACGTTTAGGTTTTAAAAGTTAAAATAGACATTTAACACGAATTATACGACTTTTCGAGTTAGTAAACCGTTAATTTCGACTTTATCGCTTTATTTAAAAAGTTTACCCGAAATCTTAATAATACCTTATACTTAAAGCTTTAGTATTAAGTCTTTGTTTCTTTCTCTTTACTGTTTACCCAAACAATATTGTAAATACAACCCGATATATATTCATCTTTTTTAACGTTAGTTTTATTCGAGGATTGTTTGCACCGACGGCATTCCATTGGCTTATCGATAACAGGTAAAGAAAATTCGTATTAACTCGGTCATTTAGTCTGAAGATCTTTATAGGTAATAGCTCTAATATAAGGTTTAACCTAGATAGTTCGAAAAAATACAAAACTGTTAATAGTTTTAATAACTACTTTAAAATTAACAATATTTAATATTTTATATAAACGTCCTAATTTATCCAGCTCCTACTATATAAAGCCTTAACTTTATAAGGGAAAAATAAGTACGTTAATTATTATAGGTCTATTTTTAGTGTTAAGAGCATTATTAATCAGGTGGCGTACCGATTCCTTCCGTAGTTCTTTCAAAATTTTACCGTAAGCCATAACTAGTTTTTAGGTACTTATTAATAACGGGGATACACTTGTTAGCCGTAAATACGCTCCAAAGACTAGTAGCGTTAACACTAAGCCGTTGAGGCCTACAGATTTATTCAAGCCTTTCACTACTATTTAAAGGCGTGCCTCCGAATCCGTCAAACTTTTAATCTCTAATATAAAGATGTTATACATTCAACGAAGTAAATTGTATGCCATTTTAACCATTCAAATACTCTAATAAGCTTTTACAAACACCTGTTCACTTTAAATACCCATTATCTTAATATCTTCCTAAAATTACGCTATCGTAAAGTTAGTGTTATTATTGTAAACAATGACGTTAGATAAATCTAAGTACGTGATAATATATAACATCCTTAATGCTTTTTACGTATCATTTACTGAAAGGAGCTTTAAAAACTAAATTTCGTAAAAAAAGGTTATGGAGTTAACGACATAGAAAATAAACTTGTTGTTTATGTAAAATACATTAATAAAAACTTCGTAATTAAAGTTTTTATAGTCTTTGCATATAAATTGAAATCTCCGGAAGGTTTAAATATTTATTCAATAATAGTAGTAAATCTTTTAATAGCTTTTAAGGCGAAGTATTCCATATTTTTATACTCTGCCGATTTTAAAACTTTATACAGTTTATCAATGGCTAGATAATTAAAGCGTCGATGTAATTAACATATTTTCGGCTTCGTTAAATTTAATACCAATACATCAAGGCCTTAAACATAAAACTATAAGTGTCCTTATTTAAAAGTGAGGGAAAACATTTGGCGGTTTTTAACCAGCTCGTCGGCGTTAATATCAATATTGATACTAAAAGTCTTTATATATTTTAAATGAAAAAAGAAAAGGGTGGGAGACTTGAGAATATAGAAGGTAATTGACCTAACAATAGTTTAAATTACCCTTATCCCTAGTAACAATAGTTGTTTGCTTGATTTGAAACCAACTTTAGCTTTGCTAATATCACAACGATTAATTTTAATAGCCGTAGTGCTTTCCTTCAGTAGTGCTACATATTACGATTAGCCTCTTGTTATGTACCTTACTGCCTCTATATGTGGTATAATACCTTAAAACGTGTGGTCCACATAACGATTGCGAAAATTAAAAGTATATAAAGGATTAAGAGCTTATTTAAGGTAAAGGTAAGGGTCTTTACCGCCTAGTAGATATAAAAAGGCGTAGTCGACTAGTTACTAAGCTGCGTTAAGAGTAGTATCTTTATATTACTTAGTTTACTAAGGGGTGTTGTTACTTTTAATTAGCTTACCTTCCTAGAAGTCTACGATTTAATTTAAGTAATTCTATTTAAAAGAAGTAAGATATTAAATTTAGTACATTTCCTCTCTATAACTTCGCATAAATAGAGGGTGGCGAGTTAACCAATAACTAGACTTACTATAAATGTAATATCTCTTACCATTATTACAGTAATAATGATTAAGATTAGCAGGTCCGTTTAAATTTTAACTTTATTAGCGTTAATATAATCATTACTTCTAGTCTATAGTCGATAAAATAAAGCTTAGGCATAAAGGGCATCTATAACCGTACTTATGATTAACGTAAGTAGTCACCGTAAAGTCTTTTTTATCTATGTTAGAGGAATTACTGACTTGTCTTAGGCGTATATATTAAGCGAATTTGGTATACGCATTATCCCGGTTCTAAGAAAGAAGCGTAACTGGTTAAAAAAGTCTTTGTAAATGGCATTTGAATGATATAGAGCGTATATAAACTCGTTAATACTAATAACGGCTACCCATACCTGCTCGAGAAATACAACTTTATTAACGTGAACTTTCTTCGTTACTTACTAGTATAATATAAATTTATTAAGCATCTGCTTAAGCACATCTATTGATATTTCCTCCTCTTTCTTCTTTGTTATTATCGTAATCTACTATGTAATTAATTTAATTTGTATGGTATTAGTTAAAGTAAATGTTGTATTCAAAGTAACTCTTTATGTTATCATAAACTTTTCGAAAGGTAATTACTCGAGTTAGAAAGGTTAAATCGTAATCTTTAGTATGTTTTGTAAGGATTTCAGAAAATAGTAAGTGAAAACCAAAAGAGAGAACCTCTATTTACTTACAAATTTTTAAAAAGAGTATTATCTTCATGTAAAAAAGGTTATAGAATTTCCCATCATACTTCTCTACATCATTAAAGATATTAGCGAAATCTGTAAGAATTTTATAATTAATATTAACTATCTTAATAAGTTTTAGGAGTAGGTCGCGATAATTGTCTCAATCTTTATTAGTAATATTTCTTAGAAGTTTAAACATTAAAGCTACCAAGACAAAGTGTTAAGGGTAATTGTCAATCGTTTAACTCGAGGGGTAAATTCCTATAATAAAACCTATAGTACGTTCTCGCGTATAATTAAGCTTGCGGTGGAAAACTTTTTAGGGGACTTAGCGATTAAAGTATTAAGGAGGAATAAAGGCTTAAAGGTTTTGAGGAACTTAACAATCTTGCTTAATTGACTAATGTAAAACACCGAATTCAATTTCTCCAACGGTATTGGCTGCCGTTACTTTACGCACCCTTCCATCGCTAAAGGCGTATTCTGCACTGTCATGTAAAATGGCTAGGCTGTTGATTAAGTTAACAGGTTCCTTATTATGAACGCATAAAAAGGCTTAACTTAGTTAAAAGTAAAGGGGTAGCCCCCTAGATCGTATGTAAAGGCGTTAAAGTTCTTTAACATCTTTTCCTTTAATGTATAGGTCTTAAAGGCATTTCTCGAATTGGGCCAGGTCAAAACGGGTTTTCGACAACTGACTAAAGTTTTTTCTAACATGTAAATTCCTCGGCGCTCAAATTCAACCTTTAATTTAAATTTAATACTCTTCTTTTTGGTAAGCCTTAGACTTTGTAACGTTGTCGATTCGATTGGTCGAAGTAACAGCAGTATTGCAGTAGTCAGATGGTAGATGTATTGTTCTAGGTTTGGCAGACCGCTAGCCGGTCTGCACTGTAATTTGTATGGCCAATTGTTTGGCCCGTGCCCTAAAGTCAAGTGTAGTGTACTACACTCGACTTACACCCAATACGATAAGTCCATAAAAAGAAATACATTTAACTTGCAGTACAATTAACTTTACTGTAAGTAAATTTGACCTACTGTACTACATATAATATTATTTCAATATTGGCGGCTTTTTAGTTTGTACGTGCGCATTAGTGTCATTGACCAATCTTTTCCAGTTAGCGCTAAATAACGACCTCGTACCCCTTATCAATTCCAATTATCTTCTATACTAAATTATATCCAATTGCATGCAAATTAACCCCATTTGACCTTAATTGTTCTGTTATCCTAAGGTCCGAGTTTATTAACTTCTACAAAAAGTTTTTTCGCTATAGGCTTTTGTAAACCTTTACTTTAACCGTGCTATTTAAACAGATAACTATTATTCATTCCCTAGCAGTTTTTTAGTTTTCCATTACATCACTGTCTATTGTTACGTGATTTGGGCTTTTTAGGCGGCCTATTAATATAGCCCTAGATACGTATACTTAGTCTGTTGCTGTCTACAAACCTTTCCAGGGCTTTATTTAATGATTCCTTAGTTATGATATTTGCAAGATTGTCCTTGTTATCGATTTATCGAAACTCTTTAATCTCCTTCCTTTTTTAGGTTTTACGGAGTATTATCATGTCGATTATTAGGCGATTTTCGCTAGTGATTCCGAGCTTCGAAAGATACTCGAAAAAGTTCCTCGAATTAGTACAAATTACTACCCAGATAAAAGAAATATTTAACTGCCTGGTAATAAGGTTAAAGGTTTCTTATAGTATTATGCTTACGTTAAATCTTGTTATTATACCGTAGGTTCCCGATACTAATACGTTTCGTGTAATCCTTTTATACTTGACAGATGTTTAGTAAATTAGGCTACCGATAATACTAATTTGGTTTTTCCATAAATATTCGTTAACGAGAGTCATTAGAAAACCGATCTGTAAAGATAAATCGGTATTATTTGTAAAAGACCTGTTCATAAAGATTATTAGCTTAGCCTTTAAAAGGTCGAATGTGATTATATTGATTTCGTGGTCTAGATTTCGCATTTATTACTCGAGTTTTTTATTTAGCTGGTGAAAGTCCTTATCCGTTGGATTTTATATTTAAATTACAATAAATAAGTTGTAAAAGGCTTTCGATTGGTATAAAATAATAATATAGCTACCTCAAATACATTGTTTCAAGTACTATTAAGTCTTAGCCTCGTTAGTATTGTTAATCATGGCCAAAATAACACCTTAACACTTTTATAGAAAGCTAAGGCCGGTATTAATACCAAATATACGGATTAACGATTGATTAAAGTCAAATTAACTACCCTTTATTAACGTCTTTATCGTCTTGTAATTCCAGAATTTAAAGTTTTTAATCGTTTGTTATTTCAATGTCATAAAACTAGCCGTTTCGACGAAAAGAGTATCGTCAATTTACATACCTATTGTATCGAAATTCATTTTTTACGTTATCAATAAGTACGGGTCGTATGTTAAATACTTTATCGTTAGCTGTAATTTAAAGTACAATTAATAGGTTAAAAACTAGTAAACGCCTAATTTGATCAATCCGTATAATGGCTTAATATAACGTATTACCGTGCCTATAGGGTAAATAACACGGAATTTTTGGGGTAGTTTTAGTAATACGATCCGTTGTAAATCCGTTGCTCATTACATATAGTCTTACGTTATATTACGGCTATTAAACTTAAACTTGCCTTTAGTTTTAACTAATAAGCTTACTATCAAACCGACTACGAAACGTTAACTCATATTTCAAACCATTGGTAACTATTCAAGGATTTAGGTTTTACTTTTATTACCATATACTCAAATAATTAAACGTAATTTTTCGTACGGCCGCCCCGTTATCTTACTTTTAATTTCTTAAATAATCCTTAACCTCAAGATTGTGATATTTAGATTTTAAAGGTTAAAATTGATATTCTATACGAATTATATAACGTTTAGAGTTAATAGGCCGTTAGTTTTAATCAAATAGCTTTTTTAAAAAAAGTTTACAGAAGGTTTTAATAATCCTTTATGCCCGGAATTTTATTACTAAGTCTTTGTTATCCTTCCTTTTTCTACTTACTCAAGTAGTATTATAGATACGATCCGTTGTATACTTCTCCTCTTTAACGTTCTTTTTCTTTTTCGGGGGTCGTTCGCACCGGCGGCTTTCTATTGGTTTGTCGATAACGGGTAAAGGAGAGTCATATTAACTCAGTCACTTGGCTTAAGGGATTTAAGGGTCTTTATCTTTAATAGACTTAATATAAGGATTAATCTAAGTGATTCGGAAAGATATAAAACCGTTAGAAGTTTTAATAATTACTTCATAGTTTGCGATACTTAATATCTTGTATGAGCCTTTCTATTTATCCGGTTCTTGCCACACGAGGACTTTACTTTGTAGCGGTAAATCAATTAAGTATATTATTAAGGGGACGTTTTTGGTGTTAAAAGCCTTATTAACCTAACGGCGTGCCGATTCTCTTCGTAGCTTCCTCAAAGTTTTGTTGTAGGCTATAACATGTTTTTAAGTACTTACTGGAGGCGGAGATTCACTTGTTAGGCGTGTGTACACTCTAAAAACCATCAGCGTTAGCACTAAGCCATTAGGGCATATAGTATCATTCAGGCCTTTTACTAATATTTGTAAGCGTAGCTCCGAATCCGTAAGGCTTTCAATTTCTAACATAAAGATATTATATATTAGGAGAAGTAGAGTGTATGCCTTTTTAACCTTTTTAATGTTTTAGTAGGCTTCTACAAGTACCTGTTTACATTAGATACCTATTATTTTGGCATTTTTCTAAAACTTTACTACGGCAAAGTTTATACTGGTATCGTGGAAGATAATGTTAGGTAAGTCTAGGTATGTATTAATTCACAGTATTTTTAATATTTTTTACGTATTCTTTGCTGAAAGTAACTTCAAAAACTTAACTACGTAAAAAAAGGTTACTAAATTAACAACATAAAGGACAGGCTTATTATTTAAGTCAAATACATCGAAGAAAATCTCGTAGTTAAAATCCTTATCATCTTTTAACGTAAACTTAAATTCCCGGGGGGCTTAGGTATACGTTTAATAGTGGTGATAAAGTTTTTTAATAGCTTTTAAGACAAAGTATTACATATCGTTATACCCTACAGATTTTAATCTTTTTTATAGTTTATTAATGGCTAAATGATTAAAACACCAGTATAGCTAATCGGCTTTATTAGGTTTAATACTATTGATTCTGGTTCTTAAAAATAAAACCATAGGTATTCCCACTTAAGGGTAAGTAGAAATTTCTGGTCGTTTTTAACCAGTTCGTTTACATTAACATTAACGTCAAAGCCGATGGTTTTTATATTCTTTAATTAAAATAGAAAAGAGGTAAGGAACTTAAGGATATAAAAGGTAATTACGCCTATAATAATCTAAACTAATGTTATTCCTAGTAAAGATAGTTATTTGCGTAGATTAAAACCAACTTTAGACTTATCAGCATTGTAACGATTAATTTTAGTGGTTGTGATGCTCTTCCTTCGCAACGATATATACTGCGAATAGCCTCCTGTTAAGTACCTTACTGCCCTTATGTCTAGTATAATACCTTAAAACGTATGATCCTCGTAACGATGGCGAATGTTAAAGGTGTATAAAGTGTTAGGAGTTTGGTTGGAGTAAAGATAGGGGTTTTCAATACTTAAACGGTACAGGAAGTCGTAGTCGACTAGTTATTAAGCCGTATTAGAAATAATATCTTCGTACAACTTAATTTACTTAGGGGCGTTAGCGACGTTATTTAGCTCGTCGCCTTTAAAATCTGCGATTTGATCCAAGTAGTCCTATTTAGAGGTAGTGGGATATTAGGCGTAATATATTGCCTTTTTGTTATTACGTTCGGCAAGAGTATGCCGAAATAATTAGCAGTCGGATTTGCTACAAATCCAATATCTTTGGCTATTATTACGAAGATAGTATTAGCAGTAACAGGTCTTTCTAAAGCTTAGACTTATTAATGCTAACGTAGTTGTTACCTCTAATTTAAGACCGTTGGACCAGACCTTATGCGTTATAAGTGCCTGTACTTGCGGTTGACGTGATTAACTACCGTAAGGTTTTCTTTATTTACGTTAAGGAAATTGCCGGCTTAGGAGTATATATTAAGCGAGTTTGGTATACGAGTTATTACGGTGGTAAGAGAGGAGTGTAACTGGTTAAAGAAGCCTTCATAAGTAGAATTTAGGCTCTATAGGGCGTATTCGAACTCGTTAATGCCCATAACTGCTACCTGTACCTGCTTACAAAGTATGACTTCGTTAGTGTAGACTTTCTTTATTGATTTTTAGCATAACATTAACTTGTTAATTATCTAATTCAGTATATTTATCGGTATTTCGTCTTTTTTTTTAGCCATTATCGTTACTTACCTCGTAATGGCTTAATCTGTATGGTATTACGTAAGGTGAACATCGTATTCGAAGTATCTTTTTATGTTATTGTAAACTTTGCGAAATGTAATTATTTGGATTAAAAAGGTTCATTAGTAATTTTTGGCGTACCCTATAAGGATTCCGAAAAATAGTAAGTAAAAATTAGAAGGTAAAACCTTCATTCACTTACAGATATTTGTAAAGGGAATTATCTTAGTGTCGAGGAGGTTATATGGCTTTTTATTATACTTTTCTATGTCGTCACATATCTTCATAAAGTCTGTAAATAGTTTGTAATTAATATTAATCATTTGGATATGTTTTTAAAGAAGGTTACGATAGTTATCTCAGCCTTAAATAATATTTCCTGAAAGTTTAAGCTTTAAAACTTCCGAAACACGGTGTTAAGAGTAATTGTTAGTCTCCTAACCCTAGGGGTAAAGTCTTATAATAAAGCCTATAGTGGGCTTTTACGCGTAGGTAAATCTAAAGGGAAATGGTTTTTAAGGAGTTTGGTAGTTAAATTGCTAAGGAGCAATATGTACTTAAAGGTTTTGGAAGGTTTAATAATCCTAATTAATTGATTAGTGTAAAACGTTAACGTTAATACCTATAGCTACGTTAGTAACCGTTACTTTACGTGTCTTGCCATCGCTAAGAACGTACTCCACGTTGTTACGTAGGGGTATTAAACTACTAAACAGGTTAATAAGTTCCTCATATTTAACGTTTAAATATATTTAATTTAGTTCAGGGTAAAAAGGTGGTCCCCTCAAACGTGTATATGAGCGTTAAAATACCTTAATGTCCTGATTTTTTTTGCGGATTAGGGTCTTAAGAGTAATCTTCTTGCTGAGCTAATTCAAAGAAGGTTTCCGCTAATTCTAATAGAGTATTTTTTAGGAATATCAATACCACACATGTAACCTCCTTTTTTAACTTGGTCTTAACCGTACACTAGATTATCTTTCACACATCAAGAGTCTAGTAGTTGAAGAATTCGAGAAAATCTTGAAAAGTGTGAACGCTGCGACTAAACTCTTCCCCAACGTCATATTCGAAGATGTACTAGCCAATTTAGTTGGTTAGGTAAGCTTTAGTGGAGGTTTTATTAATATCCGTGATTCAGAGTTCTTTGTCGTAGTTGTTCACAAAAACTATTCCAAAGTTTTTAATTGCTTTTTTCTAAGCGGTGTCGGTAATGGCCTAAAGGTAAGGACTTGCGGTAGTTATCTTGACGTTTTAGCTTATGTATGATGTGTAAAACGTGTAGGAAGAGGAACTAAGTGATTTTGGGCGTAGAGGCTTGATGTTTTGCCGTGAAGTCGCGTGGGAGCTTGGCGACTTAGCGTTTGATTATGCGACGTAGCTCTCTTAGCGTAACTTGATGTTTTCTTTCGGAGCAGTAAACTTAACGATTTAAATGGCGTAGGAAGTGAAAAAGAGTAAAGTAAGGCAAAGGTTTAATATAAAAGGTAAGGTCGGAGATTGTTATTGGTAATAGAAGTCGAAGGTTATTTGTTATTTTTGGCGTAGGAACTTAGTCTTTTTTTTTTATAGTAATAGTATCTGTAGTATTATTGACTTAGCCGTTTTCCAACTTACCGAACTTTAAGACTTCTAACAGTTAATCTCAACGTTCTTAAGAAAGATTTGGTAAAGATCTCTTGGTGTTTTTAATAGCTATACCGTCGTTAACTCCTAGATTGCTGTTGGAAGACTAACGCAACCCAAAATTCTTCTTTGTTTTCCTGCCGTTGGAAGACTGGCACAGTACTAATAGAGGCCTTTCGAAAGAATCTTTCTTTTACTTTAGCAGGCTTTTAACTTAGATAATAACCGGAAATTAGGTTTTTTTACTTAACTAATTTATGCTTAAGCTAATAAGCACTAATTAGTGTTATTAGGCCTTAGATATTGCAACGTTGTCGATTTGATTGGTCGAAGTAACAGTAGTATTACAGTAGTTAGATGGTGGATATATTGTTTTAGGTTTTGCAGACTGCTAGCCGGTTTGTACTGTAATTTGTACGGCTAATTTCTTGGCCCGTGCCCTAGAGTGAAGTGCAGCAGACTGCACTCAACTTACACTTAATATGGTAAGTCCGCACAAAGCAATACACTCAACTTGCAGTACAGTCAACTTTACTGTAAATAAAGTTGATCTACTGCACTGCATATAGTACTATTCCAACACTTCTCAATTTTTTTATACATATTTATAATTCAATCGTAGAAAAACTTACAATATTTATGAAAGACACGGCTATCACAGTTAAGGTCTTCGCCTTCATCGTAATTAATAATGTAAAATTCAATGAAGTTAACTAAATAACTTTCCATTAAATCTTCATTAATATCGTACTTCCAAAGTTCATCGAAATACTTGGTAAAATAAAGTTTAAGGTTTTTAATTGCCTTCATTCACTTTTAACTAAATATTATTTCAAAGTTTAAGCTAGTGTAAAACCTTATAAATAAAGTACTTGGTAATATTTAGATGTAGAAATTTAGTATTTTAACGTAAAGTTGTGTAGAAACTTGACGATTTAGCTTAAAGTCGCGTAACGTAAATTTTTCAACGCGATTTTGCGATTTTTATCGTTTCCGTTCAAAAGAATGATATTAACGATTAAATTGTGGTAGGACAAATAAAAAAAATAAAGTAAGAGTAAAGGTTTGGTGTAAAGATTAAAGTCAAAGGTCGTTATTATTAAAGGTAAAAGTCGAAGGTTATTTTTTATTTTAGTCGTAAGAATTAATCTTTTTTTTTAAATTGTAACACCTGTTAAAATAGCAGTCAAATGCAGTACAGTCAAGTCAACTTTACTTGTAGTAAAGTTGATTGTACTTATTGCAAATTAACTGCAGTTTGTTGAACTTTACTGCAAGTGCAGTGCAGTAGGTACCCACTTCAAAGTGAGGCACAGGCCAAAGCGTTTGGCCATACAAATTAGTGTGCAGACCAGCTAGCGGTCTGCCAAACTTAGAACTTCCACCTCAATCAATAATATCAATGCAGCACCAGTTATTTCGACCACAGTGATTCGAATCGACTACGTTGCAACGATAAAAGCCTACTAACACTGATCATTACTTATTAGGTAAAGAATAGATTGGCTAAGTAAAAGAAGAAGCCGCTTTCCGGTTACGCTTTATTTGTTTAGGCAAGGTAAAGGAAAGGTTTTTGCAAAGTGCCCCTATAGTATTATATTGTCTTTTCAGCAGTACATAGGGAAAGCTTCTAGATTATATCGTTTTCGCGGCATTGCAAAAGTAGGCGTCGGTATCGCCATTATAAACACCAAGCAATCTTAATTAATCCTTTTTGAAAAGCGTTAAAATTAACCACTAGAAGTCTTAAAGATCACTAAGTCAGCAAGTTAGCAAACCAATAAGTCGATACTATTACGGTTGTTATTACAAGTATTGTTGGTAGGCCTTAGACGTTGCAACATTGTTGATTCGATTGGTCTTCGAAATAATAGTAGTATTGCAGTAGTCAGATAGTGGATGTATTGTTTTGGGTTTGGCAGACCGCTAGCCGGTCTGTACTGTAATTTGTATGGCCAATTGCTTGGCCCGTGCCCTAGAGTAAAGTGCAGCGTACTGCACTCGACTTACACCCAATGCGGTAAGTCTCTACAAAGCAATATACTCAACTTACAGTACAGTTAACTTTACTTATAGTAAAGTTGACCTATTGCAATATATGTAGTACTATTCCAACACTGGCGGCTTTTTAGTTTGTACGCACGCGCTAGCGTAGTTGACCAATCTTTTCTCGATTAGTGTTAAACAGTAGCCTCATATCTCCTGTCAATTCCGATTAACTTCCATACTGTATTACACCTAATTGCATGCAAATTAACCCAATTTAACCTCCATTACTCCGCCGCTCTAAGGTTCGAATTCATTAACTCCCAAAAAAAGTTCTTCTGCCACAACCCTTCACAAGCCTCCACTTCAACTGTGCTACTTGAATAAATCACTATTATCAATCCCCTGGCAGTTTTCCAATTTGTCAGTATATCTCTGTCCGCTATCACATGATTTGGGTTTTCCGGGCAGCCTGTTAACGTATTCTTCAATATGTATAGTCAGCCTATTACTATTCACAAACCTTTTCAGAGTTTTGTTTGGTACCGCCTTCGTTATAGAATTTGTGGGATTATTTTTGCCATCGATCCATCGTAATTCCTTAATCTCCCTCCCTTTGTAAGCTTCACAAAGTGCTATTATGTTGATTATCAAACGTTTTTCGCTAGTAGTTACGAGCTTTAAAAGGTATTCGAAAAGGCTCATTAAGTTCATATAAATTACTACCGGAATAGGAGAAATTCTTAGCTACCTAGTAATAAGATTAAAGGTCTCCTATAATACTATACCTATTTCAAAGCCCGCCATTATACCATAAACCTCCGATGCTAGTACGTTTCGTGTAATCATTTTATACTTAACGAAAGATCAGTAAATTAGATTATCGATAATGTTAAACTGGTTTTCCCGCCTATCTTTATTAATAAAGGTTATTAAAAAACCGATTTATAAAGATAAGTCGATATTATTTGTAAAAGACTCATCCGTAAAGATTATTAACTTGGTCTTTGAGAGGTCGATTAGCATTTTATTAATCCCGCGGTCCCAATTTCGCATCTGCTACTTAAGCCTTTTATTTAACCGGTTGAACTCTTTATTCATTGGTATTTATACTTGTATCGTAAAAAATAAATCGTAGGAGATTTTCAATTAGTATAAGGTAGTAATATAACTACCCCAAACACGTTATTTTAAGTACCATTAAGCTTTAGCCTCGTTAGTCTTGTTAATTATAGTCAAAATAACCCCTTAGCTCTTTCAATGAAAGCTAAGGCTGACATTAATACCAAGTATATAAATTAACGATATATAAAAGTATAGTAAGGTATTTTTCGTTAATTTCGTTACTAACTTGTAATTTTAAAACCTAAAGTCATTAATCGTTTACTATTTCAGTATTATAAAGCTGACTTTTTTGACGGAAAGGATATCGTTAGTTTGTATACCTATTATATCGAATTTTTATTTTTACGTTACTAGTAAGTACGAATCGTATATTGAAAATTTTATCGTTAACCGAGATTTATAATATGACTGGTAGGTTAGAAACTAGTAAACTCCTACTTTGGCCAATCCGTATAGTAGTTTAATATATTGTATTACCACATCTAGAAGGTAAATAAAATAGAGTTTTTATGGCAGTTTTCATAGTACAATCTGTTGTGAATCCATTATTAACTATATATAGGCTTGCGTAATATTACGACTATTAGATGTAAATTTACCTTTAGTTTTAGCTAATAAACTTATTTCTATAGTAATTACCAAACGTTATCATTTTTTTTAAATTGTCAGCGATTATGTAAAAAATTAGTCTTTGCCTTTATAGTTGTATTTTTAAACGATTAGTTATAACTTTTCGTACAGCCGCACCGTGGTTTTACCTTTAACCTCGTAAATAATCCACAACTTAATAATCGTGATATTTTGGTTTTAAATGTTAAAATCGTTTTCGGTATAAATTATATAACTCTTCGAATCAATAAGCCATTAAACTTGACTTTATCGATTTTCTGAAAAGGTTTGCCGAAAGTTTTAATAATCCTTTATACCCGGAGATGTATTACCAAGTTTTCGTTATCCTTTTCTTTTTTATTTACCTAAGTAGTATTAAAAATACGGCCCAGTATGTATTCCTATTTTTTAATATCTTTTTTTTTTCTAGAGGTCGTCCGCGTCGACGGAGTTTTATCAGTTTATCGATAATAGGTAAAGGAGGTTTGTATTAACTTGGTCGTATAATTTAAGGGGTTTAAAAGTCTTTATCTTTAGTAATCCAATATAAAGCTTAACCTAAGTAGTTTAAAAAGGTATACGATTGTTAGCAGTTTTAATAATTACTTTAAAGTTTATGTTACTTAATATCTTATATAGGCTCTCCCATTTTCCCGCCTCCTATTATATAAGGACTTTACTTTGTAACAGGAAAGCAAACACGTCGATTATTAAAGAACCTTTTTTATATTAAAGGGGTCCTTAATTTAACGACGTGTCTATTTTATTCGTAATTCCATTAAAGCTTTGCTGTATACTGCAGTAAGTTTTTAAGTACTTATCGAAGGCAGGGGTTCACTCGTTAGGAGTAGGTATGCTCCTAGTATTAGAAAAGTTGGTATTAAGTCTCCAGGGCTTAAAGTATCATTTGGACCCTTTACTGCCATTTATAAGCGTGCCTTCAGATCCATAAAGTTTTTAATTTTTAATATAAAGATATTATACACTCAGCTAAATAAAGAGTATACCCTTTTAACCTTTCCAATACTCCAATGAGTTTTTACAAACACCTATTTGTACTAAATACCTATTATCTTGGTATATTTTTGAACTTCCTCCGTAATAAAATTTGTACCAATATCGTTGAGAACGACGTCAAGTAGACACATGTACGTGTTAATTTACAATATACTTAACGTTTTCCACGTACCTTTTACCAGAAACGACTTTAGAAACTTAGCCCCGTAAAAAAAGGTTGTAGGGTTAACGACGTGAAAAACAGGTTTATTATCCAAGTAAAATACATTAATAAAGATTTCGCAATTAAAATCCTTGTTGTTTTTTAGTGTAAACTTAAAACTTCGGGAGCTTAGGTATACGTTTAATAGTGTTGGAAAAGCCTTTTAATAGTTTTTAAGGCAAAGTACTACATATTGTTATACCTTATAGGCTTTTGGACTTTATATGGCTTGTTAATGATGAGGTGGTTAAAACGCCGATATAACTAATATATTTCAGGCTCCGTTAATTTTAATACCATTACTTTCGGGCTTTAATGGTAAAATTACAAGTACTCTCATTTAAAAGCAAGTGAAAACTTTTAGCTGTTTTTAACCAATTCTTTTATATTAACGCCGATATTAATACTAGAGGTCTTTATATTCTTTAGGTAAAAAAGGAAAGGGGTAAATAACTTAAAAATACAAAACTGAATTGATTTTATAATAGTTTAAATTACCGTTATCCCTAATAACGATAGTTTTTCACTTAGACCAAAGCTAACTTTAGCCTTACTAGCATTTTAACGATAGATTTTAGTAGCTGTAATGATTTCCCTCCATAATTCCACGTATTACAAATAGCCTTCTGTTAAGTACTTTATTACCCCCATGTTCAATATAATACTTTAAAACATATGGTTTGCGTAATAATTACGAAAGTTAAAGGTGTATAAAGGGTAAAGATCTTAATTAAGGAAAAGGTAAGGTTTTTAACTACCTAAACAGTATAAAAAGGCGTGGTCAGCTAGTTATTAAGCTACACTGGGAGTAGTATTTTTGTATCACTTAATTTACTTAGGGGCGTTAACGATGTTAATTAGCTTGTCGCCCTCGAATTTTACGATTTAATTTAATTAGTTCTATTTTAAAGCATTGGGATATTAACCGTAGTATACTGCCTTTCTGTTATTACGCTTAGCGGGTAGGTATCAAGTTAACTAACAACTGGATTTGTCATAGATTCAACATTTATTGCTACTATTACAACGATAGTACTGGCGGTTAACAGTTTTGCCTAAGATTTGGTCTTATTAGTGTTAATGTAGGTGTTGCCTTTAATTTAAAACCGAGGTTGATAGGATAAACCTTAAATGTTATATGCGCCTGTACTTACAATCGACGTAATTAATTACCGTAAGGTTTTTTTTTATTTATATTAAGGAAGTTGCTAACTTAGGTGTAAATACTAAGCGAGTTTGTTTTACGCATCACTACGGTGGTAAGAGAAAAACGTAATTAGCTAAAAAAGACTTTGCAAGTGACATTTAGACGTTATAAGGCGTATTCGAATTTATTAACACCCGTAACTATTATCCGTACCTGTTTGCGAAATATGGCTTCGCTAACATGGGCTTTCTCCATTACTTTTTAATATAATATTGACTTATTAATCATTTAGTTTAGTATATTTATTAGTGTTTCCTCCTTTTCCTTCCTTGCTATTATTATAGTTTACCTCATGGTAGCTCAGTTTGTATAATATTACGTAAGATAAACGTCGTATTCGAAGTGGCTTTTTATATTATCATAAATTTCGCGAAATGTAGTAACACTAATTAGGAAGATTAAGTAGTAGTTTTTAGTATACCTTATAAGTATTTTGGGAAATAATAAGTGAAAACCAAAAGGTAAAACCTTTATTTACTTACAAATATTTGAAAGAGGTATTGTCTTAGTATTAAAAAGGTTGTAAGGTTTTTCGTTGTACTTTTTTATATCGTCACAAATATTAGTGAAGTCTGTAAAAAGTTTGTAATTAATATTTACCATCCTGAAAGGTTTTAAAGGAATGTCGCGATAGTTATCTTAACCTTAAATAGTGTTTCCGGATAATTTAAGCTTTAAATATTTTAAGGCGTGGTACTAAAGGTAATTTCCAATTACCTATCCTAAGGGGTAAAGTCCCGTGGTAGGATTTATGCTGGGCTTTTGCGCGTAGGCAAATCTAAAGGGAAAAGGTTTTTAAGGAGGAACTTGGCGATTAAATTGCTAAGGAACGGTAGGTATTTAAAGGTTTTGGGAAGCTTGACGATCCTGTTTAATTAATTAGTATGAGGCTCTAATATCAATTGCTCTAGCCTCATTAGCTACCTTTACTTCACGTGCCCTACCGCCACTAAAGACGTATTCCACGCTATTACATAAAGGTACTAAACTCTCGAATAAGTTGACAGGTTTCTTATCGCTAGTACTTAAAAAGGCTTAACTTACCTAAGGGTAGGTTAAGGGTCCCCTAAGACGTATGTATAGGTGTTAGGGTCCTTTAACTCCTTTACTTTTTCCTTGAAAGTTTTAAGGATTAGGATCTTAAGGGTAGTCTTTCTGTTAAGCCAGTTCGAAAAAGGTTTCTACCAATCTCAATAGGGTTTTTTTAGGGATGTAAATACCAAGGTGCATAACCTCCTTCTTTAACTTAACCTCAACCGCATGCTAAATTATCTTCCACATATTAAGAGTTTAATAGTTGAAAAACTCGGGAAAGTCTTAAAAGGCGCGAATGCTGCGGCCGAACCCTTTATCGGCGTCAAACTCAAATATATACTAACTAACGTAGTTGGTTAGGTGGGCTTTGGTTGAGGTTTTATTAATATTCGTAATCTACAGTCGGTAGTCGTATTAGTTAACGAAAACTGATCCGAGGTTTCTAATTGCTTCTTTTCAGGCAGGGTCAGTAGTAGCCTTCAAGTGGACACTGGTGGCAGAAATCTTGACAAGCGTGTAAGGCGAAGGACTTGGTAATAGATTTTATGATCTTGGGCGTAGAAGATTGGTGTTTTTGACGTAAAGTTGCATGGGAACTTGGCGACTTGATAACTTGATATAAGGTCGCGCGACGTAGCTTTCTCAGCGTAACTTAACAATTCTCGGTGTTTTCGCTTAAAGCAGCGAACTTAAAAATTAAAGTAATGTAAGAAGTTAAAAAGAGTGAAGTAGGGCAAAGGTTTAATACAAAATGTAAGATCGAAGGTTATTGTAGGTGGTAAAGGGCGAAAGTTATTTGTTATTTGGTGTAGGAACTTAGTCTTTTTTTATAGTAATAGTATCTGTAGTATTATTGACTTAGCCGTTTTCCAACTTACCGAACTTTAAGACTTCTAACAGTTAATCTCAACGTTCTT
>JASMMZ010000003.1:28403914-28451805 GCA_038502455.1 Anisogramma anomala | reverse complement strand
AAAAAAAAAAAAAAAAAAAAAAAAAAAAAAACTTACGTAGGTAACGTAAAAATCCCAAAAAAGAGGAATATCCTTCTTTTTACGTATCCCAGAGGTCAAGCCTCCAAGTTTAAGACTTTTATTAACCGTATTACCTAGACCTGCCGTACTTACAATCGATATAGTACATATGGGCGAAATCTTCATCTTCGTTACTAAAATCGTAAACTTAAATTACATACCAATCGAATTTAGCATAAATACCATCACAATCGTAAACGAAAACCACAAATAACCAATTTCTTTTTACAAGTAACATTGAAAAAGAATTAAATTCATTCAAACTCTTTGTAACCTATAACAGGTTAATTAGTATGCTAAAGCTATATATCTTTACTAACTGCTATATTCCCTATATCTTATTGATAAAACATCAGCCTATCAAACATTGAATTAAGAAAGTCCATCTGAATTTCCAAATTTTGATCATAATCTAATATATACAGCTACTAGATGATATTTTAATCCGTAAAATATTAACTAAAATTGATATTGTATTCAAAATTACCCTTAAAACCATCGTAAATCTCCTGAAACAACAATAAATTCATTAAGTACCGAAGGCAATAATCCTTAGATTAGCAGGTAAAAATACTAAGAAATAAAAAAAATCCTAATAACTCAATCTTCATCTAACGAAAGATATTTCAAAAACATCGCAAATTAACATTGCAGGGGTTATACAACTTACTATAATACTTCTCCTTTCCTCTCCAAATCTTAACGAAAATCGTAATTACCGCGTAATGCATATCGACTATAGGAATATCTTAAAGAAAAAAATTGATATATTGGCTGTAAAAATATTTTATATCTCCCAACCAATGTTGTTAGAGAAAGTATTAGTATTAATGGGTAGGATAATTACCTCTAGCAAAGTTTCAAGGAAAAAAACCAATAGTTTTACCTACAGTAAACTTCTGCATAAAGCCGTTTCTTCCTTAAGGCTAGTGCTAGCAAGCTTAATAAAACTAAACATACTAGGGGATTTAAAGGTTTCTATGAACTTGGTTATAATCCTATTTATATTAAAGCATTTACTAGTAGTGATTTTACTCAATTAATTAGTAAACCTAAAGTTTTATCATGCGTAGGTTAATTAATTCCTCATCGTTACCAACAACATTATCAACAACACTTACGCGTTGGGGTTCTTAAGCAAAAACGTTTGAGAGACTCATTTGAGCTTAGGCAAATCCTTATGAAAGTGTGTAAGGGTAGTAAGGAATGCTATCACCAACAATACCTTTAATCTTTTCACGTATCCACTGAAAATATTCATCTATTACGTATTTATACAATATATTGACCAGATTACCCTCCTCCCTTTTCCTCATACGGAAGTCAACCCCTTGGTTAAACAATCCGATCTTCAACCTAATTTTAACTTACATATCTATTACCTTCCACGTATCTAAAATTCATTCGTTGAACCATTTGTAAAAGTCATTGAAGGCAATTGACCCCCTATTGAATCCGCTGGAGTCTAAATCGAAAATAAAGTAGCTGATATAGTTCGTTAATTACTTAGGGATAAAGTCTTTGTCAACTTTTTTGGCCAAAAGTTGTTATCAAAATGCTTAACGAATATAAACCCAAAGCATTTAATTTCCTACTTTTCAACGAAGTTGATAACGATATCAATATTAATGTTTACGATAACTATTTTAACGAAAATTGAAAAGTGTAGAGGAAAAAAAGGAATATAAGAGGATACATCTTGGATTATTTAGCGTCGAAGTAGTTTATAGCTAAAGATTATAGGTGTTAATCGTTTTCAAGATGTCAAATTTACAATAGTAAGACACGTAATAGTAATAGGAACTTAGCTGTTTGTCAACTTAACAACTTAACAATTTTTAAAACTTTCAAGCGGTTAATTTCAATGCTTCTAATACTAATTCAATAAAAAAATAGTGTTTTCGAAAATAATGATACCGTCGCCACTTATAAACTACTGCGAACAACTATACGATCTATAAACTTTCTCTAATTATTGCTGCAAACAGCTACATAACATATAAAAAAAGAGAACTTTATACAAATCTTTCTTCTACCTTACCTAAACAAAATTTAACAACTAGAAAGTAGCTTCTTCTTCTACCTAACTTATCTGTGCTTAACCTAATAAGCACTGATTAGTGTTAATAAGCCTTTATTATTTCAACATAGTCGATTCGAATCTCTAGTTAAAGTAATTGGTATATTATCTTAAAATAATAATATCATACTTTTAAGTTACGTAGACCTCCAGTTGGTCTACCAACTAATTTATATAGCCAATTAATTGGCTCGTATCCTAACCTAAAGGAGGTACCTATTGCACTTAACTTGTAGTTAATACGGTCAATCCTACAAATTACAGTCAATTTGCAGTCAATACAATCAACTAAATATCAGTAAAATGAACTTGGTTATACTGCAATTAACTGCGGTTCTGTTGGAATAGCAGTCAAGTGCAGTACAGTCAAGTCACTTTACTTGTAGTAAGGTTGATTGTATGTACTGCAAATTGATTGTAGTTTGTGTGATTTAAATACACTGCATTGCAAGTACAGTGCAGTAGGTGCCCACTTCAAAGTGGGGCACATGCCAAAGCGTTTGGCCATACAAAATAGTGTGCAGACTGGCTAGCGGTCTGCCAAACTTAGAATTTACACATCAATTAACAATATCAACGCAGCACTAGTTACTTCGATCACAGTGATTCGAATTGACTACGTTGCAATGATAAAGGCCTACCAATAGGTTCCAACAATATAATTTATTATATTCGATAACAATAATTTTGTTGTTATAAATGATTACGTATGTGTAATCAAAGTATTAATATTTATGTTTATATTTTTCGATTAATTTAAAACCATCGTAATATAATCTATGTTAAGGTTAATATATTAATTTTTCAAAATTTAAACGGCTTTTTCTTTTTAAAAACCTCCAGTAAAGTTCGTAATAATTTTTTCGGGAAAACCGAAAAGGTATCTGTAAAGGCTTAAAAAAAACCCTGGAAGCTTATTGTTTGTTGTTAAAACACATAATTTATAAGAAAAGGCCGCCTTGCGTTTATAAAAGTTAAGATAGAGTACATTCCCGAAATGAAACATTGTAATACCGGTATATAAGCGGTTTAAAGACGTATTAACCGCCGAATTATGAAGTCGTGTAAACCGGCGAGGTGCGGATCGGTATGGCCCGGCAGTCCCGGAAAGCGGTCTTACAAGCGCTTCCTGAAAAGAGGCGGGTTTGTTAGGCCGCCCTCCCTCACCACAGCCACCAAGGGGACGGTGATCAGCAAGACGATTGACATTGGCTTGGGTCAACAGTGTTGACTGTCAGATTATTGCATGCCAGTGCAGTTGATAGCACAGTCAACTGCACTACATATGCAATAGTCACAACATGGTGGTTAGATTGTTTACATCCAATCTGATGTGTGGTGAGTATAGAATAGACCTTCCCTGCAGGATTGCTTGCAAGTCGATTCGACAGGAAGGTCGCTGTATAAACTCTTACCGCAAGATTGTTGCAGATGCTTGTGAAAGCCGGGAATCTGTCATGACCTGCACAAAGCATGTGTTCTGAAAAGTAGATGTGACATTTTTAAGATTGGGTGCGGTATGCACCCAGCAATTCACATTGCCTTTCAACTTCTCTATAGTCTTGACAGCATTTCAGACTGTAAATGGACAATACAATGAGATGGGAGCCGGTTTAGGTTTAGTTTAGATTTTGGATTCGTCACTGCTTTGATCCCTGCAATAGCTTATGGATATTCTTGTCATCCTGGCAAAGAAAAGCCAAACCCATAAGCCATAGCCTCCTCTCTCCTTCACCACAACCTCTCACCCTAGAATCTAGAACATAGAACCTACTAACCTAGAAGCTTTGCAACTACCCCAGAATCCTCTCTACAGCTCCAGACAACAATCCTAGATTCCAAAGTCCAACAAGTCCTCCCTATTTCTCACCGATTCCCCACCGGCCACGCCGGAACCATGGCTTCCTCACGAGCTCTTGGCTTGAGCAAACTCGCCACTGCATCTCGCCTGCACGCACAAGCTGCTGTTGCATCACATATCCTCACCTCCCCAACGCGCTTTCTCTTCACTGCTACCTACAGAACCACGCTCAGCAGCAGGATACGGCCTGCCATTCTCCAGCTCCGCCGCCAGCTCTCCAGTGCACCCGCGCCTGCACCTCTCCCCCTACCTGGCCCTCCCAACAAGGCTGGCAATGGCAAGCTCAGGCAGACGCTCCAATGGACATGGCGTTTGACATACCTGTCGCTTCTTGGCACCATCGCCTACGTGAGCTACGACGTCTGGAAGAGCAGGCACCCCGATGCCCAGATTGAGCCAGACCCGTCCAAGAAAACGCTTGTCATCCTTGGTCAGCCACCACAGCTCCTCCGCCCAATCTTGCGCCGTGGCACCGTGGCGCCGTTCCGCTGTGCCTCTATTTACTGAACTCCTTCGTTTGCACAGGAACTGGCTGGGGTTCTGTTGCCCTCCTCAAGAAGCTTGATACCGAAAACTACAATGTGGTCGTCATCTCGCCCCGCAATTACTTTCTCTTCACCCCCCTGCTGCCCTCGTGCACCACCGGCACCGTCGAGCACCGCTCCATCATGGAGCCCATCCGCACCATCCTCCAGCAGAAGAAGGCTGCCGTCAAATATTACGAAGCCGAGGCCAGCTCCATCGACCCCGAGCGCAGGGTTGTGCGCATCTCCGACGACTCCGAGATCAAGGGCTCCGTTTCCGAAACCGAGATCAAATACGACATGCTGGTTGTCGGTGTGGGTGCCGAGAATGCAACGTTCGGCATTCCAGGTGTGCGCGAGCACGGCTGTTTCCTCAAGGAGATTGGTGATGCCCAGCGCATCCGCAAGAAGATCATGGACTGTGTCGAGACAGCAGCGTTCAAGGACCAGACCCCGGAGGAGGTCAGCAGACTTTTGCACATGGTTGTGGTCGGCGGTGGTCCCACCGGCGTCGAGTTTGCTGGTGAGCTTCAGGACTTCTTCGAGGACGACATCAAGCGCCTGATTCCCGACATTAGCGACCGTTTCAAGGTGACCCTGATCGAGGCTCTGCCCAACGTCCTGCCCTCCTTCTCCAAGCAGCTGATCGACTACACCGAGAGCACCTTTAAGGAGGAGAAGATCGACATCCTGACCGATACCATGGTCAAGAAGGTCAGCGACAAGACTGTCGAGGCCGAGGCCAACCGACCCGGCGGTGCCAAAGAAAAGCTCGTCCTCCCCTACGGCCTGCTCGTGTGGGCCACTGGCAACGCCCTCCGTCCCATTGTCAAAGACCTCATGTCGCACATCCCCGCACAGAAGGACTCGCGCCGCGGCCTCGCCGTCAACGAGTATCTGGTCGTGCAGGGCGCACGCGACATCTGGGCCGTGGGCGACTGCGCCGTGGCCGGATACGCGCCCACGGCACAGGTCGCCTCGCAGGAGGGCGCCTTCCTCGCCAAGCTGTTCAACAACATGGCCAGGACTGAGACCATCGAGGAGAGCATCCGCGAATTGTCGACCTCGCTGAACCTCAAGCCGGGCAATGCCGCCGAGATTGCCCGCCAGATCGAGGACCAACAGCGCCAGTTGCGCCGCATCAAGGACATCAAGCCCTTCCACTACTCACACCAGGGCAGCCTGGCCTACATTGGCAGTGAAAAGGCCGTGGCGGACGTGGCGTGGTTTAACGGCAACGTGGCGTCCGGTGGCAGATGGACGTACTTGTTCTGGCGCAGCGCGTACCTGTCTATGTGCTTCAGCAGTGAGTTTTCTCTCTTCCTCCCACTAGGCCCACTAGACATGCGGCTGACATGAAAACCTAGCGCGAAATCGACTCTTGGTCATGAACGATTGGGCCAAGTCCAAACTTTTTGGACGTGACGTTTCTCGGGAGTAATCATCCGCGAGAACGGCTCACTACAGCGATGTTCTGGGTAGATAAATAGATGGTCAAGATGATAGAAAACCATGGCTGGACCATGAGCGGAGAGGTAATGCGTGCGTGATACATATCTCATGTCCGATCTCCTTTATCAGGCTTCAGGTGCGTTAGGATAGACGTGGTTGGGCCAACCGAAGGTTTCGTTTCTCGGTGGCCAAATACGATACTGCATATATCCGGTGAGAAGGGGACATGATGATGGGTCGATTGTATAGAGAAGGGAAGCCACGAGATAGACCAGGCATGACCTTCTAATTTCTGGCTGAACGAAGATTAAGGAGCTTTTCTTGCGGCAAGCTTGCAGGAAAAAAAATGTTCCAAGTGTTGGTAGGCCTTTATCGTTGCGATGCAGTAGATTCGAATCGTGGTCGAAGTAACTGGTGTATTGCATTGAAAGTGGTGAAGTTGTTTTCTTTCAAGTTTGGCAGACCGCTAGCCGGTCTACACAATAATTTGTATGGCCAATTGCTTGGCCCGTGCCCTAGTCTGAATCAGGTACATACTGTACTTGACTTTACAGTCAATACAGTCAACCCACAAAACAATACACTCAACTTGCAATTAATACAGTCAACTTACTTGCCAGTATAGTTGACTAATTGTATTGTAATTACTATTGTTCCAATACTGGCGGCTTTTTGTTTTGTACGTGTACGCTAGTGTGGTCGACCATTTATTCCCGGTAGCTATCGAATTGCCTCCTCGTCCGCCAGCCAAATCCCTGTTAATTCCAGTGTATTCCGCGCCTGTTGGTAGGACTTTAGACATTGCAACGTTGTCGATTCGATTGGTTGAAGTAACAGTAGTATTGCGTGGTCAAGTGGTGGATGTATTGTTCTTGGTTTGGCAGACCGCTAGCCGGTCTGCATAGTAATTTGTATGGCCGATTGCTTGGCCCGTGCCTTGGTGTGAAGTGGGCGCATTGTGGTGGCATACAGGGGTGCCCCCTGTAATCTAGCACCACCTACTTGGCCTTTGTTACTTGTAAACAGACTTAGCTTACTTTCTTTCTTCAACTTCGATTACTACTCTACCTTTGACCCTCTTTTGGCTCTACCTCAATACGCTGCCACAAATGGTAGCTATTTTCCCGTTCTGTAGACCTACCAATCTTCCCCTAACCGACCTCCGTTTTTCCTCTATACCAGAGCTATTTATACCCACCACCAATCTAGCCTCAGCCGTTACATTCTCTAGCCTTAGCCGCTACACCACGTAAGCCCTTACGCCAGTTCCCTTCTAGGTATAAGCTAGCGTGAGTTGTACCAGCTTCTTGTCGATCTACACGCCGTTTAATTGCCAAGTCGCTGGTGCAAGCCCAGGAAACCAGTCTTAACCCAATAGGCTAGTTTTACAACCCAGTAAATCAGTCTTAAGTTGCGAAGAACCAGTTTCGTAATACGCTAAGCTAATCTTACAGCCTAACAAACCAGGTAAGTCAGCTTTAGCTATAATGCCAGCCCTTACATTATCTTTCTCTTAGTCCCCCCCCTTAACTTTTTTCTAATGTACGTTTAAATCGGCTTTTTCCTAGCCTATGTTTACGCCAATTCTTTTTCTATAAGTTACAACATTAGCGCTCCTTCCCTTATCAAATATTCCTATAATAGCCTTTTAATAAGTTTAACAAAATAGCAAATCCGTTAGCCTGCTTATGCCTATAGCTGATAAAGTAACTTTCTTAAAAAATTCACTAATTGTTTTCCTTTACTTTTAACATTAATTAATAGGAATTATAACGAACGTGCCTTTAAATTCGGCCTTAAATTAACGAGCCGTATCTTTATGAGGAGTTTGACTTCATAAAGCAGAAGCCTCGCGAAACGCTCCATATGTCTCGCGAAATTGATGACGTTAATCTACCTTGTTTAATCAACCAGATAATAACTACAATTGTTGTATTCGAAAACCGACATATACCTTAAATGCCGTACGTATTGGTAGGGCTTTAGACGTGCAATGTTATCAATTCGATTGGTCGAAGTAATAGTAGTATTGCGTAGTCAAGTGGTAGATGTATTATTCTAGGTTTGGCAGACTGTTAGCTAGTTTACGTAGTAATTTGTATGGCTAATTGTCTAGCATGCACCCTAGTATAAAGTGTGTATATGTTGTAATTGACTTATAGCTAATACAGTAAGCCCATACATGTTATGATCACACTAAATACCCGTGAGTATATAGAAGGTGTCAAAGGGTTTATGTTAGCAGTAAGGTAGCAGAGGTAACAAAAGGTGCAATATTAAGACTGTGTTCGTGCGAGTGATGATCAGAAGCCGTGAGGCTATTTAGGGTAGACTGAATACTTAGATTAACAACTGAAGAGCTACGAAGGAAATAATATCTATGTGGTGCTGACCGTGTCCTTATATCCCTATCCTTCATACCATCTTCAGTACTGAACCGCTGGAGTCGCTGTCGGTCCCATCGGTCCTGTATAATCGACTGGACCGCTATCGATCCCATTGGTCCTTCCTTGTTCGGGGTTGCTAACATAAGAGAAGTTCCCCGCCTGATTCTAGACTTCAGGCTTTCTAGTGGCGCAGTATTGCATACTAGCCTGCTTCTTAACCCAACCTCTGTCTGGGTAATAATAATACAAAATAATATACTTAACTTATAGTTCGTATAGTTAACTTTATTGTAAGTAAAGTTAACCTATTATATTATAAGAATTACTATTTTAATATCAACTGCTTTTTAGTTTATACATATACGCTAATATGGTTAACTAGTTTTTCTCGTTAACTACTAAATTTCAACCTCATTAACTAGCCATACCCTTATTAATTCTATTTGACTTCTACATTAAATTACATTGATTTGCACTCGGATGAATCTTATTTGCCCTTAATTATCCTATAGCTTCGAGATCCGAGTTTATTAATTTCTATAAAAAGTTTTCCCGCCACAGGCTTATGCAAACCTCCACTTTAGCCGTGCTAGTTCAATAAGTCGTTATCGTTAGTTCCTTAGCAATCATTTAATTCGTCAACATATTCCTGACCGCCGTTACGTGATTTAACTTTGTCAGGCAACCTATTAATGTTGCTCTCGATGCGTATAGTTAGCCTATTACTATCTATAAAATCCTTAAAGAGCTTATTTGGTAATGTCTTCGTTATAAGATTAGTAGAATTATCTTTCCCGTTAATTCACCGGAAGTCTTTAATCTCACTCTCTTTGTAAACTTTGTGAAGTACTATTACGTCGATTATTAGGCGTTTTTCACTAATGGTTCTGAGCTTCAAAAAGTATTCGACTAGGCTTTTCAATTCGGTGAAAATTACTACTGGGATAAGAGGAATATTGAACTTCCTTGTAATAACGTTAAGGTTTTCACATAATACTATAAATAAATCAAAGCCTACCATTATACTATAAACCTTTAAATTTAACACGTTTCATATAATAATTTTATATTTAACAAAGGTCTAGTAAAGTAGGTTACTAATAATTCTCAACTAATACTCTCGCCTATCCCTATTAACAAGGCTTATTACAAAGTTCATTCATAAAGATAAATCGATATTATTTACGAAGGACCCATCTGTAAAAATTATTAACTTAGCATTTAATAGGTCGATCGGAATCATTTTAATCTTTCGGTTTAGGTTTAATATTTGTTATTTAAACCTTTCATTTAACTGGTTAAAGTCTTTATCTATTAAGATATATATTTATATCGTAATAAATAAGTTAAAGGAAACTTCCGGTTAATATAATGTAATAATATTGCTGTTACAGGCACGTTATTCTAGGTACCGTTAAGCTTTAGGTATGTTAATCTTATCGATTATAATAAAGTTATCGACTTAATCCTTTTAGCGGAAACTAAGGTTAATATGAATACCAAATATATAGATTAACGATCCGTTAAAGTTAGGTTAATTTCTTTTCGCTAAAGTTGTAACTGGCTTATAGTTTTAGAATTTAGAGTCCTTGATCGCCTATTATTCCGATATCATAAAAACCGCCGTTTTAATAAAAAAAAGTATTGTTAGTTTATATACCCCTTAAGCTTAAGTCTTTTTCTTATATTACTAGCAAATACAAGTCGTATATTAAAACCTTTATATTTAACCGTAAGTTAAAGTACAATTAATAGGTTATAAACTAATAGACACCTACTTTGGCTAATCCATATAATAATTTGATATATCGTATTACTGTCCCCAAAAGGTAAATGATACTTAAGTCTTGAAATAACTTTAGTAAAACGATTCGTTATAGATTGGTTGTTAATTCCGTATATATTTATATTATATCCCCGTAATTCAATGTGAACTTAATTCTAGTTTTAACTAGTAAACTTACTACTAAAACAACTACTAAACGTCAGTCAATCTTTTAAATCGTCAGCGATTACGTGAGGATTTAATATTTACCTTTATCGTCGTATCTTTAAGCGATTAGACGTAACTTTTCGTACAGTTGCCCTGTAATCTTGCCTTCAACTTCAGAAATAATACTCGACCTGAAGATAGTAACATTTGGGTTTTGAAGGTTGAAGTCGGCTTTCGGCATAAATTGTACAACTCCTCGAGTCAGTAGGCCGTCAATCTCGACCCTATCGCTTTCCTCAAAGGGTCTGCCAGAGGTTTTAATAATGTCCACGTAGTATTGTAGATGCGACCCGGTATGTATTCTTCCTCTTCAACATTTATCTTCTTCGGGGGTCGTCCGCGCGGACGGTGTTCCATTTGCTTGTCGATTATAGGTAGAGGAAGCTCGTGTTAACTCGGTCATTTAACTTAAGGATCTTTATTGTCGGCTGCCCTAATATAAGGCTTAACTTAGTTAATCCAAAAAGTTATAGTGTAGTTAACAGTTTTAATAACTACTTTAAAGTTTGTGATATTTAAGGTTTTATATAGGCCCTCCCATCTACCTAACTCTCGCTATACGAGGATTTTACTTTGTAATAGTAAAGTAAGTACATCAATTATCATAAAGCTGTTTCTAATATTAAAGGCATCGTTAACTTGGTGGCGTACCGATTCTTTCCGTAGTTCTTTTAATACTTTTCCGTAGACTATAACGCGTTTTTAGGTACTTACCAATAGCGGAAATTTACTCGTTAAACATGAGTACATTCTAAAGACTAACAAAGTTGGTACTAGGTCGTTAGGATCTATAATATCGTTTAGGATCTTTATCGCCATTTGAAAACGTGTATATAGATCTATGAAGCTTTTAATCTATTATGTAAGAATATTGTACATTCGGCGAAGCAGTGCGTATGCCTTTTCAACCTTTCTAATATTTTAGTAAGCTTTTACAGGTACCTATTTACACTGGATTCTTATTATCTTAATATCTTTTTAAAACTTTGCTGCTGTAAAGTTCATAATAGTATCATAGACAACGATATTAAGTAAACCCAAATAAGTGTTAATTTAGAATATTCTTAACGTTTCTCACGTATTGTTTACCGTTAAGGACTTTAAAAACTTAGCCTTATAAATAAAGGTTACGAAGTTAAGAACGTAAAAAAAAACTAATTATTTAGGTAAAACATGTAAATAAAAACCTTATAATTAAATTCTTCGTTATCTTTTAATATGAACTTACATTTTCGGGGGATTGGAGTATATGTTTATAATGGTAATAAAGCTTTTGAATCAATTTTAGGGCGAAATGTTTCACATTTTGATACCCTATGGACTTTAGAACTTTATATAGTCTATTAATAGTTAGGTATTTAAAATGAAGATATAGTTAACGTATTTATAACTTCATTAGGTTTAATACTACCGCCTCTAATCCTTACAAATAAAACTATAAATACCTTTACTTACAGGTGAAAGGAAACCTTGAACCGTTTTAATCAACTCGTCGGCGTTAAATTAATATTAACGCCGAAGGTCTTTATATCCTTTGAATTTAAGAGAAATGTGATAAGGGACTGAAGAATGTAAAATATAATCGTTTTAATAACAATTTAAACTACTTTTATCCATGATAACGATAATTAATCGCTTGATCCGAAACCAACTTTAGCTTTACTAATATCTTAAAGATCAATTTCAGTAGCTTTAATACTTTCTATCCGTAATTCTACGTATTACGAATAAACTTTTATTAAATATCTTATTATCTTTATATTTAGCATAATACCTCAAAACGTTTAATTTGCATAAAGATTGTGAAGGTTAAAGTTATATAAGGGCTTAAAGGCTTGGTTAAGACGAAGATAAGGGTTTTTATCGCTTAAACGATGTAAAAATGCATGGTTAGCTAATTATTAAGCCGCGTTAGAAATAGGTATTTATACCATTTAATTTACTTAGGGGTAACTTTACCGTTTATTACCTCGTTGCCCTCGAAGTTCAAAATATAATCCAAATAATACTGTTCGAAAGTAATAGAGTATTAGATGTAGTACACTATTTTTTTATTATTACGTTCAGAAAAAGGGTAATAAGTTTACTAATAACTAGACTTACTATAAAGTTAATATTTATTACCACTATTACGAAGATAGTCTTTACAGTTAATAGATCCGTTTAAATTTTAGTTCTATTAACAACAACCTGGTTATTACCTTTAATTTAAAGTTATTAGGCCAGATCTTAGGTTCCAAGAGCGTTTATAACCATATTTACGGTCGACGTAATTAACTACCGTATGGTTTTCTTCTTTTACGTTAGAAAAATTGCTAGTTTAGGGATATATATTAAGATAATTTAGTATATGCATTATTAGTTAAAAAAGCCTTCATAAATAATATTTATACGTTATAAGGTGTATTTAATTCGGTAACACCCGTAACAGCTGCTTGTATTTACTCGTGAAGTATAGCTTCATTAACGTAGGATTTATCTATTACCTATTAATATAATATCAATTTATTGAATATTTAATTTAATATAACCATAGGTACATCCTTCTTTCTATTCTACATTATCATTATGGTTTACCTCGTAATGACCCAATCTATATAGTATTCGATAAAGTAAACGTCTTATTTGAAGTGTTTTTTTATATTATCATAAACTTTGTAAAATGTAGTTACTTGGATTCAAAAGGTTAGGTTATGGTTTTTAGAGTATCTTATAAATATTTTGAAAATCAATAAATAAAAACTCAAAGTGAAAACATTCATTTATTTACAAACATTTACAAATGGTATTATCGTTATATTGAATAGTTTATAAAGCATTTCGTTTTATTTTTCTATATTGTGTGAAATTTATATAAAATACGTAAGAAGCTTGTAATTAATATTTACCATCTTAACAGGCCTTAGGAGCAAGTCGCGATAGTTATTCTAATATTTATTAATGTTTCCTGATAGTTTGAGAATGTGAGCCTCTGAAATACGGTATTAAGGGTAATTACCAAGCGCCTAACTCGAGGGGTAAATTCCTATAGTAAGACCTATAATGGGTTTTCAAGTGCGAGTAAATCTGATATGGATAGATTTTTAAGGGGTTTAATGAATTTGATTAAAGGGTTTTGAAGTAATAGGGACTTAACAATCTTACTTAATCAACTAGTAAAGAACGTTAACGTGAATGCTTTTTACGGACTTAACATCCGTTACTTTACGCGCTTTATCGCCGTTAAGGGTATATTCTGCACTATTACGTGCGGGTATAAGGCTACTGAATAGATTAACGGGCTCATTATATTAGTGCGTAAAGAGACTTAAGTTAGCTTTTGATAAAAAGGAAGTCTTTTAAAATGCGTGTGGGGTCGATGAGATTTCTTAATACTTTTTCTTTTAGGGCGTAGATCTTAAGAGTATTTTCCAAGTTGAGTTAACTCTAAAAAAAGTTTATACTAGCTTTACGTCGCCTTATATTAATATGTTAACTCTTCTTCGTTTAAGTTTAGACTTAAAACTCGATTTAACTCCTTTTGAAATTTCTTTCTACATATTAATAATCTAGTTATTAAAGAATCTATGATACTTGTAAATGGTACAGCAGTCGCGGTTAAGATCTTTACCACCGTCCTAGTCGATAATATAACTGCAAACGAAGTTGACCAGGTGTTTCTCCGTTAAATCTTCGTTGACGTCGTACCCTTAAAGCTCTTTATCATAATGTTTTGAGAAAAGAGGTCCGAGGGTTTTAATTGTTTCTTTCTTGGCGGTGTTGGTAATGGCTTCAAAGTAGGTACTGAAAGTAGCCATTTTGAAGTTTTGGCTTATGTACGAAGTATAAGGCGAGAGACTTGGTATTTTGGCATAAAGTTGCGTAGGAACTTGTGAGACTTAAAGTTGGATCGCGCGACGTAATCTCTAGGTGCGGTTTATATAATCTTGGTGTTTTCGCCTAGGGTAGCGAACTTGGCGATTAAATTGGCGTAAAGGAAGTGAAAAGAGTAAAGTAAAGGGAAAACTTGGTCTTAGAATAAAGGTTGGAGGTCGTTTGTTATTGGTAAAGATCAAAGGTTATTTGTTCTTTTTGGCTGTAAGACTCAGTTATTTTTATAGTAATAGCATCTATAGTAGTACTGACTTAGCCATTTGCTAACTTGCTGAACTTTAAAACTTCTGATAGTTAATCTCAACGTCTTTAAGAAAAATCTGTAAAGATTTCTTGGTTTTTTTCAAGTAGCGATACCATCGTTTACTTCTAGATTACTATTATGGACTAGCGTAACTTAAAAGTCTTCTCTGTTTTCCTACTATTTTGGACTAGCGAAGTACTAATAGATGCCCTTTTTAAGAATATTTCCTCTACCTTAGCCGCCGTTATTAACGTAGAGCGTAACCGAAAAGTAACTTCTTCTTCTACTTAGTCAATCTGTACTAAACCTAATAAGCACTAATTAGTATTGGTATGGCTTTAGACGTTGCAACGTTGTCGATTCTATTGGTTGAAGTAATAGTAGTTTTATATGATCAAGTGGTAGATGTATTATTCTAGGTTTGGCAGACTGTTAGCTGATCTTCTCAGTAATTTGTATGGCCAATTGCTTAGCCCGTGCTATAATGTGAAGTGAGCGCATACTTTACTTGACTTACAGCCAATATAGTAGCCCTACACAGAACAATAAACTCAATATACAGTCAGTAAAGTCAACTTTACTATAGGTAAAATTGATCTACTACATTGCAAGTATTACTATTCCAACATTACGATTACAATATAATTTTTTATCTTTATCTATTTTTAAACGCGAAAATATTAGGGTTTTCAATCCCGAATTTTCTGATTCTAAAAATACTGGTATGATTATTATATGTAAAGATACTATTCACATTAATATATAGTTTTTTTTGGAAAATAGTTTAAATACATTTCTAGACAAAGAATCTATTTATAAAAACGTCTAATTCCAAATCGTCAATATATTCCAAATACTATTATAAAACTTCGTTTTCTACTAATAAATTATTCAATTACCTATTTTAGACCGTTATTATATATATTTCGAGGTCTTCAATTCGCTTATGAAAGTTCTTTTTTTTAAAAAAAACGTTAAAAATACCGATTATATTACGATAACGTTTCGTTAATATATTTGAAACTTCGAAATCTTTTAAATAATAAATATAACCTATGTTGGTAGGCTTTAGACGTTGCAATGTTGTCGATTCGATTAGTCTTCGAAGTAACAGTAGTATTGCAGTAGTCAGATGGTGGATGTCTTATTTTAGGTTTGGCAGACTGCTAGCTGGTCTGCACTGTAATTTGTATGGCTAATTGCTTAGTCCGTACCCTAGAGTGAAATACAGTCTATTGCATTTAACTTACAATCAATGCGGTTAGTCCGCACAAAGCAATACACTTAACTTGCAGTACAGTTAACTTTACTTACAGTAAAGTTGACCTACTGCATTGTAAGTAATACTATTTCAACACTGTCAGCTTTTTAGTTTGTGCGTACATGCCAGTGTAGCTGACCAATCTTTTCCAGTTAGCACTGAATAGCGGCCTCGTACCCCCTGTTAATCCTAATTAACTTCTATACTGTATTGCACCCAATTGCATAAATATTGACCCTATTTGACCTTAATTGCTTTTTCGTTCCGAGGTTCGAGTTTATTAATTCCTACAAAAAGTTTTTCTGCCACAGGTCTTTGTAGGCCTTCATTTCAACTATACCAGTCAAATAAGTCACTATCGCAGCCTTTACTTCCCTGACAGTCTTTTAGTTTGCTATCACGTAATTTAAGCCTTCCAGGTGGCCGGTTAACGTAGCCCTCAATACGTATGGTCAACTTATGGTTATTCACAAACTTTTCAAGAGCTTTATTTAGCGATGCTTTCGTTATAACATTAACGGAGTTGTCTTTGTTATCGATCTATCGAAACTCTTTGATCTCTTTTCTTTCGTAGGCTTTACGAAGTGCTATTACGTCTATTATTAGGCGCTATTCACTAGTGGTTCCGAGCTTTAAAAGGTATTCGAAGAGACTTTTTAAGTCGGTATAAATTACCACCAAAATAGGAGAAATCTGTAACTGCCTCGTGATATGGTTAAGGGTTTTCTATAATATTATACCTACGTTAAATCTAACTATTATACTATAAACTTACGATATTAATACGTTTCATGTGATACTTTTGCATTTAATAGAGATTTAGTAAATTAGGTTACCGATAAAGCTAAACTAATCTTCCTATTTATCTTCGTTAACGAGGGTTATTAAAAAGCCAATCTATGAAGACAAGTCGATATTATTTGTAAAAGAACTGTTCGTAAAGATTATTAGCTTAGCCTTTAAAAGATCGATTGGCATTATATTAATTCCTCAGTTTAGGTTTCGTATTTACTACTCCAACCTCTTATTTAGTCGAGTAAGATCTTTTCCGTTAATATTTATACTTATACCGTAATACAAAAATCGTATAAGGCTTTCAGTTAGTATAAGATAGTACTATAATTACCCCGTATACGCTATGTTAAATACGATTAAGCCCTAGCTTTCTTAGTTTTGTCGATTGTAATAAGAATAACGCCCTGGCCCTTTTGACGAAAGCTTAAGCCGTCATCAATACTAAATATACGGATTAACGATTTATTAAAGTCAAGTTAACTATTTTCCGTTGATTTCGTGACTGGCTTTTAATTTTAAAATTTGAAGTCATTAATCTCTTACTATTTCAATATTCTAAAGCTAGTTATTCCAACAAAAAGGGTATCGTTAATTTATTTACTTACTATGTGGAAGTTCTCTTCCTACATTATTAGTAAGTATGGATCGTATGTTTAAAACTTTATTATTAAACGGGATTTAAAGTATAACTAATAAATTAAAAACTAATAGATACCTACTTTAACTAATCTATATAGTAGTTTAACATACTGTATTACCGTTTCTAAAAGATAAATAACACGTAACTTTTATAGTAGTTTTGACAGTATAATCCTTTACAGATCCGTCACTAATTGTATATAAACTTACGTAATATTACGTCTATTAAATGTAAACTTACTTTTAAATTTAGTTAGCAAACTTATTATTAGGATAACCACTAAACATTAGCAAATTCTATAAAATATTAGCGACTACATAAGGATTTAGTTTTTACTTTTATCGCTGTATCTTTAAACGATTAGTTGTAACTTTTCGTAAAGCCGCCCCGTAATCTTACTCTTGATCTCTTAGATAATTTTCGATTTCAAAATCGTAACGTTTAGGTTCTCAAAATAAAAGTCAGTTTTCGATACAAATTATACTATACCTCGAATTAGTAAGCCGTCGATTTCGACCTTATCGCTTTTTTCGAAAGGTTTGCCGAAAGTCTTAATAATCCCTTGTATCCTAAACTTTATTACTAAGTTTTTGTTATCCTTCTTTTTCCTGTTTACCTAAGCAGTATTGTAAATATGGCCCGGTATATATTCATCATTTTCAACGTTTTACTTTTTCTTCGAAGGTCGCTCGTGTTGACGACGTTTTATTGGCTTATTAATAACGGGTATAAAAAGGTCGTATTAGCTAGGTTGTTTTACTTAGGAAGCTTAAATGTTATAACCCAAGGACTAACTGCAGGTTATAGAATAGGCCAGCGGTCCGCTGCGCTATCAGAAGCCTGATGTCCAACACATTAAGCCAGTGATCTCCCTTATGTAAGCACCCAAGGTTAGGGTTTGGACCGACAGGACCGCTCGGGGTCCAGTCGACAACATTGGACTGAAGGAAGCGACATCAACTTCAGCGGTCCAGTACTGAAGACGGTATGAAGGCACGGATATATAAGGACACAGTCATCACCACACAGATATTATTTCCTTCATAGCTCTTCAGTTGTCAATCTAAGTATTCAGTCTATACACCTGAATAGCCTAACGGCTAGTGATTATTCTATAGCACGAACAAACATCTTCTTGATATTGTACCTTTGTTACCTCTACTACCTTACTGCTAACATAAACCCCCTGACACCTTCTATTTACCCACAGGTATTTAGTGTGATCATTACATTAAATATCTTTATTTTTAATACTTCTTATATGAAGTTCAACCTAAGTAATTAAAAAGGATATAGGGCTGTTAACAGTTATAATAACTATTAAAAATTCATAATACTTAATATCTTATATAGCCCTTTCCATTTGCCTAGCTCCCGTCATACAAGGACTTTACTTTACAATGGCAAAATAAGCACGTCCATCGTTAAAGAACCATTCCTAGTATTAAAAGCGTTATTAATCTAGCGACGTGCCGATTCCCTGTGTAGTTCCCTCAAAGCTTTATTTTAGGCTATAATACGTTTTTAAATACTTTCCAAAGGTGGAGATTCACTCGTTAGGCGTAGGTACTCTTTAAAACTAAAAGCGTTGGCATTAAGACGTTAAGGCTCACAGTGTTATTAAGGTCTTTCACTGCTATCTATAAACGTTCCTCCGGATTTGTAAAGCTTATAATTTTCAATGCAATGATATTATACGCTCGGCGAAGCAGGGCGTATACCCTTTTAACCTTTTTAATATTTTAGTAGGCTTTTACAGGTACCTATTTGCACTAAATACCAATTATTTTGATATTTTTCAAAACTCCACCGCCGAAAAATTGGTATTGGTATCGTAGATAACGACGTGAGGTAAACCTAAATATGTATCAATTTATAGTATCTTTAACATTTCCAACGTATCCTTTACCGAAAGGGATTTTGAAAACTTAACCCCATAAAAAGAGATTATGAAGTTAACGACGTAAAAAATGAACTCATTAATTAAATAAAACATATTAATAAATATCTCGTAGTTAAAGTCTTTATCGTTTTTTAATATAAACTTAAATCGCTAGGGGGCTTAGGTATATATTTAATAATAGTAATATAGTCTTTTAATAGCTTTAAGGGCAAAGTATTTTATATCATTATACCTTCTAGACTTCAAGGCTTTATATAGCCTATTAACAGCTGGATAGTTAAAACGCTGGTATTATTAAAGTATCTTCGGCTCCGTCAGTTTTAATACTACTACTTTCAAGCCTCAAAGATAAAACCATAAATTCTCTCATTTAAAAGCGAGTAAAAACCTTTGGTCGTTTTTAATCAACTCGTTTACGTTAACGTCAACATTAACTTTAAAAGTTTTCATATCTTCCAAATAAAGTAAAAAAGGGGCAAGGGACTTAATAATATGAAACGTAATCGCTTTTACAATAGTTTGTACTACCATTATCCCTAGTAACAATAGTTATTCGTTTAAGCTTAAGCCAACTTTAGATTTATCAATATCGCAACAATTGATGTTAGTAGTTATAGTGTTTTTCCTCCATAGTACTATATACTGCAAATAGCCTTCTATTAAGTATTTTTCCGCTCTAATTTTTGGCATAATACCTTGAAAGATGTAATTCGCATAACTATTATAAAGGTTAAATGTATATAAATGGTTAGGGACATGGTTAGGGTAAAGGTAAAGGTTTTTATTACCTAAAAAATACAAAAAGATATAATCGGCTAATTACTAGGCCTTCGTACCAAAAGTAATATTTTCGTTCTATTTAATTTGTTTAAAAGAGTTAATAACATTAATCAACTTATTACCTTTAGCATTTATGACTTAATCCAAGTAATTTTAAACCGAAGTAATAGGATACTAAATATAGTACATCGTTTTTTTGTTATTAAGCTTGGCGGAGAGATGCTGAGTTTACTGATAGCTAGCCTTACCATAAATCTAATATTTTTTATCACTATTACGACGATAGTACTTACGGTTAACAGATCCGCCTAAATCTTATTAGCATCAGCGTAGGTATTGCCTTTAATTTGGGGCCGAGGTCAATAGGCTATACTTTAACCGTTGTGGGCGCCTATACCTGCAGTCGACGTAATTAACCATCGTAAAGTCTTTTTTATCCACGTTAAGGAAGTTATCGACTTAGGGGTATATATCAAGCGAATTTAGTAAACTTGTTATTACGGTGGCAAACGAAAAACGTAACTAGCTAAAAAAGCTTTTACAAGTGGCATTTGGGCGTTGTAAGGCGTATTTGAATTCGCTAATACCCGTGACTACTACCTGTACCTGTTCGCGAAGTGTGGCTTCGCCAACGTAGGCCTTCCCTAATACCTTCTGACACATCATTTACTTATTAATCATCTAATTAAGAATATATATTAGTGATTTCTCCTCTTTTTTTATTATTATTGTAGTTTACCGCGTAGTGGCCTAGTTTATATGATATGATGCGAAGTGAACGTCGTATTTGAAATATTCTTTTATATTATCGTAAATCTTGCGAAACGTAGTAACGATTGTTAAGAAGGTTAAGTAATAGATTTTAATGTAACTTGTAAACATTCTGGGAAATAACGAATAAAAACCAAAAGTTAAGACTTTTATTTCTTTACAAATATTTAAAAAAGGCATTATTTCAATATCGAAAAAGTTGTAAGGCTTTCTGTTATACTTTTCTATATTATCACAAATCTTATCGAAGTCCGTTATTAGCTTATAATTAATTTTAATCATTTTAATAGGTTTTAAAGGAAGGTTGTGATAGGTATTTTAAACTTGGTTAGTATTTATTAGCGGTTTAAATTTTGGAGATTTCGAGGCATAGTATTAAGGATAATTATTATTAGCCTAATCCGAGGGATAAAGTTTTGTAATAAGACCTTTAATCGGCTTTCATACGTATGTAAGTTTAAAGGAAAAAGGGTTTTAAGGTGTTTGGCAATTGTAATGCTAAGGGTCAATGGGTCTTTAGAGGTTTTGGGAGGCCTAATAATCTTACTTAATTAACTAGTGTAAAGCGCCAACGTTAATACCTCTTACCGCGCTGGCAAGCTTCGCTTCGCTCATTCTACCACCGCTAAAAGACTATTCCGCGTTATTATATAATAATATTAAATTGCCAAGTAAGTTAACAGGTTTTTTATCGTTAATGCGTAAAAAGTCTTAACTTGGTCAAAGTTAAAAAAGAGGTTTTTTAAATCGTATTTAAGGGCATTAGGGTTCCTTAACACCCTTTCCTTTAAGCCGTAAGTTTTAGTGATATTTTCAAACTGGGTTAAGTTAAATAGGGTTTTTGTTAACCTTGTGGAGGTTTTCTATAATAATTAAATCCCTCGGCTTTTAAATTTTTCTTTTAGCTTAAACTTAATAGTTTTCTGGATTTTCTTCCATATATTAATAGTCTAATCGTTAAAAAACTTACGATACTTACGAAAGGTACGGTTGCTGCGGTTACGTTTTTCACCATTGTTTTCATTAACGATATAGTGGTCGATGAAGTTGGTAAGATATCCTTTGGTTAATTTCTCGTTAAAATTTTCCCCTAAAGATTATTGTTATAATGTTTAGCGAAAACTAATCCGAGTACTTTAAGTATTTCTTTTTTTTTCGGGGTCGGTAATAGCTTTAAATTAGGTGTTAACGGTAAATATCTTAAGGTTTTGGTTTATGTGGGAAGTTAGTAAGGCGTATAAAACGAGGGACTTGATGATTTTAGGGGTAAAGACTTGGTGTTTTAACGTGAAGTCGGGTGGGAACTTAGAAACTTGGAAAAAGGTCGCGTAACGTAGCTTTTTTAGCTTGACTTGGTGTTTTCGCTCAAAGTAGCGAACTTATCGATTAAGGTAATGTATGAAGTAAAAAAAGTAAAGTATGGATAAAGTTTTGGTGTAAAAGGCAAGGTCGAAGGTTATTGTTAATGGTGGTAAATATTAAAGGTTATTTATTATAATTATTTAATGTAAGGACTTAGTCGTTTTTCTATAATAGTAGCACCCGCAGTAATAATAATTTAGCCGTTCGCCAACTTGTCGTTTAAGACTTTTAGCGTTCAATATCAACGCTCTTCAAAAAGAAACAATGAAGATTTCTTAGTATTTTCGAGTAGCGATACCGTCGTTTACTTTCAAATTGCCGTTAGGGAATAACGTACCCCAAAAGTTTTCTTTGTTTTCCTATCATCAGGGACTAACGTAGTACTAATAAAGGCCCTTCGAAAAAATCTTTCCTCTACCCTAACCGCCATTGTTAACGTAAAGCATAACCAAAAATTAGCCTTTTCTTTTACTTAGCTTATTTGTGTTTAACCTAACAGGTAAACACTAATTAGTGCTAGTAGGCCTTAGACGTTACAATGTTATCGATTCTATTAGACTTCGAAGTAACATTAGTATTGCAGTGGTCAGATGATAGATGCCTTGTTTTAGGTTTGCAAACCATTAGCTGGTCTGCACTGTAATTTGTATAGCCAATTTCTTAGCCCGTGCCTTAGAGTAGAGTGCAGTGTATTGTACTCTACTTACACCGAATGCGGTAAATCCGTACAAAGCAATACACTCAACTTGCAATACAATCAACTTTACTGTAAGTAAAGTTGACCTACTGCACTGCATGTAATACTATTCCAACAACTTACGTAAAAACGTTTAAAAACAAAAACACATATAAGTTATACGTACTTCAAATCGAAACAATTTAAACTAAAATGTAATTATAACCGATTTTTGTGAAAATATAAAAATAATAGTATAATAATATTTATATGTTTTTATTGTAACTATATCATACTTTTTTACATATAGTTCGTCAAGTAAAATAAGTTTTTGTTACTATCTTTAACCCATCAACAATATCTATTTTACCGTCCTCAACCTCGAATTTGGAAACCCTTCAAATATAATTCGCGAAACTATCCTCACGGTACCCATTTATATAGCCCTTGAATATAAGGCTTTTTATATAAACTACGAAACATTTAAAATAGGTATAAATAGCGTTATAATTACCACCGTAATTTCTATAATTAAAAACAAAATAATCGTTTTCGCGAAATTTATAATAAAGGATATTACTAAACCCATAAAAATACATTTAATAAGCCTTTCAAAAACCAAGGTCTAAATTAAAGTTATAAAATAAAAGAGGAAACTTTAACCGACAAAAACGAAATTTTGATTCACGAAAACGAAACCATAGTTAATATAGTCGAAACCGTAATTAAACTCGTAATTATTGAGGCGAAGAAAAATAACGTAACGGATAAAATAATATTATTTTAGGAGATTAAGCTAATAATATGGGCTACTAGTCCTTTTCGTCTGCCTCGTTAAGGCGATCTTTCGTTTCGTGCAGCAATTCAACAAGTAATTTTTTTTGTTATCTACTCTAATACTAACGTAACGCGCTATACATATTACCTTCACGGTTTATATTAAGTTTTACGAAATTTATTATTGAAATATATTTAGATATAGAAGGTTCCAAATATAATAATATAGGATTTCTTGCTCCTATCAGTACACTTCGTAAACGCTAAACGTAATTATATTTTTTCAAATTTTTTACAAACTCCACTCGTTACACTTTGAAACCTATTTACTATAGGCGATTATCGCTATTTACGTTTATATATAAAAACCGTAATGAATAAAAAATATTAAAATGTACGCTGATAACGTTACAGGAAAATTACTAATAAATAAAATATTTTTAAATAACAATTTTATTAAACGTATCGTCTTTACCCCTACAAATACTTAGTTGGTAAAGGGAGTTAATAGCCGAACTTTTTTTGTTATACCAAAAATGTTAAATGAACCGTATAAATTGATAATCCACGTGCTAACAGGTTACCTACCCCTTTAGCAAAAACTTGCGAAGCCTGAAGTATATTTAATTTATCAATAAACTATTTACCCAGGTATAAATGAATGAGTCTGTAACGAATTATTATCGATACGGGCGCTTTACCCTTCGAATTTCCAGATACTAGTTTGTACATCCTATTTGAAATTTCAAAGTTAACCTTACAACTACTTGTAAAAAAAGTCGTAACTACTTACGCTTATTGACTTAAGATTTGATAATTACTAAAAAATACTAATCAGGTATATAAAACTGATACCAGAACGTAATTTTATATTCATAAGCAATTATTTAGCGGTTTTCGACGTAATTTAAATACTTCAACACCTTATCATATATTATTACTATCTTAAAAGACGTTTTCATTAATATTATTAACGAATGTAAGAACTAGTGTAACTTTATTACCAAATATTTAAATATGTTAATAATATTCGCATATGCGACGAATACAAATTGAGATATATTCAATATAAAACCGGTTATTATTTACCACGAAATTAATTTCACAAATGATTTATATATCCAACCCGTAACGTCATTTCCCGATATAAACGTTAAGTTCAATATATTTCCTAATGTAACTCTCTTATCGCGAAAAATATATCTTGTAAATCTTTCGCAAAACAAAAATCTCGAAAAACATGTTATATTTTAAGTTTTACAACCTTTTCGTAAGGGTCTTGGATTACCTACACCGGATAATATGCCTATAATGAAAGTTAATATCAGCGTAGATATTATCATTATCGATAAATATAAAACATTAAAATTTTAACTCTTATATAATAAATTTCCTCTTTTATAAAAAAATAAAGTACTTATTTAGTTAAACAAGAATAATATAATAAAAGTTTTATCAGTAAATGTTGGTAAGATCTATTTATTCACGTGAAATTAAAAGAGTAGAAGAGTAATCATAAGATTGGTATTGTAGTAAAGATATATAAGTTTGAAGAGAGGTATATATAGAGAGCACGCTACGGATAAGAGGTTATAAACCTCTTATCCGGGCAGTGGCACTTTTCCATACACTCTGGAACGCTCCTTCTAGATCGCGCTACGAATAATACACTCTACAAGAGTATAGCTTGCAACGTGATATGTTATCGTAAATTTTTCAAGAGTACACTTTACAGTATAGTATACTGCCACTTAACATACGTATATGATAATATCCACATAGGAAATCTTTTCTTCCTTTTTTGTACGCTTTATATCTATATTTTAATAGTAATCGTATAGTTGTAATATAGTTTGTATCCGTAGTTTAGTAATAATATTGTAATTATAACGAGTCCGTATCTATAATTCTGCAATTATAATGTAATTACGGTATAAATTGTAGAGGTTTAAATTAATAGTTTCTATAGTAATAATGTGGTTGTGATATCAATTTCAAAGGTTTAAATTAGTAGTTTTTAGCCGCGGTGGTAATTGTAATAAAGGCCTGGTTGACATAACCAATAGGTGACGATATATTTATTAATAGCATCTTTTATTATTCCCGACAGGAGTGTGGTTACGCAGGTGTTATAGAGGTGATTATATAGGTGTAATTACGCCGTTATGTTTTTTAGATTAGTATAAAAAGATATATCGCTATCGGTTCAAGTAAAACCTCTTTTCTTTTCCTTTTACCAACGTATATATAAAGCTAATATAAGTCCTTATTTTAATTAAATACAATCCCCTATTTTAATTAACTATTCCAAAATGCTTCGATAAGTAGGTCGCTCAACTAATCCCTATATATTAACATTACTGTTAAATGAATGCCGCGTAAAAACAGGACTATTAGGCGCTGTTTAGCGCGTAAATGCCGACACGCCGTTGCCGCCTCTACCGCTACCGCCACTACCACCAACACCACTAATACCATTATCACTTACAGCCCTCCCTCCTCAGGTAACATTTCCTTTATCCCCGCCTCACCCCCGGCCTCACCGTCCGCCACCGCCGCCGCCCAAACCTTTATTTCCTTTCCTCTTTCTTCTCCCTCCCCATTTCTCCCTAAATTCTAGGGGAAGAAATAGGGAGCTTTTAAGATTATAAACCTTACTTTCTTCCTGCAGGTAAAAACCCTCTTATCTGCGAAGACTTTCCTACATCGTAAGCGTAACTTATCGAAGCTACACTGTGGTACATATTTATCAAATCCACCCGTTTATTTGCCTTTAATATCCCATTAACGAGGAGATCGAGGCGGACTTCCTTCACCGCCTTGAGCTACATATCGCTAAAGTGCGTCGCGAGGCCTTTTTAACGCGTAAGTATAATGATTACGCTAAATACCCATGAGTAAATAGAAGGTGTCAGAGGGTTTATGTTAGCAGTAAGGTAGCAAAGGTAACAAAGGTGCAATATCAAGAAGATGTGTGTTCGTGCTGTAGGATAATCATTAGCCGTTAGGCTATTCAAATATGTAGACTGAATACTTAGATTGACAACTGAAGAGCTATGAAGGAAATACTATCTATGTAGTACTGACCGTGTTCTTATATCCTATAGCCTTCATACCATCTTCAGTACTGGCTCACTGCTGCTCAGTGACACTCATCGGTGCTCCATGAGGCCCACCGGTACTCACTGAAGCTCAGTGAGAACTTGTGATCTAGATAACCCTAACCCTGGAGGATTGCCTAGTCTGGTGCTGACAAAGAGATGTTCCCCGCCTGATATATTGGACTTTAGGTTCTCAGTAGCTCAGCTGCATGCTGGCCTATTTCCTGACCTGCCAACGTGCTTGGGTCATAACAGTAAGGCGCTAAAACGGCGTACTAAGGTCTGCAGCCTCGGGCCGCCAATAGATACACCCTATGTGCCGTATGTCGCGTCTGTAGCCGCAGGTAAGTTTATTAGTGATCATTATGAAATCGGGGATCGTTAGGCTCGTTGCCCCCATTACAAGCGGACTAATAGCAGATACGTCTTTGTTTCGTTGGTTTTGGAGCTGTAGGGTAAGGCCGTATTACGCGCTCGCCGACTTTATAGTAAGTGCACTTTGAAAATATAATTCCAACCACGAACTTAATCTTTTACTTTTTAAATACATCGCTTAAGGTGCTTTTGAAGGTAACCACTATTACAAATAATTAAAATAAGCCGATAATAATTAGTAATAGGTGTTAAAAGGTAGACCAAAAAGTCAATAACCGCTATTACCGCTTAAAGGCGGAGCCTACGTATATATTACATAAAAGAATTCGACGTTGTTATCTCGTGTTGCCGTCACAAGATTCAAAACCCCCTCGTTCTGTTACCTCAAGGTATACGACTTAATGCACAGTGCTACCTCCTCGGTGGCGTTGATAGCAACGTTGATAACGATAATGGTGGTGACGCTAGCACAAAGGGAGAAGATGACAGGGAGGATAGTAGGGACGCAACAGTGTCGCTCTCTCCCTCTTTCAATAGCGAATGATTGCCATCACGGTCGAGCCGACGCGCCCAACCATAGTATAGTACGCTATATAGTAATTTAATTGTTTTTCTAAAAGAAAAATCGTAACGTGAGTGATAAATGTAAAAGGTTAGGAGTGAAAACCAGTAGGATTGACATATATAAAACAAAATGTGACAATATGTTAAAAGCGGTGTAAAAAGGTAAATCCTAATGAAGAAGAGTAAAAAGTAGGAGAAAAAATCAGTATGACTAAAATGTATAAAAAAAGTGACAATATATTAGAAGCGATGCGAGATGGTAAATTTAAGTAATAGAAAATTTGTAAGAGCAGTGCCGGTATAAGTTGTACATCTTGAAACAATATAGGAAGCGGCGTAGATGGTGGATTTAGAATCTCTTTAAATGATCAAAAATGGTATAATAGTATAAAATAATGTGCTAGTCGATATAAGCGCTTTTAATACCCCGTTCGGAGTACCCTTAGTTATCGTATGTGCTAAGTTAAATTTCCCATCAATTCACCTCGTTTCCTCGACGTCACAGTGTTTATATACTTCGCGTAAGGCTATAATATCAATTATTAAAAGTTTTTTGTTTTTAATGCTAAATTTAACCAAACATTTGTAAAGCGAAAAAAAGTTGGTATACACAACGAAAGGGATAGATTTTAAACCAAAATTGGAAATAATCATCTGTACCGTTATCGCCATAGTAATTTCCAAATGGAAACCTTTCACCATATTATGAATCTCTGAGTTCAAAACGCTTTTCATGAACCGTTTACATTGAGTGAAGCTGTAAGAGATAATGTTTCTACGAATCGTAAACTCATTTAGGGCCGTTATATCGTTACCGAAGAAAAAAAACCTTATTTACGAGTTATAGTCGGTATTATGAACAAAAAAGCCATTAATAAAAAAATAACTTCGCCGTTCGTATATTTGACGATATAAACTGTAAACTGCGGTTTAGATTATATATTTTCCACGCAAGGTGTTTATTAAGCGTTCTACATATATTATTTAACAGGGTATTTTGGCACTACGTGGGAACTAAAAGGTTCAAAGCCGCCTTTCGTTATACAATCAAGGTAACTTAAACGCTAAGTACGCGCTAATACCTATATTCATCAGTATATTTTACGTTATTTCAAACAATAAGGGCAAATTTATCCAACTTCCCTTTTTACGTAAGGCTTAGAACACTGTTTCGAAAAGTAATTGTTACGCTATTTAAGTCAATCATATAGTCTTCCATTAAGTACATCTTGGGTTTCGCTTTTCAGCCGGCCTTTAAAAGAGTTCTCTCTTGAAATATAAAGGACGACTCGTTATTAAACGTTAACGTGTCGTCCGTCTACATTCCTATTAACATAAAGCCGTTAAAACTAGTTATCGAAATTAATAGGTATGTGGTGAAGATCGAGTAAGCTATTATAAGCCGCTTGTTATAATACCTTTAATAAGTGTTATAATAGTAAATACCAACTTTATCCAAGCTGTATATAGGTTTCATAATACGTAAAATCGTTTTATGTACATAGTGTTCTCTAAAATCCGTAGGCATATTAGCGTAAATACATCGTTTAAACCGCTTCTTAAACTATATATAAGCCTGCGTACCAATACGAGATTTCATATAGAAGTTATAAGGGGTACTTAAGGAGGTTAAGAACGTAAAAATCAAGCGATAACTAAATCGTTACAAGGTAGATGACTAGATTATAATATCCTTTTTGCTATCGTTGTTATACTCTTTAATAATCAAACGGATTTTTTTCGTATAGTTTTTCAGTTTTATCCTTAACTTTGTATACAAGACGAGTAGAAAATTTTTGTAAACGCCGTAAACCGTTAGGTCGAATTGTTTAAAGCGAAAAACTCTCTATTTAATCAGGGTAAACATTTATGTTTAGGTATTTCATTCGAACAAAGCGTTTAGAGTGGTAATAATACTTTCACAGCGAAGCTCCAAGCTAAGCTCGCGGTTTGCCATCTCTTTTAAAATAATAAAGGAGTTTTCGGCAAAGTTTTTAAGGCTTTTCCTAGTTTTCGAGCTAAGGGAACGGCTCTGGCAATAAAGTATTAATGATATTGGTACAGACAGGCTGCTTTCGTATATTGGAAACGGGTCGGAAGTACGATTCGAAGGGTATATTGGAATTGATAGGGGTTTGGTTTTTCTCTTTTTCAAAATGGTTTCATTAGTGGTTTCAATCGGATTACGATTTTAGGTCGCTATTTTTCATCTTTTTTTATAAATTTCCGTATTATTATCTAATAAAACGAACTTATAATGTTTGGTAAACCAACGCGCATATTATAGCCTCTAAATCCATTAATCTTCTAAAGGCTAGTTTATACATCTTTAGTCTTCCAAATCAAGACTTTAAATTGTAATAATAGGTCCAAAACGCTTTTTTTACATGGGTTATAACTTATAGCTCGCGTTTTTAAAGCATCGTTTTTAGTTTATAGGAAACGTAACGCTACCATGAATTTTGCTATAGTATTTGCCCTTGACAATGTGATTAACTATAGTATAAAATTTATATATATTTTTAGGTAAATACCGGAAATAAAAGGCTTAAAGATTAGCTTACTTGGGCCGAAAGTGTTATTAACAGCGTTAAACGTTATTTTAAGGATATATTCCTTAGAATTAATACTTTTTAGATTTTTAGAGAGCACCGTATACACTCTTTCCAATGGTTTATAATACTGTTTATACTTGCTTATACCCTGTAGAACTTTTACGGGTATTTGTTTATATTTTTTACCGGCGATCGTAATTTTGATACGTTATTTAAAAAAATTGAAGACTGTGCCAAAGTCGTAGGTAATCTAATTCGAAGGCCTCAAATAGACGTTTTACTAGTAATTTATCAAAACGTTCTAGCAATTTGTAGCGAAAATGTTTCACGTAAGCTTGGCAACCTCGAATAACATTGCTGCGTCGATGGCATATAATACCGGCTGGCTATTTAAATATATAATATTGATTATTACCTTGTAATTTATATAATATCGACAATTACCTCGTAATTAAAGTTTACATAATACTAAAGGTGGAATTTGAACCGCCATAGGACTTATAAGTATAATTAATACTTATAACAAAACTTTTCGATAACTTTAAGTACGTTTTTTTTATATTTGTATTACATACGGCGTAAAATAGCTGTAAAAGGCGTTCTGCAACTAGGTATCCGAATCGGCAGTTTAACATCCATAATTCTAGCTAAATTGGGTAAATATCTTCAATTTTACGCGCTTTTGGAAAGAACCATAAGTGGTCGAATTTAAGCCGAAGCGGTACAAATACGCTATCTAAAGCGCGAATAAGCTATTTATTCGTATTTTGAACCTTAATATCAAGCTTATTTATATTAGCTAACGAAAGCAGGAATAATTTTTTAAAGTTTATTACATAAAAATTAACTAGTACAAATCATATATTTATAATAACCGTCCTAAACGACGATGCTTTACCCCTACCAAACAAAACCTTTCGATGGTTTTTCATTTAGTCGAGTTAATACTTCGGGAATTTCGCCGCGAACGTGTCGAATTGTCGTTTTCCAGCTATTGAAATTTCGGCTGCGCTGGTATTAAGTATAATATCCTGAAACTGGTTACTGTATCTATTTGAAAACGTGAATTGCGATGCTATTTAGGCGTTTAGCACTTCGTCTTCGTAGTCTAAGCTTACACTATGCAAAAAGGAGGCGTTTTACAGGCTTGTAAAAATACGCTGAGTGGTTTCGTCGTTTTGAGCTATTGAGTAAGTATTTTTTTTCTTTAAAGTTTTTTTCTGGAGGTGTATTCGTAAAGTTAGGCATTAAGATTATCTTTTAAGCCTTGAAACTCGACTAAATATATTGTAAAACCAACTTTTATCCGGTTTTTTAATAGGTAATCGGCCTAAAACTATCGTTTAATACAATTCATTCGGGTATTGTTATAGTTGCGATACGATTTGTTTATTACCGTACGATCGTCCTCGCCTTTAATTACTAGGTTTTTTTTCTTATTATCTTTCTTTTTCATAGCTGTACTTTAAACATTTGTTTTACTTTGGGTATACCTTAAATCTTCGATCCAAAACGTGGTAAATGGTTTTGGTGAGCTCTACTTTGGTAATTTAGCTCTCGTCTTTAGTTTTATAGACCAGAAATATTGATTCGAAATTTGCTTGTCGGTGTATATAGGTTTCAAACAATCTTTCGAAACTCATAAAAAGCCTCTAAATACTTTTCGGGTTTAAATAATGTAAAATCGAAATTTAGGTTTTCACGGTATGTTTTTATCACTATTTTGATAAATAGTTTGTCATATTTATATTCTGATCCAATAGTTGCCTAACACTTTCGAAACTTAGCTAACCAGGTAATAAGTATTTTTATAGGTTTTTATTAGCGTTTTCACGTTGATTCTTCACGAATTCACATATTATATTAGTTGAGTCCCTATTATACAATTCGTAGTTAATTTTTGTATGGAAGTATAATTTCAGGCGATCATAACACTTTGTAAATGTGTTAACCTATGTAAGGTGGTATATATACAACTTCTTAGTATACCTAGTCAATATACCGGGTAAAATAACGTGAAATTAGGATGGTTTAATATCTAGCTTTTTATACGTGTTAAACATCGTACGTATTTTTTTATCGAATACATTGTATGTTTTACTGTTATAGTTTTCGTCCTCATTTTAAAACCTAAAGAAATTGGTAAAATTTATAGGGTCGCTTCTATTAATAGGGAAGCGGTATAGTAAAAGGTCGCAGTAGGGGTTATGGTTAATAAGTATTGGTTCGTAAGGTACGTATTAGCGTTTTGTGCCGTTCATTACTTTATAAGGCGGGGCATTTTTTTATTCAAATCGATTTTATCGTATTTAAACTAGTTATTAATGGTATTCGGCACGTAAAATTATTTTGGTCTTTGTTTCAAACTACGTTTTGGAAAGGGTTCGTTTTTAACCTACGTTGTAAACTATTTTTATGGTACTTTTTCCTTTTTCGTTAATTCCCCCAAATCTGTTTCCGCTCCACGGCGTACGCTCAGTATTTTTAAATAACTATTCTTTTATGTTTACGGAGTCTTATCTTATTCCATTTCTATTATTTCAAAAAGGTATTCCTACCGTTTTTCTAACCAGTATCCATTTATAAACTTTACTTTCATCACTTTATTATCTATTTACTTTGGTATTTAAATAATCTGTGCCTTTGCTACAAGTATTTCTGTAATACGGCCGTTATTGTCACCAGGTGTATTAATACCTTTACTGCATAGTTGTTTTCGTAGTATTTTAGAGATTATACCATCGATTATTCGCCACATATCTGACGTCCAATTTCGAAAGTCGTCTTTCCAACCGTCGAAGATTTCGAATTCTGGTATATCGTAGCTACAATAGTTGAATAATATATTAATAACGTATGTATTTGCCGTAAAAGTGTTTAGATTCTTTACTGGTACATCGATTGTGTTATTTTATAAGCTAAGGTGTAAGTACTTTAAAATATTATTACGAAATGTGTTATTTTTAAAAGGATGGTACAAATATTCGTTGACTTGTGCCAAATCTATTATTGATAAGGCTATAGTTGTAGGTTAAAGCGGTTAAGGAGGGTGATTTCTGCGTATATCTGTAATATTAAATCGGTATAAATAATCAGTTTTACGTAATAATTATAATTCGGGTGCGTTTAAAGTTTAAAGTTATTTATTTTAAAGTGAACAAAAATCGTATAAATACGTAAAATACGAAGTAAACGAAGTAAGTAAAGCGGTTAAAATAAGGTTTTCAACGTTTGTTAATATGAATGAAATTCAAATAAAACGAAAATAAATCGTAACTACATGCTAATTAAACGTTTTGAATTAATTTTATTAACGCTTACTAACGTTATACAAACTAATCGGTTAGGAAGAAAACTCAAAACATCGTAAGTATTAAATTTAGAATACGCGGTATAAAGCGAGCAAGGAGAGGTAAATAGGGCAAATGAAAAAGGGAAAAGGAAAGGGGAGGTATATGGATTTAATCTAGTGTATAAGGTCTGGTTCATATTTAGTAGGCGGTTGGGATTATAGTATTATAACCACTCCTAATAATTACAAGCGGTTTGAGTATTAAGTTCGTAACCGCTTTTAAGTTTCGCAAGCGGTTTGAATATTGTATTTCGATCGGGTAAGTCCTAAAAAAGGGTTCCAAAACTTAGTGGTTTTGGTTTAAATAGCTCGGTACGTAATGAGACGCTCTTCAAAAAGTTCCTGTGTACGTTAAAACGCCAAATAAGAGTTAATAGTAACGTAACTGGGATTTTAGTAGATAAGGTACCAACTAAAGGTTAATAATATCGTACTAGAGTAGTCTTTTCCAAAATTACTCCGGATCTTATAGTCTTACTACGCTTCGGGTTTTAACGGCGCTCTAGTGTAATTCAACATTCCAGTATGGTTCTTATAGGGTGTAATGGTAAAACAAAAATAATTGGAATCACTACAACATCCTGCTATAGGTATTCAACTTCGGTTTTTCTCTTTTTTCCCTTAGCTATCTATAATTAACCTAATCGGCTACTAATTAGTGTCGGTAAGGTTTGCTTATTCACGTGAACATAAAAAAGTAGAAGAGTAATCGTAAGACTGGTATTGTAGTAAAGATAGATAAGTTTGGGGAAAGCTATCCAGAGAGTGTATATTACGGATGAGAGGTTATAAACCTCTTATCCAGGCAGTGGCACTTTGCCATACACTCTAGAATGACCCCTCTGGACTGCGCCACGTATGATGCACTCTGCAAGAGTATGGTGTGCAGCGTTATACGTTATCGTGCAATCTGCAGGAGTGCAGCTTGCAGTGTGGTGTACTACCACTTGAACTATGTATAATAACTATAGGGATATATAATAATATCCACAGTAAACGGTTAATAAAGATATAGACATTAACTTTATCGAGATCCAGTTATTAAACGAAATTGAAAAATTATCAACACCTAGTTTAATAAGTTATACGACTAAAATAAAATTGAGTTTACCAATAATATTTCGCTTTTTTCGCTTTACCCGTATTTATTATTTGGCGGAGAATTTATAGTGAAAACAAAGGTCTAATCGTTTATAACCTGAGGCCATTTAATCGAATAATTATTTTAAATAGTTACTCGTTACTTTTTTAGTGAAAAGTTATATAATAGGTATGAATTAAGTAGTAAGTTACTTTTTTAAACGCAATACAGTTCTCTTTCCAAATTTTATATACCATCTCCATTATAATAAATTTACTTTTATTATTTATTGAAGTTTCGAAAAAAAAAAAAGGTGGTTCTTATAAGTTAGCGTAATGCGATAACTTACGCGTAAATATTTATAAATTATAAGTTAGATTATTCTAACAAACTCCGTGAGGTATTTATAAATAATACTATAGTTTTTCCCAACATATTTGAAATTATATAACATATTTAAATGCAGTTTTCAACTACTTTAATAAAAGCGATATTGTCATTTCCTTCAAAAAACCTTTTATAGGGTTTTATTCGGTTGAATTACTTAGATTTTATATTAACGCGTTCCGTCTTTTCCCCACTTTTCAAATAGCTTTAGGGTTTCGTGTTTTCTGATTTCCTCATACTTTACGAGGCTTTGAAATATATCTTAGAATCGCAGGGTTTTTACAACATATAATACCCTACTTCGCGTAACTAGAAAAAGTTTCCCAACAACTTAAAGCTTCGTTATTAACGGCTAGCCACAATAATAATTATATTTAAAACGCTAAACGGATAAAACATTAATGTTATATTACATCTCATTGTCTAATAAGAAGTAAGTTTTGATATTTTTTGATATTTTCTCTACGAAAAGCAATATTTGTATTCTACCGACCCAAATGAAGAACATCTTTTTTATAAATTTATAATTACCTTAAATGAGGTTTCAAATTTATGCTTTTCTCTTTCGATGAAATTTTCGTATAGAAAGTGGGTATTATTATACTCTTTACAGCTGTCAAACCAATTCTTTTTCTTAAACGTTACCTTTCTAAGGTTCAAATAATGCGGATATTACCATATATCTCTATAATTAATAAGCGGCTACACTGTAGATTGCACCTTTACAAAGTGCATGGTAACGTGCTACTCTGCAAAGTGCATTCCTGTAAGGTGAATAATAGAGTGTCATTTCCTAGAAGTGGCATTAAAAAAGTACACAGTAATGTGCCACTGCCCAAAGGGGAGATTAATAGAGTGTATGGTAGAGTACTACTGCCTAGGTAAGAGGTTATAACCTCTTACCTGTAGCGTACACTCTTCGAATACATCTTCTTCATTTTATATCTTATTTTATTACTAAAATTCAATAACAATATTTAAGATTAATCTTTTATTACGTGAACGTATAAAGACCTTACAGACACTAATTAGTAAACGATTCGGTCGACTACAAATATCTTAGGAAAAAAGGGATAAATACAAATGAAATACTTATAGCAGGATGTTGTAACAGTTCTAACTATTTCCGCTTTGACACTACGACTTACAAAAACTATAAGGAAATATAGAATTACGTGGTAGCGCCTTTAAAACCCGAAACATAGCAAGACTATAAGATTTGGAGTAACTCTAAAAAACAAATTGAATACAATATTTTATCGACATAATTAGTGCAATGTATACTAAAAAGCCTCATCATGTTATTTTTTAACTCGATTTAGTGTTTTAAACGTACTTGGACACCTTTTGAAGAGCGTTCTATCATGTATCAAGCCACGTAAGCCAAAATAACCAAGTTTTGGAACCCTTCATTAAGACTTATCCGAGCTAAATAAAATATTTAAACCGTTTACAAATCTTGAAAGCGGACTAGATAAAGCAACCAAACCGCTTACTAATTACGAAAGCGGCCAAAACACAATTTTTAGGATGCTCCAAAACCTCCTACGCCCTAAATGTAACAATTAAATAGCCAACCAAGCGATTTATGGACAAAACACCACGTTTGACACACCTACCAATCCTTGAAAACCGCCTCAAATCATATATATACACCTTTTCACATCCTTTTCCCCCTTTCCCATTACCTTGTTCGCCTTTCCTCACTCACTCTATACCGCTTATTTAAATTCGTCAATTTTGACGTTTAAGCTGAATAGTCTATTAATTAGTACAGCGCATATAAAGCGCTCAAAGAGCTAATTTAAGACGCTTGACTAGGTGGTTATCACGCTTCATTTACGCCTTATTTGAATTTCACTTATACTAACAAACACTAAACACCTCACTTTGACAGCTTTGTTAAACCTCATTTACTTTTCATTTACGCATTATACGCTTTTATTTTAATCATTTGAACCGATGGAGATGCATATTTTTATATTGACCAAGAAACACGTGACACCGTAACCACCCCTATACAATCACATCCCTATAAGGATCAACAACAAACGCCATTAACAACCATGCCGCCACCAATTATCTAAACCAACCAGGTCTTTACTACAATCACTACCGCGGCCAGAAACCACTAATTCAAACCTCTACCATTTTTACCGCAACTATACTATCATTACTAAACTACGAATACATATTGCACCATAACCAAACTGTCATTACTAAACTACAGATACAAACTACGCCACAAACTACACTATTATTATTGAATAACGAATACGGATCATAATAAAAATAAAAAAGATTGTCTGTATGGATATTACCATACATCTCTATAGTTAGTAAACGGCTACGCTACAAATAATACCGTTAAAAAGTGTATATTAACGTGCTACTTTACAAGGTTCATTCCTACAAGGTGCATAATAGTGTGCCACTACCTAGAAGTGACATTGACAAAGTATACAGTAAAGTGCCACTACCCAGATGAGAGATTAGTAAAATGTATAGTACAATACTACTGCCTGAGTAAGATGTGTGTTTTTTTAATTTACTATCACTAGGCAGTACCCACCATGTAGCTAGTATATTGTGACCCTCGCTAATTTGAAATATATACATATACCGGCGGGAAAGCTTGCAACCTAAAGTCCCTCCCTTATACAACCACCACCCTATTTAGTTCCTCATTTCTAGGTTATACCCTTTAAACTTGTTAAACAGACCACTCTATTCCTTATACCACACGTATATCAACTGAAAGACGTATCCTCTACACCTGTGGCCAATTTACGAACCTTACGCTATATGTATTGTTAAATGTCTGTCGAAGAGGCTTTATATCAACTATATAGGTCCCTATTTCCTAAAGAACCCTTTTCCCCTAACGAATATAAATTGTATTCGTAAAGTTTTATTTAGGTATTTACGCTCAAAAAGTACACCCACCACTAGGTGTATGAAATATTAATTCTTAACCTTATACCTGTAGTATAAGAAATATAACCATTATTTATAGAATAAAATATCAAATAAAATCTTTGATGGGAAACCGGACTTTAAATCAGCCTTTTAATTAATACCTTAACGTACCCTACAACTTAGAAACCCGTAACATTGTATGAGCGTGAAAGCTATAGCCTTAGCTGGACTATGTTACACGGCCATCTTAGTTCTTGTTCGACGCCTACTCGCATCGAGGATCTGACAGCGGTCCAAAAGAGTAAATAACCTATAAAACACTTATATTTTGATTGAAATACCGTATAGGTAGGGAAAATATACTTTACAACTCGGTGATGTACGTACTTTATATGGGAAAATCGAAATCAAAGCTATTTTTTTGCTACGAACCGCAAGCCTAAGAAGTAAAAAAAATCGTAAAATATGGTATACCACTAAGTGGGTGATGTACCGTCAAAATTCTTGTGTAGATAGTTAAATGTATCCAAAGTATAGTTGAAAACTCTACTGAACGGACGGGGTACCGGTGTGGGTAGCGATAGCTTAAAGATAAATAAATAAATTATTAAATAGAGTCTTTGATTGCAAACACTTATAATAAAGGTCCCTTTTTAAGACCTTAAAACGCAAAAGGAATTAAACATGCATTTTAGTGCAAGTTTAAGTTTAAAAGCCTCGTTAAGTGGGTGGGGCGCCAATATAGGTGGCGATGGCTCAAAAATAAACGAATAATTAAATTGATAGAACCTTCAAGTACGAATGCTTATAATAAAGGTCTTCTCTAGACCTTAAAGCGAAAAATGAATCAAACTTTCAGTGTGTAAGTTCAAGTCTAAAGGTCCATATTGGTACAAGTAACGAGGGATGAAATTGTTGGTTGTAAGTGCTGTTCTTTGAATACACCGCTGTGTGGGTGGTGTGCCGGGCTGACAACGATCTCCATAGCTAAAGAGGGGTCGCCGGAAAAGATTAAAGTGGTGATAAAGCCGATTAGTAATGTTGTAGTGGAATAGGATGTATGTTAAGTGATGGTGTTAAGAGCGGCTAAACCTGAAAAACTTTCTTAGAAGTGGGTACTGTTAGGGTTTACAGTGTAGGCCCCTAACCCTCCTTAATAAATTGGTCCGTGCACACATGCCAAGAAAGTTAATGTAAGGTTGAAGATACTGGGTAAGAGGTTATAACCTCTCACTTGTAGTGTGTACTCTCTAAATGCCTCTTCTCCCTTCTGTATCCTATCTTACTACTATAATTCAATACCAATCTTTACAATTACTCTTCTACTATGTTAACGTATGGAGACCTTACCGACAGCTAAACTATAAGCATTGAATGTTTAAAGTAGCGTACTTTATATATACCTGTGGCAGATTATACACCACGTTAATAAAAAAATTAAAATACGGTTATTATTTTTACCGATTGTGATTTTGAAAAGGGTATTATAAATTATTCCACCATAAATACAAAATTTACGGATCGATGTAATCACCTCCTAGTAAATGCTATTATTTACTTATATATTTATATATTAAAGATAATATACTTACCTGACAGATTAAACCTTATATAGGATATATTATTTAGGTTAATGGCAACTAACGATAAGGTTATACGAAATTTTTCTAAGTTTACTATCCTTAATCGAGTCTTTAAAGATGACTTTTTGATATTTTTATCAAAAATATAAATATTTAACTACTTATGTTTACGTTTACATTTCTCAAATTCTCATATTGCCTTATGTATGTGGTGTATTATTATCGAATATTTACAAACACCTTTTTATATACCCCGAAATTAGCCAAAAAGCTATACGTAACAATGTCAAGCTTTTTACGATGAAGAAGCTAGGTTATCCATTTCGTTTCGCAAATAAGCTATTATATTATGACTATATACAAAGTATATATCGCCTCATCGTACTATCGCCTTTGTTTTGAAAATTATTGGCAAATATATGCAATGAAAGTCATTATTTCGGATACAACAAAACAATGATTTTTTTAACAACGTTTACTTTCGTAAAAAACGATATGTTATAACAAAATATGTATGAACATACCAGTTGTATAAGGAATAACAAAGAGACAACCAAAAGCTAATTAGGGATTTCTATCTTATTCAAATACCTTAAAAGTTAATATATACGATTACGACCGACTTTATTATAATTTGTTATTAGTTTTTTTTATAGTAACTTTATTATATATACATAGTTGTTGTAGATATTACCATATATCTCTATAGTTATCAAGCGGTTACTCTATAAAGTGCGTCTTTGCAGAGTACACAATAATGTATCACTCTGTAAGGTGCATTTCTACAGAGTATATAATAGCGTACCACTGCCTAGAAGTGGTATTTCTAGAGTGCACGGTAAAGTGCCACTTCCTAGAAGAGAGATTAGCAGAGTGTATGGTAGAGCTCCACTGCTTGGGTGAGAGGTTATAACCTCTCACCTGTAGCGTATACTTTCAGGATGCTTCTTTTCCTTTTATTTTGTCTTTACTATCATAATAATAATCTTTCTAATTACCCTTTTACTACGTTGATATAAAAAGACTTACCTATATTAATGAATGACCAACTCGGTCGACTATAAACAGCTTAGGGAAAAACATAAATTTAAGTTAAATACCTATAGCAGGATGTTATGGTGGACCTCATTATTTGTACCTTAATACTACGACTTACAAAAACCATATAAGAGTATGGAATTGCGTGCGAGAGCTTTTAAAACTCGAAGTGTAATACAAACTTACAATCCGGAGTAAATTAAAAAAAAAATACCTTAGTACGATATTATTAACCTAATTAGTTCCATTTATATTAAAAGGTCCATTACATTTTCCGTTAACTCGCTTTAATGCTTTAAACGCACCCGGATACTTTTTAAAAAGCTTCCCATTACGTATTATTTACGTAGGCTAAAACCATCAGGTAAAGAAACCTTTCGTTAAAAGCTATCCGATCTGAATATATCATCCAGACCACTTACACACTTTGGGAACAGCTAAGACGTAATATACATACCGCTTAAGAAACCCAAAAGCAGCCAAGATATAATACTCAAACCGTTAGTAAACAACAAAAGCGACTATAATACGATACCCAAACCGCTTACTAAACGCGAGCTAAGCCTCCTTAAAATATTTATTCTTTTCAATACTATTTTACCCCATTCACCTTCCCCTTTTCGCATCCTTTATCCGCCTAAAGGTACACAGCTTTTTTAAGTTTATTATTTACGAAGTTTGAATTTACTAGCCTCTTGCCCAGTATAGTATTTGTAAAACATTAAAAAGACTAATTTAAAACATTGAACTAGCTGGTAGTTACGCCTTATTTGCACTTTATTTGGATTTTACTTGTACTGATAAGCGTTAAATGCCTTAGTTTAATAGCTTTATTACACTTTATTTACTTTTTATTTGCATATTATACGTTTTTATTTTGATTATTTAGACCGAACCTTCTTCAACACTGTATTTAGAACGTATTATAATATTATTCACTACGCGAAGCTAACATTTGCACCATTTTAAAATTTCCGGTATATATACAAACTAGCCTCCTAACTGCTTCAATACACTTTACACTCTCACATCTATAGATTTACTAGTGATAAACCTGATAAAAACTAACGACCGTATAGAGTATTTATTTACCAATACGTCTTTTCGTAATAATATTCTGATTTACTTAAACCTTAACCTACAGGATAATAAAATCGGAATACCAGTAAAGAATTTATATTCTTTTACGGTAAATTCGTATGTTATTCATATAATTTTTAATTACTGTAAAATGAGTATCATAGGGCGCGACTTATTCGACGATTTTAAAAAGAACTTTGTGAAATAGACGCTAGTAATATGGCGTGTTGTTGAAAGTATAGTCTCCAGAATATGAAGAAAATACTATGGAGCAGAGGTATTCATACGACCGGTGTTAATAACAACCGTATTATGAAAATCCTCTTAGTAATGTCCCGACTTACTTTAATATTAAAATAAACCGATTATAAAGTAATAGAGGTAAAATTTGTAAAGAGATACTAAGTAAAAAAACGCTAGGATCTCCTTTTTGAAATAATAGATAAGGAACGAGAAAAGACTTCGTAAACATAGGGTACGAGGCACTTAGAAAACTGAAAGTACGACTCGAAGTGGAAACGAAGCTGGAAGAATCGACAGAAAAAGAGGAAGGGCTATAAAGATTATCTACTACATGGGTTGAGCACAAACCCTCCCTAAAACATACTTTTAAATAGAGATAACGATAAAACTACAACCCGGATACCGTTAATAACTAGCCTAGCTGCAATGAAAGCGACTCGAATAAAGAAAACGACTCGACAGAAAATAATATAAACGGTATAAAACGATAATATGTACCTTACGGACCGATACTCGTTAATTATAACCCTTACCATAACCTTTTACCATACTGCTTTCTAACTAATAAAAACGATCCAACGAAATTTATGAACTTTACTAAATTATGTGATAAAGGTAAAAACTATAACAGCGAACCACACAACATTTTCGATAATAAGATACATATAATACTAAAAATTTGTAAAAGATTAAACATCGAACCGTTACAATTTAACGTTATCTGGAATGGTATACTATCTAAATAAGCTAAAAATTGATAGATATATCACTTTACGCAGATATATATATTCTCAAAGTGTTATAACCAGTTAAAATCATACTTTGATAAAGAAATTAACTACGATCTTTACAATGAAAACTAGACTAATACTATATGGAAATCCGTAAAAAGTTAGTGTAAAAACGCTAATGAAATCCTATGTAAAAACTTACCGCATTATTGACAAAGTTCCGAAAGTACTAGGGGTCTTTTGAAGCGAAATATAAAGGAAAAAACCTGTTTATTTAAATAGTGATAAAAGTATACCACGAAAACCTAAATTTCGACTTAATACTATTTAAGATGGAAAACGATTTGAAAGTTTTTTATTAAAACTTTAAAATGTTATTTAAAACCTTTATACGCCAATAAGCAAGCCTCGGATTAGTATTCATAACCAAGAAAACTAATGGCGAAAGTCAAATTACTAAAATGAACTTCGTCGAACCCATTTACTACGTTTCGAATAGAAGGTTTAAAGTATATATAAAGCAAAATAAATGCCCTAAATACGGCTATCAAAAAGATAAACAATAAAGAGGAAGCTCCAGAAACCGAGGGTAAAACAACTACTATCGAAAACGAATTTATAACTAAAGGCGAAACTTACATCATTTATAGTAATACTAGCGGAAAAGTATAGAGTTTTACGGGATTCCAAAAACATTGTATTACATACGGTAAAGACAGCAATTAATTTAATAACCATTTAATATACGAGTAAATTAGAATTAAACACTAGTTTTGAACTCATTACCCACCCAAGGACTAAACGGAAGTTAATTTTACAACATATATAACCGAATACTAAAACGTACAGAATAAACTCAATATTAACCCTTACGAATATACCTCCGGAAAAGAAAACTTTAAAGGTAGTAATACTTACTTAACAACTTAAAATGACGAAGCCGCCCGGAAAATCTTTACAAGCCTATAAGATACCTCTTTTCTATCTAGTACAGGCCTAGACTACGAAAATAGAGTGTTAAACGCCTATATATCATCGCAATTCACACTTTTAAATAGGTACGGAAACCGATTTCAAGACCCGAAATTTCAACCGCTGGAAAACGATAATTCGATGCGCTTACAGCGAAATTTCCGAAGTTCTAGCTCGATCCAATAAAAAAATATCAGATATTCCTATTCGGTAAAAATAAAATATCTTTACTTAGTACGGTCGTTATAAATACGCGATTCGAACTAGTTAAGTTTTATGTAATGGATTTTAAAACGTTATTTTTATTATAGTTAGCTAATATAAACAAATTTGTAATTAAGGTTAGGATATGATTAACCAACTCATCCGCACTTTAGATAGCGTATCAGTACCACCCCACCTCAAATTTAGCCACATATAGTTTTTCCCTAAACTACATACGATTAAAGTTGCTTACTTAACACAACCGGAATTAAGGACGTTACACCGCCGGTTTGGACACCTAGCTACGAAACGCCTTTTACAACTGTTCTATACCGTTAGGCATACTAATATAGGAGAGGAAGCACTAAACAATATCAGGAGTTTTGTCACAAATACTAGATGCGCTTATAAGCCCTATAATTGTTTAAATTACGCCTTCAAAACCATGTAAACCTTAATTAAAAGGTTATTATGAATATAATATACCTTAACGGGTAGCTAGTATTACATGCCGTCAACTCAGCATTATCATTTTCAACCGCAAAACTTACGCGAAACGCTTCCATTATAGACTACTAGGATGCCTTGGTAAACTGTTGTTAAACGCCTACTTAAAACTTCTGAACTAGATAACCTACGATATAGATATAACCTTCGACTCGGCTAAATAGCGTAATAAATTTAGGATTACCGGAAGTAAATACAAGCAAATACCGGTAAAAGCACCATGTGGTATTAAAAAGTGTAGACAGTACTATAAACCGTTTAAAAAAGCGTATATAATACTATTCAAAAAACTAAAAGGTACCAGTTTTAATGATTCCATCCTACAAATGTCGGTTAACGCCGTTAATAACACTTTCGGCCCGAATATGCTAATTCCGACGCTTTCTATTTTTGATACTTACTCAAAAGTCCATATAAACTCTAAACTATTACCAATTACATTATAAAGAGCGAATTCTATAGCGAAATTTATAGTAATATGACGTTCTTTATAGGCTAGAATGATGTTTCACGAAAGTTAAACACAAAAAACAGCCTACATAAGACCGGCGTTTTGGACTTATTATTACAGTTTATAGTTTTAATTTAAAACTCTAAAGACGGATCAACTAGCACTTAAAAAATTAACGGATTTAAAGGCTACGATGTACTCGTAGACTAGCCAAAAGATATGAATTCGTTTCGCTGGATAAGAGTACAGGAGTATAAAAAATGGAAAAAAGCAGCTCGAAACCGTAATCCAACCATTAAAACCGACGAAGTTAATTTTACGATAACTGATCTAAGCCGCCCCTAAATCCTATATACCTCCCGGATACTACTTTCTAACCTTCATTACCATACGAAACCGGCTCATTTATACTAACGATATTAGCACCTTGCCACCGAGGACGTCCGCTTGACTAAAAAAATAAAAGACGTTCTAAGGCCTTTATAATAAACTCCTTCGTCACTTAAAAGGAAACATCAAACCGTAAATTTAACTTGAAACTTTGTTGCGAAGATATTATTACCGTCTTAGGTACCTCTTTCGAATAATTTACTTGGATGGAAATCTTTTCCTTAATCGAATAAGGCATTTTTCGCTTTAAAAGATTCGAATTAACTATTTACGGCGCATATGAGATTTTTTCCACACGTTCTATATATAAAGTAAAGTATAAAACCGAAAAGCTCTATAAAAAGAGTCTTTTTATAGTAAAGGGGTATAATAACGACGGTAAAAATAATATTATAATCTAGTCTTCTACTTTGCAAAGGGTAAGCCACTATTTTATTTTTACGTTTGTTACTTCCCTTAATACCCTTTTCCAACCTTTATATTAAACTTTTTAATATTATGCAAGCTTATATAAAATTCGAGGAGCGGTTTAAACGGCGTATTTACACCTATATTCCTACGGACCTCAGAAAATACTATTTATCCGGAACGATCTTACGTATCATAAAACCATTTTACAGACTAGCTAAGGCTGGTGTATAGTAGTATAACATTTATTAAAAGTACTATAAAAAGCGGGTTGAAATAATTAGCTCGACCTTCGACCCGTATTTATTAGTTTTAATAATACGTTTTGAAGGTTTGGAATTGACGGGTATATAAACGGATAATACGTTAATATTATGTAACACGGTTTTTTTTTTTCTTTTAAATAAAAAGAGTAATTTTTAGAGGCTGGCCTAAAGCAAAGCCTAAGACGTACCTGACGGAAGACCGTATAATTAACTTTAACGACGCGACAATCACTTTTTGGAACGGTGTTTTAGGCCTTATATAAAAAGGGTAATTAGATAAAGGTGACCTTGTCATCCTAAATAGCGCAAAACGAGCCAATGAATACAGATGTTAACGCATATATGACGCTTGGATTGTATCAGTTGTATAACTGGAAGCGGCATTTAATCTTTTGGTTATCGCGTAATATTCAATTAACCTATTATAAGATGTATATTAAGCGTTTGATCAATGTCTTATATGGTAAATATATAATTTAACGCGCGGTTTATAATTTTTACCGCTCGATATACGTATTATAAAGCCTTTTACTTTTACTAACGGTTCCTTTGTTAATAATAGCGATTATAGCTCGTAAGTAGAATTCGTTTTTGTTTTTGGTAACAAAATATCAGCTCTGAATGAATTTACGCTTTATGGAAATATTTTTTATTAAAGCTCGACTAAGTATAAGCGGGTCACACAAAGCGTTTTGGCTTTAGAGATTAATGATATAGTTAAAGAATTTGATTTGGGAATCACTATAACGATAACAGTCCGAATAAATATTTTAAGCCTCAATTTAAAATTTCCTCCTCTCGTCGTATATACTTACTTTTTCTCGCTTTACGAATATATAGTAAAACTCAGTACTACGAAAGAGAAACGCTTTATAATTAACATTATGTATTTACGCGAATCATATAAGCGCCGCGAAATTGAGTAAATAAAACGGATCGATGAAAAGTTAAATCCTATAGATACAATAACTAAAATCATCCAAAACGGAGTATTAAATGCGCTCGTATTAACGAATACTCTCTTATTTGGTATTACTAAAACGATTTTACGACTTTTTCTAGGTTAAAAATTTCACGCCTTATATTTATCCCTTTTGTTTTACGCGATTACACTGCTTTTGGTTTTTTTTTTATTCAGATCCAATATTTACAACGCTTTTACGGAATTTTCTCTGTTTAAATTTACCATATAAATCGCTTTTACAAAGTTCTTCTCTATTTAGATTTAATATTAACACCGATTTTTATATTTATCACTTGTTGTTTTACAATTTACGGCTTTATTAGGCACATTTTCACTGTTTATTTGTCACTCACGGTTTCTTTTTTGAAAAACAATTGTATTATTATGTAGCGAATTGCACTATAGCTGAGAGCGCCGGCTCGGCAGAAATAAGCAGCTATTTGCTATTAAAAGGAGAGGAAAAGAGCGGCGTCGCATCCCTCCTATCCTCCTTCCTACCTCCCTCCCCCTCAGTATTAGCGCCACCGCTATTACCGCTATCGACGCCATTATCGGCGTTACCGGAGGGGTAGCTCCACGCTTTGAGTCGTATGCTTGCAGATAAAGGCGCAGATGAGTCTTTACCTTCTTTATAACGACGTGCGATAACGTTGTTAAATTCGCCTGTATAATATATACGTAAGCCCCACTTTTAAGCAAAGATAACGGTTATAGTCTTTTAGTTCGACGGTTAGCATTTATTAGTAATTAATACTAATTGGTTTTAATTATTTCCGAAAGTAGTTGTTTTTGGAAACGCCTCGAACGATATATTTGCATAAGTAGAGGATTTAAGTTTTTGGTTACGGTTATAAGTTTCTAGTAAACTTGCTATAAAGACTGCAGGCGTGTAATAAGGCCTCGGCTCACGGCTTTAGGATTACCGAAATAGGGTTATGTCCGTTATCAGTTCGTTTGTAGCAATGGTAACAGACCGAATAACCCCTGCTTTAATAGCAATCGTTAATAGACTTATCCGCGGCTATGAATGAAATATATGGAACATAAGGTATATCTATTAACGGCCTGGGGTTACAGGCCTAGGTACGTCGTTTTAACGCTTTATGAATTAAAGAGGCCTCGCAACATACCTTAGCAATACGTTATTCGAGGCGACGAAAGAGGTCGACCTCGACTACCTCGTTTATAGGGATATTAATACGACGAAGTATACGAGAAGGATTAATGATACGGACCGCGTTATAGCTTCATTAGTTTATGTTTACGGCGGCGGTGGTAAAG
>JASMMZ010000003.1:28330060-28403858 GCA_038502455.1 Anisogramma anomala | reverse complement strand
GGGGGGGAAGTTCCTACAGGTAGTAAAGTTTTTACCTGTAAGAAAAGGGTAAAGTTTATAACTTTAAAAGCCCCTTACTCCTCCCTTTAGAGGTTAAGGGAAAGAGGGGAGGGGGAGAATATAGGAAAGGGGATGGCGGCTTTAGCGGCGATGGCAGTGGAGGCGACGATAAAAGTAGGGATTAATAATATCGACTTAAATAACGCGGGTCTAGAGGTGGCGGTAGTAGTGGTATTAGCGGCGAGGCGGGTTGCGACAGTAGCCGTCTCTTTACGTTTACTCTTACGCGCTAAAAGTCGCCTAATGGACTTAGTTTTATACGATATATATTTACAGGTAGAGTTAGTACATATATATTAGTTAAATAACTTACGTATCAAAACGCTTTAGAATAAGTAATTAGGATAATGGGTTAAGTTTACATACGCCAATTACCTAATTAGGATTTACGTTGGTAATATGTATGCGTCATTAAAAAAGAAAAAAGAAGAAATTTTATTTAAACCGATAACGATATATCTATTTATACTAACCCTAAAATACGTAATACCGTAATCGTCTTCACATAATCACACCCTTATAACACCTACGTAATTACATATTCGTAGGAACTAATAATAAACGCAATTAATAACTACATCGTCAATAATTTCTTAAACCAACCAGGTCTTTATTTTAATTACTACTGCGGCTAAGAACTACTAATTTGGATCTTTACAATTTATACTGAAACCATTGTTATTACTAAACTACGGATATGAATTACGATATAGATTATACCGTTATTACGGAATTACGGATACGGATTACGTTATAAACTATATTGTTATCACTAAATAACGAATACGGGCCGTAATAGTGAAAGAAAAGATTACATATGTTGATATTACTATATTACTTGCAGTTAGTACAGTTAACTTTACTTACAATAAAGTTGACTGACTGCAATTCAAGTGGAGTGCTCGATTCAGACTAGGGAACGAGCTAAGCAATTGGCTATACAAATTACTGTGTAGACCAGCTAGCGGACTGTCAAACCTAGAACAATACATCTATCACTTGACCAATGCAATACTACTGTTACTTCGACCAATCGAATCGACAACGTTGCAACGTCTAAAGTTCTACCAACGTTATTCGCATTTTCGAATGAAGAATAAATTTCTTAACTCTATTATTCTCTTCACAAAGCTTATATAAAATCTTTATAATCTTTTGTATATAGAGATTAATAATTTAGGTTTCATTATCTTTCTCTTTTTTATTCACCTCAAAAATATTATATATTCTGCTCCATATATAGTTCTTATCCTCAGTATTTCTTCTGTTTGATGGTTAGCCGCATCATTGGCGTTTTATAGATTTATTAAATCATGAAAGGGAAGTATCAGATTAGTAGATTCACTTAGTTGAATTTTTTTTTATCAATATCATTATAGTTCATCGTCTTTATATAATATTTAATCTATTAATATAAAACCTCGCAGGACCGTTGATGATTTTGATAATTGATTTAAGGTTAATAGTTCTTCATATTCTCAATTAACTATCACATTTACTTAGGTTTTACTATACGAAAAATTTGCTTTATAACGTCAAAATTAATACGTTAATTATTATAAAGCTATTTTTGGTATTCAATACATTATAGACTTAACAACTTACTAGCTCTTTTCATTATTCCTTCAAAATCTTACCATGCGTTACAACCATTTTCAAGGTTTTTATTAATAACTAAGATTCACTTATAAAACGAAGATATACTTTAAAACCCAATAAAGTTAATACTAAGTTTTCAGGGCTTATAATATCGTTTGAGCCCTTTCCTAATATTTAAGACATGCTTTCTAGTCTATAAGGCTTCTAATATTAAATGAAAAAAATGTTTTACGTTTTACGAAATAATACGTATATCCTTTGAACTTTTCTAATATTTCAAAGGAATTGAATAAATATCTATTTATATTAAATCAACATCATTTTCACATTAGCTTAAAATTACGTCGCCGTAGAATTGATACTAATATTGTGAAGAAAAATATTTAATAAGCCTAAATGCATATAAATTCACAATATTTTCAACTGTTAGAATATTCGTAATTTGATTAGAGTATGTCAACCTTATTGATAGTAAAATTAACTATACTTACTGTAAGTTCAAGTACAGAATGCAACTACTTCATAATAGAGCACGGGCGAAGCCATTGGCTATACAAATTAGTGTGTATACCGGCTAGCGGTCTACCAAAGCTAAAACAATAGATTTACCACTAAATCACGTAATATTACTGTTAATTCAACCGATTCGAATCGATAACGTTGCAACACCTAAAGGTATATTAACAGGTTAAGCCTGTCAAGAAATTAATAATATTAATATATTTTCAATAATGAATCTTTTTATCTTGTTCAACGCAATAAGCTTCTCTCATTCCTTCTTTTTCACTCATATTTCTGTCTTAAAAACACCGTTGTATGTTTTTTCTTTTAGTTTTCATCTGTTGTCATCTTGTCTTCATTCCCTTTTTTTCATTTTCGTTTTCATATTTATATATAATTTGAATATTCTTACAATTAACCTTTTCAATAATATTTACTTTTCTTAGTGCCTTTATTTTACAAATGGTTTTCCACTAGTATAAAACCCGATTTATTTTTGATCAATTTCTTTTTTATTATGCGTTTTCTGCGATGTTTATAAATTTGTTTAGTTTTTGTAAGTATTTTAGATTTTCTTCATCAAAATTCGGGTTCTTTTAATCCTTATCATTATTATCTTTATCTCCCGACACCGATATCGAAATTCACCTTTTCTTATCTGTATTCTATTTATTTAACAATTAACAATCGTCAAATGAACAACTTATTATATCATTGTTGTTGGAAGTTCAAATGTAACAACTTTATGAGATGTTCAATAGGTAAAACAACTTTTGGTAGGATTTTAGACGTTGTAATATTTTAGATTAGAATTAGTTGAAGTAATAGTAGTATTTTATGGTCAAGTGGTGAATGTATTTTTCTAGTTTTGGCAGACCTCTAGCCGGTTTGCACAATAATTTTCATAGCGAACTGCTTGGCCCATGCCCTAGTATGAAGTCGGCATATATTTTACTTGAACCTACAGTAGATCCACCTAATAATACACTTATCTCACAGTCAGTATAGTCAACTATAATATCAGTAAATTTCAATTATTTCACTACAATTAATACTGTTTCATCATTAACGACTTTTTGTTTTGTACGCGTACATTAATATAGTCGACTAATCGTTTTCGCTTATCACTAAATTACCTTTTTGTCAACTAGTCAAACCCATACCATTTCCACTTCTAAATTAACCCCAATTATCCCACGTTCACGAGTTTCAACTTCGTATATTCCCACAAATAAGTCTTTCGTCACAGATTTATACAAACTTTTGTTTTATCCGTATCAGTTAATCTAGTCGCTAGCTCTAATTCCATAGCAGTCTTCCAGTTTACCAGGGTACCTCTATTCGTTGGTACGTAACTTAGCCTTGCCAAGTGGCCTGTGAATGTATCCCTCGATCCATATAGTTAGTATATTGCTATTTACAAACCTTTTAAAAGCCTTATTTATTATTGACTTAATTATGACATTAGCCGTGTAATCTTTGCTATTAATCAATTTGAATTTCTTCATATATTTACCTTTATAGGCCTTACAAAGTATCATTATATCGATTATCAAACTTTTTTCGCTAGTAGTTCTATGTTTCAAAAAACATTCAAGTAGGCTTTTTGAATCAGTATGTTATGACCCAACATCTGCAGGGCGCACCAGCGGCGGCCCCGCAGCAGATAACAAAGGAAATCGGTTGGACACAGCCTCTCGGAAGGCACCAGGAATCCACAACAGACACACCGTACACAAGGGTTAGGGTCATCATGGTGTGAGACTCGATGGACTCGGTATCGAGCCAGTCGAGCCTACACTRAAGACGTATGAAGGCGCGGATATATAAGGACACTTTYATTACCAAGATAGATAGTATTTCCTTCATAGCTCTTCAGTTGTCAATCTAAGTATTCAGTCTACCCTGAATAGCCTCACGGCTTCTGATCATCACTCGCACGAATACAGTCTTGATATTGCACCTTTTGTTACCTCTGCTACCTTACTGCTAACATAAACCCTCTGAACACCTTCTACAGACTCACGGGTATTTAGTGTGATCATTACACAGTACAAATTACTACCAGAATAATATGAATCTTAATCTACCTTATAATAATATTAAATTTTTCCATATCACTATACCTACATCAAAGCCGGCTATCATGCCGTAAATAACTAAAAACAGCGCGTTTCAAGTAATTCTTTTATTCTTAACAAGGATTTAATGAATTAAATTGAAGATAATATCAAATAAGTCTTCTTATTACTTATTTTTATTGACGATTATTATATAAAATCCGATCTATAATAAGTTTATATTATTTGTAAAAGAGATATATAAAAAGTCGTTAATTTGACATTTGATAAGTTAATCGAAATCATATTAATCTCGTGGTCTAAATTCTTCATTTGCTACTATAGCCTTTTATCCAATAGATCAAAATAAGGATCTGTTAGGTTTTTCACTTATACCGCAGTCAATAAATCGTAGGAAGCTTTCAGTTGGTATAATGTTTCAATATAGCTGTTATAGGCGCGTTATTCAAAATACTTTTGAGCTTTAGTTTCGTTAATCCTGTTAATTCTTGCTAAGTTAACTTCATGGACTTTTTTTTAGAACCCAAATTGAATATTAGTATCGTTAACATTATGTTTACAAATTAACGATCTGTTGAAGTTGAGGTGTTTACCCTTCGCTAAAATCTGGAACAGCTTACAGTTCTAAAACTTTGAATCTTTAATCGCTTGCTGTTCCAATACCATAAAAGCAGTAGTTTTAACGAAAAGGATATTATTAATTCGCATACCTATCAAGCTGAAATCTTTATCATACTTAATTAGTAAGTACGGGTTCTAGATTCAAATTTTTATTTCTAGCCTCAACTTAAAGTACGATTAATAGGTTAGAAATAAATGGACGCCAATTTTAACTAGTCTGTAAAATAATTTGGTATATCATATAATTGTCTCCGGAGGATATTTGTCACGGATTTCTTACAGTAGTTCCAACAATACGATTCCATAAAAATTTAACTACTTAATACATATACATTTAGGTTATATTGTGACTATTAAGAGTAAACTTCCTATTGGTTTCGTCTAGCAAACTTGTTGTTAAAGAGATCAATTAACATTAGATAATCTTCTAAATCGTTGGAGATTACGAAAAGATTTAATATTCGATTTCATTATTATACCATTAAACGATTTAACGTGACTTTTTGTACGGCGGACCAATATTTTTACCCTTAACCTCGTATATAATTGTTGACTTAAAGATCGTGATATTCGGGTTTTGAAGGTTGAAATCGCATTGAGGTACGAATTATACGACTCGTCGTTTGAGAATTCCATTAATCTAAACTCTATTGCTTCATTCAGAAGGCCTTTCAAAGTTTAAATGATTCCTTGTACCCGGAATTTTATAACCAAGTCTTAATAATCCTTTTTTCCCCTGTTAACTCAAATAGTGTTGTAGATTCGACCCGGTATATATTTTTATCGCTAACGTTCCTCTTCTTTAATAGTAAGTCGCGCCCTTAACATTTCATCGATTTGTTGATTATAGTGTGAGAGGGGTTATATTAACTGACTAGCTTAGTGTTAAAATATTTATCGCTATAGTTATAATTAATAGCTTCTATATAGATTTCAACCTAATTTTTATAGAAAGTCGAAAAACTGTTAACAGTTTTAACAACTACTTTAGGGTTAACGATACTTACAATCTAGAATAGATCATACTATTTTCCTGACTCTCGCTACACAAAGACTTTACTTTGTGATGGTAAAGAAATCACGTCAAATTTTGGAAAGCCGGTTTTAGTGTTAGGGGTATTATTAAACTTAACGATGTGTCTATTCCTTACATTATTCTTTTAGAGACTCTCCGTACATTGCAACCCCTTTTTAGCTACTTGATAATATTAGATATTTAATTGTTAAGCTAGAATATAATTCAAAAACCAGTAAAGTTGGTATTGAGTCTTTAGGGTTTACAATATTATTCAAAACATTTACCACTATCTAAAGACGTGCCTCCTAATTCATGAGATTTTCAATTTCCAACGTAAAGATATCTTTTGCCTTACTAAGTAGTAATTATGCCTTTTCTATCGTTTAAATACTTTATTGGGCTTTAATAATTACTTATTTACACTGGATTCCCATTATCTTTGCATTTGTTTGAAACTCCACCATCGTAAAGTTAGTATTGATATAGTAATCTATGACGTTTATTGGGCCTAAGTACGTGTTAATTACAACATTCTTAACATTTCCAACGTATTCTTTATCGATAGGGACTTATGTAATTTGACTCCGCGAAAAGAGGTTGCGGAGTTAATAATGCCAAGAATAAGTTTATTGTCCAAATAAAATACATCGAAGAAAATCTCGCAATTAAAATCTCTATCGTTTTTCAGTGTAAACTTAAATATTGGGGGGGTTTAAGAATGCGTTCGACAATAGTGATATAACTTTTCAATAACATTTAAAATGAATTATTTCATATTTTTATAATCTATGGATTGAAGAACTTCGTATAATTTATCGACGGTTAGGTAATTGAAACGCTGGTATAATGAATGTATTTTTAACTTTATCAGGTTTATTCCCGTTGTCTTTAAGCCTTAACAGTGGAATTAAAGATACTTTTACTTGAAGGTGAAAGGGAACTTCCAACCGTTTTTAATACATTCGTTAGCGTTGATGTCAACGTTAATGTCGAAAATCATTATGTCTTCCAAGTAAAAGAGGAATGCGGTATGTGACTTGAGGATGTGGAATGTTATCAGTCTGATAACAGTTTCAATAATCGTTGTTTTTAGTAACGATAGTTGTTCACCAGGAACGATGCTAACTTTAGCTTTGTCAGTATCCTAACAATTGATGTTTGTAATAGTGATGCTTTTTTTTTTGGCAATTACATTTACTAAGAATAGCCTCATGTTAAGGACCTTGCTGGACTCATATATAATATAATACCCTGAAATATATAGTCCGCGTAACGATTGCGAAAGTTAAAGATATTTGAAGGGTTATATACTTAATCAGGGTAAATGTAAAGGTTTTCGCCACTTCAAAGGTATAGAAAATCGTAGTTAGCTAGTTATTAGGCTGTGATAGGAGTAATATCTTTATGTTACGTAACTTACTGAGGTATATAGTTATTATTAACAACATTTTCATTCGTACAGTTTGTAATTGCGCTTAGGTAGTCTTGTTTAGAAATAATAGGGTATTGAATATAATACATTAACTATTATTTATAACACTTAGTTGAAGGGTAGAAAGTTAATTAATAATCAGGTTTTCTATAAATTGAACACCCATTACTACTATCACAACCATAATTTTTGTAGCTCTTTTTTAGAAAATTACCTTCATTGTTAACGTTTATATTTTTGTAGCTTTTAGTTTGAAAAATTAGACCAGATTTCAAATGTTGAGGTCCTCTGTATCCATAATTAATATAGTATATCATTACGCGGGTGTTATAACCCAAGAACATTGGAGGGTCAGAAAATAGGCCAGTATGGGGCTAAGCCACTAAGAACCTAATGTCCAACACATTAGGTGGGGATATCTCTTATGTCAGCAACATTAGGGTTAGGGTTACGCACTAAGGATCATTGAGATCATGTTTCGATTCAACATGATCTAGCACTGAAGGCGTATGAAGGATTAAGGATATAAGGACACGGTCAGCACCACATAGATAGTATTTCCTTCATAGCTCTTCAGTTGTAAATCTAAGTATTCAGTCTCAGTATATTCTGAATAGCCTCACGGCTTTTGATCATTACTTGCACGGTTGCGATATTGTTCACTCAGTACCTCTGCTATCTTTTTAATAACATAAACCCCCTGACACCTTCTATATACTCACGGGTATTTAGTGTGATCATTACAGCGGGGTTCTTATCCCAATCGCTAACGTCATTAGTTTTAGGATATATATAGACCTAATTCGGCGTACGAGTTATTATAGTTGTAAACAAGGACCCTAGTTGGTTAAAAAAGCATTTATAGGTGGTATTTAGGAGTTATAAAGCGTATTTAAACTCGGTTATTCCAGTAACGGCTGCTTGTATCTATTCGCAAAATATAGCTTCGCTAACTTAGGCTTTTTCTTTAGCTTTTTGATATAACATTAACTTATTAAGTATTTGGTTAAAATTTTCCATTAGTGTTTCCTCTATTTTTATTATTATTATCGTCGTTTACCTTGTTATAGTTTAATCTGTGTAGTATTATGTAAAGTTGACGTCGTATTCGAAGTGTTTTTTTCGGAAAGTCTTTCCTTTCGTAAGAAAATTTAGCTAGTAATTTTTGGCGTGACCTGTATGGATTCAAGCAAATAATAAGTGAAAACCAAAAAAAAGAACCTCCATTTATTTTCAAATGTTTAAAAAAGGTATTATATTTGTATTAAGTCGCTTGTAAAGCTTCCCATTATACTTTTTTATATCGTTTTAAATATTTTTAAAATACTTGAAAAGCTTATAGTTAATATTGACCATTCTAACAAGTTTGGAAAAAAGGTTACAATAGTCTTCCTAGTCGTTGATAGTGTTTCCTAATCCTTTCGAATAATGGTAGTGGAGGTAATTACTAGTCGTTTAGTTTGAGCTGTCAAGTTCTGTAGTAAAACCTGTAGTAGGCTTATGCATATAGGTGTACCTGCCGTGAAAAGTTTCGTTTTAAGGAATTTAATAATTTGGAATTTTTTTCGATGATTAGAAAGGAAATTTTCAAAGATAAGGGGAACTTGCCGATTGTAGGAAAAGTTTTGATGGATTTGATGATCTTTTTTAATTGACCGGTAAATAGCGTCGACGTCCATTCATCTTGCCGCGTTGGTAACTATTGTTTTACGCGCTCTACTGCCGCAAAAGATGTACTCTATGTTATTGCGTAAAGATGATAGGCTTTCAAACAAATTAACAGGTTTTTTATTGTCGGTGCATAAAAAATTGGTATTAGCAGAGAGCTTAAAAGTTTGATTTAATTATAAATTAGAGGTTGGCTCCTTAAAACGTGTATAAGAACGTTAAAAATCTTTAATATCCATTGATTTTCTCTATAGGTTTCAAATATCAGGATCTTAGGGGTATTTTTTAAGTTAATATAATTCAAAAAGAGTTCGCGACAGTTAATTAAGTTTTTATTCGATATGTAAACTCCTCGTCTTTCAAGTTCTGACTTTATTTTATATTTAATACTTTTCTAAATTCTTGTCTATATATTAATAATCTAGTCATCAAACAACTTACAATAAATTTGAATAGGGCGAGCGTTACGCTTAAGGTTTTTACCACTATCCTGGTCGAAAATGTCATAACCAACGAAATTAACTTAATGCATTTTGGTTAAATTTTAGTTAATATTTATCCCTCAAAGGTTTTCATCGTAGTACTCGGAAATAAAGGGTTAGAAGGTTTCAATTAACTTTATGAGTTCTTAATTGTATGTTATCTTGACGGTTTAGCTGGCGTAGAAAATGGTGGTTAATGGACTTGACGATTATGGAGCATAGAAACTTAACTATTTAAGGTAATGTTACGAAACATGAGTTTCTTAACGCTACTTGTCGATTCTTGGTGTTTTCGCCCAAAGTACCAATCTTGATATATTTAATTAATGATTGTGACGTAAGTGAGGGAAAAAGAATGGTAATAAGAGAAAACTTGATGTAAAGAGCAAGATTTGGTGTAGGAATTAGAGCTTGTAGTTGTTTGTTATTATTGGTTATGACTGAAAATTATAAGCTATAGGACTTGTTCGTTTTTTTTATTGTACTATCAACAGGCAGTTCCCACTATATAGCCAGTATGGTGTGGCCCTCGCTAATATTAGAGGTACATATGCCAGTGGAAAGGCTCGTAACTTAAGTATTCCTACCCTATAACAACCACCCTATTCAAAATTTCCTATTTCCAAGTTATACGGTACAATCCGTTGGTTTAACTATTACAAATAAAAGCCTTGTACCCAATTGAAATAAATATAAAAAGTTGAAACCCTAATGTCATACACTTGTGGTTAGTTTTTGAGTAATATGGTAAACGAATATATTGAATACCAATGTAGTCTTATATTCAACCATATTGGGTTTTACTGTGTGCCAAAAAATTAAAGAGTTTGGCAAATATAGACTATATCTGTATAAACTTGTCCATGTGCCACGTAAAAAAGAGCAAACACTATTAGGTGTTTCGAAAAAGTTTACATCCAATATAATTGTAAAATAAGGTCAATTACCATATCTTCATAACCTTTGTTTATAAAACTAAATTATCAAACCTTTACCAGAAATCGAACCTTAAGCCATCTTTTCAAATAAGTCCTTAAGATACCTTATAATTTAGAGACTCGTAAGGGCATGAAAACTGTAGTCTTGGTCGGGTCATATTATACAGCCATCTTAGTCTCCGTTCGACGCCTATTTGTATCGAAGATCTGATAGCTCTAAAAAAGTAAATGGCTTATAAAACACATATACGTTGGAAAAAAGCCCACAGCAAGTAGCCCGTTTGCGAGTAACCCTTTTTCTATAAGCTATAAACACAAGGAGAGTAAAAGAACGTAAAATAGGGTATATTAATAAGCGGTTATTGTGCCAAGAAAAGTCTTCTGTAGATAGCTAAAGAAATGTATCCAAAGTATAGTCGAGGGCGAAAGTCCCGCTGAATGGGCGGAGTACTGGTATAGGTGGTAACAGCTTATGTGTTGATAAATAAATAGATAAGTAGAGCCGTCATATATGAGCGCGCATAATAAATGTCTTTTCTGAAGACTTCAAAGCGTAAAAGAAACCAAACTTTAGTTATATCGCAGTGTAAGTCTAAGTCTAAAAGGCTACGTTGACACAAGTAATAAGGGATGGAATTGTTGTTTGTAAAGGCTGTTTTCTGGATGCACTACTGTGCGAGTGGTGCGCCAGGCCGATGACAATCTTCATAGCCAAAAAGGGGTCGCCAGAAAATATTTAGGTGGTGATGGAGTCGATTAGTCATGTTATGGTGAAATAGGGAGCATGTGAAGTGATAGTATTAAAAACGACTGAACTTGAAATTTTTTCTCGAAAGTAGGTACTGTTAGAGTTTACAGTATAAGCCCCCTACGTTCCTTAACAGGGTGGTCCGTGCATCCATGCCAAGAAAGTTGATATAAGGTTAAAGATAACTTAGTTGTTTTTACAGTAGTAGCACCCGCAGTAGTACTAACTTAACTGTTTGCCAACTTGGCGATCTTTAAGACTTTTAATGATCAGTCTCAACGTTTGTTTTTAAGAAAGATCTGGTAAGGATTTCTTGGTGGTTTCAATATCGATACCATCGCTACTTTTAAATTACCGTAAAGACTAACGCAATTCGAAATTCTTCTTTACTAACTGCTGTAAAGATTAACATAGTAGTAAACAAATTCTACCAAAACCGTTCCTCGACCCAAACTTTTAACGTAAAACGTAACCAGAAAGTAGCTTTTTCTTCTACTAAAGAAATATATACTTAACCTAATAAGTACTAATTAGTATTAATAGAACTTTAGATGTTATAAAGTTATTAATTCGAATTAGTTGAAGTGACAGTAGTATTATGTGGTCAAATGGTGAATATATTGTTTTAAATTTGGCAGACTGCTAGCCAATCTGCATAGTAATTTATATGATCAATTTCTTGGCCCATACCCTAGTGTAAAGTGGGTATATACTGTACTTAAACTTACAGTACACCCTCAAAACAAAACATTCAACTTGCAGTTATTATAGTAAACTATACTGCAAGTAAATTTAACTTGCTACATTTAAATTACTACTATTATAACAACAACCAAATATATGCACTTACTAACTAATATTAAAACATTTCTAATATAATTATTGACAGCTATGTGATATATAAACCAATTACAATTCAATAATGAATTATACAAAGTGTTGGTAGAGCTTTAGACGTTGAAACGTTATCGATTCGATTGATCGAAGTAACAGTAGTATTGCAATGGTCAAGTGGTGGATGTATTGTTCTAGGTTTGGCAGACCGCTAGCTGATTTGCAAAGTAATTTGTATGGCTAATTGCTTGGTCCATACTTTAGTCTGAAGTAAGTGCATACTGTATTCAACTTACAGTCAATACAGTAGACCCACAAATAATACGCTTATCTTGCAGTCAGTATAATCAACTTTACTGTAAGTAAAGTTGACTTACTACACTGCAATTACTACTGTTCAAACATAAAGGGTAGTTAATTATAGCAAATACCTATACCAAAGATATGATACCACCAATAATAGGGAGAAACAGAATATAAATTAATAATGTAATATAAAGTTTATCAGATATTGTTAATATTATAAGCAATTTTTTCGTGTCAATAGTTACTTTCGAACGAATCGTTATGTCTTATATGATAAATTCGATGAAAAAAATATTATCATAAATTATCGGTTTGAATAAATGTTCTATTTATCGCTTTGAATGTATTCGAGTTAGGTTTTCAATATTTGTGTCATTGTATCATTTTTAATAAATTCCATTACCATCGTATTTATAGACCCTATACGTTTACGCTATTTTTTTTATTTTTTTTTTAGTTTTTATTTACCTATTTATGTGCGTCAGACGATTTCGAGTCTATATATACGAGTTATTTATTCTCGTCACATTAAATTACGATCTAACAGCTATTTAAAAGTAATTTATGATATTTTTTTCGTTACGTCGATGTTAAATTAAATCGGTTTTTAAAACGGTGTAAAAATATTCGGATTAAAATAAAGTTTTTTGATCGAAAGTATTTATTTTACATTCCTTTTACATAATAATACAAAATTCAACCAGAAAAACTTAAGTTTTTTCTTCTTGGCTTGGTTTACTCAATGTATTATTTACGACTATAATGTTCTAGGGTGTAAACTTTAAGATTGTAAAACTTGAAGATAAGTAGAACCAGCTTTTTGCAAATAGATAGTTTTTATTCTGTGTTTTCAATGCAAACATATAGGTTTATCCGATTTAATGTTCTACTAATACATCATTAGGCGGTCATTAAAGGCATAAAATTAATTATTTCCTTACCTTTCCCCTTATTTTTACTAATTTATCAATATTTTCGCGAATATATTACCTTTTTTCATGAGTATATTAGCTTTCAATATCGATTTACATATGCTATACATCAGCTTCCGGTATTATAAAATTTATAAATATAATATTTTAAATTAATTTATATTAAATACAGAATAAAATTTCTGAAATTTAATTTCATTTACTCATTCGTTTTCGCGTTCACCTTAATTTACTCATATTTCAAATAACGACTTATATATATCCGCGTTTTTTTCTTTTCCCATCTTTAATTACTCGAAATTCAGTCGTCTTACAAATACGAAATCTTATCTTCGATCTTACATCAACTTTCTTGGTATTGGTTTATGGACCACCCTGTTAAGGAGGGTAGGGTACCTACACTGTAAACCTTAATAGTGCCCACTTCCAAAAAAAAAATTCAGGTTAAGCCGTTCTTAATACCATTACTTTACATGCATTCTATTTTACTACAACATTACTAATCGGATTTATCACTATTTGAATCTTTTTCGGCGACCCATTTTTGGCCATAAAGATTGTCATCGGCTCGAAGTACTACCTGCGTCGCGGTGTATCCGAAGAATAGCTCTCACAACCAACGATTTCGTTCCTTATTACTTGTGCTAACGTAGCTCGTTAGACTTGGATTTACACTGTAATTACAATGCAAGTTTGATTTCTTTTACGCTTTAAGGTCTTAAAAAAGACCTTTATTATAAGCGCTCGCACTTGATGACTCTATTTATTCATTTATCTTTGAGCCCTTACCACCTATACCGGCGCTCTACCCGCTTAGCGGGGATTTCTACTTTACTTTAGATACCTTTCTTTGGCTATCTACAGAAGACTTTTCACGGCACATCACCCGCTTAGTGGTGTACCCTATTACGATTTTTTTACACTTCTTAGGCTTGCGATTCGTGGTAAAAAGGTGGCTTGGGTTGTAAAGTATATTTTTCTCCCGAGTTGTAGAGTATATCTCCCTCATTTCCATAAGATTTCAACTAAGATATATATGTTTCATACGCACTTTACTCTTTTAGAGTTATCAGATACTCGATGCTAGTAGGCGTCGAGTGGGGACTGAGATGGCCGCATAACACGATTCGACCAAGGCTGCAGTTTTTACGCCCGTTGTTACGGGTCTCTAAATTTTGGGGTACTTTCAGATCTTAATCGAAAGGTTAGCTCAAGGTTCCATTTTTGGTTTAAGGTTTACTCTTTGTCTTTATACTTTTTCGTTATTTAAATGAATGTTGTAAAAAGTATTAATTTTTTTTTACAAGTATATTGGGTCTTAATTCTTTTCGAAACACCTCATAGTATGTTCCCTTTTTTACGTAACACGTAGACAAACTTATATAAATATGATTTATATTTGTAGTTTGTACTAAGTTTGTAGTACGTAGTAAGTATTAATATGGTTAATTATAAAGCCTTAACGGCATTTAATACATACATATAACACATTGCCCGAAAATTGACCATAGGTGTATAGGACTATGTTTTTAACCTTATATATTTGTTTAGTTGGAGATATAACTTTTAATGGTTTATTCAACGGATTGTACGGTATAATTTGGAAGTAACAGGAATTTTAGAATAGGGTGGTTGTTGTAGGTAGGAATACTTGAGTTGCGAGCATTCTTGTTGGTATATATATTCATTTCATATTAGCGAGGGTCACAATATACTAGATATATAGTGGTCATTGCCCGTTTATAGTAAATCTCGAAAAAAGTATACGAAATCTCGTATCTCATACAACTTAACCTATTATTACATAGAATAAGAGTAATTATAAAACTTATAATATAATTTAAATATGTTTCCATAATTAAACTTTATCCATTTATTGGTTTACTTTAGCTGTAACAATTGGTTATATATTTTACTTCGTTATTTATACGTATTACATATACAATTTTCTCGTAGATTCAGATTGGTTATTTGAAAATGAATTAAAGATGTTTTTAAAACTAGGTTTAATATAAACCAAAATTCTGAAAAATATTAAAAATATTCTCACAGTTTTTTTTTCATATCCATCAATTTATTTATTCTTATATTTATCTCATTTCTATATATCTTCAACTCAGAATATTTTATGAAGTATTGTTCAATATTATTTTGTTAGTTTTCCTATTCAAAACCAGAATTATTATTATAACCCAGTATTACCGTTATTAACATCAGCTGTGGATATTACTTTATATCCTTATATATAGTATACGTAGGCCAAGTAGTAGTGCACTGTATTGCAGGGTACACGATAAAGTGTCACACTGCAAGCTATACTCTTGCAAGACGCAAAGTATATCATGTATGGATCGGTCTAGAATGACTATTCCAAACAGATGGCAATGCGTGGATCGGTCTAGAAGGACTATTCCAGAGTGATACGCTTTGGGTGGAGGACTTATAAGCCCTCACCTGTGGCGTACACCTCTGAATGCTTTTTATTAACTTATTATTATTTTACTTTATATTAAAATTTCCAATTATTCTGATTACTTTTTTAAGACCTTGTGTTTACGTAAATATTATAGGCTCAAGACCTTACCAATAATAATAAATAGTCGACTCGGTCGACTATAAATAGCTTAGGAAAGAATAAACAGATATACATTAAAATACCTATAATGGGATGTTGTAGCGGTCTTAACTATTTGTATTTTAACACTTCGTTTTTACAATAATTATACATCGATGTGTACAAAGACTATAAAAATTAAGGAACTTTAAAAAAGAAAACTTTAATACGCTATTATTAACCCTTGTTTGGCGCTTTAACATACCCGGGCACTTTTTGGAAAGCGTTCTATTACGCATTAGGTCACGCAAATTATCAAGTTTCGAAACCCTTTGTTAGGACCCATCCAATTTTCGACAATTTATACCAATCATCTTACCAAGATTGGTTACATACAAATATTTAAACCCACCACTTTAACAACATCGGTTACATATTAAGCAACCAAACCGATTACTTTACTAAGTTCGGTTACGACATATCAATTCGAACCGAATACCAAATACCGGATTATATAACGTACCTCCCCACAATCACACCCCTTATTTTCCTTATTCGCTTTATAATTCCTTTTCCCTGTTCGCTTTTCCTTGTTCGCCTTACGTATTTTAAATTGAGTTTTTATAACGTTTAAGTTTTCCTAGCCGTTTGGCTAATATAGAGTTACTAAGTACTAATAAAACCAATTTAAGACGTTCAATTGGTTTATAATTACGTTTTAATTATCGTTTAAAATTCATTTACGTTATTAAATATTAGTAAGTATTATTTTAATTACTTTATATTTGTTATTTGTAGAAAGTATTGCCCTAAATGTTAAAACCCAAACGTATTCAAAACCTTACCATGGCTTGGAGTTACTAAATCAAACCGCTTTAATATACCTAATATATATAAAAACCACCCTATAACACTTATAGTTATAGCCACAAGACCAATATTACTGGAGAAAGCTAACGCTAACTTCGACCTCCTAGTCGAAAATATGGGAATTAAAAAGGCTATAATATATGAAATCAATCTAGGCCTTTAGAATAACACCATCGATTCGCCAGTTAAAGATCTCGACATATACACGGTAAATACATACATTGTGGCTGTCATATTCCGCTATTATAAAGAGAAAGCCTAAAAACCTAATTCGTTAAATGATTTTTATAAAAACTTTTCAAATTGGATGTTGGATATATAATATATAATGAATATTGCCATTGCCAAAGCCTTACAGGTCCAACTACAAATTAAAGGCATTAATACTACAAGAGGTAGGAATACCCGCCTTACAAAAACCCTATTAAAAACAATACAACTTATCGACTTATGAGATTAAAAAGATAAAAACTTGTACTTAACAGAATTTGTAAAAGGATACTACCTTACGAAACAGAAAAAAATATTATTGGAATAATAAGAACAAGGTACAAAACGACCTAATATTATATTTATACCCTAAGGCAAAAACAAAGACCCCGAAGGAAAAAACCGACCATAATCTTTATTTACTATACAAATATAATATACCTTTACTCCGGTAAATACTTTAAAACAAAACCGAATACGAAACCACTTTACGAATTCTGGAAATAATTCGATCGGCTATGGTGAGAGCGGCTGAAATACCAAAAACAACTCGATGGACCATAAAAGGATCGGCTAGGATACAAAAAACAACCCGAACCTAAATTTAACGAGCGGCGCAAAACGATAATACGTACCCTACGGACCGATACTTATAAACTACGACCCTTATCGTGACCTCCTACTACATTGTTTTCCCATGGATAAAAGCGACCTTATAAAGTTACTTAACTTTACTAAGTTATGATATAAAGATAAAAATTATAGCGGTAAGTTGTACGAAATACTTAATTATAAAATACGTGTTATGATTAATACGTATAAAAAACTAAATATTAAATTATCCTAATTTTATATTATTTTACCCGGTATACTTTTTGAATAAGTTAAAGAATAGTATATATACCACTTTACGTAAAGGGATATATTTACAAAGTATTATAACCTATTAAAATCTTATTTCTATACGGAAATTAATTTTGAACTTTATAATAAAAATCAAACCGGTATAATATAGGAATTCGGAAAAAAAAAAAAAACCTCGATAGAAAGTTATAGGAAATCTCTACCGCTTTATTAAAAAAAGTTCCGAAAGTGTTGGACAGCTTTTGAACCGGAATATAAAGGCGACAAATTGTTTATTTAAATAATAATAAAGGCTTGCAGTAGAAACCCGAATTTCGACCTTACATTTTTTAAACCGGAAAAGGATTTAAAGGCTTTTTTTGTAAACCTTATAATATGGTCAAAACCTTTATACGTCGATAAACAAGCCTTGAATTAATATTCATAGCTAATAAGATTAAAATCAACGCCTAAATTACTAAATTAAACGTCGCTGAGACGATCTACCATGTTTTTGACTAGAGGTTTAAGATTTACTTGAGGTAAAACGAACGCCTAAAGTATAGGTATTAAAAAGAAAATACTGGCAATGAAAAATGAAGACAATCGTTCGGAAATAAGATCGTTCGGAAATGGAAAAAACGTACCGAAACCATAGTAATACTTACGAAAATATATACAAAGCCTTATAGGTTTATAAAACCAATGTATCGTATACGGTAAAGCTAGTTACTAGTTTACAAACCACCCCGTTTATAAGAAAATTCGGATTAAACGAAAATTTTAAACCTAGTCAAGTTTTAAAGATCGAATAAAAACTAATTTTACAATATACATAGCCGAATACAAAGGCATAGGTAACGAATTCGACGTATACCTTTACGAAGATATATCTGGAAAAGACGACTTTAAATAAAACGATGTTTACCTATTAACCTACGACGATAAAAACGTTTAACGTATCTTTTCCAGATTGTAAATGCCTTCTTTTTATATATTAGAGGCCTAGATAACGTAAACAAAGTATTTAACATTGATATAAAGTTATAATTTACCCTTTTTGACAGACACGAAACCAGGTTTAAGGGTATTATACCTAATATTAATGTAACCAAAACCTCGATAGCTGGAAAGCGGTAATTTAACATACTTACGGCGAAATTTCCGAAGTTTCGGTTAAACCGAATAAGAAAATACCGAAAGGTCCTATTTAGTAAAGGTAAAGCGATATCGTTATAAACAGTCGTTATAAATACGCGTTTCGAATCGACTAAATTTTATATAATAGATTTAAAAACACGATTTCTGCATTTATTAACTAATATAAACAAACTCGGAATCAAGGTCTGGAATAGGACTAATTGGTTTGTCTGCGCCTTAAATAGCGTATCTATTGAAATAGTATTACATGCAATGAAGTAAGTCGACTTTACTTACAGTAACGTTAACCGTACTGCAAGTGTATTGCTTTGTGCGGACTTACTGCATTGTATGTAAGTCGAGTACAGTACGCTGCACTTCACTCTGGGGAACGGGGCAAGCAATTGTCCATACAAATTACAGTGTAGACCAGCTAGCAGTCTGCCAAACCTAGAACAATACATCCATTATCTGACTACTGCAATACTACTATTACTTCGACCAATCGAATCGACAACGTTACAACGTCTAAAGTCTACCAACACTGATTAGTGCTTACTTACTAAGTTGAACACAGATAATATAAGTAAAAGAAAAAGCTACTTTCCGGTTACGCTTTGCGTTTATCGTTAGTGTAGAGGAAAGATTTTTGCAAGGGGCCTCTATTAGTACTGCGATAGTTTTCCAATGGCAGGAAAACAGAAAAGAATTTTGGGTTGCGTTAGTTTTCCAACAGCAATCTGAAAGTAAGCGACGGTATCGCTATCGAAAAACACTAAGAAATCTTTATTAATCATTTTTAAAGACGTTGAGATTAACTATCAAAAGTCTTAACATTCAGTAGGATTGGCAAACGGCTAAGTAAGTACTATTACGGGTGTTACTATTACAGAAAAACGACTAACTCCCACGGCCTACAACAAATAACCTTCGACTTTTACCACCACTACCGACTTTCGCCCTTACCCTTTATACCAAACCTTTACCCTACTTTACTCTTTTTCACTCCCCACGTCATACCAATCGTCAAGTTCACTTCTTTAAGCGAAAAAACCAAGCCACGCCAAGAAAGCCACGTTACGCGACCTCTCGCCAAGTCGCTAAGCTCCTATATAACTTTATACTAAGTTACCAAGTCGCGAGTTCCCACACGACTTTACGCCAAAATACCAAGCTCCTACGCCCAAAATCACCAAGTTTTTGTCCTACAAGCCTATTAAAATATATACCCCCAGCGCTTAATTTGAGGCTATCACCAACCCCACTAAGAAGTAATTAAAGTGCTCGAAACTATTTTTTCCAAGTTTTACGACGAATAACTCTGAACTATGGACGTTAACAAAACTTTTGATAAAGCTTACCTAACCAACTACGTTGGCCAGTACATCATCGAGTTTAACGCCGGTAAAAAGTTTGATCGCAGCGCTGACGCTTTCTAAGACTTTCGCGAATTCTTTCAACCACTAAATACAAAATATGTAAAAGACGATCTAACTTCACGTTAAGGCTAAGTTAAGGATAAAAGTTAAAGGGCATAGGATTTACATACCAGATAAGGCTTTAAAAGAAATAGCAAAATCCTTTTTTAAGCTAGCCCAGATTAAGGAATACATATAAAACCCTCGAGGTAAGGGCAAAGCCGTTAAGGAACCTTAACGCCCATATACCCGCTTTAGGAGATCTCTTTTACACCCTTAAATAAGTTAAACTTCTTCGTGTGCTAATAATAAGGAACCTGTTAATATACTCGGCAGTTTAGTACCGTTACGAAATAACATGGAGTATGCTTTTAGCGGTAGTAAGGTACGTAAAGTAGCGGCTACCCACGCGGCTAGAGGTATTGATGTTGACGCTTTACACCAGTCAATTAAGAAAGATCATTAGGCCTTCTAAAACGCTCAAGTACCCATCGATTCTTATCAGAAATATAATCTCTAAGCACTCCAAAAACCCTCTCCCTTCAAACTTGCCTACGCACAAAAACTAACTACAGGTTCTACCACAGGACTTTACCCCTCATACCAAGCGATTAGAAATTACCATTAATACCGTGCTTAGAAAACTTTAAGGTTTAAACTAATAAGAAGTACCAATAAATTTGGAATAACTATCGTGATCTTCCCCTAAAATCTGTTAAGATAATTGATATCAATTATAAATTAATAAGAAGCTTCACTAAAATCTAGGATAACATAGAAAAGTATAACAAAAAGCCCTATAACCTTTTCAACATTAAGATGATGTTATTTCTAAATATCTGTAAATGGATAAATATCCCACCTTCTGGTTTTACGCACTGTTTCCTAAAATTCTTATAAGTCACGCTAAAAAATATTACTTAACCTTACTAAAGAATATCACCACGTTTCGCGAGATTTACGATAGCATAAAAGGACACTTTAAATACGACGTCCACATTACGTAATACTATATAAATTAGTCTACTACATGGTAAACTACAATAATGACAAAAAAAAAAAGAGGAAAAATTACCAATGGATATTTTCAATTAAATGCTTAATAAATTGATAATGTGTTAAAAAACAGTGGAAAAGGCTTAATCTGGTAAATCCACACTTCTTAAGCAGGTACGAGTGGCAATAACAGGTATTAGTAAGTTCGAATACGCCTTACAACGCCTAAATACCACTTATAAAGGCTTTTTTAGCCAATTACGTTCCTCGTTTTCCACCGTAATAACACGTATATTAAACTCTCTCGGTATTTATTCCGAAGCCGGTAACTTCCTTAACGTGGATAAGGAAGATTTTGCGGTAATTAATTAAGTTGACCGTAAGTATAAGCGCCTATTACGCCTAAGATTAGGCTTATCGACCTCGGCCACAAATTAAAGACAGCACTCACATTAATTCTAACAAGATTTAAACGGACCTATTAACCGTAAACACTATCCACGTAATAGTAGTAAGAGATATTAAATTTGTAATAAGGCTGACTACTAATTTACTCGCCACCCTTCCACTGAGCGTAATAATATAAAAGTAACGTATTACATTTTGTACTCTATTACCTCGAAATAATGTTATTCGGATTAAGTCGTAAATACTAAAGATGATAAGTCAATTAATGTCGTTAACGCTTTTAAATAGATTAAGTGGTATGAAAATACTGCTTTTGGTATAGCGATCTAGTAATTAGCCAACTATACCTTTCTATACCATTTGGATAGTAAAAATCCTTTCCTTTACCCTAATTATACTCCTAACCCCTTACATACCTTTAACTTTCGCAATCGTTATGTGGATTACGCGTTTTAAGGTATTATACCAGACATTATAGAGGTAGAGTATTTAATAGAAGGCTATTTGCAGTATATAGCACTACGAAGGGAAAATACTATATTTACTAAGATTTATTATTACAATGCTAGTAAAGCTAAAGTTAGCTTAGGCTTAGGCGAATAACTATCGTTAATAAAGACAAAGGTAATTTAAACTGTTATGAGAACGATTAAGTTTTATATCTTTAAATCCTCTACCCCCTTTTCAATTTACTTAAAAGATATAGAAACTTTCGACGTTAACGTTAATATTAATGTAAACGAACTGGTTAAAAACGACTAAAAGTTTTTACTCGCCTTTAAGTAGGAGTACCTATGATTTTACCCTTAGAGCCCGGAAGTAGTGGTATTAAACCTAAAAGAGTCGAAGATATGTTAATTATACCGGCGTTTCAATTATCCAACTATTAATAAGCTATATAAAGTTTTGAAGTTCATAAAGCATAACGATATGGAATACTTTACCCTCATAGTCATTAAAAAACTATACTACTACTATTAAACGTATGCTCAAGCTCCTCGAAGATTTAAATTTACACTAAAAATGATAAGGTCTTTAATTACAAAATCTTTGTTAATTTATTCTATTTAAATAACAAACTTATTCTTTACGTTGTTAATTTTGCAACCTCTTTTGACCAAGTTAAGTTTTTGAAGACTTTTTCGACAAAGGATACGTGGGAAATGTTAAGGATACTATGGATTAACACGTAGCTAGGTACACTTAACATCGTCGTTTACAATATTGGTACCAACTTTACGACGACGGAATTTCAGGAAAATACGAAGATAATAGGTATTCAGTGTAAATAGGTACCTGTAAAAACCTACTAAAGCATTAGGAAGGTTAAAAAGGCATACGAATTACTTCGCCGAACGTATAATATCTTCACGTTAAAGATTGGAAGCTTTATGGATCCGGAGGCATACCTACAAATGGTAGTAAAAGGCCTTAATGACACCGTAGGCCCTAATAGCTTAATGCCAACGATTCTAATCTTCAAAGCGTACCTACACCTGACGAGTAAAAATCTCCGCCTTCGGAAAGTACTCAGAAACATATTACGGTATATAGAAAAGCCTTAAAGGAACTACTAAGAGAATTAGCACACCGCCAAATTAATAACGCTTTTAATACCAAAAACGATCCTTTAACGATCAACGTATTTACTTTGCAGTTACAAAGTAAAGTCCTCATATGGCGGGAGCAAGGAGAATGGGAAGAACCATACAAAATATTAAGTATTACAAACTCTAAAGTAGCTATTAAAACTACTAATGGCTTTGTATCCTTTTAAACCACGTAGGTCAAGCCTTATATCAGAGGTATTAAAGATAAAAACCCTTAAGACTCTTAAACAAAGCAACCGAACTAATACGAACCTTCTCCACCTATTATTAATAAGTCAATGAAATACGGCTAGCGTAAACGAATCCAAAAAAATAAAAATAAAATAACGTTAAAAAAGAGAAATATATACCAGGTCGCATTTACAATACTGCTGAGGTAAGTAGAAAAGTTAAGGATAATAAAAACTTGGTAATAAAGCTCAAAGTATAAGGGATTATTAAAACTTTTAATGAACCTTTGAAAAAAAGCGACAAAGTCGAAATCGATGTCCTAATAATTCGAGGTGTTATATAATTTATATTGAAGACCGATTTTAACCTCTAAAACCCGAACATTACGATTTTCAAGTCGAGGATTATCCATGGAGTTAAAGGTAAAACCATGGGACGGTTATACGAAAAGTTACGACTAATCGCTTAAAGGTACGGCGATAAAGGTAAGGACTAGATCCTTACGTAATTACTAAATATTTTTAAAAAAATAGCTAACGTTTAATAATTACCTTAACAACAAGTTTACTAACTATATCTAAAGGCAAGTATACACTTAATAGTCGTAATATTACGTAAACATATATACAGTTAATAACGGACCTATAAAGGATTGTACTGTTAAAACTACCGCAAAAACTACGTGTTATTTACCTTTTAAAGAAGGTAATACAGTGTATGAAACTACTATACAGATGAGCTAAAGTAGGTGTCCACTGGTTTCTAACCTATCAATCTCACTTTAAATATCGTTTAACGATAAAGTTTTTAACATACGATCCGTATTTGTTGGTAACGTAAGAGAAAGACTTTGGTATAGTAGGTATGCAAATTAACGATACCCTTTTCGTTGAAACGGCTAGCTTTATAATACTAAAACAACAAGCGATCGAAAACTTGAAGTTCTAAAATTGTAAGCCGGTAACGACGTTAACTGAAAACAACCAACTTAACTTTAATGAATTGTTAATCCGCATACTTGGTATTAATTCCGGCCTTAGCTTTCGCTAAAAGGGCTAAGATACTATTTTAACCACAATTAATAAGAATAACGAGGCTAAAGCTTAACGGTACTTGGAATAGTATACTCGAGGCAGTTATATTACTACTTTTTACCAACCGGAAGCATCTTACGACCTATTTATCTCGGTCTAAGTATAAACGCCAACGGATAAGGACTTAAACTGGCTAAATAAGACGCTCGAATAGTAGGTGCGAAACCTGGATCGCGGGATTAATATGGTTCCAATCGATATATCAAGAGCAAAGGTAATAATCTTCATGGACGGGTCATTTACAAAGAACACTGACCTGTCTTTACAAATCGGCTTCTTAATAACTCTCGTCAATAAAGACAAGCAAGAAAACTAATCTAGTATCACCGGTAACTTGATCCACTAAACCTCCGTTAAATGTAAAAGGATTACACGAAACGTACTAACTTCGGAGGTTTACGGTATAATAATAGGCTTTAACGTAGGAATAAAGCTATGGGAAACCTGTAACCTTATTACCAGGCAACTAAAGATTCCTTCTATTTTGGTGGTAATCTATACCAACTTAAAAATTCTTTTCGAATACCTATCAAAGCTCGGAACCACTAGCGAAAAGCGTCTGATAATAGACGTAATAACACTCCTTTAAGCTTACGAAGGGAGGGAAATTAAAGAGTTCCGATGGATTAATAGCAAAGATAATCCTATAGATGTCATAACAAAAGCCATATTAAATAAAGCTCTGGAAAGGTTTGTTGATAGCAATAAGCTAACTATACGTATTGATGGATACGTTAACTAGTCACCCGAAAGGCCTAAATCAAGTGATGGCAAACTGAAAGGTTGCCAGAGAAGTAGAGGCTGCGATGATAACCTATTTAACTAGCACAGTTGAAGTAAAGACCTGAAAAAACCTGTGGCAGAAAAACTTTGTGTGGGAGTTGATAAATTTGAACCTCGAAACGGCGAATCAATCAAGGCCAAATGAGGTCAATTTAAATACAATTGGGTACAATACAATATGAAAGTCAACGGAAATTGACAGGAGTCTGACTAGTTAACAAGAAAGCAATTTAGTGTTAACCGGAAAATATTGGTTAGCCACACTGGCGTATGCGCACAAACTAAAAAGCCTCTAGTGTTGGAATAGTATTATATGCAATGCATTAGGTCAACTTTACTTATAGTAAAGTTGATCGTACTGTAATTGTATTGCTTTGTATAGACTTATCGCATTGAGTGTAAGTCAAGTGTAGTACGTTACACTTCACTTTAGGGTACGGGCCAAGCAATTGGCCATACAAATTACAATGCAGACCGGATAGCGGTCTGCCAAACCTAGAAAAATACATCCACAATCTGATTACTGCAATACTACTGTTATTTCAACCAATCGAATCGACAATGTTGCAGTGTCTAAGGCCTATCAATAGTATCCGTACCGTTTAGGCTTAAATTCGGCTATTTATAGTTTTTCCTGAAAATACATGCAATTAAAGTTGTTTACTTAACTTAGCCAGAATTACGAACTTTACACCGACGATTCGGATACCCAATTACTAAATGCCTTTTACGTTCATTTTACGTCGTAAGTTATATAAATATAGAGAAAAACGTATTTGAAGTTATGAATGTTTTTTATCATAAATGTTAAATTTATTTACAGGCCCAACAAGGGTTTAAATTCCGACTTTAAGATGATATAGACTTTAACTAAGAAGTAATTATTAATATTATATACCTAAATATCCAACCGGTCCTCTATATCATCGATACGGCTATATTATTTCAAGTTATTCAATTTACACAAAACGCTTTTACTACAGACTATTAGGACGTTTTGATTAATTATTAGTTAAACGTTTATTTTGGGCCTTTAACTAGGATTACGTACGATGTCAACACGGCTTTTAATTCTACCAAGTGGTGTATAAAGATTCGGATAACCGGCAACAAATATAATCAAATTCTAGTAAAAACCTGATAAGGTATTGAAAAGTGTAAACGATACAATAAACTATTTAAAAACGTATATAATATTAATGAAAGAATTAAAAGGTATTAATTTTAAAAATATATCTTTTAAATAGCGGTTAATGCCATTAATAACACTTTTAACCTAAGTAGGCATATCTCTACATTCCTTGTTTTTAGTGCCTACTCAAGGATTTAAACAAACTTTACCCTATTATTATCCACATTATAAAAGGAAAATAGTGTGGCTAAGGCTATGGCGGCCTTACGCTTACTGCAAGCAAAGGATGATATATCCAAAGTATTAGCTATAAGGAACGGTTTATGTAAAACTAACGTATTGAACCTAGTATAATAATTTAAGGTTTCAGTTTGAAAAACAAAGGATGAAAAAATTAGCTTTTAGAAGATTAAATGATTTAAAATTCATAATATATTTATTAACTTACTAAACTAAATAAGTTCTTTTCGTTCAATAATAGTACGAAAACATAAGAAAAAGGTAAAAAAAAACGACCCGAAACCGTAGAACAAATAAAACCGCCTACAAAACGTTACCATAAACGACGAATTCAAACCCAATTTAAATTTAGCCTTACCCTTAAGACGCGAATCCAACCTGACCACGTTAAACAAAACCGGCTTATTTATACCAAACCCGCCAAAACCTTGACGTCAAAAACTCTCCCGTAATTCAAAGACCAAAAAATGCCCTAAAATTTTTATTATGGAATCCTTTATTACGTAAAAAGAAATAAAGAATTATAAACTTAACCTAAAACTTCGTCACGAAAACATTATTACTACCTTAAGTACCTTATTCGTATAATTTACCCAAACGAAAATCTTAACTCTTATCAACTAAGGCGTATTTTATTTTAAACGTTTTAACCTAACCATTTACGACGCCTATAAAATCTTCCTAACCCACCTCGTCCACGAAATTAAAAATAAAACCGAAAAGCCTTACGAAAATACCCGCCTAGTTATAAAGGGATACAATAATAAAGGTAAAGAGGATATTATAACCTAATTACCTATATTACAACAGGCTAATTATCGCCTGATTTCTAAGTTTATTACCTCTTCTAACAGTTAATATAACTTATATATTAAACTTTGAGATATAACGTAAGCCTATACTTAATCTGAAAAACGATTTAAATAATGGATTCACGCCGATATTCCTAAAAACTTTAAATAATATTACCTATCCGGTACGATTTTACGTATTATAAAACCATTTTACGATTTCAAAGAACTAACTTTATTTTCGACTTATATTTATTAATATTAACAGCCCGTTTAAAGGGCTTTGTATTAATGGGTATATAGACGAACGGCATTTCAACGTTATATAATTCCTTTTTTTTTCGTATTTAAAAACGGAAACTTTTAAAAGCCGGTTCAAAAGTTAAACCTAAGACGTTTTTGATAAAAAATAACGTAATCGATTTTAATAGTATTACGATTACCCTTCGAAACGGCATTTTAAACCTTACGTTAAAGGAGAAATTAGATAAAATTACTTTAGTTATTTTAAATAACATAAAACAAGCCGACGAATACAAATATTAACGTGTATGTAGCGTTTAGGTTGCTTTTATAATACAATTAAAGGTAATATTTAACCTTTTTATCGTTGTATAATATTGAACCAAATCGATGGAGGATATATATAAAACGTTTAATAAAAGTTTTTTTATAAAAAACACATAATTTAAAACGCGGTTCACAATTTATATTATTAAATATACGTATTACAAAGCTATCTATTTTTACTAAAGACTTTTTTGCTAATAATAGCGATTATAACTTATAAATTGATTTCATTTCAGTTTTCGGTAACGAAATACGGGCCTAAAACGACTTTACGTTTCAAGGAAATATTATTTACTAAATCTTTACTAAGTATAAAATAATTATACAAAACTTATTAGCTTTTAAAATTTATAATACAATTAAAGACTTTAATTCGAGTATTATTATAACGATAAAGGTCCGAATAATTATTTCTAACCTTAATTTACGCCTTATTCTTTTTATTATATAAACTAACTTTTTTCGTTTTAAAAGTACCTGGTTAAATTAGGTATTATAAATAAAAAGCGGTTTATAATCGATATTATAACATTACGCGAATCGTACAAACAATGGGAAATCGAGTAAATTAAATAAATTAATAATAAATACAACCCGGTAAACGTAATAACAAAGGTTATATTAAATAGCGTACTAAAAACTTTTATATTTATTAGTACGTTATTTATTCGTGTTGTTCCAAAGGTTTTACAACCTTAATAGATTATCACGTTATACTTATTTTCGCCGACGTAAATCGGCTTATCGATACCTTTCGTATCGATTTACGATTTATCCTTATTTAAACGAATTATTTGCCCCAACCGCCGATTTTTTTTAATACGATTATTCAAGTCGATGTACGATTTTCTTTTTTATTTTAATTTTACGATATCGTAAAAATATAGATTACGTTCATTATTTTCAATTTTTTCTGTAAAAAGCTATTAAATTATTATATAATGTAGTGTATTATAACTGGGTATACCGGCCCAGTTCCGAGGGTATTTATTTACTATTACAAGAAAAGGGCGATGCCGTCACGTCTTTACCGTTTTCCTTATCATTTTTCTACTTTATATTAATGTTATTATTATTATTATTGCCAATAACGTTATTAACTTTAATGAGGATATGGCTTTGTATCTTATTAATTATATCCTTGGGTAAAAGTATAAGGGAGGGATTACCCTTTTGCGACGACGTACGATAACGTCGTTGAACTCGCCTATATAATATATATGTAGGCCTTGTTTTTAGGCGGCGACGGCGGATACCGCCTTTCTAATCCGCCGGTTAACATCTATTACTAATTAATATCGGCTTATTTTAGTTATTTACGACGATTTATGTTTCGAATCGTTTTCAACAGTATATTTTTACTAAATAAAGTTTTTAAAATTTAGGTAAAAATTATCAAAAAGCCGGCGGATATATAATACAGCGTCAGCTTACGGCCCTAAAATTACCAAAACAAGGGTGTATAAGTTACCAATTCGTTCGTAACGGTAATAATAAGCCGAATAGCTCCTAATTTCATAATAATCGTTAATAAACTTGCACGCAGTCGTAAACGCGATATATGATACGTAAAATGTATTATTATCGGCCTAAGTTTATGGACTTAGGTAAGCTATTTTAACGTTTAACGCATTAAAGAGGCTTTACGGCGTACTCTAACGATGCGAAATTTAAAGCAACGGAGAGAATACGCGTTATACACTTTATTTATAAAAAAAAAGAAGTTAAAAATTTATAAACAAAAGGATTGTGATATATATACCCTGGCGTAACTATGCCAAATTACGCTTACTATATAAAGAGGCTTTTACAGGTAATAAGGTTTTTACCCGTAAAAAAAGGGTAAGGTTTATAACCTTAGGAGCCCCTCGTTCCTCCCCTAAATTGGAGAAGGAGGAGGGAGAGAAGGGGGAGGAGGAAATTTGGGCGAAGGTAGTGGGGAGGGGTGAGGCGGAGGCGGCGACTAGGTTAGGCGGCGTGGCGGTGGTGGAACTAGACGGCGTGATGGCGGTAATGATAAGGCTTAGTAGTGTAGCAATGAGTGGGGTAATAGGGGTTAGCGGCGTGGCGGTAATAGAGGAGATATCGCCCGAGGAGGGTGGGCTACTATTGTTGGTAGTGGTAGTAGAGGTAGCAGTAGCGGTAGCGGCGGCGGCAGCGGCGCGCCGCCGCTTACGCATTAAACGGCGCCTTACAATTCAATTTTTACGCGTTATCTAGATAAAGAAAAGGTTAATTATAGGTATTAGTTAAATAACCTACATATTAAGCGGTTTATTTTAGTTAAAAGAAATAAAGGAAAATATGGATATGACTTGGTTTAGTTAATGGAAATAAAGGTTAAATTAAAGTAGGAACTTATATTTGTATAAATTACGCGCCATTAAAATAAAAAAAGAAAAAGTTTTATTTAAGCCGATAACAATATATCTTTTTATGCTAACCTAATACGTAATTATGTGATCACCTTTACGCAATTACCCTTACGTAATCAACCTTTGTAATACCAGTATAATTACTTTAATCAATTATAAAAAGACGTTATTACCAATTATATCGCCCCTATTTAACTATACTAATTAGGCCCGAATTACAAATATTATATCGGTTAAATTTTACTAATTTTAACCGAACTTGAAATATTACCTCGGCTAAATTTTATTAATTTTAGTCGAACTTACTAATTTGGACCTTTTACGATTAATAGGGTAATAACATTATTATTACAAAAACTATTCACTTAAACCTTTTACGATTAATATGATAACAATACTAATATTGTGGAAATTACCAATTTAAACCTATTACAATTAATACCATAAACAATACTATTACTATTAAACTGTAGGTACGAAGTATATAAGGATAAAAGAAAAGATTACTTGTATAAATATTACTATATATCCTTATAAATAGTATACATAGGCCAAGTAGTAATGTATTGTATTGCAGGATGCACTCCTACAGGGTGCACGATAACGTATCACGCTGCAGGTTGCACTTTTGTAAGACACAAAGTGCATTATGCATAAATCGGTCTGAAATAGTTATTCCAAACCAACGGCAATGCGTGGATCTGTCTAGAAGAAGTATTCTAGAGTGATACACTCTAGGTGGAGGGCTTATAAGCCCTCACCTGTGGCGTGCACCTCTGGATGCTTCTTCTAAACTTATCATCATCTTACTTTATACTACAATTACCAATCATTCTAATTACTCTTCAAAGATCTTATGTTCACATGAATATTATAGGCTTGAAACTTTACCAACATCAGCATTTTTTTACCATATCGTATATAACGTTATTATTATATATCCTATTTTTATCCATAAGATTTTGAAAAACTGGGTGGTCCACAACTCTTATTTACAACATTATATCTCTCTTCTATCCACAATCCATTAAATACGTGAGAAATATATTCCTTAATCCTTTTTACAGGATTGAAGGACTTTTAACGTCGGGATAATCGACTCTTTTCACCTATTGTACCAATAATATTTATATTTGTTGTGTTAATAAATATATCCTAGTTATAACACTAATATTAGTTATTAAGTAATAAATCTTAAAACCAACGATAAAGAATGCGTTTAAATTATTCAATTATTATTTCTATTTTTAAAGTATATTGTCATTCTATTTAACTGACTCTTTTCTTAACCTTATCCTACAGCAACTCTTACAAAACAAATTGATCAAATTTACATTTCATAACAAGATATTAACCGCAATTTCCACGTCTTTAACAAAACCAATAACACAAACCCTTACTTATTTTACTAAAGTTCTAATGAAATGTATTTTCAATATTATAGTTATAAACAATAATATTAAAATAGTTCTTATTATTTATAGAGTTTAGTAAATATTCGTTGATATAATAAATTGATACAGCTTTATTTTAAAAATTATGAAAAATCTCAAAATAACGTATATGTTAATTTGCTAAAACTAACAAATGAGGTTTACCAATTTTAACAGTTTGTCTTTAACCTATTGCTCTAGCCTAATCCGGTCCAGTTTGGTGAATAGTTATTCCCGGCTGACTGTGGGGATGTAAGGTAAAGTAAGGGTGCGGTTCTCGTTTTCGTTATTTCTGTTCTTGTACTCGTTCTTTCCGTTTTCGTACTCGTTCTCTCGTTGTTTCTGTTCTTGTTCTCGTTGTTTCCATTCTCGTATTCGTTCTCGTTGTTTCTGTTCTCGTACTCGTTCTCTCGGTTTTCGTACTCGTTCTCCTGTTGTTTCTATTCTCGTATTCATTCTCTCGGTTTTCGTACTCGTTCTCTCGGTTCTCGTTCTCTTGTTGTTTCTATTCTCGTATTCGTTCTCTCGGTTCTTGTTCTCTCATTGTTTCTGTTCTCGTTCTCGTTGTTTCTGTTCTCGTATTCGTTGTTGTTTCTGTTTCCGTACTCGTTCTCTCGGTTCTTGTTCTCTTGTTGTTTCTATTCTCGTACTAGTTCTCTTGGGGTTTTTTTTTTTCGTGGTTGCTTCTTTGCTTCTCTCACCGTCACTTTTTGGTCTTTTCTAGTTCAATTCTGACTACAAATAAGGAGATCTGTGAGGATTCGAGAGCTGCACAGGTCACCGAGATAATAGCATTGAAATTGGAGGGATCTAGAGATAAGGATTTGGGGTGAAAGGGTGGATCGGATTGTCGTTTAGTTAATTTCTAAGCTAGTGTCTGCGGATCCCTCTGATCCAATAGTTATGCTCCCCACGACCTCGGGTAGCTATTTCCCCAGTACGAATCATCTTAGGTATGTATCTTGATTATCAGGCTACCAATTACTTGGACCACAGCGATTGAAATCGACATATGTTGTAGCAACTGAATATATACTAACAAATGTAATGTTTATTACTTTACATTTCTTACCTATCCTTTCTTCTTTGTCTTTAATTTAAATTACAATATATTTGTCGGTAAGGTCTCAAGCCTATAAGGTTCACGTGAACTAAGGTCTTTGAAGAGTAATCAGAATGATTGGTATTGTAGTCTAAAAGACGATTATCAATTCAAGAAGAAGCATCCAGAGGTGCACGCCACAGGTGAGGGCTTATAAGCCCTCCACCCAGAGCGTATCACTCTGGAATACTTCTTCTAGACCGATTCACGCATTGCCGTCGGTCTGGAATAGCCATTCCAGACCGATCTATGCATGATGCACTTTTACGTCTTGCAAGAGTGCAGCCTGCAGCCTGACACGTTACCGTGCACTCTGCAGGAGTGCACCCTGCAATACAGTGCACTGCTACTTGACCTGTGTATACTATCTATGAGGGTATATAGTAATATCCACAATATTAAACCGTATTATTTTATATTCTTCAGAACCTATCTCTACAATTTTATTACCCGTATAAATATTGTTTAGTTCTGTAAAAATCCATTCACATGTGTAAATATCTATTTGGCGTGCAGAAATCCATTCAGCCGTGTGTATTCACTTAGCATACCAAAATCTACTAAGTTATGCGGAAATCTATTTTAGCTGTACGGATATCCGTTCTTTATTGAATCCATATAATCTTAATTGTATCGTGTTAGTAATATTCGTTGTATTGTATTAGCTATTTTGTTCCATATACAATTGACTAATATTTTGTTACCTCTATGACACATTTATCAAAATAACTACAATTTGTTATAGAACTGGTTTGTTTAGCTTAAAAAACTATTATATAAAGCCATTGAGGCTGACTACTAGTCTCTCCTATTTTCTTTTCAAGGCTATATTTACAATTAAATTGGCAGTGTGAACGCAACCACTAGGACACGATGAGTAACCCTACCAACACAATTTACAGCTAACCAATAGGTTGTGTATTTTATGGGGTTATACGTAAGTTATGTTGTATATATATTTATATATTTGTTTGTACAGGTAGCTGTACTTACTTTCTTCATCATCTATAGCTAGGTTATACAGCCTGTTGGTATTGTATTCGATGATAATAGTTATTAGTCTACTAGACCATTGCATATATACCTGTCAGACTCGACAGCCCCTAGTTGAGCGCTGTCATAAGTCCTAGGGTGCCGCAAGGCTACAATATATCTGGCGTTCGCAAAACACACAACTATGTATGTTTAGAAATGTGTCAATCGTGTTTGGTTCCTGTGAGAGGTTCCTGGGCCCCCACCTTTCCAGATTTGCAATGGGTGCATCAGGATTCAGGACCAAGCAAACCTTTGAACTTGCGCCGGTGGGTGGTGCAATCATACCAATCATGGGATTTTGTCATGTTGCATTCGTAGACGGGCAGGTATCTATCTGGCGTCTGGCAGCAAAACCACCCCCACGCCGCCGCCGCCGCCGACGCCGCCTCCCGGGAAATTCGGACGCCGGTCACCCTGTTTTCATCTGGCGTGACGCCGTACCGATCTGCCCGTAGGTTGCGTTCAGCGTGACGGCGCCGACCCGGGACGACGACGCCGCGCGCGGGCTCGCGGGGGTCGGTCCTCGGTGCGGATCCACGTCTCGACGGCCCCCGGTCCGCCAGCCGGGCCCCTCGCTGACCCCTCACCTGCCGCGCGCCGCGGATCCAGTCCCCGTACCCGCCGTAGCCCGAGTGCTGCCCGAAGCACAGGCGGAGGCTGTTGCCCGCAAAGCGAATGCCGGGGAGGGTGTCCGTCCAGTTGGCGCACCAGGTGTTGCCTGCGTGCCGAGACGGTGTGATGGATTGGTCAGCTCGCTCGGCACGTCGCGGAGAGGAAGAAGATGAAGAGGAGGAGGAGGAGGAGGAAGAAGAAGGTGCTTCTGCCGCCGAGAGGCGTACCATGATCATGCCCCGCGAACAGAGCCATCAGCCCCGGCGTGCTGGTCAAGGCCTCCATGAAGGGCCCGTCCTGGCCTCCATAGCCGCCCGGCGGGCCCCTCACCACCGTCCCGTCTGCGCGCCAGCCCCAGGCCTGCGCCGCCGGCGCCTTCTCGTCGTTGATCCCGGGCTGTGTATCCGGGCCGAGCCCGCCCACGTCGGCGATCACCCGGCTTGCGTTCACCGGCACAGGCGGCGGGGAACACGGGCAGGTAGTAGTTCGAGGTGCCGGCCTGTGCGCCGGCGACCATGCTCGCCGTGCGGGCGTTGGGCCAGCGGCGCGCCCGCGCCAGCAAGGCCCTGCTGGACAGGTTGTGCTGGCTGTCGGGGGTTGCCGTACGTCGAGGCCCAGCTGAGGCCGCGCGCCAGCAGCGGCTGCATAATCTGGTCGAGGCAGGCGGTGGCGTTCTCGAGGAGGGCGTTCTCGTCGGTTGATCAGGTCGCCGTTGAGGACGACCAGGGCCGTGGGCTCGGCGTCCAGGACTTGGTTCATCACTCGGACCGTTTGGAGGTCGTGCTGCGGGCCCCAGGCTTCCCAGGCGTCTGGCCACTGGTCAAACAACGCTCATGACTGCCCAGCTTGGCCGATTTCGCGTCAAGATACACACTCTCACCAAAGTGGAGGTCCTCAAATATGGAGATTTGGAAGGTGCCATCCTTGTTGAACTTCAGGTCGCCGAACGCGTTGCCTGCGGTGGTGTGTGATGGTGGTGCCTGTGGGATGGGCCGTTGCACTGAGACACGAGCAAGTCATAGCATCGCAAGTACGATGTGAGAAATCAGGTTGCTTTGTCAAGATCCAGAATAGATGGTGGTTGTGTACATGGACCTCTGGAATGTTTTGATTAGGAGTGCCAGGTTGTGGGAGAGGATCCAGGTTGCAGATCTGAGACGGTTCCGAACTTCTCTCACGTACATGAATTTCTTGTCATTTACAAGGAGCACTTCACATGCATGTGAGAACCATAGGAATCGCATTCTCGCCCAAGTATGCTGATGAATACCTGCCGCCATGTCCGTCCTGTCCCTGCTGTTTCACGTGCACGCGCACCTAACGTTATTTCCAAATGCCGCATTCCAATACAGTCCCGCCGCGAGGCAATACTTGTCATCCTTCCTTTCAACATTTTTTCTTACACCTCTTGCGATCCTCTCAGACGGCGTCAACACCCAGCCGTACATCTAGCCTGCAGCGAGCCAGTCGTTCTGCACGTCCCAGTCCGCATCTACTCCATGAAGCTTCCTGAAGACCGCCACCCAGGTGCCGTCCTCCCTCTCCGGACCGATGGTCGCATCGTGCACCCTCAGCTCCTCCGGCAAGCCGAACGGCGCCTCCATGACGGGATTGCTCGGCCGGACCAGCCTGCGCCGCAGGCCAGGGGCGCCGGCCCCTATCGATGCCTCTCGTGCATAAGCGGGCTGCTGCTGCTGCTGCTGCTGCTGCTGCTCCCAGTGCCAGGTATCGCTGTGACTTGGCGGGCTGAGGAAAGAGCTGGAGGAAAAACCATCGTCGGCGGACGCTGCCAACGATGGTGGGTGGCACGGCGGCGCGGAGGCCTCAGCGCCCATAGCTAACGAAGCGTTTGGGGGCGCATCGAAGCTGAGAGTCGGCATGGGCGTCGACATTGCCGCTATGGTGGAAGCGAGTAACGACTGGTCGACTTCCATGCTGGTGCTGGATCGACTCAAGTCAGGAGAGTGCATATGCGAACTTTGCACCGTGTGGTCTGGGCCTTGTCCCTTGGACCACCGTTCCTCCAATGACACTATGTGACTTGCTAGCGTGCCCATCACGCTCGCACGCCAGAGATTCTCCCGACAAAAGGGGTTTCTTTTCAGCAAATCCAGTGCTGATCGACGGATAAGAGGATGGCGGCATTTGGTGGCCACATAGTAGAGAGGAGGAATTATGTGCGTTTCGAAGTTGAAGTTGCTCGTATATGCAATAGACAGGTGGTCTGGAACAGCAAAACAGTACGACGACTGCGGCAGGAACACTTGGCGGTGTTGTGAGGAGGCTTCGAGGTCGAGATAGGCAGCAGCCAAAGGCACAATGGCCGCGAAGGAGGATAGAAATTCGTCATACACAGCCTCGGACGAGCTCAGCGCCGTTGAGATCCAGATTTGTTGTGCGTGTAAGTACACTTGGAGCACTAGAAGCGCATTCTCGGGGCCAGCGTTTGATCTCGATGCTCGGAAGAGAGAGACCGCAACGTTGAATCTGGCCAATCGTGCCAAGAGGTGGTCCTGTTCGACTTCAAGTACCCGCATTGTCTCCTGCGGCATGGAGTCGTTGTTGGCGTTCTTGGCCGGCCAGGCTCTTTGCGTGAATCGGAAAGCCTGCTCCATCTACAAATTGTCGCCGACGAATCAGGACATGGGGGAGGAACATGGATTGGGCGCTGAAGAGGCAATTCCACTTACAAATTGATGCATGGAATGTCTCATGCTGTCGATGGAGTCGAAAGTGGCGGGTATGTCCCCTTGTGACCTGAGAGAATCCGGTACGGGCGCTGGGCTCCCACCAAAGAGGAAGGAAGTCAAGCTCAGGCGTGTGTACAGAGGGAAAATATGTCGAACGATGCATTCCATCTCTTGGTCGTTGGACCTCCGGTCCAACTGCATCAGAAGCTGCCGACCTTGCTCCAGATGAATCAACGACTCCTTGTCTTTCCCTTGCATGTACTCGATACACACGAAGAGGACGCAGGTCAATAGCAAAGCCAACGGCTTGGTGGGGCGGTTGTTCATCTGGTCCAAGAGACACGCGATGGCCTTGTTGTACTGCAGCAGCACAAAAGACTGCTGAGGCCGCGAGAGAGAGCCGTCGGGGGAGGGGGGGAGGAAGGGCATTGTGTCGCCGAGACCCTCGTGTAAGCTGCTGACGGCGAGGACTGCGTGACGGACAGCGGGCTCTGTCTGGCAGATCTGAAGCACGACGACTTGCCAGAAATTGGCATCGAGATTTCCCGAGATGCATGGTGCTGTGCAGTGCTGGAAGAACCAGAAGGCGCGCTTCTCCTCTGGTACGGCAGACTCAACAAGAGTACCTAGGACATGGTCCAGAGGGGCTGTGTTTTTGATGCCACGCCTCTTGGTTAAGACTCTCGGATCGAGGTAGCCATCGCATTTACGTCCGTTCTTGGTGCATCTTACACAGAAAGGTTTCGTCTCATCGCACTTGACCTTCCGCATCCTGATATGATACTGAGGTCAGTGGCTCGTACGCACGCGATCGGGGTCGTTGGGATTGCCATCGTACTTGCAGGTCACACAACCTGTCTTGACTTTTTTGGATCCTTTGCGCCCAGAGGGTATGGATGGCGCCGACGGACTCGAGGACCGCGGACCAGAAGCCATGTTGTCCAGTCGATAGCAGTTGTATAACGAAGGGCCCGGCCCAGACGCGGGTTGGGCCTTGTGACCAAACATTCTCTGAGTGTCTGCTTTTGTTAAGTCTTGAAGAACAACCCCAAAGCCGAAACTTCGCGCCGCAAGCAGGGAGAAGCTTGTGACTGCAATTTGGCTGAGTACGAATTTCGGTTGGAGAAGTGTGTATGCTGAGTAGGGATCCCATCGTAGGGCTGTACCGTGGTCTCAGTCTCCTACCATCATTTCACTGGAAGGAATGATCAGGTTGCAGTTTATCCAGGCCACAAGTCCAAGAAAGGCGGACACATCGAGTAAACCGAGTGTAGCTGGGTAAGTCCCGGGGTCCTCCATCACAACGACAGGCCGCATATGATGGTCTCAAGTCCATGAACGGGACCGTCCGGCCCGGCCTGCAGAGGCGGCGGACTATACAACTCTGTGGCTCCAGGTGTACCACCCCTCTGTCAGAGACGGATAAATGAAGGACTTGCTGCAACTAAGATGATAAGCTGATACCTGCTTGAAGAGGGTAGGTCTTGCGGGTGCTGACGAGTGAGGGGGATGAGACTCAGGCTCGAAATGCCAGGTCCGGTGTCTGGTAAGTGGGCAGGATACCAAGTAGCTGCAGTCCACGGTCTTAGATGTCTGCAATGTGCCTCGGTGGCTTACAAACTTGAGCGAGTTGCTACAGCAAAGTGGTGAGATGAACACATTCTTGCACCCCAGCCGTTTCCTGTGGTCAGCCAGGGGCGCAGACAACAACAATACACTGGTACCGCCGTTCCTGAATTGTGGACAACAGGGCACTGCATATCGTCCGGAACCAAGGGATCCCACCGGAGATGAAGAGATGAACCACGCTGGCACGCAGTCTGATATCTGGCACAGGCCGGCGGTTTTGAGAAACTTGTGGACTGCCTCGGACTGGGGTCTTTGGTAGGGGCACCAGATCTTACCAGGGTTTGGAAGCATGGAGAGAGAAGCGTGAAGGAGACGTTTTCAACCACTGGGGTCAGACTTGGTAAGCTGACATCGATGCAAGTCCTGTGAGCACATGGCAGAAGCTGACAACGGGAAACTCTGGTCTCATGAAGTCAGCTGCAATAATCGGGTGGCACAACAAAGGCGTCTTTGACTCGCTAGATGGTGACACGGTGCAACCGAGCCGCGCTTGTCTGGGTCTCTCGAGTCTTTGAGTAAGGCTGTGCGGTCATGGACTGGCCTCCCGTCCATTGCCCAGTCCTCTTATCCATCTCTCCGTCATCCAGAGGTATGCTGTTGGCTACCGCGCCTGACCATGCATTGACGGAGGCCAGTTCTCGAACTGTACCACCCATGCTCGCATTGCACCAGGACTTGACCAGGAGAGGGTTAGCCGCCCCAAATAGAAGGTAGGCTCCGGTGATACATTGTCGACAGAGACGGATTGGCAATGGAGCAGTGCAGGTGTCAGCCTTGAAAGGGCTTCTGCGCGAGAGTGAATATGCTGCCCTTTTGAGGTTTCAAACCGTGCCTCTGATGGAAGGCAGGACACCCAGTATCTGCTGTATCCGCTGCCTTGCGTCCGTCCCGCAATCCCAAAGAGGAGCCTGCGACGGACTTGATGGCAACCTGTGGGGAATCCTGCAAGGACTTTGGTACTGTGGATGAGGGTCGGGTCAACGCTTCGCTATGCAGCAGTGCGTCGGATCGTTGCCCATCGCATACCATATCCAGTGCGTGTGGCCAGTGCTCACTGCTCACATCTGAGATATTGGGCACCGTCTCCTAACAGCACCAGAGCTTGGCTGTGGAATGAGGAAGGGTAAAAGGACCAAGGTGATATACCAGAGTATATGTTTGGGAGTACAATCAGGTGTAGGCAGTCCAGAGTCATCAGGTATCAGGTCCGCTCCACGAGGGCGTTGGGCATGGAGGTGACGTCGGCATATTACTAAGCATTGGATTTCAGCCGCGTCGGAAGCAAACTGCAAGCTTCTCCGCTGCAACATATCCTCTGTCTCCCTTCACTTCGTCACCTCCCGCCAAGCCACCATGGACCAAGTGTACGTCGAGCATTTCCAGGAAAAATAACCTTTTTTTTTTTTAAAAAAAAAAAAACCATGCCGCCTCCCCAGCACCAATGACTGACCACCTGCGGCCTGAACAGAGTAGGCAATCTTTCCCAAGCCGAGCAGCGCGAGCTCGAGCAGCGCATGCAGAAGCGCCAGGTGAAGGAGTTTGTCGGTGTACGTCCCCATCCCCTCCCCCCTTCCCTTGCCTCCCTAACACACACACACACACACACACCGCTGACACGCCCCATCAAAGCTCTTCGGCAACCTCGTCGACGGCTGCTTCTCGGCCTGCATCAACGACTTCACCTCCAAGGCCGTCACCGAGCGCGAGAGCGGCTGCGTCACGCGCTGCGTGCAGAAGTACATGTCCACCGGCCAGCGCCTGGCCGAGCGCTTCCAAGAGCACAACGCCGACATGGCCAACAAAGTGGCCGGCCAGCAGCAATAGGCAACAGGGCCCCCCCCCCCCCCCCCACGAAAAAACCCGACCGACCAACCAACCAAGCCGATAGACTGATGGGAGGGATGGGCCGGTGTCGCGAGCGTGGGGGACGCGTTCGGCTTCGCGGGATAATGAATGCCCACTCTTGGTCTGGAGGGCGCAGACGAGGCAAGAGGGGTGGCTATGTGACGCAAAAGCCTTGGGCAAGGACGGGCCTCATCTGCTGCCTGCCTGGCGGAAGTGTCCGGTGTATTAGTTCGGAAGCACTCGATGCCAAGGGCTGGCTGGAAGTTGTATGGAGACACACAATCTGGCGGTAGCACAGAGTCTCGAGAGATCCAAGATGAGTTCTCCACACGGTGAATCGTCGATCTCGAGGCGCCAGACAGGCACGTGCAAACGGTTGTCGTTGGCGCATCATGGCCTTCATCTCACATAATGCCGTAGCAGGTTTCGGCTGGATACGTTGCAATCCTGCTCCACAATTCTCAAAATAGAAGAAAAGAAAAATCAACGTGCCATATAATGCCGTTGTGCAAGGTATCTCATATCTTTGTGGCGCCAAACCTATGGCAGCTGTCCGACGCCGGAAATGCTACAGATGGACAAACCATGCTCCTGCTTGCGACAAGTCGTACAAAAGCCATCCATACACCTACGTGCCTCATCAGTCCTGGTCCTCGCTCAGAACCTCCTTGACAGCCTCCAAAAGAGACACAATCTTCTCCTCCAACACGCTCACGCCTTCCACACCCGTCTTCATAGCCCTCCAATCAGCTTCCCGCTGGCCAAGCGGCAGCATCCTCTCGCGCAGTATCTTCCTCGTCGACAACCAGTAGTCCACGCCCTCCAGTGCCGTGGCCGAGTCCCAAGACACCTCGGGAATCTCACGGTTGTAGTTGTCCCGGTACATGCTGAGGCCGCGTGTCAGGAACGCCAGCGAGTTGATCTCCGAGACACCGGCCAGAGTGACATAGTGCACATCGCGCACAGCCGTCCTGCTTATGCCGGCTGGTTCTATGCGGTCGGCACTGCTTTTCAGCAGATGGGGGAACTGATTGAGGACGTAAGCAACCTCGGTGGCGATGTTGGGGCCCAGGCCTGGCGCCGAAAGAACGTTGAGCAGGAGCGGAAGAATGCCCTTGGCCCAAATTTCGTAGCACCGCTGCGCGCCTATATTATCGGAGAATGGCGAGACATCAAGTGCCTGTATGTGAATCGTAATACTGGCTGAGGTGATCTGAGCAAGTAAACCGTCGGATGCGAGTTGCTCGGCTATCGCCGGGACGGTGGATAGCTGTAGTAGAAACAGAATGCTGAGCTCGCCATATATGGGGTCGCCCTTGACTGCGAGCCTGTCGGCCCATGAGAAGAGAGACAACGCAGCCTGACCGACATCCTCAGAGACCATGATGTTCAGTATCTCGCTGGGATATTCATCCATGCCTGGCAGGCAAAGACAAGCTTGAAGAATGGCAGTAATGAGTGCCAGGTCTTCGGGCAAGACGACTCCATCAGCGTCGTGAACGAGTGAAACCCACGAGCGAAAACCTTGAGCCACAACCTTGTGGAGGATGTTGAAGACACACTGAGTAACTTCGACAAGTCGGTCATCATCCGCAGCGTTGCTCTTCCCGGCGGTTGGTCTAATTGGCGAAGTGCGGTACCCGCGAAGCGCGACATACAGCATCCTGAGCATTATCCTCCAGTGCTGTATTTGGTCAGCAACCAGGGGGTTCTCAATGCTGCTGACGGTGGCCCACACCGCTGTCAGGAGTTCAGCAGTGTCTCGTGGCGTCAAAGAAGCGGCTGGAAGCCGCTGGAGAATGACCAAGGCGAGGTTCGCCCGCGATTGTGTAATTCGCATGAAGATACGTTCAGGGCCTTGGTTGGTCTGGTTTCGTGCCAGGCATTGTTTTGCGACTTGCTGCATTTGCTGGGTGATCAATTGCTCATTTGCTGGCATACAGCTGCTGAGTTCAAGCAGTAAGAACTCCCAGGCGTGGAAAAGAGCCTGGGAACGGATTAGTATTGTGGTCACAACAAAGAGGCTAATCACTCACCACTTGTGCGTCCACGAGCGAGAGGTTGAGATTGGAGGTCACCATCTCGTTTCTGAAGCCCTGCCTCTCTCGTGGCCCAGACCAACCCGGGTCGAACATTAGCATCTTGTCTGCAAGATCAAGGGCGTAGTAGTATCCATTGCCCAGCTCTCTCGGTAACAAAGGCGTGCGCTGGAAACTCTCAAGCTTGAAGTCCGGGTACTGCTTCGTAAAGTTCTTGGCGAAGTTGACATGCAACGAGTTGTTGTAGCCGGACACTGTCACGCCGTCTCGCAGATAGTAGTCGATGTCTTGAGCAAGCTCCTTTGCGAATTGCCTCTCGCGGCCAGTTTTCCGCAAGTGATAGAGGTGCATGGCGAAGGCTTCCGCGATGTAAGCCGCAATGCGCGCTTCGTCACATGCTCTGTTGACGTCGGCCTTCGCCGTCACGGACAAGGGCTTCAGCCCACGTACATAAGCGCGGAGCTCACTCAGACAGCTGTTGTCCTCCTGGGATGCAAACACGGTCCATTGCCAATAGTTGTGAGCCGAAGTGAGAAGATCGAGAATTGCCAGTGTTTCTGAAGTAGGTAGTGTCCGAATTGACCGCAATCGAGTCAAAGCGGTTTTGAGAATGGAGTCTGGGGCCAACTTGGACAGTTTCCCATCGTTGCCGAGAGCCTCACGCGGTGTCTTGCCGGTCAAGAGACAGTTCGCCATCCAATGTTGTCCATTACGCATGATTGTCGAAAAGAATGACCAGGTTTTCTTCGATTCTTTCAGCCTGTCGAATGGCTGATCCAACCTAGAGATTGTTTGCAGAAAAGATCGAGAAATGTGCGTTCCCAGATAACCGAGCAGAGACGGTGTCTCACTGTCATCCCGACTGATTCGCTCCGCCAGTGCACCAAATAGGGACAGAATTGATTCCGTATACTTTGCATCTGCGGCACAGAGACGGGCCAAGAGCGAGGAGCACTTCAGCATCTGTCCTTCGATCGCGGTCACGGGCTTGTGCTGTGAGTTGGCAATTCGTATGAGGGTGGTTGCAAAGTCCAAGACCACGACCTGTCGTTTGCATATGATATCCGCCCGCCTTTGATAAACAGTCGTGTCAGGTAAGCCCAGAGCCACCAGCATGGAGGCGAGAAGTGGCTGGAACCTCAACGACGAAGAAGCCGGGGAGAGGAAACTGTCAAGGACATGTTGCGCAGCCGGTTGAAGGCATGTAAGTACAGTATTCTCGTTGTTGTCATCTGCCATTCCAAGTGAGTAGGTGAGGAGCTTGGTCAGGGTTGGGATGAGATTGCCAAGGAGAATGCTCCGCTGGATCTCAGAGGAGAACCGCCAGGTCAGCGAGTTCTCGAGGATGTCAACAGAGGTATGCGCGATCGACAACGTGACTTGCGTCAGGGCCTTGTCAGACGTTCCCTGCCAAATAAGCTCATTTTCAAAGGCGCGGCCATTCGTCTTGGTGTCAACCTTTCTCTGCACAGCGCTTGCCACCGCGCTCTCAACCAAGTCAGAAAAGAAGTTCACGACTGTCACCAACAATTCAAATTGTTCCTCAATCAGTTCGAGGGTACCGGTGATCCTTGACAGCCTCCCCGCTTTGGATGCGCTCATCAACAAATCACACCGCGTCAAGTAGGACCAGACCCGACCGGGAGACACAGGCAGAACAGAGTCCAAGAACTGCAGACATGCCGTTGTGACGCGAATGCCAGATACTTGCAGGTTCGCCAAATCTCCATCAACAAAGAAGTCCAGTGTATCTGTGACGACAGTGATGATATCCTTATTGGCCGGCAGGTTCTGGCCGATTTCCTCGAGGACAACTCGAGCGGCCATGTTGCCGGATGATAGACCTTTATCTGCTGCCGCTTTGGCGCTCTCTGAGCGTACTGCCGTTGCGAGAAGCGAGAGCGCCTCTGCAAGATCGTCTGCTTCAAGTGGACCAAGAGCCAACTCATACGCGTCTGCAGCAAGGTTTGCCTCTAAGCGTTTGCCTAGAAGTGCCAGGGTTGAATGCTCATATTGCACCTGTACAATCCGAGCCGTATCTGACGCCAACTGACCCAATGCTCCAGCTGGAATGCAGAACGGCTCTGCACCAAGTAACACGCGTTTTCGAGACCGCGACACAGAGAACAGGGGAACGTCCTCGCGAAGGTACAGCCTCCCCATATCGGCCTCATCTTCGGTGAACTCCCAGAAGGGGTCAGGCAGATGAAAGGTCAGTGACGAAGTCTCGGCAAGTGTCGGTAAGAGATCCGAAGCAGGGGATGTGAGGATTTCCCTGCAGAGACTAGAGAGCGGCGCGAACTCATACGGCCACCTGAGCCATACTTGCCCTATGTACTGTTGCATGGCCATAGGGTCCCTCATTGCTTGGACAATGATCTCCTGTTTCGCACGAAGAGGATGTGCTCCATTTGTGCTCAGAGCAATGTCCCAGTAGCCGCGCCCGGCCGAGACAGCTGCAAAAAAAGTTGAGATCGACTCGGTAATGTAGCCGACGACGGGAAAGCTGAATACCAAGAAGTCGAAGATCACAGACCGCATCCTTGCTCCAAGGTAAGGGCGGAAAGGCGCCATGTATCCCTCCCCCAGGGTGTGGGCGACGTCGGTCAAGAAACTGTGCATCTGACCTCCAGCTGTAACAGCGATGGCCATCTGCTCAATTCGCTGTAGATCTTGCTGCTGTTGGCTGGTACTTCCATACACCGTATTGAGAAATTTGTCGTACGACTGGGATTCCATGGACACTATGCTTCCAGCAGATGACCGTCTTCCCACACCGGGGCGAGCTTCGATGTTCTGTACCTCGCGTTCGAAGCCCTCCTGGGCCTGTCGATTCTGCTGCAAGTCCCTCTTCTCTTGTCTGTCGTGGTGTGATCGAAGCATTTGCTGCACAATCAGAGTCCAGGTGAAGACGACTGGACCGGCTGTGATTAGGCATGCGTCTGTTGCAAGGGTGATGGCCTCGTCTACCTGCTTGAGGACGTCTTCGGAAGTGATGTACGAATCCTCATCAGGGTCCAAATCGGTAATCTCGCCGTCAAGAAACGGCACAGACCGCGGGAGGTTGAGCATCTTTATGGAGATTATGCAGACGAGGGACTTGAGCGGCAGTAACAGCTCGGTGATCTGTTCATCCACGCCCGGCAACCCATCCAGGAAGTTGTACGTTTGCACAAATTCGAACCACGCCGAGACGATGTTAGCCGGCACAAAGACATCGACAAGATCGGTGATCTGGAATATGGATGCCAGAAGATGCAATGTCTCTGTGACGGCTGTCTTGAGCCAGTCGAGCTCGAGACCCATGTTCACCAGCACATCAGCCGGCCCATTGTCGGCGCGGTTGAGGTACTCCGGGAGCAGCGCAATGTAATCGTGCAAGAGTTGTTCTCGAAAAGGATTCCTCACTGTCGTCGGATCCGTACTGCCGAATATGGTCTGTAGCAGGTGCTGACACAATGCCGCTTTCGGTTCTTCTAAATCGGTGTGGTATGTGATTTCGAGCATCATATCCAGGATGCTGTCAATGAAGGCCAGAAAGTAGCGGCGCTCAGACAGGAAGATTTCCATGAGACGCCGGTGCCTGCTCTCCTCGGTGTTGAATTCTGACCATATCTTGTCCACATCCAGTGTGTCGGCTGCACTGACCGATGCCAGTAGCGAATGTGGCTGGGAGCCATCCGCGCCGATGGCCTGCTGAAGATTAATTATGTCCTGCGTCGAAAGCGGCCCTGCCAAGTGGGACTGTGGGCGTGTCTGAAATTCGATGACAACAACGCGCAAAGCGGCGACCTCGCTGGTGTTGACCGTTTTGCTCAACCACGAAGCGTCCTCTTTGATTACTTTGATGTCGTATTTTCCGTTCTGAGCAGGAGTGACGTTGATAGCGGCAGTCTTGGTGTCGAACAGAGACTTCGTCTGGGCGGAGGGCTTCTCGAAAGCGCGGGAGGGCTCCTTCAACAATGCAAGAACAGTCGGATCGCGTAGAAAGTCGGAGATGGGGGCGGTCAGTAAGCGGTCACTGGAGGAGTCGTTTAACACTGATGTGACCAGCTTCCATGATCTGTGCGCATGATTAGTTGGAGGCTTGGAAGGCATGGAAAGGAAGTCAGGATCAGGACCAACAAGAGGACTTTGTCACCCTTCAGACACTCTCCCAGGTCTGGAAGGTAAAGACCGCCTTGCGCTGTTGAGGCCATGGCCACAAGGCTCAGGAGCAGTGCGTGGGACCTTGCAGTATGCAGTCAAGTCATGGACAAGGCTTAAGATCTGTCCAGGTCTGCTGGATATCCGTCTTGGTCGTGTGGTGAGGTGAGAACTAGGTCTGTAGCAAGCAACGCGCTGGCAGGCACAGTAGACGTGCCAGAGCTACCTACACAGTACGCAGTACACAGTACACAGTACACAGCACACAGTAGGAAAGAGCAGGGGTTTAGTGATTAGGGGTAGCCCCTGTAAAGGCCGACAGGGTCTTCGGTTCTCTCGAAGCTAGGCAAAACATCCGACTCCGCAGTCCTTGTTTGACTAGCTTTTTCTCATCAAACCCAACTATCAACTATCAACAGCCCCTCACCGTATCCTACGACTTCTCCCCGCGTGGCCAAGTCAGTGTTGTCTTCCGGCTCAACATGGCTGTGTTAGATATAGTTGACAACTCGCCTCACCACCCGGACCCCTCGCCACCCGTGCCCACCGCATCCAATGTCATCCTCATCGACAACTACGACTCCTTCACCTACAATGTCTATCAGTACCTCGTCCTAGAAGGCGCCACCGTCAAAGTCTTCCGCAATGACCAGATCACTCTCGCCGAGCTCGTGGCCCTAAATCCCACCCAGATCGTTGTCAGCCCCGGCCCTGGACACCCACGGACCGACTCTGGCATCAGTCGGGATGCCATTCGCCACTTCGCAGGCAAGTTTCCTATTCTTGGTGTGTGCATGGGACAGTGAGTCAATTTCCAGCATGCCATCCATCCTACGGGTCCATCGATTCTTAGCACCTGTTACAGGCAGTGCATACTGGATGTTTACGGAGGCGATGTCAGCCAGACCGGTGAGATCTTGCATGGCAAGACGTCGCCCTTGGCCCACGACTCCAAAGGTGTTTATCAAGGCGTCGCCCAGGGAATACCTGTGACCCGATACCATTCTCTTGCTGGAACTCACGTTTCACTGCCGCCGTGTCTCGAATTGACCTCGTGGATCACCAAGGATGAAGGGGCTCAGGGCATCATCATGGGTGTCCGCCACAAGGAGTACACGGTCGAGGGCGTCCAGTTTCACCCGGAGAGCATTCTCTCCGCTGATGGCAGACTCATGTTCAAGAATTTCCTCCTTACACAAGGCGGAACTTGGGTCGAAAATCAGCAGCTTCAGAAGGACACGGCAGGCAATGGCGCCCAGATCAAGACTGCCGCGCCCAAGAACAACATCCTGCAGCAGATCTACGATCACCGAAAGGCCGCGGTCGCCGCCCAGAAGCAGATTCCCTCCCAAAGATTCGAAGATCTGCAGGTCGCCTACGACCTTGGTTGTGCCCCGCCGCATCTTCCTTTCGTTGAACGCCTGCGACAGTCTCCCTTCGATGTGTCTCTGATGGCGGAAATCAAGAGAGCATCCCCATCGAAAGGTGTTTTCGCCCTTGGTATCAACGCGCCTACGCAAGCCAAGAAGTATGCACTGGCCGGTGCGAGTGTCATCTCTGTCCTCACGGAGCCCGAGTGGTTCAAAGGCAGCATCGAAGATCTGCGGGTGGTGCGGCGGGTTCTGGACGGCATGCCGAATCGGCCAGCAATCCTGCGAAAGGAGTTCGTCTTTGACGAATACCAGATTCTCGAGGCCCGTCTGGCAGGTGCTGACACCGTCCTCCTCATTGTGAAAATGCTGGACTCGGCGCTTCTGGGGCGCTTGTACAAGTACTCCTTGTCATTGGGTATGGAGCCTCTTGTGGAGGTTCAGAACGCCGAGGAGATGGCTACGGCTGTGCAACTGGGCTCCAAAGTCATCGGCGTGAACAACCGTAACCTCGAGACTTTTGAGGTCGACCTGGGCACCACACGGAGTCTCCGGAGCATGGTCCCGAACGAGACCATCCTCTGTGCTCTCAGCGGAATCAACTCTCCCAAGGATGTGCAAGACTGCAAGAACGACGGCGTCAGCGCAGTCCTTGTGGGCGAAGCAATCATGCGGGCTCCTGATACTTCCGCATTCATTCGCGAACTTTGTTCAGGTATTACAGCACCTCCCCTGCCAGTTGAGACCCAACCACTGATTGTGAAGATCTGCGGGACGCGTAGCGCAGAGGCTGCGGCCGAAGCCATCCAAGCCGGGGCAGACATGGTAGGGATAATACTGGTGCCTGGAACCAAGCGCTGCGTCTCCCACGAGACTGCGCTGGAGATTTCAAAAGCCGTCCACCACAATCGCTCTATAAACGCCTCGACACAGCCAGGCCCAAGCCTCGTGGCTACAGATTTCTTCTCGTTCGCCTCGCGCACGATGACCGGCAGGGGCACAGTGCTGGTCGGCGTCTTCATGAATCAACCCCTGGATGAGGTGCTGGAGAAGCAGAAGCTCTATGATCTCGACGTTGTTCAGCTACACGGCAAAGAACCCATTGAGTGGGCTCACCTTATTCCTGTTCCTGTCATTCGAAAGTTTAAGCCTGGCGAGCCGGGTATAGGGACCCGCGGTTATCATGTCGTCTCCTTACTCGACTCTGGCTCCGGCTCCGGAGAACTGCTTGATCAAGCTATGGTCCGAGCAGATCTCGAGAAAGACGCCGACTTGACGGTCATGTTTGCAGGCGGGCTCAACCCGGACAATGTTGCAAACACACTTGCTGCTCTCGGGCCTCTTTCCTCGAGGATTCTCGGTGTCGACGTGAGCAGTGGTGTCGAAGAGAATGGAAAACAGAGTCTGGAGAAGATCAGAATATTTGTCAAGGCGGCCAAGGCCATCCGATAGTTATCCAGACCTTGCCGACCCCCAACATTTCTTATTCAGGCAGATTCCTACAGATAACATTGTTACGACAGCCTTCATATCTCATACTCCGTGTGTTTGTTTACTGACAACTGTTTACTAACTGTTCTGGGTCCTGCTCAAGGTTGACAGCTCTCCAAGATGTGCTTCTCTGCAGGGTCTAGTTTCGTAGGTCCGGAAAAGCTACAGACTCGTGAGTCGTGGTCAGCATTGTCCGTTCGCATATAAACCAACAATAACACCCTATGCGGCAACGATGGGCCTACATCAGCCCAAGGACACTTTTGCAGGAGAACCAAGTGGTTCACTGGTATGTTAGCGGGCACGGGATCCACGCACTCGACGGCATTGTGGTTTCTCGTCCATCGCGTCGCGCCCGGACAGCAGCATGAACGACGCTTTGTGGTACACCTGCTGCCATGCTTCGTCTCACTCATTCCCCTGGGTGGTTTGCAAGCAAGGAGCGATATGGTCACCATGTCGCCTGAATTTCGACCACTAAGCTCTCGAATGTGGTCTTTGCTCGCTCGAAAGCACGCTGTCGAGTGCTTGGATGACCAAGTATGACCAGAGTCAGCATGGTGGACCCAGGCGGCTTTTCGGACAGTAGACGGTGCGAACAGATGCGTTCAGACGCACAAGGTTGAGAAGAGAGAGGAGAGGAGGGAGATAATGGGTGGCGAAACAGCATGGATATATCTGGCCGGACCTCCGAAGCTTCAGCAACTAAACCTCAGTCGCCACCTAAGGGGGACCCTTCGTTGTGTCCGTGCTCGATGCCCGTTGGTACACCCTGCGATTCGCACGCACCATGGACAAAAGCTTCATCACACCATCACTCCAAAGCACCATAGCTTCCCGGGACAGACAACCTGTCAACGCATAACCACACTTCACAAGCAGCCAACCACCATCACCCAAACTACTCAATATGCCCTCCGTCGTTACTCACGCTTGGATCCCCCTCAAGTCGGGCGCCGACGGCTCTGCTGCCATTCCCAAGGGGGGGACACCGCCCAAGGGCTTTATCGAGGGCTACACCGGCAAAAGCGTCGACCCCAGCGAGCCGCCGGCCATAGAGCTGTTTGGAGGTGTGTCCCCTCCTTCTCCCCCGCCCCCTTCTAACCCGGCGACTCCTGGTCCCTGGCCAAGCACACGGCAAAGACTAAACCACGGGCTACCCTCAGTCTTCGACTCCAAGGCCTCCGCCGCCGCCGCCCGGGAGGCGCCCGAGGCCAAGGCCCACATGGAGGCGCTCCTGGCGGCCGCGGACCCGTCGCACCCGGCGGCGGGCAAGGCGCTCAACGCGTTCGAGCTGGCGGGCGCGGACTTCGCGGCCGTCGCGGCGGCAGCCGTCGTGCAGCTGTCCGTGTTCTTCGTGCCCACGGGCCGGGCCGCGGCCTTCGACGCCGCGTTCCAGGCCCTGACCGACGGCCGGCCCCCGGTCAAGCCCGCGGGGCTGGTCGCGGCCGCCCACGGCTGGGGCCTCGAGCAGGTCGAGGTCGCGGGCGTCCAGCACCGGGTCTTCTTGATGGCGGCCGGCTGGCAGAGCACGGCCAGCGCGGAGGCCGAGAGGGCCGCTGCCGAGGCGGCGGCGGCGGGCCTGGTGGAGATCGCGAAGCCGCGCGTTCGCTTCACTGTCCTCACGAAGCAGGAGGTTGGACTTTCGGGACTTTAGCCATGATGGGTCAGAATTCTTGCGGTGGATGGGTGCCGCGCTCGCACAGCAGAAGATGTCATGATCTTACCGGCTTTTTGGCAACTCATCCTGTTACGCTTTCCTCGCAACTCAGTATTGGTCTAAGCCGCATGACTTCCACTGTGGCCCAAGTGACTAGATGGAAGGAACTTTGGCCCTGCTTTATCGTCGTCTCGACCACTCCCAGTTGACTCCCAGTTGAGAGAGAGCCTCCAGATCCAGATCCATCAGATCCAGCGCCTTGCTTGAGAGTACGGAGGCCACCATACTATCCTCATCAAGTCTTGACTGAAGAGTATTTTGGTCGGGTTTCTCCAGCACACAACAGCATCCACTTGGTGCTCCTTCCTGCCCCCCCAATCCTTTCATTCTGCTTGTCTGTCCCATCTGCGCATCTCAGCCAAGGTCAGGCCCTGAGTCTTTCTGTGCTGCAACATCTCACTCGGGAAGTAGCAGGCGTCACCGACCAAGACCAAGCTGCAAGACGTTCGAGACGAAACAGCTTCGACACCATCTGCTCCCTCCCACTCTCCTTGTTCTTTCTCCGTTGGCACAACCTCTTCTCCCCTCAACACATGACCTCTGCATTACAGGACCGTGGAAGTCTTGCCCAGAACTACACATCTCAAGCCCTTTTCCTGGGTGCATGACACAGAAAGGTTCCCAAGGCTATCGCAAGCCACTTACAGCCTTGACTGGCCCGAGTGAGTTCCCAGGTAGGCAGGCAGAAGTGCTTAGCACAAAACACTGTCCATCCAACCTTCTCATCCTTCCTCTGCACCTTCCATGAACGGTCCTCCTCCAACTTGAACTTCTGGACCTCAGTCCCCTCTTGACTTTCCAAGTATTCCACACAGCCAACCTTTCTCCCAACAGCAACTCCAACATGTCTCTCAAGAAGTGCACTATCTGCATTGCAGGTGACATCTCGGAGGACATGTTCGCCCCACAGAGCTGGCTGGACAGGACCGGCGTTTTGGACAGGAGAAAGATCGAGACTTGGTTCGAAGGGAAGCTTCCAAGATCGTCTGGGAGGAGATGGACAGGTCTGTGACCCACCTGGTCGTATCTCGATCTGCCTACAAAGCGGATCATGATGCAGGTGAGTGCTGCATCTTGGGTGTCCTGCAGACAGCCGCGCCAACTAACGCACCACTCCAGTCAGGTTTGTTCGAAAGGACAGGCGAGACAAGAGAAGGGCGAAGATCGTGACGTACGACTAGCTGGAGGACTCGTTGGAGGACAACAGGGCCATCCACGACGTTTCGGCGTACGACCCTTGAAAGCCTCGTGACATCGATGCGATCCTGGAAGCTCGCCGCAAAGAGATGAAGGCCGCCAAGAACAACATGGCAAAGGAAGCCGGTGCTCCTGAACCCCCCACGAGCCCTGGTCCGGAGAAGGAGGAGCGTCCCGTGTCGAGCACAGAGGAGCAGCTGGAGTCCGCCGCAGACAACAGCGAGCTCGTCTCGGACAAGACTGTCTCCAATAGGAAAGAGGGCGTCTCAGGCTGCGATGAGGCCTCTAGCAGGGCCATTACCACGTCAAGCACCTGCGACTCGGGCAGGGCTGTTACCACGTCAAGTACTTCCCAGGAGAGCCTTTACAAATCGGGCCCCTCCAAGTTGGACCCATCAACGCTGAGCGCTTCCAAGCCAAGCCCCTCAAAGCCGAGCCGCTCCAAGCTGAGTTTCTCCAAGTCGAGTCTGTCCAAATCAAACATCTCAAACAAGCACATCGTCCAGCCCAGGAAGCTACCTCCCTCCAGCAAGTCGGGCTTATCCACAGGGCGGATGCCCACACCACACAGTCAGCTCACCATTCCAATGGCGTTCGCACCCAACGTTGGCAACGTGGACCCAATTGCCTCCTGGGCGTTGACGAACAAGCCAAGAATCTATGCCGACAAACTTGACAAGTTCCAATACTCCATCGAACTGAAGCACAAGGACAAGGACAACGGCCAGTTCTGGCACCTGAAGATCCTGCAGTCCACCACAAAGGCCGATGAGAAGTCGTTCTTGTTCTGCGCCTACTTATACGAGCACAACGGGTCCATCCGAGAGAGGGAAGCCCGAGACCCCACGGCAAGCTCACAGAAGGCTCGCGAGCACTTTGCGGAGGCCTTCCTCAGGAAGACGTCGTACAAGTGGGACGAGCGCCTCATCCGAGCCGGCAGCGTCCAGAACTCGGACTGGCGCTACGAGCTTCCGGCCAACGGCAGCACCGGGCCAGCGCCCCCCGAGTACACTCCCGGCCACCCACAGTGCAAGAAGCCCGAGGACCTCGAGCCCGGCCGGCGTGACAGGAAGAACCAGGCAGCCACCCAGAGAAGCGGCACCCGGCAGCCGGCGCCTGGCATTCCGCCGCCGCGTGCGCCCCCGGGGCACGGCGCGGTGGGTGCTGAGCGGGGGTGGGAGGCGGCGAGCCTAGGGAAGCCAGGCGGCTCGTCGGCATCAGGAGGACGCTCGAGCATGACTCGTATGCCCAGAGCTGTGCCGCCGACGTCGCTCAAGAGAAAGTCAGCAAAGGCGCCGGCCGGGCCAGGCCGGCATGCCAAGGTCACCAAGCCCGGCAGCGGGGGTGGCTTCAAGTCCGCCGAGTTCTGCGTCGACTTGGACTCGGATGAAGACTCGCCAATCCCGCCTCGGCGCAAGTCGAGGCCTTGGAGTGGCGCTCCGGCTCAGTCGAGTGGCAAGGGTGGAAAGTCACCTCAGCGCAAGTCGAGGAGGCTTTCAAGCGGCAGTTCGACTCTGCCGAGGGAGAACAGGGGAACGGCAAGGAATAAGCAGCTCAAACAGCCCAAGAACACATCCGGAAGAAAGTGAGGGAGATGCTGAGGATACGAAAGATGACTGTTGCCTGCCAATCTGTCAGTAGGGCCTTTAGGGTTGGCCTCCTCTGGGGTGGCCTCCTGTGGCATGCTGCGCCTCCAGAGACACTCTTCCCACATATGATATGGTTTCATTTTCGATGGCGGATGGCGGTGGTGCAAGACGCTGCTGGTCTCCCTTGCATCACAGGCTATCAGAAACGACGCCGTGAATTGGTGATGAGTGAGGTAGGGACATGAGTCTCTTATTTTCCCGGTCTGTAACTTTAGCATAGTTCGGGGTCGGGTCATGAACCAAAGTCGGAAATTCTTCGCGCATGCTTGGAGCTGGATGGCAGGTAAATCAGCTAGGAGGATTGTTGGAGGTGTAGCATTGGAATTAGTCGAATGGACAGTATCGGTGCGTACCTACCTTCTATCATCCCAGGTTAATACTTGCAAACCGAGAAAGAAAGAAAAAAACATGTCTGGCAACCCATAAAACCATAGACTGACTAGTCCTCTTGCCAAATAGTGCTGGTGTTTTCTTTCCCGGCAGCACGAGAGTGACCGATGATGCAAAACCAACAGTGAGAGGGTCGGCCCTGCAACCAAAACAGATGGAAAGGGCCTGGATGAACTGCACTCACGGCCACCACAATGACAAGGCTTGGGATATTGATCAAAGATGTAGGTCTCTGCCCATTGTGCCATGGCTCCCTGCCAATAAAAAGACTGAGTGAAGGCTATCAGAATCGCAGCTTGGGCAGCAAGAATACCACCAAGAGCAAGGCCTGCATGAGTCCAAAAATATACAAGTACAACATCATGCGGCCCCACATACCCTTGCCCTCCGTCATCCTGGTGATTGCGCCCATCTTTCTGGCGGCCGCCTCCAGGCTCTGCTCGTTTTTGCTTAGGCCCTGCCCAGCCCGGGTAAGCACATCTGTATCCTCCTGCAATGCCTCGCCGAACTTCTGAGAGGAGAGCTTGAGTTGGCTGGCCATTCTGAGCAGATCCTCAGTTACAATCTCCTGCTCTTTGCGCTGACGGTCGAGAATTGCTTCGCTAGTGGCCACTTGAGAAAGCTCCTTTGAGCGATCCCCAAATAACAGAGACCTGGTGGCACCGGTGGTCTGGGCTGTATCAATATCCAGATGCTTCTCTGGGTTTGCCGATGGAGGCTGCTTCCCTCTTGGCCGCAGACTTTGTGATATGATGACGCTGGGCTTCTCCGAGACAAAATCATCCAGAGTCTCCACGGCGTGTCCATGTGCACCTTGCCCGGGAGCCTGGTCCTCGTGTGACAGGCCCCCATACATGACCTTGGCCTTGTCATGCTCCCCCAAGCCTTGCATCGGTATATCTGTAGACCTCGAGTCCATGCTATCGCTAGGGGTCAAGATGATGTCGTGCAAGATGTCGTCACCTTCAGAGCTTGAGTCCTCGTCATCTTCTGCATGCATGCCAATGTCCTCCAATTCTTTGAGTCTGGATGTCAAATTGTCCAAGAGCGCTCGTTTCCCATTCAAGTCCATCTGGGTCTCCTGTCGCCTCGTGAGGACCTTGATCCCAAAGGCATCCTGCTCCAGCCTTGCGAGCAGTGTTCGGGCATAGTCAATGTTCTACACAGGGTCAGAAGCGCATATTCTTTTCTCATTGCCTTTCCCATGGGGTTTTGCCTTACAAATGCAAGTTTCTGCCGTTCATACTCGCTATTCCTCAGCCTCCGTTCCCGTTTTGCATCGGCTCTGAGAATTGTCTGCTGAAGGCGGCCTAGGAGCCGTTCGAGGTCAGCCAAGGAGTTTGTAGGTTGTGTCCTTGCCTGAGGGGCAAGAGAGTCATGCATGAGTTGTGCCATTGTGTGTGTGCAATTGCAGAGGTGTTAGAGGTGAGGTATTAGAGGTGAGCATTGGGTGGTTGGAAGGTTGGCTGAAAAGTTGTCGTCACTTCTCCAGGGTGGGGCTGCAGGGTCTAGGCCTGACCCCCCTGACAGGGGTCTACCCTAGACCCCTGTCCAACTACTGATTACTATGTAGCTCAACCTTAACCTCGACTTAATGTCAACTTCATCCCGACAACCTCATCTGAGCTGCTATCACTTCCTGTTCCTGGCCTTACAGCAGATCCTGTCCCACTCTCGACGGTTCGGACTCCCCTAACAAAAAGCTGTTTTATTCAAAGAACTTGGCTAGTCTTACAGGGAGCAACATCTTTATCACGCCAGTCGTTTGCAATGGCCAAAGAGAAGAGTGCCAAACAGCCTGCAGGTGGTGGCCTTCAAAAAATCATCACCGAGGGTAAGCATTGTCGCATTGCACCTCCCTCATGCTTTGCAGTTTTTCTGACTTCTTAAAATGTACAGGCCGTGAGCGCAAGAAGGTCCAAGACACTGCAGACAAAATTTTCGGCAATCGCAATCTGGCAGGCAAGAGAGCCACTAATCCTGGCATTTCTCTTTCAAACCGTGCAGGAGTGAGCAAGGTATGAGCTGCTCCAGTGAACCAAGAGCTTCCACATCTCGGTGGAGACTAATGCGCGTTGTTTGTGCCCTTATAGCAGAGAGGTGTCCCATCCAGAGGCTTGGCAAAGCCCAACAGCCTTGCCGCTCGATCCAATGGCTGCCACGGCGCAACTCCCACAGGCCCCCGAGCTGATGCGCGTGCTGAGCGCAATGCACAAGGCATCGCGGATGCCTTGTTTTCGACAAAGCCAAACCCAGTCAAAGCTCAGGTTAACATTGTTCCTAACCAGAAAAACAATGGCAATGGTCGCAATGGCAATACACACGAGGGAGGCACGCAGTTTGCCGGTGCCGCAGCAAGAGCAAGAGAGCAGCAGCAGGGCCCACCATCTGGAGGCGGCTTGACCATTAAGGGGCTGGCTGGCCCACACCTTGTGGAGGTGAGAGGCTTTGCACCTGGGACAAGCGCTGCCGATATTGAGGAGGCTCTCCGCTCCAAGGGCATCTCGGTACATAGTTGTCGCATTCTTCAGTCGAGTCCGAAAGTCATTGTCGACATCCTCTGCAACAGCAAGGAGGACGCTGACCGCATCTGGGAGTTTCACCAGCAATGGGTATGTTGTCTTCCAACAGCACAAACACACATCTCACTCGGTAAACTGGAAATGACAAGCTTGCAGACCGATTATGATGCTAGGACCAATCAAAGCTTCCAACTGTTCGTCTTTGCGCCTAGGCCAGTACCAATGACTGCCACATCCAGACCCCAGCCACAGCCTTCAAGCAACAATGGTGTCCTTGTGGATGGCTCCATGGGCTTCGAGCCCCTGTCAGTAGATTATGGGACCAGTCAAAGTGCCTTGTACAGCGATCAGCTCGTGCATAACAATCAGAATCATGGCCGCCGGAACGACAAACAGAACAACAACCATATGGGTCGAGGGTCCCGAGGCGGTCAAGGTAGCAGCAATCGATAGAACCGAAATGATGCACACGACAACCGGGATTCCAGCCTCTTTGTGATTGATTTCGATGGACTTTCTGGCCCAGAGCTGAATGATGGTGATGGAAATATCCCGCTGAATGGTCCTACTAGCGAGTGGGAAACGAACAAGGGAGAGCAGTGCGGTGATTATGGACGACTTAGCATACCCTTGCATGAGCAGGCGCAACAGGAATTCGACTACATCCACTACAAGGACTCGGTTAAAAGACACACCAATGACTGCCAACAGCATGAAATGTCCAGGCACCACCAGGAGCACCACCACAACCCCGCCGCTGGAGGACACAATGTGCATGCTGGAGGACACAATGTGCATCGGTCTCTTGGGTTGTTCCCGCAGATGCTCGAGAACAAGAACAACCAAAGGCGACAAGGGAATGACCGTGGTGGCTGGAAGCGGGGCCTACGTTCCAACTACCGCTACAATGGGAAATGGGGTCATGGTAGGGGTCATGACAACGAACACAGGGATCGCAATCAAACTGGCCAAGACATCTCTCTGAATTACCACCACAGTGGAGAACAGAGCCGTGACTGGGGTCGTGACCACCGGTACCATTATCAGTCAAACTCACCCCAATGCTCATAGTCGGGACACCAACAGCAAGTGGTACGGGCCAAGGAACATAGGAATTGGAGGTTATTGAGGGGGTTGGACGCTCCGTGGACACCATTGGATTGCATTTGACAGGTGTGTAAGCGCCACATCTCAATACAAATAGCATCCAGCTCCATTATCTCGAGGTAGCCTGTAAAATTAGATACCAGCCGAATTCCCTAGAATTAGTATTGTCCCACGTCTTGAGGCGATTATTTAGCAGAGACCATCCTGTGGAATAGTGGGGGGGAAACGTTGCCTTTTTCTCCCATTTTGAAGTGCCAGCCAGATTGCTGTGTAGGTAAACGCCAAGACGCAAGAACCCAACAGTACTCATCGGTTTTTTGTAACTTCATATCACCAACATCCCCATAGGTCTCCTACTTTAAGCCGGATTTTCCATTGCTCTAACGTCGAGGAGGAGCCCGGTGGTATGCTAATGGCTTGCCTCCATCTACACCTCGCCCAAGTCACTCAAGCACTTGTTTTGCTTTGAGTTTATCGTGCTGGTAATTTTCGCTCCCAGTGAGGTCATGCGTGTTCTGGACGGGTAAATGCAATGCACTGTATGCCAAAGTTTACACCCCCATGAGATCGCTTTGTATGAGATAACAGCATTCAATGTGTTCACGGAAAGATCCTCTTATAAATTCCCTTGGCGTTGCCATCAGCCGGTGGTAAGCTGTGGTGGACCTCCAGAACGTTGGGCAACTCTCATTTCTACCCTCGAAGCTTTGTGTACCCTCATCTCTACAGCCACTCCACAGCCTAATGAGGGGGTTGAGACCGCGACAGAGGCGGAGTCGCACCCACCCTCTCCACGTCCTCCAGTGGATATGATGTCTGCGGCAGCGACTCGAGGTGCGCCCTATTGTGCTCGTTGGCCTAGAATGCTTCTCAGTCAGAGCGTGATCTTCCACAGACTCCAAGAAAGGTGCGGCGCGTACGAATGGCAGTCCGCAGTAGTTGCAGACGGCAATCTCGGGCTTGTCGGTGTTGATGAAGATGCGCGGGTGTCCAGTGGGCCCGTCGTCGCCGTCGCAGGCCACCACGCGGTCGTGCGTCCAGCGGACGGGCTGCTTGTGGATGAGCTCTATGGCGGCGTAGCTGGCAGGCTGCGCCATGCAAACTTTGATTAGCACAACCAAAACACCCTCTCCTGCCCTCGGTCATCTCTCTCGCTCCGCACCCGCCCTTCCCCCCCCTTTCCCCCCCTCTACGCCCTCCCTTGGCCGGCGCAGACGCTCTTCCCAGTAGTTTGATCGCCCTTACGCACCTGCAGGTCAAAGTCGGTCTGCTCGAACCGCGGCCCAACCATGGCCTCGTTGCGCGGCCGCTGGCTCCGTGACCAGATCTCCTTCCTGTTAGGCGCCTGGGGCAGCTCCGCCGGCGTCTGGCTGGCCAGCTTCGGCACGGGCGACTGGGTCGCGGCGGGCGCGACGGCCTTGGCCTCGCATCGGCGGGTGGTCGTGGAGAAGGATCGGCGGGCGAGGCGGGCGAGCCCACGGGCTGTTGTGTGGAGGCTGGGCGCGGACATGATGTTGGGGTGGAGGTGTTAAGGGGGGGTTTAGGGCGGCCTTGCAATTGGTGCTGTCGGTTCGTCGAAGGGTTTGTTCGGGTTGCGAGCGTTGGTGCTGTTGCGCGTTCCCAGTGCTTTTGATACGTTATCCGGCTTACACGCGAAGCTCCGATTCGTCAGTGCTGACCCACACCAGCTGCAGGGGTCTCTACCCTTGTAGAATGTCGTCCACTTTGGGCGGCACCCAAATCTGGAATCGTCACGCACGCAACTCAACCTCCCCACACACACAAATACGCACACACACACACACACACACACACACACACACACAGCGCGATGGCTTCCGCTCCGGGCGGCGCCTCTCAGAGGCTCCTCACTATGAAGTTCATGCAGAGGGCCGCCGTAGCTGGCTCACCCACCACACCGAGCACACCAGCCTCCGGCTCCCACGATGGCCACACCGCCAAGCGCCGCAAGCTCGGGGGCCGATCATCCTCCGGTGCGCCTGAGGCACCAAGCTATGTGACTGTCGACCAGAAGGCTGCGCAGGCGGCCCTTGCGGACGAGGACCGCAAGCGCCAGGCGGCGATGGACATAATTGCGGAGCAGCTGGGAGACTCGCACTGGGTCCTGGATACGGCCACGTTACCTTCGTCGCGCAAACAGGCAGGCACGCCTCTGAAGATTGTGCAGGTGGGCTTCTCTGAGATCGACAGGCGAGGTAGTTCAGAGGAAGGCCAAGAGAAAGAGGAGGAGGAGGAGGCACGAGTTTTCCAGAGCTTTGGACCCAAGAAGAAGGCGCGGAAGGAAGAACAGGCAGGCCTTTCCCCGATGTTGCAGTCAAGCGGTGGTTCTGACGTATAACCCACAGAACCACAGGGATAGCGACTCCGAAAGCGATGGTGACAGCGACTTGGACAAGGATTCTGATAGCCCTGGATCGGACTTCTCGAGTGAAGAGTCCGTTCAGGTGCAACAGAGCAAGCCTGGTCGGTCCAGCTATGGATCGCAGAGGCGTGATGAGATTCGATCCAAGAGGGCAGCTGCGCAAGAGAAGAGTAGAAAGCTGGCCTCCGCGCGTCGGACGAAACATGTCGACCTGCACAAGCTGACATCGATCTCTGGTGCGGGGTCCTATGGCTCGAAAGGCCGCAAAGGCTCCAAGCCTAGCCAGCGACGGTGATCATTCGCTTCTGCAACTTATCTGATCGCAACGCCGCCATGTGTATTTGGTGCGGCTTGCCCACGTTGCAGCATGGCTCATGGTATCCTGGAGGTTCGAAAACAACACTTTCTGACACTGCCAAAACGTCTCATTACGCAGATTGTTTGCTCTTCGCGGGTCGTATTGGTGGAGGGCAACTTGAACAGGTCAAGCTGATCGAAGCCAACACGTGTTTTTGTGTTGTGCGCATGTGCCACACGTCTGACAAGCGACAGAGCCGTTCCTGGAACGTGCGCACCAAATGCCCGCATACTCTATGCCACTCCATGATAATAACAAGCAGGCACGGCCGGCAAGACTGGCATGGGCAACATCCGGCGTGGCCGAAACCTGCTAGCAAGAGTGCGGGTTGCGCTTAGAGATTTTCGCATTGCAGAATAAACGTCCGACATCACCAGGCGCTACATCCGGCGATACTCTGACGGAGAGCGAGTGGGAATGGAAGCCGGAGGGAACATACGTGCAACAGCAGGCCAACACCTGAGGCGTTCCGAATACCTCCATAGGTCCACAAGTTTTTTCACCTTGCAAGTCTGTTGAATAGCGGTTCTGTCGGTGGTCTCGTGTTCTCTGTCCTCAGCAGTCTGTGCCCATAGATCCCACTGGCATCTCGATCACGCTCTCCTTTGTTTTCCCAAGTGATAGGCGTCGCCACCAAGTGAAACTAAACAAAACTGACTAGGCTTCTCTGCTGTACCTGTACCCTTCACCCGGGCTCGTACAGGCCCTCCCGCCACACGGCAACTTTCCTAGCTGCACAACAAAGCAACACCATGGCGGAGCAGGAGCAGATTGTCGTTGTACGACATCTGCGCTCACCGCCGTCAAGGAGTGATACTGAAGGGCGAGTTATATGGACATGGACACCTTGGTAGGATACACCCGGGCTTCTCAAGCATGTCACAGAGCGAGAGCCGGCCATGTTGCAACAACATCACGCCGTCCTGTTTTACATGATCGTTAGTTCGTTGCCCGACTCGGTCAGTAGGTCTCGCCTCCAGGGGATGGGGATATTGCATCAATCGCGATGGCAAGCAGCCTTGCCTCGGTATACTATACACAGTGTGTGCCATCCTTGGTTCAGGGTCCGTCACATGCTACCATGAGGCTGACTCGAGCCTGCGCATTGAGGGGCACAGAGCCAGCTTCCAGAAGCTGCAGAAGCTTCGACAAACGCGCACGCCTACTACGTAGTACATAGTAAATAGCAGACCGGTGAGTGCTTGGCCTTGGCCTACTCGGTAGGTAATCGTGTGACAGCCGGGCGCTGTGCTCCATAGACGATGATAGTCCATGCCAGCATATACTGCATTGCATGTACCCGATTCTGGGAAAGGCAGTGCGACGGCGTACAGCTGAGGTGGTGCCGCCATCGTGTCTTTATCGATAAGAACCTTGAACTGGACAATTGGACCCCTTAGCCACGGGCGGTAAACCATATCTTCCTGCAACCACCTTCACACACGCAGTTGGTGTTCTGACCTGAACCGTGAGCGGGACATCTCCAGCCTTGGATCCCGAGACGCCGTCGACAATCCATACCTTGTCGTCGCCACCACCTTCTTGTCAGTCTGGCACACAGCGCCACCGCATTGTGCGGAGCTATCTTCACCATTCTACGCTGGCCAGATCATCGAGGAAGACCTTGGGGGCATTGTCAGAAGGAGGATCCAGTCATACATTTGTGCTACGTCCAGTAGGTCCACTGCGACTTTTTCTGTGCTCTTCCCACCCCACCTGCGGGCGGACGTCCTCAACTTCAACCTCAACCTCAGCCTCGGTCGCTCCTTGGCACCAGCCTCAGCGCATTGTGCAGGTCACTTGGCGGGGAATATGGTGACCTTGCGACCCGTCGTCCTCGCCGAGCAAGTGCGCCCGCCGTCCGTCCCTCCATCATACCTGTTTTGTGTGCGACGTTGCATATGCTTCGAGTGATTGCGCCGGAACGCTGGCAGAGACTACGAGACACAGTTTGCGTCTGGGTTGATGCAGGGTTGCATCTAGTGATCCCGTCGTTGGACTCCCGACGCAGTTCTGAGAGCCTCACGACATGTACTTGGACTTGGTACTGATGATTCTCCAGTCCAGACTCGCAGGCTTGTCCAAAGTAACTGTGGCTGCCAAAGTCATTTGGGTGGCGAACGGACATTGCTATCAGGGTGCTCCGCTTCTGGCTGAGATCATCAATCACCCTGTGCCTACTGTCACAGGTACTGTAGTAGGTAGCCAGTCAGTCTGGTGTGTGTCAGACTGCTGGACTCGGCCTCCAGCGGCTGTCAGTTCCAGTTCGTTCGCGTGATCCTGTCACGATCCATATCGTATTCCCTGCAGCACATCTATCCGTGCTCCTTGCCTTGGATTTACAAGTGCGAAACACCGAAAAATTCGGGGTGCTTTGGTCTGAATCCGGTATCCGGTGCTCTCTGCCAAGGTATTTAATCGATAAGATTTACGAGTCACGTCTGTTGCCTACGCCCGGACCAAGTCAGCAGCAGGAACGGTTGTGGCGACGGGAAGGCCTGCACTTGCAGCACTTGCACTTGCACTTGCACTTGCACTTGCACTGCACACACTTTGCATTAGACTCTGACTCCTCCGGGCTGGGCCAGTAGCTGCAGAGAACATCTCCTCTCCGCCTCAGCCTCCCTACACCAAATTGCTTGCCGGGCCGCGACAGTCGACGTCGACCCATTCGTCATACCCGCCCAGCCTCCAGTGAGTCAGTACCTCGACCTTGACCTAGCTGGTCAGTGAATCATCGGTAGAGGGGCAGATCCTGAGTATAAAAGGCGCGACAAAGTACAGCTTCGGCCGACTGTTTCTAACTGTGCATACTACTTCTAGCTGCTCACTCGCACACGCACACACACACACACGCACACGCACACGCACACGCACATGCACATGCACACGTACACGTACACGCACACGCACACGCACACGCACTTGCACACGCACACGCACACATACACGACGTACACAACGCCCGCCTTGCCCCAGCTTGTGAGCTGCGCCAACAGCTGACATCGGGCAACTCTGCTTGTCTCGTCTCTGGCCCAAGGCCTCTTGACAGCCCGCGACAAGCGCAACGACCGTGAATACGCTTCACGTCGCACAGCGCCGGGCACCCGCCCAACCCACAGCATCAATTTCGCCACCCTGCTGGCTGTGTCCCAGTCAAGCAACGAGGGTATTTATCACCTGCAGGCCCCCGAGACCATACAGACTCGGAAGCTTCACGCCTCCTTTCGAAGCTAAGGTGTCGCTTTCACTGCGTCTACTTGGCAGGAACGTGCGACTGGGTGCTTCGGGACTCGCAACGAATCCTTCGAGAATCTGGATCACGTCGAAAACGGTCCCTTCCGATCGCCGAATCGGACCAGCAAAGATGCCTGTTGTAGAGCACGATCTCCCCCCAGCGCAGCTGGTGACGGACAACCTCGAGACCTCGTCTCTGGATGATCGAACATACCGCGTCATCCGACTCCCCAACCAGCTTGAGGCACTCCTCGTCCACGATGCGCAGACAGATAAGGCCAGCGCGGGAATGGATGTCAATGTTGGAAACTTCAGTGACGAGCCGGACATGCCGGGCATGGCACATGCCGTTGAGCACGTAGGCCTACCCCTCTTTGCTATGCCAATATCGATTTACTGACTGCCGCACTTGTTCAAGTTACTTTTCATGGGCACCAAAAAATACCCGGAAGAAAATGCCTACAATCAGTACCTCTCAGCCCACTCTGGATCATCAAATGCATACACCGCAGCCATCTCCACCAACTACTACTTTGAAGTTGCCGCCGATCCAAGTGACGACAAGGAACCCACCGCCGAGAACCCTTCCCCGTTGAAGGGCGGTCTGGACCGGTTTGCGCAGTTCTTTATTGAGCCGCTGTTCCTGGAATCCACACTGGATCGTGAGTTGAGAGCCGTTGACTCCGAAAACAAGAAGAATCTGCAGAGCGACACATGGCGGTTGAACCAGCTGGAGAAGTCCCTGTCCAATCCCGCTCACCCGTACTGCTACTTCTCTACCGGCAACTTGGAAGTCCTGAAGACGGAGCCGGAAGCACGAGGGATCAACGTGAGGCAGAAATTCATTGACTTCTATGAAAAGCATTACTCGGCCAACCGTATGAAGCTCGTGGTCTTGGGGAAAGAGCCTTTGGATGTCCTGGAGTCCTGGGTGGTGCAGTACTTCTCAGACATAGAGGACAAGAACCTGAAGCCGAACCGTTGGTCTGATGCCCCGCCATTGGGACCTGAACAGCTTGGCGTGCAAGTGTTCGCAAAGCCTGTCATGGACTCCAGAGAATTGGACCTGTCCTTCCCGTTCCTGGATGAGGACGAGCTGTTTGAGTCGCTGCCGAGCAGGTACCTTAGTCATCTGATAGGGCACGAAGGTCCCGGCAGCATTATGTCCTACATCAAGGCCAAAGGTTGGGCCAACAGTCTCAGCGCTGGAGCCTACTCCGTGTGTCCAGGTTCTCCTGGAGTTTTCGAGTGCCAGATCCGGTTGACCGAAGACGTGTGTTGTGCCTGCTTCTGGTTCGTGATCCAACAACTAACATGGGAGTAGGGCTTAAGAAACTACCAAGAGATCGTGAAGGTTTTCTTCCAGTATGTGTCGCTGCTGCTGGAAATACCACCACAGGAATGGATCTGGCAAGAGCAGAAGGGTATGGCGGACGTGGACTTCAAGTTCAAGCAAAAGACACCAGCCAGCCGTTTCACCAGCAAGACTAGCGCCATCATGCAGAGGCCTCTGCCCCGAGAATGGCTGCTCAGTGGGACCAGTCGGCTCAGGAAGTTCGACCCCAAGGCCATCAGCGAAGGAATACAATACCTGCGTCCCGAAAACCTCAGGATGACCATTGTCTCCCGCGACTATCCCGGAAAGTGGGATCAGAAGGAGAAGTGGTACGGAACGCAATACTCGACAAGTAAAATTCCAGACGACTTCATGGCCGACATTAAAAAGGCTGTTTCCAGTACTGCGACGGATCGGATCTCGAATTTGCACCTGCCTCACAAGAACCAGTTCATACCAACGAAGCTCGAAGTGGAGAAGAAAGAGGTCACAGAGACGGCTGTGGCGCCCAAGCTGATCCGAAACGACGGCATGGCGCGCACGTGGTATAAGAAAGACGACAAGTTCTGGGTGCCCAAGGCGAGCCTCGTTGTCGTCTGCAGAAGTCCCATCATATATGCATCAGTGGAGAACGCTGTCAAGGCAAGATTAATCACGGATCTAGTTCGTGATGCCTTGGAGGAATACTCCTATGATGCGGAGTTGGCCGGCTTGGAGTACTCTGTCTCTCTGGACTATCTGGGTCTGTTCCTCGAGGTCAGCGGCTACAACGACAAGCTCTCGGTGCTTTTGGAACAGGTGCTGAAGACCATCAGGAATTTAGACATCAGAGATGACCGTTTCGACATCATCAAGGAGCGTTTGAGCCGAGCATTTCGCAACTGGGCTTACCAAGAGCCGTTCCACCAGGTCGGGGAGTGCACCCACTGGCTCACTACGGATCACGACTGTACGGTCGAGGAGCTTGCTGCTGAGCTGTCCAACACTACTTGCGAATCTACTCGGGTCTTTCACAAGGAGCTGCTTTCGAAGCTTCATATGGAGACCTTGGTCCACGGCAATCTTTACAAGGAGGATGCCCTCATGCTCACGGACATGCTGGAGACCACCCTCAAGACACGTCCGTTGCCCAGGTCGCAATGGACAATCAACCGTTCCTTCCTCTTCCCACCTGGCTCCAACTTTGTCTACAAGAAGACGCTGGGAGACCCGGCCAACGTCAATCACTGCATTGAGTACTTCCTGTTCGTGGGCGAGAAGCAAGCGCATCTAGCTCGCGCCAAGGTCCTTCTCTTGGACCAGATCCTCCACGAACCGTCATTCGACCAGCTACGTACAAAGGAACAGCTGGGCTACATTGTGTTCAGTGGGCTCAAAACCGGTACGACGATTGTGGGCTTCCGCTTCCTCATCCAGAGTGAGAAGACGGCACAGTACTTGGAGGGCAGGATTGAAACGTTCCTGAGCAACTACATCGAAACGCTGGAGCAGATGGCCGACACGGAATTCGAGAGCCACAAGCGCAGCCTGGTCATCAAGCTACTGGAGAAGATGAAGAACCTCGATCAGGAGACCAACCGTCTCTGGAATCAGGTCTCCAACGAGTATTACGACTTCGAATCCTGTAAGTGCTGCACAGACGAGCTTGGCCATGACGAAAGTTGATCCGCTGACCCGCACAATAGCCACGAAAATTGCCGATGAAGTGAAGCAGCTGACCAAGGCCGACATGGTTGCTTTCTTCAAGCACTACATCGACCCGTCATCCCCCAAGCGCGCCAAGCTGTCCGTCTGGATGACGGCTCAGGCTACCAGCGTCGTGTCGACCCAGCAGATCACCGAACTCATCAAGGCGCTTGACCTGGACTCGACAGAGACCGAGGCGCAAGCAGCGACTGATCTGCAGGCGCGGTTGAGTGCGGCCGGCCACGACGAGGAGAAAGAGATCTCAGGGCTGAAGGACTACCTGCTGCACAAGCTCAAGGTGTCGGAGGACAAGATCGACAGCGCGGTGGAGACGTGGCACAAGCTGCACCCCAAGATGACCGGGTTGGCGGGCGTGCGCGAGGAGGCGAACCCGCCGAGCCTCAACGGGACCACCATCAGCTTCATTGAGGACGTCCGGGACTTCAAGGCGCGCCTGCCACTGAGCACAGGTGCGAGGCCGGTGAAGGAGTTCTCGGAGTATGAGGAGCTTGACCCGAAGCTATGATGTGGCTGGCTATGAGCTCGACTGGGCCTACTCGTGGTCGATGGATGGCTCCATGGCCCGGATGCTTGTAGCAAAACGCAAGCAGCAGAGGGTGCAGAGGCTTGATGGGCAATGCTGAGAGGCATGACAGATAAGGGTCTCATAGACGGTCAGCATTTTTGAGCATCTTGCGCACCAGGCTGTTGCAAGTCATCGTAGTAGAGATAATCGCATTTGCAGAGGCCGAGATGGCCAACCATGTCGTGCAGTGTCAGATGCCAGTCTAAATCGGGTTCACTCGTTGGAATGTGTATTGTCTTGTTCTGAAGACGGCATGGTATCTTCACCATCTACGCCCATGGATGGCAGGGGACCTGGAGGGGACCTGGGACACCATAACCAGTCTGGCGATCAGGACAGACGAGCTTGTACATGGCAGCAGCAGGGCTGTCAAGGTACTAACTACTTCACTCTACTTCCGCTGTGCCAAGGGGCCCGACGATTTGGCACCTGCCTGCAGTGTGTCACATGAATCTATAGCTAAGTCAGGTGCAGATGCAGTGGATGCAGTGCGATTCACTGGGCTGCTTCCCCCTGCATGACTGGCCTGGGCCGCCTGGGCCCGCCTGGGCCGCCTGGGCCGGGTGGCAAGTGCAGCATCTCCAAGCCCATGTACTGTGTTCTTCAGCTGCAGGTGCAGTAGGCTCGGGAATGCTTTGTCATCACCGGGCAACCTCCAGTAAATGGCTGTGCCTGTTCCTGTTGCCGTTCGGCATTCCACACACTCCCCCACCCACCATTTCCGCCATGTCACCGTAACCTACGCATTCACATCACATCACAACCTAAGGCTGGGACAGCGTGGCAGTCAGTCACTTCACAGACACAGCAAACCCTTGTTGGCTTTGCTGGCCTCTGCGTTTGGTTTCTCCGACCCTTTTCATATTTGTTTGTCCGGCTGGCGTTCGTGTTTTACTGAGTCTCTTTGCAGCACAGGTCAAGCACGGCTGACCTTTCCGCACCTACGAGACATTCTCACGCCCTGCATTTGCATTTGTAATTGCATTTGCAATTTGCATTTCGCATACCTCCATCGGCCGTGACGCGCCTTTCGAGCATTGCCTTGCCGGCCCTTGTCGCACTCCATAGAAACGTCTGTTCGCCGCCATCTGTCGGCATCTGTCTGCGCCTGTCCGCATTGCCTAGTCTTTCAAATCCTCGAATACTTTCTTCGCCCCAATTGCCAACCTGGAGCTGCACAGGCAGCTCCCTTTCACCACGTCTCCCAGGTTCCGCAAACGTAAGATGTCTCGTCCCGAAGACCTGCCCAGGGCAGCGTCGCCCATGAAACGTCGCGCCGGGAGCGCCCTTTCCGAAGACGCTCCCGATGCCGACGCCGACGCTGACGCCGACGCCGAAGCTGCCGACGTTGACATGCTCTCCCTTCCCCCGGCCGCCGACGACAGCGACCATGTCCCGAGAGTCAACGGCCGCGCCATCTACGGCTTACAGGACGCGGACCAAGACGACGGGTACGGCAGTGAGTCTCCACGGGACGATGCATCGACCGCTGTGCAAGTCGACGACCGCGACGAAGACCCTGTCGACCTCCTGAGTTTGAACATGGACCAAGATCAAGATAGTGTCTACGATACCCATGTTGGATCCGACATCGAGGACGACGCTGCGGCGAGTGATCTGCGCGGCGGAGGTCAGATGCCAGCGCATGAGCACGATCCCACGCAGGAGTCGGCACAGGACCATGACGCTAGCGGCCGCAAGGCCCAGGTGAACGACTCAAGTTCCACCAACACCGACGAGGCTGCCGACTCAGATGCTAAGACTGCTGATACTACCGGTACAAGCACCTCCGTTGAGGAGCCTGCTAAGAGCAGTAAGACCCTCAAGGCTCAGTGCCCTGCCATCTCTCGTTCCGTGCGTTAACATGTCGCCCGCAGCCTCGCTTCTGCTCGGTCCGAAGTATGACTTTGGCGCCAGCAACTATAAGAGTAGCCAAGCCAGCCGTACCGATTCTGGCCCACCGCCTCCGCCGTACTCGACGCGTGCTCGTCAACGAAAGGAGGATTGCAAGGGCCTCACCGGCCTCTCCAACCTCGGGAACACATGTTATATGAACTCTGCCCTGCAGTGCATCAGGAGTGTCGAGGAATTGACCAAGTACTTCTTGAGCGGCGTATATGCGGATGAGGTGAATTACGAGAACATCCTCGGTCACAGCGGAGAAATTGCCAATGCCTATGCGCATCTCCTCACCCAGATTCACAAGAAGAATACGTTGCAAAGCTCGGTCGCACCTCGTAACTTCAAGGATGTGGTCGGCCGCCATGCCACTCAGTTCTCCGGTTGGCTTCAACAAGATACGCAGGAGTTCCTGGGCTTCCTATTGGACAGTCTTCAAGAGGACTTGAGCCGAGTCAAGAAGAAGCCATATATCGAGAAGCCTGATTCCACAAACGAGATGGTTGGTAACCAGGAGCTGATCCGGAAGATGGCTGCCGAGGTCTGGGACATCCACAAGAAGCGTGACGACTCAGTAATTGGCGATCTCTTCACGGGCTTGTACAAATCCACGCTCGTGTGTCCCACCTGCGACAAGGTCAGCATCACGTTTGAGCCCTTCAACAACTTGACGCTTCCGCTGCCCATCCGAAACATCTCGGTGAGGAAGGCCAGATTCTACCCTTTGAACGACCGACCGGTAGACATCATGGTCGAGCTCGACAAGGCATTGACCATCAAGGGGTTGAAGAGCTTCGTTTCCTCCCGCGTCGGGGTCCCTACTGATCGGATCATTGGGGCAGAGGAGTACCGGGACCGCTTCTTCAAAATCTACGAGGACAACCAACAGGCGTGGGATGAGATAGACAAGAATGACCGTCCTTGCTTCTTCGAGCTGGAAGCCAAGCCGACGAACGTGGGAGGAAAGAATAAGAAACTTCCTCACAGGTCGTCGACAGGATTCCTCAACAACGACGACATCCTGCCTTACCAAGAGGACCCAGTCACGGAGGAATTGTCTCAGAGAATGGTGGTCCCCGTCTTCCACAGGTTCAACCCACGGCTCAACCAGGGCTCTAGGGCGAGTATTTCGCGATCTAATGAGAAAGTTGGACCACCCCACTTCATCCTGTTGACTCCAGCCGAGGTAAGGTAGTCGTACTTGCGCAACGCGCTTGCATCGATGCGCTAACAAATCTGCAGGCCCGCAATGAAGAGGCCATCCGGCGCAAGATTCTGGAGAAATTGGTCACCTTCACGTCTCATCCTATCGTCGCAGACCTGGAAACCGTCAACGAAGATGGACTGCCCGAGGACTCGAACGTGGACCCCGCCCTCCTCAGTGTTTCTGATGCGGATCTGTCTGGCGATGGCCAGATAGTCGCCAAGTCTATAGAGGATGAAGAGGATCTTGTGGACGTGAGCATGCGAGATGCGACTCAAGAGACCGCGGCCGACCCTGTTGTGGACGAGTATGTGCTAGCTCTCGTCCAGTTTGTGTGCCTGAACGCATCGCTGACATCTTCGTAAGGTACCCTCACGTACTCAAGACATTCAACACTAAGCGGCCCAGATGGATTGATCCATCTGTGTATCTTGATGGTCAGCTTCAGACCCTGTTCGACTTAAGCTTCTTGACAGAGGGTACTACTTTGGCCACTGGCTGGGCGGCTTATCCGACTGGCAACGAGAAGTTATTTCCAAGGCTCGCGACGAGGAAGGAACAGCGGCGTACCCCAAGTGAAGACGAGATGCCAAGCCCGTCGGGTTCCGGTACAGCTTCTGAGGAGAGCAGTGCCGAGGAAGATGCCGAAGTCGCACCCTTCGTCGGCGGTGGAGTAACACGCATGCAGGACGAGTCCAGCGACGACGAGAGCTTGCCCGACATCCAGGTCAGTTAGTCCTCATTCTCACACTAGAGGTGCACCTTGACTCATGCTTGTTAGACTTTGCCCGACCGGAGCCTGCCCGAGCAAAAGCTGCGCGGTGGTCGGAAGGGGAAACAGAAGAAGAACGGCAAGACGAATGGCAAGAAGGGTCGCGGCGGCAAATTCAACAAGTATGGCAAAAAGGGTCGCGGCGGCAAGTTCAACAAGCATCACAAGTCCACGGGCCGGTACAGCCCTGCGCTACGCGGCAGCGGCAGTTTCCACTCTCACTCTCGAGGTGACGACCTGGAGGAGGGCGCCAAAGCGGACGGTGGTCCCTTGATACGTCTTGGGGAAGGCATTGTGGTCGAGTGGGAGCAGTCCACGTGGAATTATGTGTACGGGCTAGGAGCTGACAGCACCGACAATGCAAACGCCCCATACTCGACATTCAAGGAAGACGCTGTTGAGACGCTGAGGGATGCGCACCTCGAGGCTCAGCAAATGGCTCGCCGAGCACGCAGCAAAGAGGGCATTTCTCTATACGATTGCCTGGACGAGTTCGAGAAAGAGGAGACTCTATCCGAAGAGGACAGGTGGTTCTGCCCAAGGTGCAAAGACTTTTGTCGGGCAGCCAAGAAGCTCGACCTGTGGCACTCGCCCGACGTCCTCATCGTCCACCTGAAGCGCTTCAGCTCGCTCGGGTCCCGTCGCGACAAGATCGATGCCGTTGTTGATTTTCCGATCGAGGGCCTGGACATATCTACCCGGGTCCTTGAAAAGAAAGACGGCAAGCAGGAAGTCTACGACTTGATCGCTATCGATGACCACATGGGTGGCCTGGGCGGCGGTCACTACACGGCTTTCGCCAAAAACTTCCAGGATAACAACTGGTACAAGTTCGACGATACGCACGTGAGCAACCCTATAAAGAACACAAAGTCCATGGTCACGAGCCATGCATACCTTCTGTTCTACCGCCGCCGCAGTGAGCGCCCTCTCGGCGGCCCACTGCTCGAGGAGGCGTGTCGCAAGTATGCGGCGATTATTGAGCCCGAAGGCGACGACGAGGCTGCCCAAAACAGCGAGGGTACAGAGCCTCGCTAGTTACCCAGCACTTTACGTCGCAGCTTGAGAGCCAGGATTGTGGGCATCACAACCTTTGTTCCGCGGCTTCCTCGCTTCGACCATTCTCTGGACTGGAACCTCGGGGGGTGGAGGGGCAAAGCAGGGCGGCTGACACCACCCCTTACTTCGACCGCAAGAGTCCACAGGCGTCTTCTGCGGCGCATCAAGCGCGAGCGGAAGCGCGAGCGGAGGCGCGAGCGGATACCCTCTGCGCGCTACTGTTTCTGATCTACATTTGTCGGGTCTTGGGTTCTGGACACGCACACGTTTGCGCACGGTCAGGTCCGGTGCTTTCGAGCGATTGACTGGCCAGAGTGGGGGGTTGGGGGCAGGGATAGCATCCAATCTTCAGTTTCTTGCATCATGCGGCGGCGGCGGGGGTGGGGAGCATGTTCCATAGAGTCACGGGGTTCTCGCATGCGTTCGGTGGAGGGAAATGCTGCTGCGGATCGGTTGTTGATGATGGCAGCGGTCTGGGAGGGAGCGTGTGACTTGCCGCGCACGGCCGTGTCAAAGAGCCAAAAATGACATACGCAAGACAGCCCGATAGAGTCTAGAGACAAGCTTACCTACTTTGGTACAGCCATCGAAACAGGTTAGATCGAAGTAGGTTACTACTGTATAGGACACTGCCACAAGATTAGGTTTGGGAGCCTCTGGCGCCAAGTGACACCACGCGGAATACCTACTGCGTAGACGTAGGTAGCCGTACGTGTGCAGCTGAGCACGTACGTGTGCGCGTACCCCCATCAACCGCGGGTTGATGATCCTGACGCGCTTGCCTGAGTCATCTCCACACCACAGGAGTCCCATCCATCCAACTTCCCACATGGTCTGTCTGCTAGAACTCCCCACGCGGCGGCCGGAATGGTCCAG
>JASMMZ010000003.1:28178886-28319159 GCA_038502455.1 Anisogramma anomala | reverse complement strand
GGGGGTTGAGAGGGCTGGTGTTTAGCACAGCGACTCACATTTTCCCCCTCACCCACCCAAACAAGAAATAAAGTCTTGACCTGTTGCATACTATCTATGTACTGTGTATCTATCTATCTATCTATATATCTATCTACCTATTTGGGCGAGGAGATCAAACTTGCCAAGCCCTCGGGCGCCGCGTTAGCCAGACGTAGGCAGTTGGTACTGGCGACGCACCCCTTATCGGTAGATCTTGGTATATATATATATATATATATATGTGTGTGTGTGTGTGTGTATACATGTGCAATCGGGGATTCGAGAGGTCGCGAAGGCCGGGACGATGTTATCCCTCCCCAGTTTGCGGACATTTTTGGCAGGGCTATGCCAGCGTGGTGCTAATCTTGGGAATCCCTGGTGAGAGTAGTTCGCTCCACCATGGAGCGGATGGTCTGGCGCCGAGGTCATGTTCGCTTGCTTGCTTGCTTGGTACGGAGCAAACCTTGCTGGTGACGGTGGGTGACGGTGGCTGTCGCGCTACGTTAGGCCAGGCTACCTAGGGAGCAGTCCAATGCGTGCTGCTGCCTTCATGGTTACTCGTGATCAGGTTCCGAGTTTCGAATGGTCGGGTCGGATTGGACCAGAAATAGCTATCTATCCAACCTTCTATAGTTATACATCATACCAGGGAAACAAAACAAAAGGCTTCCCTCGTCATTCTCTGAAGCCGTCAAACAGTACCCAGGACTCCTGTTGCTCACAATCTCGCTGTTGATTACAGCTAATGGTTGTACCACTCACCTCCCAGCCAACTGTTGTAGAAGTTCAGGGCCGACTCAGGCTGATCGTATGGGACCTAGGGGCGTGTTAGTGATGCAATACTTGAGTGGACGGGGATACCAGAGGGTGTGCTTACCATGTGGCCAGCACCGTAGATCTGCATGAAGGTCAAGTTGCCTGAAGACTTGACCTTTCCGTACTCCTTGCCCTCGGCCTTGAGGGGGGAGAGCTTCGTCTTCTTGAAGTCCTTGTGGCCAGGCCACTCAAGCTTGTTGGCCCAAGCCTGGTTACCGAGCCAATTGCAAATAAAGTCGGCATCGCCAGCGTAGATGAGTACGGGAATCTGCTCGAGGATGCCCGGGACAAGAAGGTGGAAAGGCTGCATCCAGTCACCATTGAACAGGAAGTTGCGGTTAATATCCGAATTGCAGCTTTCGTACGAGTCGACGGTCTCAACACCAAGGGCCTCCATGACGTTCTTCCGGTTCAGGTACTTGTCGATGGGCGCAAGACCGGGGTAGCAGAGGCTGCCTCCCTCACAGTCGATGCGAACATCGTAGGGATTGCGACCTGACTGCTGGTAGGCACCAATCATCTGGTTGTTGCAGTAGACGGAGGCGGGGATACAGCTCAACCAGCTCTTGCTCTCGTAGCAGCTGGCGATCATGGACTGGCAACGGGGCAGGGCTTTGTCCATGCTCTGGCACTGGCTCTCGTCAAGAACAGCTTCGTAGCCACCGTCACCGCAGGCCATGGGGCGGTAGTACGGGTACTGGGAATAGGGGTCGGTCAGACCGTTACCGATCAGGACGGACTTCAGGTTGATGTTGCGGTTCTTGTGGGACAGGATCTCAGCCGTGAAGACCGGAATGTAGTGACCGGCGTAGGACTCGCCAGCAATATGGAAGTCCTGTTTGGCATATTGGGGGAATTGCTGGAAGAATAGGGTCAGCAGCGCGTAGACGTCCTTGGCAGCAGCGCCCGTGTCGCTAACAGAATTGCTGCTGTAGGAGTAGCCGACGTTGACGGGCTGGTCGAGGAAGATGACCGAGGCGTTGCTGTTCCAAGCGTTCGGGTTGTACTTCGGCTTGACCTTGTCGTCGATGGAAGAAGGGCCCAGCTCGAAGAAGAGGCCGGTGAGCGACGAGCAGCCGGGGCCGCCGTTAAGCCAGAGGACAACGGGGTCGTTTTTGGGGTCATTGCGCGACTCGAAGAACCCTGAGGAATGAAGTGTCAGCGGGTGTTGGGTGAGGGCAGTGACTGGGCCACAGGGTGCGAAGGCTCGCTCAGCGGACGGACGGAGACTTACAGTAGAATAAGTGCTTGTCATTGGCCTCGTCATCCAAGTAACCACTGTACTGCTTGACCGTATCGACACCAAGCTTGGAGGGGTCGACGGCCTTGGTGCGCAGGTTGTAGGACTCCAGGTCGCCGCCGACGACGCGGCGACTCTCCTCGTGGTCAGTAGCCTCAGTCCATAGACCTTGGACGTGGGCGCCGCGAGTGATGTGGTCCCACTCCGAGTCAGGCCTCCGGACATGCTTGGCGGGCTTGATGAGAGGGGGGATGGCGTCGAGAGCGCCGGGGGCGAGCATGGCGATCTCATCGAAGACGGCCTTGGCATCGGTGGTCATCTCGCCAAAGGCGGCCTCATACTCCTTGATCCTGTCGGTCCAGGACGCGGCGGCCTCGTGAACGTCATGGCGGATCTTGTCTGCGGCGTCGGTCAGGACCTGTTGAGATTCCTGCTGAAAGTTGATGGCCGACGCAGCGCCGACAAGCAGAGCTGACGAAGTAGCGATCCTCATGGTGACGGCTTTGATGGCGAGGGCTATGGACAACCAGTGTCAACGACAGGTGTTGATGACGAAGTGTTGAAGATAAGCCGGTCGGGCGTGGAAAGAGAGACAATAACGCCGACTGGAGCCGACCACGATCACAGTGGTTTGGTGATTCCAGGATGGCAGCCCAGAGCGTGATGTTGTGTGACGATGAAGAAGGATGTAAGTATACTGAAGAGAGAGAGAGGAAGGGAAAACAGATGAAGAGTCATGCACAGTAGAGCAGCATCCAAGGTTCGTTGTCAGGCGAAGCCTCCCGCTGGCAACTTAGAAGCTCCGAGTCAGTGAGCTCTAGCTCTCTTCTGGGCGTGACCCCGGGTTACGGAGCTACCACAGTTCCCACCGCCCGCTGTTGGTGTTAGTCCTCTCTACCACACCACCACTCCGTATAATCGACACCGACGATGGAAGGGGGATTGAAGGTAGTGCCTTACCAGTTGTCCCATACAATGAAATGAAGGAGTCCACAGGGTTGAAGACAAAGCCTAACTCGAAACTTGCACTCATGAATCTATTTATAGCCTTAAACTTGTTGCTCATACAAACTGTGATTATGTTATGTTGCGCAGGTGTAGTGATTCTCCAACGCTGTTTAAAAGAAAAAGGAGAACGGATATCCGCATAGGTTAAGATGGATTTCCGTATAGGTAAATGGATTCTACACAGGTAAATGAATATTCACATAAGTAAATAAATATTTGTATAAAGTAGGTTCCTAATAATGTAGGTATAGTTGTGGTTTTTATGATGGTTTTTAGCTTGAGATTCAGATAACTAGTATTGTAGTGATAAATTATTGAAGTAGATGGAACATTAGATACTAAAACAAAATATACAAGAAACTATAATTTCAGCCTTTAGCTATATATTATAAAGAATAAAGTAGTTGTACTTACTGTAGTTGCTCCTATAATTGTCTAATATACTTTGAACCTAATTATTTGTTTTAGTTTAGACCTATAATCTTTTATTTCTTAACAGTACATTAAGTAGAAATAAAAAATGGCTTGTAATTCAATTGAAATTAATAATTTTAGTAGAATAGTAGAATAATAAAAAGGCATTATCAACTGTTTCATTAATAGTAAATAATGCTATGCTAAAACTATTAGATTCTACGTACTAAATAAATCCATATTATATGTGTAATAAAAAAGTATATTAACAATTAACTGCGAATTAGATTTGCATGTAAAGGGCGTTGAGGGTTTAGTTTGTTTTGTGCATTTATCTAGCTTTTGTTACCTATTATCAAGATAGTTCAAATCCGATAGTAGCTGAGCCAAAAGCTGTGTTTTTCTCTGTTTTATATTGTATATACACGAATATCGTTTGCTGGTCTAGTCGATTCAAGTAATAGGTGTCTATAATATTTAAGTCTTTGTTGGTAGGTCTTGCTAATGACAGATCTTTATTATTGCAACGTAATCAATTCGAATTTCTGTAATTGAAATAACTGGTGCTGCATTGAAAGTGGTGATGTATTATTTTTAAGTTTGGCAAACCGCTAGCCGGTTTGCACGCTAATTTTTATGGCTAATTGTTTCGGCTTATACCACACAATAAAGTGGACACCTACTGTACTAGACTTACAATCAATCTCACAAACTATAGTCGATTTACAATTACTACAATTAACTAATTGTCAGTATAGTTGACTTAACTATATTATAATTAACTATTATTTTAACACTAACGGCTTTTTATTTTGTACGTATATGCTAATGTAGCCAATTACTTTCTTATGGTAAGCCTTAAATTCTCTCCTTAATCTATTCGTCAAACCCTTGTTAATTTCGGTCAAATTATACTGAAACTGTTGGTAGGGCTTTAGACGTTGCAATGTTGTCGATTCGATTGGTCGACGTAACAATAGTATTACGTAGTCAAGTGGTGGATGTATTGTTTGGTAGTATGAAGGATTAATGTACATACTAAGCATAACTTATACTGTGGAAATGGCTACCCGCTGTCATGAGAGGGATGTCTGGAGGACAAAAGGGTATCTGTGGCGCTAGCCAAACTAGAAACAACAATATAAATCCACATTTCTACCCCTCAAAATACCTCCCTCGAGATCCCCGCTCTGACTACAATCATCTGGTAACCTGGTACAGAAGTCGTTTACTCTGCAACCCTCCTGATCTGCAGTTAGACACAAACTATAAAAATAAAGAGAAACCATACAACGAGAACAAGATAGTAAGGAGACGAGAATGAAAAAGTAATCAACGAATACGAGACGAGAACGAGAAAGTAACCAACGAGTACAGGACAAAAACGAGAAAGTAAACAACGAGTATGAGACGAAAACGAAGACAAAAACCCTACAAACCTCACAGTCAGCTCAGGCTAGTTATATAAAACTGGAGAGGTTAGAAAACATAGTAAAAGACAAATTATCTAAATACATAAACCTTATCCGAAAATTTCAACTACTGAATGCCTACATTATATTAAGAGATTTTATTATCTTAAAAGTAAAATAATACCAACGAGATATAATAATTACTATTACATACACTATACCTTTTGAGATAAGTTTGATATGAATATTCGCCGAATAATTTAGCGAAAGCGTAAACGATTATATCGAATATATAGAGATTACGGCGAGGATATAATCTTAAAACGAAACCCTTATTGAAAAGATTTACAAAGGTTATTTTGAAATGGAATTAAAAGAGAAAGTGGTTAAATGGTACCATAATATACTCGAGGAAGAAAAATAATCATAGGATAACCTTAAAGTACTCTTTAAGACCCGTTTCAAATCTCGCCCAATAATAACCAGTAATAGAGTAACAGCTAAAGTAAATTCGTTTGGGAGGCGTGCTTACGAAACGCTAGTCGAATACGTAAAAAGGGCGGATAAACTCGCCGTATAATATCCTTATATGCTATAAAAGGAATTGAAAAACAAATTCCTAGCCTATATTACGGACAACGGTTGGAATACTTATATAATATTGTAAACGAAAGTCACTAAACGCCTGGTCTTTAAAGACCTTATAGACTAAAACGGGATATATAAAGATGAAGTTACGTACGATATCATATAAGAGACGCTAATCGCAGAAACCGTGGTTCCTAGTCGCGATAACAACCCTTTCTTTTTATAAACTAAAAAAAATAAAAAGATATTTGAGAATATTTAACAGAAAAAGTACTCGCCGAAAACATTATAAGATTAATACAGGAATAAATAGGTAGGCTAACGCTTTAAGACAAAAAAACAACACTCCTTATACCTTACAAAATACTCGCGGATATTGAAATTTACATTAAACTTATTCTTAACCTATCATTTAAGCGATAATAGCGGATTCACAAAGCCTATATCAAATGAGAAATAAAGTAGGTAACGTTTGTTAATAATAATCATAGTAGCAGCAAACGTAAAATAACGTACAAATATATTTTAACTATGAGAACATACCTAAATCATACCACAAATTCTACGACTGTATTTACTTCCGATAGCTATAAGTAAAAAATATATTAAATATAAGATTTCTTACTAGTAAAACGGGTAATCTCCGAAGAGTTGAAAATGGGAATTAAAGCGAATGTAAAGATATGCAAACTATCATTTATAATATTAATAAATCGAACCGAATACCAGAACTTTTACCCTACCTTCAACATTAATCCTTTATATCTGGCGGACTTAAAAGACAAAGGAGGTAACGAATAGAACTTTTAAACTAAGCCAACAGAACTTTAATATAATCGCAAAAGATGTCGATGTACTTATAAAAATTGCTAACATACTCGCGAAAATAAGGGGAAAGGTAAAAAAAGTCGAAGATATTATCCCTTTAATAACCGCTAAATATCGTATCACTTAAACTACGAGGTATGTAAATCTATAGGTTCGAATTAAAGATGAGGAAAGAGGTTTATCCAATACTCGTATGAAACCAAACACCCATTATCCTCGAGTATTATAATTTTAAAACCCCCTATCGATAAATTAGACCAACAAAAAACTATTTCGCGAAAGGCTTTCCCAGTTTCGCATCGTTATACAAAAGGAGTACGAAACGAATACCACGGAAAAAAATACGATACTGTGCCTATCCAAGTATTTTCAAACCGTCCTAAAAACGATTTAACTTAATCAATACCTTACGAAAGATTTATCCTAAAATTATTTTCGAAGAGTTCTTAAACAGTAATTCTATCCTACATAGGTAAATAACGAGAGTATATATTCTTAATACTGTTTGACGCGCGAAAATAAGGAAAAAAACTACAAGAAAGAAACGAAAACGTATAACATTTATATACTTAGCGGTGATAATAACTGTTAACGACTATATAAAACCACGTACTATAAAAACCTAATTCGGATACATTTAAGGTAATACTTATAATATCCACATTGAAAGGTGCCTAGTAGATAAAGGCTTTTTATTGAACTTGTTACAAAAGACGCCGTAATTCGTATAGTAATTACAGTTTAAATAACCGACCTATTAATAATACTTATAATATCTAACGGTAGTTGTACGATATTAATAACCTACGTATTGTTTCCTTTTGTCGTTAGTAATATTATCTGTTTAATTCATGTAATTATTATAGCTAACTATCTATTATATAACTTATTACTAAGCTATAACTGGCTCGTTCGTTACTTAGCTATGAATAATCATGTTGGAAATATCCTTATACTTATAGACAAAGGTGGATACTTTGTCTTTATACCTGTAAAACGACGTGTAAAACCGTTGCCATTTAATATTGAGCCAGATTATATAAATCGTCTTTTAAATGAAAACTAATACTTATCGAATAAGTTAAATACGAATAGCGAGAGAAAAACGTCGGAATCAAACTTAGAAGACGAGAATAGCAGCGACAAGGACAAGAACCAAGCTTTAGATAAGGAGGATATAAAATGCTTACGAAAATTGAACAAACTTATTGATTTTTTAAAGTACGTATCAATAAGGAAAACGCCCAAACTAGGGTGTGTCTTACACTTGGAAAGGCTATTTGACAATCGAAAGACCCAGGAAATACTGGTATTTACAAGCAAATAAGTTTTAGAGATATTTTAATCATACCAGAAACCAACGAAAACGAAGCTAAGATCATAACAGTGATTACGAAACGTAATAAACGAATGAAGAGAAAATAGAAAAAAGTTATTACATTTAACGAGTTAAAGGGGTTACTTACTAAAAAACATTTCGATATCGTTTACTATTTATTACGTTTACCTATCTCTCATACATCAGTTTAGTATTTGGGCCTGTGAGGAAAAACAGAACTATATAATTATTTTAAGCTACTATCGTCGCTTACAGGAATATCAATATTTAATTATAACGAAAAAACTGACTCGGAATCAAACGGGTAAAACGATAATATCTTAGCGTTACGAGCGTTAAGCGGTGAAAAAGACAGGGAAATAGTTTTAAACGTTCCGATATACAAATATCAATGATAATAGGGAGAAATAGGGGAAAACGAGTTAAAAGTAGAATTGAAAGAAACTTACTTGACATTTGGAGAAACGGAACGAGTACCGATAACGCAAAATAAGAAACTCGACAGAAACATCCAACGCCATCCTAAACAGATAGAATTGTAAGATGTAACTCAAGATGTTATTAAAAGATGATTCGATATTTCCGGCATCAATACTCAAGATAAAAGTAAAATAAACGAGATGGACAAATTCTCTAGCGAAAAATATTCATAACTAGGCGAAAACGAGGGAAATGGATTAGAATAATCTGAAAGACTAGTATACACCTAGAGAAATATATTCTCCTTTGGTTTAAGGGACGTACGAGTAAATAATCTCGTTACTTATTTAATCAAATTCGAATCAAATAACAGACCATTTCGGCTAAAATAACCAAGATACTTATAAGATGAAATCGTATTCGTATAAAGGTTTTATCCAGCTATAGAGGTGGCTGGATTTTCTATATTAGGTTAGTCTAAATAGGGTATATACTTACGATACCTATTAAAGAAAAACGGCGAATATCAATTCGTTTACAACTATATTCCAGTTAACAGTTATATAATCAAACTATAATAATCGATACACTTACGAGACAAAGTATTTAATACTCCTTTTTTAGGGTAACTACGATATCTTTTTCTAAGGCTATACGGCAAACAGATATTAGGTGACTTTTATTACTTTAGGTTATAAGTACAAAATGGCATTTATTATACAAAATATACAATATTTAATGTTTATAATACCTTAAGGAATAACGGGAGGTGGATAAACTTATTATGCACTCGGCGATATCATCTTTAGTAAATAGCTATTACCAAATAACGGGAATGGCGAGAATAACGTAAGGATCAACGAAAATACCACGAAGCGAAACCGAAAAAACGCGAAAATTAGTAAATTAGTATTACTTTTATTAATAGGATATAATCATACCTGGAAAACGGCTTTCGACGTATATATTAACGACTATAACGCCTTATCATATGGATTGAACGCAATGTTTAATTTCTTTTACTCACAATATTTTCATCGTTTCGAATTCAAAATGATAAGTTTTACCCCTTATAAAACTATTTTATTCGGAAACCATATTTACTCGTTGAGATTCGGATTGTTACGGGGTCGAATTCGGCCGTTTAAAAATATCGGAAAAGATTAGAAATATAGGCGACACCTGAAAATCATCCTACTTTATTAAAGATGTTACACGAGTTCCTTTACCTTACACTATGTGTCGTAAAGTATATACCTAGAAAAAACGTCGTAGACGAAAATTTTAAAAATATATTACATAAAAAAAGTACCAAAAATAACCTCGATGGAAAAAGTTTTAAAATAAATATTATGGATTCTTAAAGATTTCAGATAAAAAAGAGAATATACTAAGGCTTTTGTTACTATATATATGGCTATCTAATAAAACGTTATAATAGCCCCAGATCACTTACTGTAATATCACCTCGCAACGGACGTATCAGATAAAAGAATCGATAATATCGCTTTTTAACTAGAGAAATTGCCAACAGGTACCGAGGTTATCAACAAGTTAATATTTTACATAAGAATTTCAACCTTCTTTTCCTGAAAACTAAACGATACTAAGACGAGGTATAACATTAGCGAAAGAGAAATACTAGCCGTGGTAAGATATCTGAAAAAAGCTAGGCTATAGGTAATTGAATCATCTTTTCCAATAATAGTATATATTAACCATGCGAACCTAATTTTATTATTAACGAGTCCGATAATACTTATAGAGAAAATTGCGTAATAAACGAACGTCATCAGAATATTCAACGTAAAAATCGTATATCTTCCTAAATCAAATGAAATTATCAAAATCGCGAACGGAACTTCGAGGTTATCGGAGCCACCTGTAAAACTTTCGAAATTAAAAACGAAAAAATAACCGTAGGTAGTGGGAAAATGCTTGCTCGCGAGACTAGCTATGTTAAAGGATCTAAAGACGAGAATTCTCTTACCTATAGGAGTACTAAGCCCTAGACGAATGTTATAACCTAGAGGAATAATAATGGTAATAGTATATATTAATGAGACGAACTAGTACGGGGATATTATAAAGTACATTATAGGTAGCTCAAAAATAATCGAGGACCTACCGATACAGGCAAAAAGTAAAATAAAACGAAACTCATTACAATTTTACATTTAAGATAACGTACTATTAAGGCGAAAACTTGGTAAAGGATACGTAATTCACGTAAAAGGAAGGTACCTCAAGCGTTAAAGTATTCTCATAAACTTTACGAGGATTTCACAGTAACCCCAACTCTTTATAAATTAAAGGGAATACTATAATAGCCGACTCATTATATTTACATTGAAAAATACGTTAAAACATATAAACTATACGCTTTATCCAACACCACCAAACCAATTAATGTAAACCTCGTACCTATTATAACTTGAAGACCATAGGACATTATGGGTATATATTTTACGGGTAAGATTAATTTAAAAGTCGGCAGCGAAACTTATTTTTAACTTATAATAGAATATTTCTCGCGATTCTCATTTTGCCGAATAACAGGTAAACCAACAAGCGATGAGGTGTATAGAATGTAAAAGCTTATTAATAATATTTTCGGCTACTCTAAGAAATGTGATTCGGATAACACGAGGTACTTTAGAAGTCTGACGGTTATAAAGTTTTTTTTTCTAAAAGTGGGACTAAAATAATAAATACGCTAGCGTATTCAGCTATGTCAGTGTAATTAATTAAAGGATTGGTAAAGCTAGTTAAGAATAGGCTAAAGAAATAGGCTTAAGAACGTGAATACAGGCCATTCGAAAAGTGGCCTAAAGCTTTCGCTAATATTGTAAGGGCTGTCAACAACAGGCTCATGAAAAACTTGTTATATAAATTATTGCAAATCATATTATACTGGCTAATAAGGCTTTTGGGGGCCGCCGTCGCAAAGACAATGTTAAGCCTAAATCGAGAATATTTAACAGCAATGTTTAACGAATAGAAAGCTAACTAAGAAGCAATTTGCGATAATTTCGTTAATTGGCATAATATTTCACGTTAATGAATGGTCGATGAATAGGTAAAACAATGAATTGAGTTCAAAACTAACCTTAAAAAAGATGGCGATAGATTCAAAGTTAGAGACTAGGTGTAGGAGGTCGTGCCGAAGACCCGCGATATCAAGTTGAATAGGTTCCTGGTTAATAAAAACAAAGATCTAAAGAATATTCGGGCGCCTACTTTTAAGTCACAATAAATATGGCCGTGGAAGGTAAATAAAATCGTATTATTTGTATCTCTTTAAATTATTAACCCTACTTCCAGGTTAAAAAGAAAGAAAATTCATATTTACTTATAAAAACTATATATTTAGAGGGAAAAGCTCGAAGGAAAAAGCGAAATAGGCATGGAAGAGATAAAGGGACCTTACGTCAGCAAATTTGAAAATGGAGACGCTGACAATGAAAACGTACCGCAGTGGAGCGATGCTACTAATTATAATACGCCGCGATAGAATAACGATATTAACCTTCGTTAGGGTTGAAAAGTTAGAAAGGGGAGTTGAAGTTAAAAAGTAAAAGTTAAAGTTGGAGTTAGAGTTGAAAGATTATCGTAAAGTATAGCGGAATGTTTACTTTTGCTTTTTTTGTTTTATTATTCCTATTATTCCTATTATTTCATTACTCTACTTCACCACATATCAATATCTAATACAAACCTTAACTTTTATCTACTCCACTTTGTTTTATATAGCTTCGGGGACTTAGCCATATATTAATTGAGGGATAGATGGTAGCATAGAGGATTGATGTGCATACCAAGCATAACTTATACTGGGGAAATGGCTACCCGCTGTTATAGGAGGGATGTTTGGAGGACAAAGGAGTATTCGTAGCGCTAGCCAAACTAGAAACAACAATACAAATCCACTTTGCTACCTCTCAAAATACCTCCCTCGAGATCCTTGCTCTGACTACAATCATGTTCTAAGTTTGGCAGACCGCTAGCCGGTCTGCACAGTAATTTGTATGATCAATTGCTTGGCCTGTACTCTAGTATGAAGTGGTGCCATACTTCATTTGACCTACAATAAAATACAGTAGGTCCGCATAAAACAATACACTCAACTTGCATTTAGTATATTCAACTTTACTGTAAGTAAAGTTGATCTACTGCACTGTAAATACTACTATTCCAACAGAAACTAACATTAATTACAGCTATTTTCTCTATATTTCCGAGTCTTTCACTCCTTAACTCCCGTATACAGGTCTTTCATCATAAACTTACGCGTATTATGCACATTACCAATTGGGTACCCTTTGCTAATAGTTTCAAGTCTGCTTTTTTTACACGCTACTACTGTTCCCGCTACCGTTACCGCCCCCGTTACCCTAGCAATTTTCCAGTTTTCTAGGGCATTCCTATTCCGTCATGTTACGTACCAGGCGATTCACGTAGCCCTCGATTCGTACACTTAACGTATTACTGTCTACGAATCTTTTCAAGGCATTATTAAGCGCAGCTTTGATTATTATGTTAGCGGGGTTTTTATCATTATTAATTTACCGAAACTCATCAATTCCCTAGGTGTTGTATACCTCTTTTAAAATTATTTCGTTTATTATCAATCGCTTTTTATTAGTCGTACTGTTGTACTGTGTGTATGTTCGAACGTATGGTGGTATTCCGGTCTGTATTTTAAGTTAAAAGACAAAGCTAAAAGTAGGAATCTACCAGAGCACGATAACAATAAGTATTTATAAGAAGAATGACTCATAAGAAGAGAAGACGCACTCATGAGTAGGTAGTGTCATGAGAAGGCACGAGACATCTCCAAGTCCAGGCATAGCATGAGAATGCAAGTACCCCCTCTACAAAACAATAAATACCGGGGGCAAAAAGAAATAATGATATCCTTATTATTTATCGTCCAAAGAATATCCTATTATTTAAGTCCCAGTAATATTTCCATTATTCATTTTAAAGACCTTAATTTATTTTAGGTAATTTAATTTTGATACCGGTTTCCACTTGTCGTTACGAGCTGTAAAAGCTTTCCATCTAAAAAGAAATTAAATTTAATCCCCTTTACGGTAGCGTTGATGTACTTTTTTGGCTAATATAAGTTCTACTTTCTAGTTTTCAACATCCGATCCGTCGTTTTCGTATTTAATTAACTTAAGAAGTGGTACAATTCTGTTGAATAAGTCGTTTATTAGGTTTTAATAAGGTAGAAAATAAGTAATACTAATTATTAGGTAAAATCGTAAACTTGGTAGAAAATCTAAGGTAAAAGCCAAACCATTAAACTTTATTACAATCGTATATAGCCTTATATATGGTAATGATAATTTTCTCTTTTTTAAAAGGGGTTTGTAGACTTATCCTACCTTTAATTACATTTTGTCGTTTGTATAAAATTCGTATTAATGATAGTTTTAATGTTATCGTTTCTTTGCCTTAGTAGTAATAATATCTATCGTTTATTGTGCGTTTCATCGTAAATGTTTCCGCATAAAACGAATTTCCGCTTACCGGCAAGGAAAAATTATTGTAAAAATAACTACTATTATCGTAAATTTAAATCCGAACAAATACTCATGAGGACTAACTTTTGCAGTATGTAAGTAGGCATTATTAAGGTTTTATTACAAGGATGATATAAGATTGACCCAATTTAATTTGAAATGATTTATGATAAAGTGGTGTAAAGCTAATTCAATTGATTAATTCTTTGGTTTTTCTTACTTATCAATTCTTGAATAATGATTTATTATTATTATCAAACGTATTTTAAATCCTTTTCACAAACTTTGCTAAAAAGCTAATATAAACTTGATGTTTTTATTTAAAATAATTTGCAGTAAATAAAGCCAGACATATAAAAAAATTTTTAAACCAAAATAACTACCTAATATTTTGTTATATACGTTGTATAGCCAGAATTCAGGATGATTCGCTTAAAGATTTTGTATTTAATAGGTATTACAGAATTAGAAGATTCACCGCTAGGTAACATCTAAGGTATGCCTTTAAAAGATATTATTGGTAGTATAACCACAAAATCCATGTAGATTATATATATTAATTCCTTAACTGCTTAAATAGGTTTAAGGCCGCCAGGTATTTTCTGGTTATTATTGCGTAATTCTTCGTAATATATGCAATTTCTGGCATATACTTCCACAAGCTTACGTTTCTAGCGAAAATATACTCCGTCTAAGGTTTCTATCATTCTCTTAGATCCGAAATAGTGTTTCTTATTGTATATCTTAGCGAAAATTTCCTATACGAATATTATAAAAACCACAAGTCTTTTACAACCACTCGCATTACATTTGTATAAGAAGAGATTAACTAATAGAAATAAGTATCCAAGTTTAAAAGAATTAAAAGGCATATATTTATCGTTTTTATTATTTACGAGATCTTACAGAATTCTACGTAAAATGGGATCCTTACTATAACTAGTTTTAAAACGAAGTTATGTATTATCGGGTGTTTACACCTTAACGAGTTATATTAACTAATAATCCATCGTTGGCAAGTTATCAAAAATTTAATTTAATACCAGCGTATTAGTTTTATAAGGTTGTCGGTCCTCTTTAAAATACAAGCGACTAAAGGTATTTAATACCAAATTAAGGCGTCCCGGTAAGTAAACCATTTTGAAAAAGTGTAAATTAAGGTAAATTAACGGGTTAACCAGTCATAGATTAACCTTATCCGTAAATGTTGTATTTAGTAAAGTTTAGTTCATAATATATCAAGTAACTTTATAATCAGTAAAAATAATAATTAGTAAATAGTTGCTAACTAAGGTTTTTTATAAACGTTTACATACCTACATAAAACAAGTAACCTAATGTTTTAAAGGAGTATAATTAAGTTTAGCTCGAATTAAACGAAGACTTAAACACATTATTAGCTCGATAACAGTTACTAAAATAGGTTTCCCCCATTACTAAAAATAACTGTTGGTAGGTCTTTAGATGTTGCAACGTTGTTGATTCGATTGGTCGAAGTAATAGTAGTATTGCAGTAGTGAGATGATGGATGTATTGTTTTAGGTTTGGCAGACCGCTAGCCGGTCTACACTGTAATTTGTATAGCCAATTGCTTAGCTCGTACGCCAAAGTAAAGTATAGTATGATACACTCAACTTACACACAATGCGGTAAGTCCGTATAAAGAAATACACTTGTAGTACGGTTAACTTTACTATAAGGAAAGTTAACCTACTATACTGTATGCAATACTATTCCAATACTGGCGGCTTTTTGTTTTGTGTCTACGCGCTAGCGTGGCTTGTTATCAATTGGTAGCAACCTTTGAAACCCCTCCTTAATCTATATTACAACATCAAGCCATACCCCTGTCAATTCCGATCAATCTGTACTGAAATTGACATTAATTACAGCCTTTTATGGCTCTTTTGCTCCACTTTTCCGAGGCCCGAGTTTATCAGCTCCCATAAAAAGTTCTTCCGCTATAGGCTTTTGTAAGCCTCCACTGTAGCTATGCCACTCAAATAGATAACCATCCTTAATCTCTTGGTAGTCTTCCAATCTACTAACACATTTTTGTTTGCCGTTACGTAATCTGAGCTTTCCGGGCAACCTATTCACGTAGCTTTCGATACGTATGGTCAGCCTATTGCTGTCCACAAACCTTTCCAGGGCTTTATTCGGCGATACCTTTGTTATAGCATTATCAAAGTTGTCTTCACTATCGATTTATTGGAACTACTTAATATCCTTCCTTTCGTATGACTTATAGAGTGCTATCACATTAATTATCAGGCGTTTTTCGCAAGTGGTTCCGAGCTTCGAAAGGCATTTAAAGAGGCTTTTTAAATCGGTATAAATTACTACTAGGATAGGAGGAATATTTAGCTGCCTGGTGATGATATTAAGGGTTTCCTATAATTTCATGCCTACGTTAAAGCCCATCATTATGCCATAGACTTTTGATATGAGCACGCTTCTTATTACCCTTTTATATTTAATAAATGTCTAGTAAATCAGGTTACCAGTAATATTAAATTGTTTTTGTTCGCTTATCTTCATTGACGAAGGTTATTAAGAAGCCAATTTGTAAAAATAAGTCGGTGTTGTTTGTAAAAGACCCGTTTGTAAAGATTATTAACTAGGTATTCGACAGATCGATTAAAACTATATTCATCCCGCGGTTCAAATTTCGCATCTGCCACTCAAACCTTTTATTTAGACGATTGAAATCTTCATTTATTGGTTTCTGTGATTATACGGCGATATATAGGTTGTATAATACCTTTGGTTAGTATAAAGTAACAATATAGCTACTATGAATACGTTATTCGAGGTACTATTACGCTTTATCTATGTTAGTTTTATCAATTGTAGCCAAAATAGTACCCTAGCCTTTTTAGTGAAAACTAAAACGGGTATTAATATTAAGTAGATGGATTAACAATTTATTAAAATTAAGTTAACTACCCTTCATTAACATTATTACCGACTTGTAATTTTAGAATTTGAAGTCCTTAATCGCTTGCTACTTTATTATCACAAATCCAACCTTTCTAACAAAAAGAATATCGTTAGTTTTTATAACTACTACGCCGAAGTCCTGTTTTTACGTTACTAGTAAGTACGGGTCGTATAATAAAGACTTTATCACTAGCCGTGATTTAAAATGCGATTGATAAATTAAAAACGAATAGATGCCGGCTTTGACTAGTTAATATAATAGTTTAATATACTGTATTACCGTTTCTGAAAGGTAAATGGTACGTAGCTCCTACGGTAGTTTCAGTAATACGATTTTTTATGAATTCGTTACTAATTACGTATAGGTTTATGAAATATTATGGCTATTAAATGTAACCCTACATTCAATTTTAGCTAGTAAACTTATTAAAGAAGCAACTATTAAGTGTTAGATAATTTTTCAAATCGTTAAAGATTGTTTCAGTATTTCGTTTCTACCTTTATCTCCATATTCTTAGGCAATTAAACGTAACTTTTCGTACGACCGCCCCGTGGTTTTTCCTTTAACCTCGTAGATAATCCTTGATTTTAAAATCGTAATGTTTGAATTTTGAAGGTTAAAGTCGGCCTTCGGTATAGATTATACAATTCTCCGAATTAATAAGCCTTTAATTTTAAATTTTTTGCTTTCCTTCAATGGTTTGCCGAAAGTCTTGATAATCCTTTACGCTTGGAGCTTTAGTATCAAGTTTTCGTTGTCTTTCTTTTTCTATTTAGCTAAATATTATTATAGATATAGCCCGGTATATATTTCTCTTCTTCAACATTCCTCTTTTTCGGGGGTTATCCTCATTGATGGCTCTTTATTAGTTTATTGAAAATAAGTAAAGGAGGTTCGTATTAGCTTGGTCGCTTAGCTGAAAGTTTTTTATCGTTAGTAACCCTAGTATAAGGCTTGATATAGGTGGTTCGGAAAGATATAAGACCGTTAATAGTTTTAATAACCATTTCAGAGTTTACGATATTTAAGATTATTTATAGGCCTTTCCATTTGCTCGGTTTTCACCACATAAGGACTTTACTTTGTAATGGAAAAGCAAGTACGTCGATTTTTCAGGGGCTATTCCTAGTATTAAGGGCGTTATTAAACTGAAGGAGTGCCGATTCTCTTCGCAATTCCCTTAAAGCTTTACTGTAGGCTGCAACGCGTTTTTAAGTATTTATTAAGGTCGGAGATTTACTTGTTGATCGTAGGTACGATTCAAAAACCAATAGCGTTGGTATTAAACCGTTAGGGCTCATAGTATCTTTAAGGCCTTTCATTATCATTTGTAAGCGTGTCTTTGAATCCGCAAAACTTCCAATTTTTAACGTAAGGATATTGTACATTCGGCGAAGTAATACGTATACCCTTTTAACCTTTCTAATACTCTAATAGGCTTTCACAAGCATCTATTTACACTGGATACCTATTATTTTGGTATTGTTTTGGAACTCCTCCGCTATAAAGTTGGTACTGGTATCGTAAACGACGATGTTATGTGGGCCTAAGTACGTGTTAATTTATAATATCTTTAGTGTTTTCCATGTATCCTTTGTCGAAAGGGATTTTAGAAATTTGACTTCGTAAAAAGAAGTTGCGGAGTTAACGAAGTGAAAAAAAGGCTTATTGTTTAAATAAAATACATTAATAAAGATCTTGTAGTACAAGTCTTCATTGTCTTTTAATGTAAATTTAAATTTCGGGAGAGCTTGAATATTCCTTTAATAGTAGTAGTAAAGTATTTCAATAGATTTTAAAGTAAAGTATTTCATATATTTATGCCCTATGAATTTTATGACTTTTTATAGCTTATTAATAGCTAGATAGTTGAAACGCTGGTATAGCTAACGTATCCATGGCTTCGTTAAATTTAAAAGCATTACTTCTGGTATTTAAAGGTGAAATTATAAATATCTCGACTTAAAGGTAAGTGGAAATTTTTGGCCATTCTTAACTAATTCGTTTACGTTGATATTGACGTCAAAGTCGAGGGTTTTTTTATCCTTGAAGCAAAATAGAAAAGTAGTAAGAGGCTTGAAAATATAAAAGGTAATTGCTTTTATAATAATTTGAATTACCTTTATCCCTAATAACGATAGTTATTCGCCTAGTGTAAAGCTAAATTTGGCTTCATTAGTATCGTAATAATCAATCTTAATAGCTATAGTGCTTTCCCTCCGTAGTGTTACGTATTACGAATAACCTTTTATTAAGTAACTTATTGCCCTTGTGTCTGGCATAATACCTTAAAACGTGTGGTCTGTTTAACGATTGCGAAGGTTAAATGTATATAAAGAATTAGAGGCTTGGTTAGAGTACAAGTAAGGGTTTTCATTACCCAAATAGTATAGCAAGGTGTGGTCGGCTAGTTATTGGGCCACGCCAGGAGCAGTATCCTTATGTCATTTAATTTGCTTAAGGGTATTTCCATTAATTAGATTTTTGCCCTCGAAATCTGTAATTTGGTCTAAGTGGTCCTGCTTAGAAGTGGTGGGGTATTAGATGTAGTATATTACTTTTCTATTGTTTCGCTCGTCCAGAGTGTGTTAATTTAATTAGAAGTTAAACTTATCACAGATTTAATTTCTTTTGTTACTATTACGACGATAGTACTTGTGGTTAACAGGTTCGCTTGAATCATAGCTTTGTTAGCGATAACGTGATTGCTGCCTTTAGTCTAAGGCCGAGATTGATGGGTTAGACCTTAGGCGTTGTAGGCGCCCATAGCCGTATTAGCGGTCAACGTAATTAATTACCGTAAGATTTTCTTTATTTACATTAGGGAAGTTACCAGCTTAGGGGTATATACCAGTCGAGCCAGAAATTCGAGCAGTCACGGTCGTTAACGAGGAGCGTAGCTAGCTAAAAAAAACCCTTTATTAGTGGTATCGGGGTATTATAAGGCGTATTTAAACTCTTTATAGCCTATAATTTCTTGTCGAACCTGTTGACGTAGGGTGCCTTTGCTAGATTTTACGTTTCCTATTATTTGTTGGCAAAGTATTAGCTTGTTAAGTATTTAACCAAGGAGGTTTATTTTTTTTCTCTGAATTTTTCTTATGATCTAATATATAAGACTACTTAATAATGTTCTATTCGGTGTATTACTAGATAAAATTAACATCTTGTTTGAAGTAAATCTTTATGTTATTATAGATTTCGCGAAAAGAAAAACAATTCGTTCGGTATTGGAGGTAGTAATCCTTGGTTTGGCCGGTAAGGATACTGTAAAATAACGAGTAAAAACCTGGTAATTTAACTTTTATTTGGTGGAAGATGTTGAATAATCGGCGTAATTAGATATCAAGAAGGTTTTATGGCTTACCGTTATACTTATCCTTTCCTCTCCAGATTTTGACAAACGTAGTAACTACCGTATATTTCGTATCCATTTTAAGAAGGCGCCGAATGGGAAAGGTGATGTACTGGTCGTAAATACATTTTTTATCTCTTGGCTAGGGAAAAAACTGAGGTTGTTGGTATTAGTGAACAGAATAGTTACCTTTAGCTAAATTTGGAGGGAAAAAGCCAGTGGTCGTACCTATAGTAGACTTGTGTGTAAAGCCGATCCTTCCTTAATTTGGCTGTGAAAACTAGACGTGCTAAGGAGCTTGGGGAAGTAGGATAAAGGGATTTTATTATGGGGGACTTAGTAATACTTTTCTTAGAGTTAAGGAGCTTGACGATATTTTCATGTAATTGACTAATAAATTTGAGAGCTTGTTTAATATATGTTAACTAATTCCTTTCACCTAGTAAAACTGGCATTTTAAGGGTCTGAAGAACTTATTTAGGCAGTTTTTTGCGAACATGTGTGTGGTCGTTAAGGGTTACTGTCGTTAGTAATCTTTTTTCCCTTGACTAAAGTCTATTGAGAGTCTTCATCCGTAGCGTATTTATAAAGTAGGTTAGCCAGGTTGCTTTCCTTCCCTTTTTTTGCAGGGAGTTTAACTCCTCGATTAAATAGTTTAGTCTTTACTTTTATCTTTACTTGCCTATTTAACTTTTTCCATATATATAGACTTTAGTTGCACAACTGATTTTGAAAATCGTTAAGAGCTTTAGGGCTACGGTTGGTTCCGGTAGTGTCTAAGTCGAGGATAAAGCGGCTGATTACGTTGGCTAGATACTTTGGGGTAGAGTTTTTAGTGGTATCGGTAAACTAAATCTCTTCGTTATAATTCTTTTTGAAGATAGCGCCGAGGGTAATAATTACCTCCTTTCCAACGGGATTGGTAACAGCGTTAATTTCAGTGCGTTTTGAAGCTATCTTAACGTTTTGGCTGGTATAAAACTTGGTAGTTGAATTAGCGATTTGAGGGCGTAAGAACTTAGCGATTTTGGGGCGTATAGACTTAGCAATTTAACGTGGAGTCGCGCGACGTGGCTTTTTTGGCGCGACTTAGTGTTTTTCGTTCGGAGTAGCGATTTTGACGATTGAATGGACGTAGGGAGGGAAAAAGGAGTGGTTTGGAGAGGTAGGTCGTAGGTTTTCCATTACAGTTGGTGTAGATTAAAGATTGTAAGACTTAGTCGTTTTTGAGATTTGCAGTAGTAGTACTTACAGCAGTATCCGTAATAGTATTAATTTAGCCGTTTGCTAACTTGCCGGCTTGGTGATCTTTGAGACTTTTAGCGGTTAATCTTAACGCTTTTTGAAAAGGATTAATAAAGATTTCTTAGTATTTTCGAGTAGCAATATCGTCGCTTACTTATAAATTGCTACGAACAACTACATAGCCTATAAGTCTTCCCTACTTGTTGCCGCGAACAACTATATAGCCTATAGAGGCCTTTTGCAAAAACCTTTCCTTTACCTTACCTAAACAAAGCGTAATAACTATAAAGCAAATTTTTCTTTTACTTAGCTAATCTGTGCTTAACATAATAAATACTGATTAGTATTGGTAAGTCTTTAGACGTTGTAACGTTGTCGATTCGATTGGTCGAAGTAATAGTAGTATTGCAGTAGTTAGATGGTGGATGAATTGTTTTAGGTTTGGCAGACCGTTAGCCGGTTTACACTGTAATTTGTATGATCAATTACTTAGCCTGTGCCTCAGAGTGAAGTGTAGTGTGCTGCAATCGACTTACACCCAATGCAGTAAGTTCGCACAAAGAAATACACTTGCAGTATAGTCAACTTTACTGTAAGTAAAGTTGAGCTGCTGTACTGCATGCAATACTATTCCAACAATAACCCCTTTTAAAGTAAAAAATCATAATACCAAATCCGCGTTTAAAACTTCCGTTAATTAAAAGAAAAAGTTGGCTAGTCGGATCTAAGTAATATAACTCAAGTTATTCATATAAATAAGCTTGTGAGGCCTTAAACAACTTTTGTTGTTTAGGTGTAAGATAAATAAAAATAAATTGCGTATAATATAGTCTCTTTCTTCAATTACCAACTTTAAGTTGTCCTTTTTTTCTCTTTTATATTAGTAAATCTTTTTAAGGCTTTAAAGTGAACCTGATAACTAAGCGTAATAGGTTATTATTAGCTGTAAAAACCTTATTGTCCCTAGGTGTTTTTCGAGTGCTTCTAATTTACGAAAAAAGTAAAAATTTCGAAAACCTTAAGTTTTTTCCTTAGTGATTAAAAGTCCGAAGGCGTTTACATAAAATTCCAAAAGTTCTATTAATTAAAAGCTAATATAAGATTTATCCGACAGTAAAAAGAAGCCTTTATTAACAAAAAGCTGAAATATTGCCTCCAAATTAATAAGGTGTTTTTCGAAGGTATTAGAAAAAATTAAATGTTGTCGATAAATATACAATAAAAAGGTCAAAATTCCTTTAATATTCGACTTATAAAACGTTAGACGTGGGATGGTGAATTGCGAAATTTTATGAAAAAAAATTTAATTCGTTCGAGTAAGTGTTAGCTGATGAAAGTAAATCGGTCGCGGAAATTTAAATGTACCAAAAAAAAAAAAGAAAAACTTAATAACGTTTATAATAGTAATTAATTTTTTTCCGCGAATAGATACGATAACATCCTTTTATAAGGGTGATGAATAGGAGTCTAAAACGGCCTATTTATTAAGTGGTCGTAAATTCATTATTACTCGACCTTTATCTACTTCTTATATAGTTTTTCATACAACAAATACGGGTAATTTAAGTAGCGAAACGTCGTTAGATCATTCCATGCGTTCTTATTTATATAAAGTATCTAATTATTAATCGATGAGTTTTTCGTCTCGTCTAAATAAAGGATACGGATAATGGTTAAGTTTAACATGTTATCACTCATTAATAAGTGAAAAATTTATCATTTGATTTACAAGAATTTTAATTAAACCGACATCTTTTCAGAAGGTTGGATATTGTTCATAAATTCGTTGCAATTGAATAAACTATGTCTAGTTAGTCGTGTTAATGTAAGTATCATATATGGTTTTTACCATAAGCATATTCTTAGGTATCTTTATACCCAAAGTGGCATTTCGGTAACGTAACTTGTCGCGAGGTTAGACGAAACCCGCTTTCTTATTAGCGAGGTTTATTACTTCAGGAACCCTAGATTTTTAAATCAAATACATTACTATATCCAAAAAAGGGGTGGTTAACTAAAGTTTAATGAGTGTTATAGTAAAAGAAGGCGTACTTGTTAACGTAATAGAAATACTAAAAGTTGGAGAATACAATTTAAATTTAGTAATAATTGCCGGAATAGGGGTAAATTTGTCGAAGGCTTTAGTAGGAATGAAAGAAGCTTAATGGTTGCTAATAGCTATCTCGATAGGTTATACTACTATAAAGAACATGTTAGCTACATTTATAACCTATATAAAGGCTCGTATAACTTTCGTTTAGTTTGTTCAAAAGTAAGTATTATCTTTGTATTATGTAATGGTTTCTCAACGTGTATGTTTAACAAGTCGTGTTACTTTAACAGTAAAAATATAAAGTTATATTACATAAAAAGTAATAAAGTCGATTAAAGTTTTGAAAGTACATAAATATTATGCTGTAAATATAAAGGAATTTCTATTAGAAAGGGTAATGTATTTAAAAGCGTCGTATATCGTTTATTCAGGTTGGATAATGACTTTAAAGTTAAAAGTAACCTTACGAATAACGGGTTATGTGGCTACTTTATATATTGAAAAAGAAATCTCGATATGACTATTTTTAAAACAAATTACATTCCTCAACATTAATACATCCGTACCACAAGGATTTATCCAGTAGTATATTAACAAAACGCTAAATTTTGGGCGATCGATAATCTAAGCTTTCGTTATTTCTTTCAATCAAATTGGAGTGCAATCAAATTTATATTTAGAAGTATAAAAGGTTTAACGTACTTCAATAGTAAAACGGATGAAAGGACCTGTTATTTTGTTAATTGTTTTGCGTTAGGTTCTAAGTATATTCATTATAATATAATTAGGGAAGTTTTTGTTTACACCTGTTTTGAAGTAAAGCGTGTGATTTTTATCCGTAAGGGTAGCTTGTACAGCAATTTATAGGTAACGATAGCTATTTATAACGAGTATCAACTCCTCGTTAACAGGTTTAGCTATAATAATATCAAGGTTTTCCATATAATTTACGATATTATTTAGGCTAATTGCGGGTTATATACGGTTTAGCTATCGTATGAATCTCCCTATATCGTTAGAAAAAAACCTATTTCTCTAGGTAAAATCCTTTGAATGATCAAACAAAGCGTTACTCGAGTTACAATTCTTGTCGTAACATATACACATACGCTAACTAGGTGGCGTAAAGGTAAGCTCCATTATACAACTCACTTTATTGCCTGAGAGGTACGAGCTTACTTATAAGGGCGTTTGTAAGTAATTAAAATGGTCCTAATCTAATTGGTTAGTATCGTTTTCTTTAAACTGTATATTATTAACCTTGTGTTTGCGATTGCGAGTGTTACGAGGATGGTTTTCATCGTGTTTCCGCTTGTCGAAATCACGTTTTCATTTATTAAGATTACATTTTCGCTCATCTCGACTACGTGTAAAGGGACGAAGGCCGGAGCTGTCGCTCAAGGTGGGCGGATTCTATCTATAAACCTCGATGAAGAAAGAAAGGAAAATTTCCTGCTAGGGAGCTGCTATGGAAATAAGATGGTGCGACCCCCTCAGTTACGTGACGTGTGGAAGTATGTCTCCATGCAGCTTACTTCCTGCTCCAAAGAATCGCAAAAGTGTGTAAAACTACTAGGGTTGGATCTCTGGTAATACTAGCCAAGCATTAGCCTGTAACATCACCCTTAAAGACACCACCCCCCCTTTTTTTTGTGCGTGATATGGAAAGTATAAAGGAAGGTAAGCGCACCTTTCAGAACATTGTGGTACCGTATGAAAGGTGTTAGGCCGGAACGTTACGTGGAAGGTGCCCTAGCGCCCCTTTTATAAATAGTCTCTAAACTTTAATTCCAAAACAAAAGTTTCCCTTTTTTAAACCTTTAACCTTTAACCCTCCGTACAGTATTAGTATTACATCCTTTTTTACCATTAGCATTAACTCTTAAGCCTTTAATATATTATTAGTATTGTAGTTTTTTCTGTTATTAACATTATGGTGCCAAGTTTTCTTTTATGCCTGCTATAGTTTAATAATAAATCCTCAACTCTTTATTAAGATCGACAAAACTATTCGAAATGTAAATTAATTACTCTAAAGCTACTCGGTTCTTATTAACGAGCATAAAATTCCTTGCTCTATGGGTTATTAATATATATCCTAACAGGATGCGGAAGTAAACGTGCTTCAAATACGCTTACAGGATAACGTATAATCCGAGGAAATTATGCTAAGAAATCGAAGGTAAGTGATTTCAATAGCCGCGAGGAAGTCGTTAATAAATGGTTAAATACTAGTATTCGATGTCGTCTTTGCTTCGTTAGGGCCACAAGCCTAAACTTTAGCTATTATTATACGCCTTTAGATTTAAATCTTAATATAAACAAGGTTGTGAAGCAGCTGTTTGAGGCGTGTTTAGCGTTTGACTCTTAAGACCGTGGTAAATTCAAGTTTCTATAAGCTGTTCCATAAGTACTAACAAACGGTTAAAAAGCGTGTAAACTTAGGTGGTTGCTGTAAAAAAAGGCTATAAAGGTACATTGTATTACATAACGAAAAGTTAATACCCGAGGTAGAGCGGGTTTTGTTCCCGCTACCTCCATATGCTATAGTAACCTACGGGTTGTACAGCTAATAAATAAAGAATATAATACTTAAGTAAGTTTCTCGTAATGAGGTGAAAAAGTAAAGAACGCGGTTAACAAGCGGGTAAAAAGCGTTATTGAAAGCGATATAAAAGCTTATTGAGGTTTCGAAGCATATTAATGTTAAGTTAAGTCGTATAAATGCTATGTTAAACCGATTGGTCAAGATAGATAAAAAGTTGTTGGGAAACAAATTCAATTAGGAGGTTGAACATATATTCGAATAGGCATGATAATCGTCGTATAGTTTCCTTTTTTTTTCAATACTATTACATTTATTTATTACCCGTTAGTTAACGACTTATACGTCATTCAATTTCGTAAAGTAAAATATAAAAGTCAAACCTGCTTACAGGTTAGGTGTAAAGGCCCATCGTCATATTTAGCTAATCCATAATGCGATTCAAAGGTATAAAATGCTATAGTATTAGAAAATATTAAAAACGTCTTCCATGTTAGGTATATATTACCCATTGACTTAACTAAAACCAGTCGTTTCGGTAAATTATAAAGTCGGTTACGTTCGACTTAGGGTTTATTACGTGCCCTTAATATGCTTTCGATGTGATATTCCGGTTTCGTTTTATTGTCATCACTGATAACATTTACGGCTTACGGTTAAAAGTCTCGAGTTTATTAATTTAGGAGCGGATTTAAAGCGGTTTGTACGAGTCAATTTATCGAAATCAGGGATGTTTCCCGTCCGATACGTCGAATTAAATAATATAAAAGTCGATAATACGCGTTATTCGGTACTAATCGTAAAGCTAACTTAACTTTTTGGAAAATTTGTTTAACTTATAGTTTTTTTTAAAAAAAAGTTAAACATCGTTGCTAACTCGAAACTGTTTTAAAAAAAACGTCGCTCATTAGCAACTTCTTTCATACATTATTACGTAACCGCTATTATGGCTTATACGAGTTTCGTAACATCGCGGATACGTTAAATAATTTTTTTGGTCTTTGCGCGTAATATTGTAGCTGGAACGAGAAAACGTTATCCCGGTTATATAAAACCTACGTATTAACCGTAAATTATATAAAACGGGTTAATACTCATAGTAGTCGTATCCTTATTATTTGACGCTAATTAAAAACTTGGTAAAAAGCGGTTTTAATCGAATTAGGTATAAACGACGAAAAAACGTAAATACGTTAAGACTTTTTAATTTACGCGTTTGGTTACGTTATCAGTTTCGAAATAAAAGGTAATATTTAAAAAAAAATTCACCTTAATTAGGTCGTAAAGTCTTTTCTAAAACTTATCGGTTTTATTTAAACTACAGTCATTAATAAACGTATGAAGAAACCTATAAAATCGTTAATAACAATTTTAAAACCGTTTCATATAAGCCTTAACGTTTATAGTAATTATAGTCTAGAGGGTAACAACTTTTTTTAGGCGATCCGTAATAACTATAAGGTAATGTAAGTTGTTAATACGTTTTTAGGGTAAGTTAACTGTAAAGTCGATAAGAAGTTTGTTTTAAAGCTGTTTAAAAATCAAAAAAGGTTTTAAACATCCTTTTCGACGGTGTTTTTAATAGGTTATACGTTTATAAACGTTGTAGTTACGGTAAAAGCGGCGGACCGCGCGATATGAGCCGGGCTAAAATTACGCTTTAAAAAATATCAATAATAATACTGAGGCTTAAGTAACTGGTAAAAAGTAAATTATAGGTAACTTGAATTAACGCGGTAGTAAAAAGTTTACGATCTTTCTAAATAGACTTGCCGGTGACAGTTAACCGAAAGATATACATACGTACGCGGAATAGATTCGGGAACGGATTATTTGAAACGTAATAATTGGAATTTTCGACTTGAAAGACATAGATTGGAAAAGCTTTTAGGACTGTTTTAATTTCTTCATGATAACGTATCGGGCCGAATATAATTTTCCGCTTTATCATAAATTAGCAGAAAACGAAATTGAGAAAGGCGTTTGAACTAACGAACTTGTTGTTCGAAGTGCCGTCGCATAGCTATAAAGTACTTTAAGTTTTTGTAATTTATTAAAATCGTAAACCGGCGTACTGTACTTCGAAGCTCCGCATTTCATATTTTTAAAAAGTTTATAATTACGAATAGCTCTTTATCGGGGATCTTGTAATTACATTCAACAGGAAATGGACGACGGGAGTAATACATTACTAAACTTAAATTACCGTGGTCGTCGCGTGAAAAAAGACAGCCTCCCAAAGCCGAACAAAAATAATCGGCTTTAAAAAGGTGTCACGGTTAGAATCCTATTAGGCGAATATAGGATCGAGAAAAAGCCAAGCTTAAGTCGCTTAAAAGAAACTTTTTTTCGGGCCCTTAACGAAATAAGGTACCTTTATAAGTCAGCCGAAATAATGATTTAATAATCGTCGTATAGTTGCAGATAAAATGCTGGTAAAAGTTCGTAAATTAAAAAAAAACTTTCGTATTTTTAAAACCGACGTAAAAGCCGCCTATTACCGAATAACGCGAAGCTTTTCTAGGTTTATACGTACGCCGACGCTAGCTTCGATTACGAATTTTAGGTAATTAGTCTCTTAAACGTCAAATTCGTATTTAAAAATGTCTAGATTGAATTCCGCGGCGCATCAAGCATTAAAGATTTATTTAACCCATAATATATAATCTTCTAAGGTATCGTTGAAATAAATAACGATATCGTCGAGGGAAACGAAGTAAAAAATATTGAAGAAAGAGTGTAAGAAATTATTAATATACTGTTACAAAGTAATAGAAGCGTCTAAAAGCCCAAGAAAAGTAATAAACTATTCGAAAAGTCTGAAGCATATACGAAATACACTTTTCCATTAGTTTTCTTTTTGAATATAAAATTTATGAAAACGGATTTAATATTTAGTTTAACAGACTATTTAACTTATATAATATTCGTAAACGTTTTTTCAATAAAAAGAAATAGGTAACGATCCTTTTTCTTAATAATATTAAGCTGGCGGTAGTCGATATAAATACTTAACTTACTTCTGGGGTTTTAAACGAAAAATACGGGAGCATCCGTTAAGGAACTACTAGTTCGAATATAATCTTAGTTAAATGACTCGGTTAATATTTTACGTAATATAAAAGGCTCCTTATGCGATATACTGTATAACGGGCTTTATGAAACTTTTAAACGTCAGCTTTAATTATCGGTATGAAGGACGATTTCGTAATTTATTACGAAGCTGTAAAGGAGTAGTTTGTTGTTGAGGGCTTTATTAAATGAAAGGGCAAATTTATTAAAGTCAGCGGGGAGCTTGTCGTAAACAGAGAGGAGTGTTTTCGGGACGAGTATTTTAGTAATATTTTCGAGGGAAACGGCGGCGAGCTACGTAGTGGAGACTCGGTCCCTATGGGCCTTTCTCAAAATAACGTGAAATATAGCGACGCCAACCCCTTTCGGCGTTTTTGAAACGTGCGGGAATCCCCGATCCCAAACGCGATAGTTACCGGCTCTCCCTAAAAGGAATATATGTTTCGAGGCGTCGTAAATAACCTATTATAATTTTATCTAAGATTTCCATTAATTAACGTTATATTATAAGAAAGGAATAATAGAAGTTTATATCTAGTAACGATATTTATCGAGGTTGATATTTAAAAAATATATATAAAGGAAATAGGTTATAGGAGAAAACCGGCTATATAGTACTTAGTTTCGTCGAGTTGTTACAATAGGATAAAGAGTGTAGTAACTTTAAATAATCGATAAGCTATTTACTTATAACTTTATAATATTTACAACCTATGTTTACTAAAACATAAATAAAACTAATAATATTATAAAGTAAATGTATTTTAAACGGGAATCTATTTAAAGGTTAGGACGAGGTTACCGAATCAAATTAAATTCCTATACGAAACTGTATATAAAAGTTACGCTTTTCTTTCCTTAAGGTCGATAAAGTTTTCGGCTTAAGTAACATGAATTTTTATAACGGCTTTAACGTTAAAGCTGCTCGAGAGTTATGCCGGATCCCATGGGTAGGTACTAATACGGTAACTATTCGAGCCGTAATATAAGTATAACGCGAAATACTTACGGCGAAAAAGTTCTAAGTAGTTAACCTAAACGGCATGCTGCTTAAAAGCGGCTCGAAAGGTGTTTACGCCGGTTATAATAACATCGCCTTAGCTATTCCGAGCGGGAGTATCGCCGTTATTATTTCTATTACGCGAAACGCCCCCAATAGCAATAATACCAGTACCGCCGTAACGAGTACGGAAATTGTAAAAGCGTTCGTCGATAAGTTAAGCGCGGACAACCTATTCGTTGTAATCCAAGTGTATATAGAAAGGTATTAACGTATTGGAGAGTGTATTGTTAATAGTTTCCTTTAAAATAGCGAACTTAATGGTGGATTTCCAAGTTGTACCGTTAGTTTTCGCTAGTAAGGCTGTTTAAATATAAAAAAAATGTAAAATCGTTAACGAAATTTTTATTTTAAATTCTTAAACCGAACAATAGCTGATTTAACCTGATTATGGTCGTGGTAATAAACGCGAAATTATAGTTATAAAGGTATCAGAGTCATTAGTAACTCCCTCGCCTTTACAGGTATAGTAACTCTTTATAACAGTTTTTACGAGGCCTTCTAATTATTAAAAGATAACGTAATTTTTTTGAATACCGATAAATTTCCGATCCCCACGTAATTTACGTATTATCGCAACTTTTTATACTAGAAATCGTAACTTATTATCGGAAAATTTCACCGGCTAATGAAAAAGTTTACGTTTAGGTCGTTAACGCCCATTAAAGAGGGTGTCGGTATCGTAGTCGAAGTTAAAAAAATCCGAGTTTTCGTCGTTGAGGGAATTAACGCGGTCCCCAGTAGGAAACGATATAAAGATAGCGTCGTTCGTAGTGTACGTGGGGGGGACCTTTTAAAGGAAAAGTTGTCCCGAAAACGTAGGCGTACTGGTAACTTCAAACTATCGAATAATATTCGTTAAAACGTTCGTATTGAACAGTAAATTAATTATATCAAGTCGCTAAAACGCTATAAATATATTTCCTAACGCGCGCGTCTATGAATTACTTTAAGGCCTAAGGATTTAAATTCGGTAAGTCGGATGATAAAAATATGACCTTAAGCTATAGCCATTAATAAGCAACTTAAATACCGTCGGGAAAAAATCGAGGTTTATATATATAGGGAAGAAGGCCGAAACTATCGCTTAAGGTAGTCGGATTTAGTTTATAAACCTCGATAAAGAAAAAAAAGGAAAAGTCCCTACTAGGGAGCTGCTATAAAGCTAAGATAGTACAACTCCCCCGGTCACTTGACGTGTGGAAGTGTATCTCCATGCGGCTTCCTCCCTGCTTCAGAGCATCGCAAGAGCGTGTAGAACTACCAGGGTTGGATCCCTGGTAATACTAGCCAGGCACTAGCCTGTAACATTACGGTCTCGGCCGGCATGCTTACGAGGGCGATAGTTATAACGCTTACGATTGTATTCCTACGAAGGGCGTTTTTCGTACTTTTTAGTATTGTTTTCGGGATTACGGGACTGGTACTGGTCCTTAAGAGATTGGTACTCGTCTTTACGAAAATACCGCGAGTTCTACCTCTCGTGTATATCTTTTGAAAAAGGTTAGTAGTTGAGATAATGCCGTATTACTATTGCTAGCAACACAGTTTTTAAAATTTCAACTTTAACTAAGTGTTCTATAGTTTGCTTACAATATAGAAGCGATAGGTACTATTAAATACTCAAGTTTAACACCGACCAAAATTCGATTATAACGTTAATTTCATTGTTATTATGGCGGTTTCGTATACTTCTAGCTTTTACATATTGCATTTTTATTTGTATATGTTTACGTAATATATATTTATTGTTCAATAAGTTGCATAACAAGAGTTTAGCTTTTCTAAACTTTGTAGTGGCTTGTTTAAAGTTTATGATAAAGCGGTCAACGAAAATGTCTATGATATAAACAAGATTACAGCAAGATATTTTACGACGTTCGTAAAAAGTAACATCGGTATTTTAATAATATATAGCCGATCCCTATAATAAAGTGGAGAATATTTTTACGATTTAACTCTTTAATGTTGGAAAAGTATTTACAAAGGTATTTAAACGTTACCAAAAGCTTTACATGTCGATAAAAACCACATTTTTACCTATCATAACAATACCTATATCTTAAGGATTAGGATACTCGGGGTCAAATACTCCAATCTCTTTACGCTTTAGGCGGCGAGTGCCGCCGGCCGAGTATTAAATAGCTATCGTGTTCGGGGTTTGGGAAGGATCGCAACGGGTTCGAAAACGAGAATAACGGCATCTAAAGGACTCGCGGTGGTCACGAGAAGGTTCGCGGTGGCCGCGAAAAGGCTTGCGGCGGCGGCGAGAGGGTTTACAACGGCGGCAAGAGAACCTATGCTCGCGACGGTCGCGGGAGGGCTCGCGTTCCTTCCCTTTATAAAAAAGGCGATGGCGGCTACCCTTAAAAGTATCCGACGAGGTAATGGAAATGGGGGAAGCTTGGCGATAATGGCAACAAAAAGAGGATTTACGGTCACAAGGATAGCGAGTCTTGACAATTAATCTGTCAAGGCGCTTTATAACGGTGTTATGCTCCGCACGTCTCATAGCATCTCGTTTCTCAAACTTACGGTGTAAGTTTTCCATGAGTTCCATAGCTTTAGCGTTTCCGGCGGAGGGACCAACTGCTAAGGATACTTCTCCTGATTCCATGGTGACGAGGCGAGTTAGCGTAGGTTAAAAATGGGATAAAAATGTGTAATAACGTAAAGTTGTAGGCGAAGATACTATAGGTAAAGGTATATGCGTTGGCGAAAGTAGTGTTTTTGATAAAAATAAAGGGAAAGTGATAATTGACTTTGGCATAGCAAGTGTAGGTTTTTTCTAAAGCTTTTGTACACGAGTTTTCTAGAGCGTGCGGTGAGGGGTTTAGGGCTTATTTGGTGTAATGCCTAGCGTTTGTAACTTTCGCTAGCTTATATGTTGAGATTAAAAACTCGTAAAACAAAAGCTGACGATGTAAGATGGAGGTAAAAGAAGAGGGAGATGGGAAAGGTTCAAGTTGGTATTTTGTTGGTGGTAAAGCTATATGGTTATAGCTCCGCGTTAGTGACTTTTTAATTGCTTCACAGCAATTGATTGGTTTGGCGCCAAGTAAAATTTGAACTTACAGCTACTATTTATTGTGTTATGTATACGTACGATCGTATGGTGGTATTTCGGTTTGTATTGAAAGGTAAAAAACTAACCTAAAGGTAGAAATTTACCAGAGCATAATAACAATAAGTACTTATGAGAAGAATGACTCATGAGAAGAGAAGGAGTACTCATGCATAGGAAGTCTCGTGAGAAGGCATGAGACAGCTCTAGGCTCAAGCATAGCATGAGCATACAAATACCCCTCCGCAAAGCAACACGTACCCAACTTCGATAAATACTCGTAAATGATTCAAAAGTTTGTATATATAACTATAGGTATCGGAGGTAATTCTAATTATTTGGTGATAATATTTAACGTCCCATCAATTATCATATTAATATAGAAACCTGATATTATACCGTGAACCTTTAAAACTAACACGTTTCGTATTTTACGTTTATACTTAACGGATATATAATACAAGAGTTTACCGGTAATTGTGAATTGCCCATTGAATTTTACCCTGTTAAAAATATTAAAAGGAATCATATTTGCAATATAAAATGAATATTATTTGTAAAAAAGTTATTAATGAAAATTATCAATTTCGCTATCTTTAAATTTACCAATATTAAATTAATACCTTTTTTCTCGGAATTATTCATTTACTACTAGATTCTTTCATTTAACCTATTAAAATCATTATGTTCTAAATCTTATATTTGTACCGCAATCGAAAAATTGTGTGCTATCTTCGATTGATATGATATAGCGATATAGGCTGTACGTATCCTTTGCTCTGAGTATTATTATTCTTTTGTCTCGTTAATCTTATCAATCGTTATCTAACTTGTAGCTTATTCTTTTTAGCGTAAGCCAAAATATATGCGACGAATATAGTTACCATTATCAATATTATAAATACAGATGAACGATCTATAAAGCCAAGTTGTATATTTTTAACCATCGTTTTAATCAACCAATAATTTCAAAATCCTAACGTTTTCACAATATGCTATCGCGTCGACATGAAATTAACGTTTGATAAATATAGAATATTGTTAATTTGTATCCCAACGATACCGAAGTCTTTTCCGTACATAATAAATAAATATATGTTAAACGTTAAAGTATCTATACCTAACATATTTTTAAAGTACATTTGGTATATTGAAAACTAATAAATATTTATTTCGATTAATCCGCATTAGATTTTAACGTATTATATTATCTTATTGGTTGAAACCTTCCTCCTTAACTCTTTCCGTAGTTTTGATAATATAATCCATTGAAGATTCGTAGCAGATTACGTATAAGTTTGCGTTTTATTATGAATATTAAAGATAAAATTACTGTTTACGCAATTAGTTAAACTCGTAGTAATTAGGACGATTAAACGTTTTTTTTTTCTTTGGTTTGTATATAATTGAGTAAAAATTCAGTTTCTGCTTTTATTACCGTATTTCAAAGCGATTAGCTGTGAAGTTTTTTATAGTAAGTGAGTGGTTTTAAACTTAACTTTGTAGATTATCCTCAACTTAAAAATTATAACATTTTGTCTTTCAAATTGCGTTAAAAATACGAGTAAAATGACTCCTCATATAAAAATTCCAACTATCTTTATTCGGTCGCTTTTTAAAAGATGTATATAATGTATTAATAATATCTTTAGATTGAAATTTGAGCTTAATGTTTCTATTCTAATTTTCTTTTTAATATATATTTACTGTTTATATTCCTTTCCAAGCTTGTAGTTCTAGTTACCATACTTCTTTTTAGTATTTATCTTCTTTTTTTGGTAGTTTCTAACGCTGTGAAGGTGGTATTGATTTATTAAAAACCGATTCGAGAGGATTATATTAGTAAATTTGATTAGCTCGAGGATCTTCGTTTTGAAATATTCATCAGAATTAAGGTTTCTTTATACAAATTAACCTATATAATATAAAAAGTGATAAAATTGTTAGCGGTTTTAAACATTACTTTTAGGTTGTCAATATTTAATACTTTATAGGGTTCATTTTATTTACCTGACTTTCTTTACATAAGAATTTCACTTTAAAATGACCAAAATAATATATTTGTTGTTGATAATCCGTTTCTGGTATTAAGGGTATTATTATAATATTAGTAATTGAAATGCAGTAGGTTGACTTCATTTGAAGTAAATTCAACTATACTAACTGCAAAATAAGTGTATTGTTTGTCGGTTTACTGTATTAGCTGTGAGTTAATTACAATATGTGCCCACTTCATACTAAGGCACGGGCTAAGAAATTAGCTATATAAACTACTGTATAGACCGGATAGCAGTCTACCAAACCTAAAACAATAAACCCACCACTTAACTACATAATACCACTGTTATTTCAACCAATAGAATTGACAACGTTACAATGTCTAAAGCTCTACCAACACTAACCAGTCCTTATTAGGTTAAGTACAAATAAGATAAGTAAAAGAAAAGACTACTTTTCGAGTACGCTTTACGTTAATAATGGAGGTTAAAGTAGCGGAAAGGTTTTTACGAAAGGATTTGAAGAAATGCGTTTTTTTCTTTTCTTTTTCGCGTAAGTAAATAAAAAGGACGTTCAAATTACATCGGTTTTTACGGAAACTTAAAGGTAACGACGGTATCATTATCACAAACACTAAAAATTCTTTACGAGTCTTTCTCACAAATCATTAAGATTCACCTCTAAAAGTCTTAAACGGAAATTTGGCAAACGTCTAAGTTAGTATTACAACGGGGACTACTGCTGTAAAAACGACTAAGTTGCACGGCCTATAAATTTTAACCTTTGATATTTATCAACAACAAATAACTTTCGCCACTATCTCCTACACCTACCTTTTTCCTTACTTCACTTTTTTCTTTGACCCTAAATTAATTTAATCGTTAAAATTGTTACTCGAGGCGAATATAACAAATCGCGCTAGAAAAGCTACATCTCTCAAATTTAAGTTCAACCTCTAAGTCCCCACGTAAATTAAAGCTAAAATACCAAATAACACGCCAATCAAAACCCCAAAATGGCTGCCACAAGCTCTTACTTTAAGGCTATCACCGATTCTACTCAAAAGAGACAATTCAAGCCCTTAGACAACTTTTTGCCCAGAATTATAATAATAACCTTTGGGGTAAGATATTAATGAAAAATTAATGAAAAAATCATTTGACTAACTTCGTTGAAAGCTGTATCCTCGAGTAAAAGGCAGCGAGGAACATAATTACGTTGACAGTATTTTCTACAAATATCGTAAGTTTTGTAACAACTAAATAATTGATATATGAAAAGCAATTTAAAAGATAGTTAAGTTTAAGTTAAAGTCGGAATTGAATGGAAAAGGAGTCCACGCGCTAGAAAAGAACTTAACCAAGTTAGCACAAACCCTTTTCGACATAACTCAACTTAAGGAATGTCTTGAAGACTTACGATCTAAAAGAAAAGATATCAAAGACTTTCAACACCTTCACACGTGTTTTGAAAGAACTCAAATTAAAACACAGCTATGTTAAACCTCTTTATGTACTAACGATAAGGAACCCGTTAACTTTCTCGATAGTTCAGCACCTCTACGTAAAAACGCGGAGTACGCTTTTAGCCGCAGCAACGCACGTAAAGTAACAGTTTCTAACATAGTAAGATAAATTAATGTCGGCAACCTTTACCGATTAATTAAGTAAGACTATTAAGTCACTTAAAATCTTGTATACGGCCAAGTCCGTATTGCCCCTGAACCTTTTACCCAAAATCGCCAAGTTCTTCAAGGCGAGGCTTCCTACAATAGGTATAGTAACACGCGTGAGCTTACTATAAGTTCTATTACAGAACTTTAACCCTCGGGCTAGGCGACTGTTAATTACCCTTAATACTGCTATTCGGATAATCCAAGGCTTAGAACATCAGGAAACACAAACGAAGACTGGAATGACTATCGCGACCATTCTCCAAAACCTATCAAAATGGTTAATATCAACTATAAGCATTTCACAAACTTGACTAAAATTTGGAATAATATAGAAAAGTACAATGAAAAGCCTTAAATCTTTTTAATACGAAAATAATACCCTTTTAAAATATCTGTAAGTGGATAGAGGTTTCTCATTTTAGTTTTACTTACTATTTCTGGAATCCTTCTAAGGAAAGTCAAGGAATACTAATCAACTTTCCTAATACGAATATCCACATTTATCAAAATTTACGATAATATAAAGAGCAATTTCTAGAATAATATCCACCTTGCCAAATACCATACAAACCAAGCCACCACCAAGTAAATCACGATAATAGTGAAAAGGAAAAAGGTGGAAATACCGGTAAATACATTAAACTAGATGCTTGATAAGCTGATTTTATTTCAATAAGTAATGGGAAAAGCCTACATTGGCGAAGCTACTCTCAGCTAATAGGTACGGGTAGCTGTTATAGGTGTCAACGAATTTGAATACGCCTTATAACACTTAGATGCTAATTGTGAAGGATTTTTTTAGCTAGTTACGTTTTTCGCTTGCGACTGTAATAGCGCGCACACTAAAATATCTTGTTATATACACCCCAGCTAATAATTTCCGCGATATAAATAAGTAAATTCGCGCGATATTTAACTATATCTATTGCAAGTACGGTTATAAGCGCCCCTAACGTTCAAAATCTGGTCTAATAGTTTCGGATTAGAAGTTACAGCCATATTAGCGCCAATAACATGAGAAAACCTTAGGTGAACCTGTTAAAAGCAAGAATTATTGTTATGATAGTTGTAAAAGATATTAGATTTGTAATAAATCAAATTGTTAGTTTATTTGCTACCTATCAGCTAAGCGTTATAAATAATTGGTGATATACTACTCCCAATACACTATTATCTTTAAACAGGATCATTTTAACCATATTACAGACTTTAAAGGTAAAGAGAACTCTAAAGATGAAAATACATCTAAACAGATCATACGGTATAACGATATTACTTTTAATACGGCTTAGTAATTAGCCGATTACACCTTACTGTACTAATTAAGCAGCGAAAATATTTACATTTTCTCTAAATAAGCTCATAACCTCTTATATACCTTCAATCTTCACGATCGTTATCCGAACCACACGTTGTAATATATTTTACTAGATATAGGGGCAATAAAGTACTTAATAGTAGGCTATTGGTAATACTTGGAATTATAGAGAGAAAACACTACTACTATTAAGATTAATCGTTCAAATACTGGTAAAGCCAAAGTTGGCTTTGGTTTAGGCAAACAACTATCGTTACTAGGGATAATTGTTATTTAGACTATTATTAACTTTATCACATTTTATATACTTAAGTCCTCTATCTCTTTCCTTTTCTATTTAGAGTATACAATGATCTTTACCGTTAACTTTAACGCTAACGCCGACGAACTAGTTAAAAATAACCAAAGGTTTCCCCTAGCCTTTCAATTTAGGCACCTATGATTTTATTTTAAAGCTCCAAAAAACGTTATAAAATCTGAAGGAATCAAAAATACATGAATTACATCGAAGTTTTGATTACCCAACCGTTAACAGGCTATATAGAGTCCTCAAATACGTAGTACATAAAAATGTAAAATATCCGGCCTTAAAATCAATCAAAAATTCAATTACCACTGTCAAAAGTATGCTTAAACCCTTCGAAAATTCAAATTTATACTAAAAAACGACAAGGATTTTGACTAAGATATCTTTATTAATATATTTTACTTGATTAACAGGTCTATTCTTAACATTATTAACTCCACAACTTCTTTTTTCAAAGCCAAATTCCTAAAATCCTTATTGGCAGAAGATACATGGGAAACGCTACGGATATTATAAAGTAATACGTATTTGGGTTAATCTAACGTCTTCGTTTACAATACTGTATACTAACTTTATAGTGACGAAGTTTTAAGCATATACCAAAATAATGGAAATCCAATATAAATAGGTACCTAGAAAGGCCCACTAAAATATGAGGAAGGTCGAGAAGTCACACGCACTACTCTGCCAAATATACAATATCCTCACGCTAGAATTTAAAAGTTTTAAAAACCAAAGACATGCCTTTAAATAGCATTAAAGGGCCTGAATGACACTATAGGCCTTAATAGTTTAGTATTAACGTTACTGGTCTTTGGAGAGTACCCACGCCTAATGAATGAATCTACGCTATTAGTAAATACCTAGAAAAGAGTTGTAACTTACGGAAAGTCACTGAAGAAACTACATAAGAAATCGGTACAGCGTCAAATCAACGATGCCCTTAATACCAGAAACGGCCCCACGATAATCGATGTATTTACTCTAACGTTATAAAGTGAATTCATCGTATAGAGGGAGCTAAGAAAATGGGAAGGCCTATATAGAACCTTAAGTATCTCCAACTTTAAAGTAATTATTAAAACTGTTAACAGCCCCTAAACAATCCATAAGACTAAAGTTAGGCCTTATATTAGGGAAACTAACGATGAAAACCTTTAAATTAAGCGACAGAGCCAATAGAACCTTCTATCATCCGTAATTAAAAAGTTAATTAAACTATACCGGCGTGAACAACCACCGAAGAACAAAAACACTAAAAAAGAAAAATATATACCAGGTCATATATACAATACTACTTGAGTAAGTAAAAAAAAAAAAAAAAAGACGAAGACTTAGCATTAAAGCTTTGAGTATAAAGTGTTATTAAACCTCCGGCTAACCCTTTGAAAAAAGCGATAAGATCGAGATTAACGTCTTCCTAACTCGAAAAATTGTATAATTCGTATTAAAAACCGACTTTAACCTTTAAAACCCGGATATTACGATCTTGAAGTCAAGTATTATACACGAGGTTAAAGGTAAAACCACTAGGTGGCCGTACAAAAAGTTAGTTTAATCGCTTAAAGATATGGTAATGAAGGTAAAATTTAAACCCTTATGCAGTCGCCAACGATTTAAAAAAATAACTAACGTTTAATGATCAATTAAGTAATAAGTTTATTAATTGAAAATCAAGGCAAGTTTACACTTAATCACTGAGATATAACACCAACATACACGTAGTCAGCGACCGATTCATAGAGAATTGTTTTACTAAAGTTACCACAGGAATTACGTGTTACCTACGCTTCAGGGACGGTAATACAGTATATTGAACTACTATACGGACTAGCTGAATGAGGTTTCTATGAGGGTTCAACATATTAATCGTATTTTAAGCTACGGCTAAGCGTAAAGTCTTCAAAATATAACCCTTTCTTACTAGTAATGCAAAAATAAGATCGATTGGGTAAGTGTACAAATTAATGATACACTTTTCGTTGGAATTATTAACTTCGTAATATCGTAATAGCAAACGATAAAAGACTTTAAGTTTTGAAATTACAAGCCGGTCACAACTCTGGCGAAAGGAAATTAACTCAACTTTAACGAATCGTTAATCCGTATACTTAATGTTAATATTAACCTTAATTTTCTCCAAAAGCGCCAAGACGCTAACTTAGCTACAATTAACACGATTAATGTGACTAAAGATCAACGGTACCTGAAACAACGCGCTCGTAACAGCTATAGTACCACTTTATGCCAACCGAAAGCCTCCTACGACCCATCGATTACAATATAAATATAAAACCCAACAGATAAATACTTTAATAGGCTAAATAAAAGAAATAAGGAGCAAATGCGAAACTCAAACCAAAGGATTATTATAATCCCAATTAACCGATAAAAGGCTAAGTAAATGATTTTAATGAACAGTTTCTTTACAAATAATACCGACTTTTCTTTACAGATAGGTTTCTTAATAACTCTCGTTAATAAAAACAAGCGAAAGAATTGATTTTATATCACTGGAAACCTCATTTATTGAACCTCATTTAAATGTAAATGATTACACAAAGCGTGTTAGCTTCAGAATCTTACGGTATAATAGCTAGCTTTAATTTAGGCATCGATTTATAGGAAACCCTAAACATTATCACTAGGTAGCTGAAAATTCCCCTTATTGCGGTAGTAATTTATAACGACTAAAAAAACCTATTCGAATGCCTTTCGAATATCGGAATCACCAGTAAAAAACATATAATAACCAACATGATATAACTCTGTAAAGTCTATAAAGGAAGGGAAATCGAGTAGTTTCGATCAGTCAATGAAAAGGATGATTCTACCCATAATATAAAGAAAATATCGCTAAACAAGGCCTTTAAGTGGTTTGTAACCAGTAACAGGCTGATTATACATATTAAGGATTACATTAATAAGCTACTAGGTAAGGCCAAGTCACTTGCCAGCAGACAAGGATGTACTGGTAAACTAAAAAAAAAACTGCCAAAGGATTAGCGACTTCTTTGAATGGCATAGTTACATTAAAGGTAACAGTAAGTTAATTAACCTAAGTAAGTTAAAAAAGATTAAAAGTTCACTTAAATAAAGTTAGTTAAAGTATACGATAGTAATAGAGGTAACGCTAACAGTACTAAAAAGGTAGCAATATTGGAGGAATAGTAAGGCCAGCAGTAACCTAGCTAACCAACGTATGTTAACTAAACTGGAAAACAACTTAACCCACGTAGGTTAAAAAGGCTAATAGTAGCAATAGGTTAATATGCGCAAGTTTATGACGGAGGATTATGTATGCAAATGTGTAAAAATGGAACTCGAAGCTGTAAAATAAATAAATATAATTGGAGTTAATTTAGATATTTGAGTCAACTGGAATTAATAGGGATCTAGTTAGTTAATGAGAACGTAATTCGGTAGTTACCAGAAGGAGTTGGTCGACTATACTAGCGTGCGCGTACAGAATAAAAAGCCGCCAGTATTGGAATAGTAGTAATTGCAATAAAGTAGGTTGACTTTACTTACAGTAAATTAAATTATACTAACTACAAGTTAAGTATATTATTTGTAGGTCCATTTTATTAGTTATGAGTTAATTACAATATGTTCCCACTTCACACTATAGTACGGGCCAAGCAATTGGCAATACAAACTACTGTGTAGACTGGATAGCGGTCGGCTAAACATAAAATAATATCTCTACCACATAACCACGTAATACTACTATTACTTCAATCAATCTAATCGATAACATTGGAACGTCTGAAGCCCTACTAATAGGTATCTTTGATTTGGTGACGTACTAATTCCTTCCTTAGTTTCTTTAAGGCTTTATTATATGTTATAGTTCGTTTTTGGGTGTTTGGTTATAGTGGTAATTTAATCGTTGTACATAGGTGGGCTCCAAATGCTGGTAAACTTGGTATAAGACTATTGGTGATAATAGTATCATTAAGGTCTTTTACAGTCATTTGATGACATGTTTCCCTTGCAGTATTATAACTTTATAATTTTTCAACAATTGATTGTATAGTTAACCACTTAAGACCCTATACTGGAGAAATTTGGCCAATTAGAGGCTGTATCTTACACGGGTGTATCCCCTTTAAGGTATCTACTTTCAACGTTAAAGTATCCACTTTTTACGTTGATCCGTCAAAACGACCAATTATAGGCCGTATTAGATACGGGTATTACCTCAGTGCAGGCCCTACTTTTAACATCAAGTCTTCAAAACTTAACATCAAGTCCTAAGTTTCTTCCTCTTTTTTCTATACCACAATATTGTTTTGCAATTAATAAAATCCAGTTTCGAGACTTTATTCGAGCTGATTTAGGCTTATCTTTCCATATTTTTAACAGTAAAAAATAGGTTTTACTTTTTCAAATGTAAGGTGAGAACTACCCCGGATTACGAATAAGGGGAAGTGTTATTTAGCCTACTGGTAAAGGAATAGTTTAGATATCAGTTAAGTTTAAATAAGGTTACAGTTACAATACCCTGACTTTTTACAATTGTTTTGATTACCCTTAGTTTATTATAAATTTTATTAACGTATTGAAGCTTAATAGCTTAGGTATTAAAGTCAAAAACTTATTATTACTTAACTTTAAAACTAAGGAAAAAGCTGCTATCATAACCAACGACTACACTATTATTCAAGCTACGTAATAGTTTTATTATAATACAATTGCTACAGTTTCCACCACGTCTTTCGATACTTCCATTTGGTATACCAGATTTGGTCACATTAACCTAAAGTTTGTTAAGAAATCACTCTAGTTGTTGGACGGCCCGAAAAAAGACCAGGAAATAAAGTGTTTCGACCTTATTTATACCACTTATCAACTGTTCAAAAGCACCCGTTAACGACCAAGTTTCCAATACGGTACCCTAGAAAAATGAGGGTTTATTTGGACCCTTAACAGCTTCCTAGAAACAATCTCTGGGCTAAAGGGTAAAAGTTGTGACCTAATGGCTATAAAGATTAAGTATAGCTACAAAGTTTTTAATACGGCCAATATATCCATTGTTAAGGGACTAAAATCAGTTCGTTATATACTAAACAAAATAATTGAACGTATAGAGTATATAATGGATTTTTTTAATCCTCGAAGAAGGCAACAAGCTTATTGATTATTTAGTCAAGAAAATGTTTATCGACTATGCTTTAACCCTTAAGTTTTCTTTACCATACAACCCTAAAGAAAAAGGAATTTCCGAACGTTTTAATAAAGTAATCTTGGAAAAGATAACGGTTTAGACTGTTGCTAAGAAAAGTAACATACCACTTATAGCTCTACCTGTTTTGAGTAGCTGGTGTTATAACTAATTTAACAGTAAATAATAAGATCGGAATCTAATATACGACGCCTTATAAGAGTTTTTACGATAAAATAAAGGGATATAAGGGTTACAAACATAACGTTAATTTTACCTTTAATTCCGGCTTTACTGTTATCGTTTACATACCCTTTATTAGACGAGTAAAGGGTTAAAAGACTGATTCAACAAAAGAAATGAGAATCCTTCTTTTATGGCTGTTTTCTGATATTACCAAGCCTTGGCATATTTTCAAGGTCTATTTACCAAACCGGCCAGGGAACTCGATAAGGAAAATTGTTAGCACTTTTAACCTAACAGTCTTTAAAAAAAACTATAACTAGACCTTGTAAAGCAGTTGTAAGGGGAAAAGACATCAAAACTATTAAGGTTAGTATCCCTTATGACATTGCAATGGTAGCTTTAAGCTCCAAACTAAAAATGAATATTTGCTAAGTAGTATACACAACAGCAAACAGCTTAACAAAAAGTCTGCCAGAAGATTCTGTTATGAATGAAGATGTAATCCAATTTTTACTTTTGGTCAGTAAATTAAAGAAACAGTTGATTATGAAGGAAGATTTGGAGTGCCCAAATGCAAAACACTGGAAGAAGGCCCTCTATAGTGAAATACGGAGTTTGTTATCCCTTAAAGTCTTTAAAGCTATTAAAAGGGATACCATACGCCACGCCCTAACTAAAAAAGAAGTAACCAAAGTCAAAACTAATTCTAAAGGTTAAATCGAAAGGTATATGTTGAGGATTGTAGTTCAAGGATTTAAGCAAAGATATAGTATTAACTACACTGAAAACTTTTCTGTCATAGCAAAGTCTTATACGTAGAGAATCCTTATTACACATGTTGTTTTTTACAGATAAGATATCGACCAAATCAACATCAACTCGACTTTCCTTAACGGGTAACTTAAAGAACTGGTGTTAATGGAAATCCTGAACACCATTAATGATATTTTTTAGAGTATCCAGATAAAAATACTATAGGTTTTAATCATATAGTTGCCCAAGTCTTTTAGTTATTTTCTTTACTTTACGGTATTGAGCCGACTTTAAGATAATGATTCAAAAGATTAAGGGAAGTATTTGACTCCTTCAGGTTTAAAAGATCAATCTTTAATAACGCGGTATATATTCATTATCGTTGTAAACTTATTACATATATTTACGTTCATGACTTTATGATAATAAGCCTTAACACAAACTCTATTAAAACCTTTAAAAATGATATTGGAAATATTTCAAGTATAAGGACCTGGTATAAGCAAAACACTTCCTAGGGGTGAATATTTTAAGGAATAGGAACGCACATACAATTATCTTTGTATGAAATTCATATATCTATGGGGTACTAGACTTAAGGATAGTGAAACTAAGTAGAAGTCCAGCCCATATCTCCATTGCAACCGGATCCCTCGATTATGCCATGAAATATAAAGATGAAGTTGATATTGAATAGACTAAAAAGTATTAGTAAGAGGTGTGGGCTCTTGGCTATGTAATATACCAAACTAAGCTGGTCATCGCTTTCTTTATATCAGTACTTTCACTGTTTTGCTATAATTCTTGATATGAAAACATTACAATTATTAGTTACACCTTTAGATATTTCAAATAGTACAAAAACTATAGATTCTAGGTACGTAGTAAAAAACTTTTAGTAAATCCATATTGAAACGCTATAGACTTTAGTTAAAATCACTATAAATATATAAGAAGACTTTAAATTAACAGCTGGTATGATTCCGACTAAAAGGGGGACAATTCCACTAAAAAGTATACCTATAGATACAAAGTTCAGATCGTTAACATTACGGTTAACTAGACATCTAAAAGGGGATTCAAAGTATACCATTTTGTGAGAATGCTGAAGGTATGGCAGTTATAAAAGTCACTTAAAATACCCTTTGGATAAGGAATTTATTAACGGAACTATGTATTCATATTATCGTTACAATATACTATGATAATGAAGGGGATATTAAGTTGTCTCAGAACCCGGAGTATTACTAATACAATTAATATATACTCCTTAAAGAATACTTTACAAGGAATAAAATGAAGCGTGATATAATACGAATCAAGTGGGTTCCTACTGATAAATGAATATCTCATGGGTTAAAAATATATCGTTAAGGGTAAAACACGAATTGATAATATACCAGTTTAATTTAGTTAACCTCAGCTCAAGTTAAATTGATAATTTATAAATCTTTGCGCTCTCATTTACCTTATAGTACTATGGATATGGAATAGTGAAGTAAGTTTGGTGTAAACTTGGAACATTAATAAACAAGATTCTAAAAAGATTATCAGTTCAAATCGGACCATACAAATCTTATTGCTTTTTACATTTACGTATTTTTTTTTCGCACTATGCTTCATTCATTTTACCCTTTACCTTCTATTTTTGACTTTTTTTTAAAAGTAGCTGTTACCTCTTGAGGTGGTATATTGAAATATACAATAGGTATAGTCACATAGCATATAACTTAACAGCATGGTCATCAAGACTCTCAGGACCAACATTACCAGTTAGTACTTGGTACAGAATTTAATTACTGAAATACCTTAACACCTAAATATGAGGAATTTACCGGAGTTGTAGATATCTCCACTAATACTAGTGTTTTACTAGTGCGAGTACTAGTATTGACTAGTACGGAGGATCAGAACGTAGATGCTGTCTGGGCTAGTATTTACTAGCATGGAGGAACTAGTATTGACTAGTAGAGGAGTCTCGATCCTGATCGAGATCCTTATGAGGATATGCTTGATTACATATCAAATTATTCACTCCATGTAGATTCTATAATACTTGAATCTACAAGCCTACACAATATATTCTTGTGTAGTACCTTCAACAAAGATAAATTCAAGGCTATCGGTTGGTACTAAAATAATGACATTATCTCAAGCAATATAATGACTGGTCGACCACACTTTTTCATATTGCTTGACTGGTAAAGACCCCTATCATTGTTATAACAATAAAGATCCTAACCCTATACACTTATTTATTATTTGTAATAGTTACGTGAAGCAAGTCTTTAAATAATTATGACAAATAAGAAAGCAATACGATATTAAATAGAACGATATTCGTATTATGTAGCGTTATAAAGGGATACTAATATTACTAAAGAATTTAAACACACGGATATCAATAAGGCCAAAGTTAGTTTTAGCTTTGGAAAAGAATTTTTTCCACTAAAATCGACAACTATCATAACATTTATTTCACCTATTATCTTCTACATTTTGAAATCCCCTCCTTTCTACTGTACATTGAAAACATGAAGAGCCTCAATGTTAACATCGATGTTTAAATTAAAAAATTCATTAAGGATGGCTGACGGTGCCGATTAAGTTTGAAATAGAGATACCTCTGGTTTCACACCTAAGGGTTAGAGATAGGAATATTAAACTGAACGAAGTAAGAAATTTATTAAATATATCGATGGTTTAACTATTCATTGGCCGAAAGATTGTATAAAGTCATTAGAATGACTAATTATAAAGATATGGACTTTATAACGCTGAAAGTAATTGAACGACTCTTCTATTACTGTCAAACATACTCTCAACCCCCCCTAAGTTTTAAATTCACGTTCAAAATTTAAGAATTTAACTTTAATACCTTTGATAACGTGTTTTACTTAAACTTTAAGCCTATAATTCATGTTATAAACTCTCCAATAACGTTTCATGGCATCAAGTTCTTGAAAACTATTACGTCAAAGAAAAGATAAAAGGTATTACGTACTTTATAAATCAATGCGTATTAAGGACCCTATAATATATTAATGTATGATAACGGTACCAACTTTGTTACAATAAAGTATTAAGTTAATTTTAAATCGATGGGGATTTAATGTAAAGTGGTATTCATCAAAGCTTATTAGGGTATTGTTGAGGTCTAAAAAGCTTACGTATTTTTTCGAAAAGTTTATAATATACTTACTTTAGAAATTGATATTTTTACAAATTAAGAAGAATTTCTATAAATATAAGTGAAAAGTTTTAACGACACTGTTAGCTCCGATGGTCTTATACTTAATCTACTGGTATCTTTTTTGTATTGTATTATTACCGAGCAGTGACTGCCACGAAGTGACGCACTGGTTGCTACAAATAATCCCTGTAGATACCGGAGGGAGAGATTGTAACGTGGGCCTTTGAAGCCTAAAGAGACCTTTATCAGCCTCCTCTATCCCTCTAATCAAACCTTAAAGTGTCCTGCAATTTAGAGACCTGTAAGCGTATAAACTATAGCCTTGGTTAGGCTATATAACGTGGCCATCTTAGTCCCCGCTTAACGCTTAATCGCGCCAAGAATACGAAAGATTTGGTCCCCTAAATTAAAGGGACCTTGTAAATCTGAAAAAAGCGAAGTAAAAACCCTTAAAGTGGGCGGAAGTAAAATGCGTGTAAAGTTACACGTAGATGTTAAGGGAAATTTTCGTATTGATAAAGGGCTCCCTTATACATGCGCGATGGTCTATACACCGCCACCCTATATAAAAGGATTCTTTTATTAATACGATCCCTAAACCTAAACATTTTTAAATTTACCGTTAAATTAACTAAGAAAAGTAAGTACTTTATTATGCCTTAGTATCTTGTGTCCTTACCTCACACTTGAACAAGGTACCTTAACTAACCTCCGTTTTAAGTAGTACCCACACGTAAAGATCGTGTTGTATGCGCCCGAACCCGCCGCGCTAGGGCCCGCGAGCCGCTGCACCCTAAGCGCGTCAAGCGCGTTCCTGGTGCAACCCCCACATCCCTCTTCCCCCCCCCCCTCCCCTATACCTCCCTAACCCGCCCGACCAGCCCCCGCCTCGCCGCAGATGAAACGAAACCCTATACGAGTCATATGCGGTCCATATTGACTGGGGAAATCAACAGGGCCTGTGCTAAGGAAGGGGATAGCATGAAATGCGTCCGCTGCGCGCGCATGACCCCCTGCTTTGCTGGTATTTAAAGCTTACCTACGTATAACGACCAAATCGCTGCCAATGTCAAACAACTAGAAGCAGTTTACAGTATATAAAAAAGCCATAAAGTAATTAAGGAAGTAATCGGTACGTCTCTAGATTAATAATGTCATGAATACCAGGAACAGATCATTGATATTAGACGTGTTGTTTTTACTTTTGGAAAGTGAAGTCCTTATATTAAATGATATAGGTAGATGAGATAAACCCTACAAAATACTGAGTATCGACAACCCAAATGTACTGGTTAAAACCGATGATGGTTTCGTTACTTTCCGTATTATACGAGTTAAACTACACAAAAAAACCTTTAAGTCCGGTGAAAATCTTTAAACCAAAGACCTTTAATCCGAGCAGATAATCCAATAGAACCCTTTTTTAGCTGATCGTTAAAAAGGCAATAAAACGTTTACAACGTAGAAAACAACTTAAAAGAACGATATATAGTAAAGATAAGAACTGTAAAAAAAATTATAATCTAAGGGAGGCATACATACCTATATGAGTATCTTGAAAGAAAAAGGTTAATGGAGACCTCGCTATTGAATTGCGAGCTAAAGATATTATTAATATATCGGGTAAGCCTTTTGAACAAAACAACCGAGTTAGAATCGACGATTTTTTCATATGTGGAGTTGTTTAACTAATACATTCAGCGTAATCTAAAGGGAAAAACGTTACAATTTCTAAGTCGATGATAATTTACGAAGTTAAAGATAAAATCTCGTATCGGCGGTACGAAAAGTCACGGTTAATTGTTTAAAAATACGGTAATTGAGGCAACGACTGGATCTTCACTTAATCGTCTACGATTTAGATAATCAGCCAGCGTTTGACCATCATAATTGATATCAGTTTAACTACTAGCGCAAGTGGTAAGTTCACTCTTAATGGCTGTAACATTACGTTAACTTGCACCTTATCCGCTACGAATTTTCAATGGATTGTGTTATTAGAGTTTCCGAAAGAATTAAGGGATAAGTTTCCAGCTGGTACGGTGATACAATACGTTAAATCTCTATACAGACTAGTTGAAGCAAGTTTCTATTGGTTTTTGATGAATTAAAAATAATTTTAAAATTGGTTAGGTATAAAAACTTTCATGTTCGACTTGTATTCATTGATTGTGTAAAGTAAATATTTCTGTATCTGTCGGTAAGGTCTCAGACCTAGTGTTTCATGTGAAAATAGGTATAGAGAAGAGTAATCGTGAGATTGGTAATTGTAGTATAAAAGATAATGTAAATTCTAAAGAAGCATTTAGATGTGTACGTCACGGGTGAGGGCTTATAAGCCTTCGCCTAGCGCGTACCACTCCAGAACGCTTTACGTATTGCCGTTCGTTTTAGTATAGATATTCCAGACCGATTTATGTATTGAAGTTCGGTTTGATATAACCATTCCAGACCGATCCATGTATTGATGTTCGGTTTGGTGTAACCATTTTAGATCGATCCATGTATTTACGTTCGATTTGGTATAGCTATTCCAAACCGATTTATGTATGATAAACTTTTCGTCTTACAAGAGCGTAGTCTGCAACGTGACACGTTATAGTACACTCTGTAGGAGTGCACCCTATAATACAGTACAATGCTACTAAATCTATGTATATTATTTATGAGGGTATATAGTAATATCCAAATAATCAATCTCTTCTTTCTCCCTTATATAACGCCATATAATAACAATGTAGTTGTAAAGCTCTAAATTAATAGTTTTCATAATGATAGTGTTGTCGCCATATTGATTATAAAAGGTCAAAATTAGCAAGTTTCCGTAGTAATAGTATTATTGCCGTATCAATTATAAAAGGCCCAAATTAGTAAGTTCGAATAGGATTAATAAGGTTTAGCTGCGGTAGTAATAGTAATTCGGTCCTGGTTAGTATATCCGAAATAGGAGCAGCATAGTTAGTAATAATATCTTTCATAGTTAACAGAGGTAATTGCGTAGGTATTACAGGGTTAATTACGTAAGGGTGATTGCGCAAGGGTAATTAGGCAATTACGTATTAGGTTAATATACAAAAATACATCGCTATAGGTTTAGGCAAAACTTCTTTCTTTTCTCATTTAAAAGCGCGTAATTCAAACCAATGTAAACCCTTACCTTAATTTAACCTCTATTCCATTTAACCAAACCAAGCCGCTTTAATATATAGGGTACTTAGCCAATAATATAATAACCTTTTATTAGAATTAATACCGCATAAGTCCAGGTCCATAAGGCGTTATTTAACGCGCGCTCACTGTGCCACCGCCGCTACTACCGTCGCCACCTATAACACCACCACTACTAACAGTAATAGCCCGACCTCCTTGAGAACCATATCATTAATTACAGCCTCTCCGCCCGCCACCGTCACATCGCCTAGCCCCGCTGCTGCCACGCCGCTTAGCCCCGTCGCCACCACTTCGTCCCCCTCCACTACTGCCATCACAACCCCCCCCATCGCCGTCGCCACGACCCCCTTCTCCCCCTCCTCTCCCTCCCCCTATCCCAGATCCTAAAAGGAAAAGAGGGGAGCTCTTAAAATTATAAACCTTACCTTCTCCTTACGGGTAAAAACTCTATTACCTATAAGGTTCCTTTGACGTCGTAAACATAACCTAGTGCGATTACGTCAAGGTTCGTATTTCCTAAATCTATCTATTCGTTTACCTTTCATCATTTTTTTCTAAATGAAAAGAATAAAGCGGATTTACTTCGCCGCCTCGAACTCAGTATCGCTAGGGTGCGCCGCAAGGCCTTTTTAACGCGTAAAGCGTTGAAACGACGTACCCGGGTCCATAACAACGGGCTGCTAATAAATACGCCCTACGTGTTATATATCGCGTCTGCGGCTACGGGAAATTCTGTTAACGACTACCACGAAAACAGGGGCCGTTCGAACTGTTACCACCGTTATAAGCGGATTAACAACTCGTACGTCCCTATTCTGATAGACTTAAGGCCGTAAACTGAAGCCTTATTACGCTTCTACCGGCTTCTTGGTAAATGTTAACCGAACTTTGAAAAATTTCTTTGTTAGAAATATACTATTTAGGGAAATGCGAAAAAACAAACGCGGTTACAAATAACTAAAACAAGCTGATATTAATTAGTAATAGGCGTTAACCGGTGGTCTAAGGAAACGGTAACCGCCGTTATCGTTTAAAAACGTGGTTTACGTATATAATACGTAGGCGAGTTTAATAATGTTATCATACGTCGCCGTAAGGAAGGTAATTTCCCCCAACGCCTTTACCTAAAGGCATAACCAATAAGGCGCAAAGCTACATCTTTACTAACGCTAATAAAGTCGGTAACGGTAATAACGATAACGTTAACACAAGGGGAAAAGGAAATGAAGACGACGATAAGAACGTAACGATGTCGCCCTTTCCCTTTATTAATGAATAAATACCCCCGTACCAGGCCAGTGTTCCCGATAATAATATAGTACGTTATATAGTAATATTATAGCGTTTTACAAAATGATGGTTTGATAATAACTTCCAAATGTATGAAATGGAAAAATAATATATTAAAATCGGCTCGATATCGTAAATCAAAATAAAAACAAAAACAGGGCCAGCGTAACGAATAAGATTCAATAGAGAAAAAACCGAATAATTAAATTCCGTCCGGTTAAGGCATACAAGACAAAAAGTACCAAAATATTAGTATCGAAGGAAAAAAGTTAGGTTAAATAAAGGCAAAATCGGAGATTAACGTAAATGGTATAGTACAAGCCGATTTAACTTGACGAAAAATGGTGTAGTGGCTTATTAATGTTGTAAAACATTCTTAACAACCCTAATTAACAACGTAATTGTCGATATAAGTATTTTTAAGGCTTCGTTAAACGTAATCTTAATTATCGCGTTTATTAGATTAAATTTGCCGTAGATGTAACTTATTTCCTCGATTTCACGATATTTATATAACTTGCCTAAGGTTATAATATCGATGATTAATTGTTTTTCGTTCGTAATACCCAATTTAACCGGAAACCTATAAAACGAAAAAAAAATCAATATATATAAAAATGGGGATAGGGCGTAAGCCAAAGTTGAACATAATTATCCGGACCGTTATCGCTATAGCAATACCTGAATTAAAGCCTTTATCTATACTATAGATTTCGAAGGCCACAACGCTTCTCATAATCTTTTTACACTTAGTAAAGCTTTAATGAATGACATTTCTATAAAGAGTAAAGCCGTTTCGGGCTGGTGTTTCGTTACCGAGGACTAAAACAAAGCCTATTTATAAATTACAATCTCTATTATTAACGAAAAAGCCGTTAATAAAAACAAACAGTTTTATAATATGTATATAGAGGTACAAACTACAAAACGCGCTCTAAATTATATATTTATTATAAAAACGTTTGTTAAACGCTTCACATATATTATCTGTTGGATCGGTTTGGCATTACGTGGCAACAAAATGGTCAAATACAGCCTTTAATTATACTATAAAATCGATCTAAGCGCCGTATACGCGTTGGAATTTGTATTTATCAGCCCGTTCTATATTATTTCAAATGTTAAAGGCAACTTTATAAAGTTACTCCTTTTATATGAAGCCTAAAACGACGTTCCGAAGGGTAATAGTAGCGTTATTAAAATCGATTATATGGTCCTTTATTAAATATATTTTGGGTTTCGATTTTCAAACGGCCTCCATACGTTTCCTTTTTTTTGAAAGCGGAAACCTAAATGTTACATATCGTTAAATTATCGTTCTTCTACATGTCTATTAATATAAAGCCCTTCGATCGGATTATTGATACCAATAAATACGGGTTGAAGATAAAGTTAGTTATTTCGAATCGGTTTTTATAATACCTTTAATAAGTGTTATGCCAGTAAATACCGGCTTTAATTAAACCGTAAAATGAGTTTATATCACGTAAAATCGTTTCGGGTAGATAAGTTTACCTAATATTTTTTAACATATCGTTATAAATTCATTGTTTAATTTATATCTTAAATTGGGTATATACCTATGTAATATGTCGAAGTTCGACGTATAGGTTATAAGGTTCACTAAAAGAGGCCACAAATACAAAAATTAAATGGAAACTAGCCTGTTATAATATAGTTGATTATATTATGATATTTATTTTACCTTCTTCATTATATACCTTAATAATCAGACGGGTCTTTTCGTAAGGTTTCCCGGTCTTATCATTAACCTCGTAAATGACTGAGTCGAAATATTTAAAACGAAATACGCTTTAATCGATTGAAGTTGATATTTTAGTTTGGGTAAATTATACGAATAAGGTATTTAGGGTGGTAATAATTCCTTCATAACGAAGCTTTAAACTGAATTCGCGGTTTTTCATTTCCTTTTTACGTAATAAAAACGTCCGTAGTAAAATTTCTAAAGCGTTTCCTAGTTTTTGAACCAAAAAGGCATCCTCGGCGACGAGATTTTGGTAAGGTTAATATAAACGGACCGCTTTTATCTAAAGTGATCGGGTCGAAATTCTATTTTTTTAAAAAGTGGTGAAATTAGGTTCGGTTTGAATTCATCGTTTTAAATAACATCCTATGGGTAGGTTTATTAATTTTATTATTTTAAGCCGATCCTTGTTACCTTTTTTATATATTCGCGTACTATTGTCTAAATAAACGAAATTATATCTTTCAACAGGTTAACAAACATATTATAACCTTGAAAACCATTAATCCTCTAAAAGCCAATATATTCCTCCTTCGTTTTCCAAATCAGAACTTTAAATTACAATATTAAATCCAAAACGCCAGCTTTACGTAGGCCATTCCTTATAGCTAACGCTTTAAACACATTGTTCTTCGCTTGTAAAAAGTATAATATCGCTATAACTTTCGCTATAACATGAGATCTTTACAATATATACGGTAATAAGGTAAAGTTTATATAAATCTTCGGATAGGTATTAAAGATAAGGAACGTAGAGATAACCTCATTTATACTAAAAGTCTTATTAACGGTGTTAACCGTTATTTAAAGGATAAATTCCTTGAAACTAATACCCTTTAGGTTTTTCAACCACACTATATATATTTTTGAAACGGTCTGTAATATCGCTTATACTTTCAAATACCCTATAAGTCTTTGATTAAGTTGTGTTTATATTCGTTACCTGTAATTCGAGTTTTCGTACGCTACTTAGTAAAGTCAAAAGCCGTACTAACGTTGTATATAATCTAGTTTAAGGGCCCTAAGTAAACGTTAGACCAATAATTGACAAAAACATTTTAACAATTTAGAACGAAAACTATTCGTGTAAATTTGGCGGCCTAAAACAACGTTATTGCATCAATAAAGTAAAGGACTGGTTAGCTATCCGAATTCATAATAATAACAATTACTTTATAATTAAACTTTATATCGTTTCAAAGGAGGGACTTAAACCATCGTAGGACCTATAAGTATAGCCCATACTTATAACAAAACTTTTCGATGGTTTTAGGTACGTTTTTCCCTATATTTGTATAACCTGTGGCGTAGAACAAGCATAAAAGGCGTTTTATAACCGGGCATCCAAATCGTCGTTATAAAGTCCAAAATTCCGGATAAATTAATTAAACAGATTTAATTATACGTACACCGGAGAAAAACTACAAATAATCGAATTTAAGCCGAAATAATACGAATATGCTATTTAAGACGCGGATAAATTAATTAGTCGTATTCCGAAACTTGATTCTGAGATTATTTATTTGGTCTAATAAAAGCAAAAATAGTATTTCAAAGTCTATTACGTAAAACTTAAGCGGTCCGAAACGCGTATTTACAACAACTGTTCTGAACAACGACCTTTAACCTTTACCAAATAAGACCTTTCGGTATTCTGCTATTCGGTTTAGCCTAAATTTCGAAAACTTCGTTATAAACGAGTGAAATTGTCGTTTTCCGGCCGCTGAAATTCCGGTTACGTTAATATCAGATATAATACTTTGAAACTTGTTTCCGTATTTATTAAAAAACGTAAATTACGACGTTATATAAACGTTGAATACTTTATTTACGCAGTCAAAGCCTGTAATATATATAAAGGAGGCTTCCTATAAACTAGCTAAAATATGTTAAACGTTCTCATAGTTGTAGGCTAACAGTTAGGCATCGTTATGCTTAAAGTTGTCTTCTCTTAATATATCTTTGTAAAGGTAGATATTAAATCCGTTATTTATGCCTTTTTACTGAACTATATATATTACAAAATTAGCTTTCATCCGATCCTCAAATTTACACTCGGTCCAAAATTGTTGTTTAATTCGAATTCACTCGTAAACAGGGTAGTTTATAAATCAACAGCCGGCTTTACCGTATACGATACACCGTTTTTATAAACCTATAGGACTCTGTATATTCTTTCGCAAATACTACTATAATCTCGATACGTTTCTTCCATTTCCGAACGATCGCCCCTATCCTTTATTACCGGTTTCCTCATTAATACCTGTACTTTATACGCTTATTCTACCTTAGGTAAACCTTAAATCTCCGATCCAAAACGTGGTTAATAGTCTTAGCAAGATTTGTTTTAGTAATTTAACCTTCGCCCTTAGTTTCATCGGTTATAAATACTGATTCGAAACTAGCTTATCAGCGTATTAAAGTCTTAAACAATGTTCCAAAACTTATATAAAAAGCCTCCAGATTCTTTTCCGGTTTAAAAAGTACAAAGTCAAAATTCGAGTTTTTACGACAGGCTTTTGTTACTATTTAGAAAAACATTTTATCGCCTTTGTAATCAGGTCTAAGAGCTACCTAATACTTCCGGAACTTAGTTAATAGGATAGTAAGGATTTCCTATAGGCTTTTATCGGCGTTTTTTATTAATTTTTTACGGATTTCCAAATATTACGAAAGCAATCACTATCGTAAAGTTTATAATTAATTTCAATGTCGAAGTAAGATTTAGGGCCTTTGTAACACTCCTTAAATGTATTATCCTATATAAGGTAATATATATACCACTCCTTAACTTACCCGAAAATAATACCGGGTAAAATGACATAAAATTAAAATAATTCGATATTTAATCTTTTACATATGTTAATTATAACACTTATTTTATTATTAAGTACATCGTACGGTTTACCGCTATAATTGTTATCTTTATCGAAAAGTCTGGCAAAGTTAGTCAGCTTCTTAGGGTCATTCCTATTAGTAGGGGAGCGATACGGTAAAAGGTTACGGTAGGGGTTGTGATTAACGGGCATTAATTCGTAAAGCACGTATTGAGGTTTTACGCCGCTTTTCGTTTCCTAAAACGGGTTGTTTTCTATGTTTCGGCCGATCGTCGTTTCCTAGATTGGGTTATTTTTTGTGTTTCAGGAGATTCTACTATAGGTAAACGAGTTATTTCTAGTATTTTGGAAGTGGTTTAGTATTTGGTTTTGTTTCATAATAGATACCGGTGTAAGAGTGCATTATACTTGTATTGGTAGATAAGGATTATAGTTGTTTTTCTTCTTTTTCGCTTTTGTTCTGAGGTATAGGTATAGGATTAATTCGTTTTATGCCTCGTCCACATCGTTTTAATAACAGTCTCTTTTGCTCCGTGAGGTAACACCCTTTTACAAATTCCGTTAAGTACAAATTTTTATTTTATTAATCCGATACATCCGTAATCTATACTGTTTGGAATAGGGCTTTTATAAGGAGGCCATTCCTACCCCTTAGGGTATTAATATCTTTGATTTTTATCTGGATCCGTAAGGATTTAGTAATAGTAAGATTTAACATTTGCCATATATCTAACGTCCAATTCAAATTCTTTTATAAAAATTTTCTAGTAAGTAAAGTTTTTGAATTCTCTCTTCCTAGTAGCGGAACATAACGGTCAAGATATATGAATTTGCGATATAGGGTTTTAATTCTTTAACCAGCGAATCGATAGTATCATCCCAAAAGCCTAGGTCGATTTCATACATTATAGCTTTTCTAATTCACATATGTTCGATCAGGTGATCAAAATAAGCGTTGGTTTCCTTTAGTGTTATTAGTTTTAAAGCTATAACTATAAGTATCTCGGGGTGACTGGTTATTATATATACTTAGTATATTAAAACGATTCAAGTTGATAATTTCGATCCGAAATTAAATTTGGAGGCTTACAAATGGCAAACGAAAAGTAAATAAAATAATTAAAGTAGGTAAAAAAGGGTTTACTAGCGCTTATTAGTACGAGTAAACTTTAAATAAAAAGTAAATAAAACGTAATTACAAATCAGTTAAACTTTATAAATTAGTTTTATTAACGTTTGGTAATATTATACTAGCTAAATGGTTACAAAAAACTGAAAACGTTATAAGAACTAAATTTAAAATAGATAGGGTAAACGTAGGGCGGACGTAGGATAGTGGATAGGGTAAAGTAAGTGTAATCGTATAATCCGGTGTTTAATAATCGGTTCAGATTAGCGTGTCGCAACCGAACTTAGTAAGGGAAATCGGTTTGGTTACTTAATCCGTAACTGAACTTAGTAAGGTGGTTGGTTTGGTTACTTTATACGTAACCGCTCCTATTTAGGCGAGCGGTGTAGATTGTCGAAAATCGAATAAGTCTTAATAAAGGGTTCCGAAACTTGGTAGTTACATGGCCTAATACGTAATCAAACGCTTTCTAAAAAGTACCCGGGTACTTTAAAGCGCTAAACAAAGGTTAATAGTAACGTAACGGAGGTTTTAACAGATAAAACGCTACATAAGAGTTAATCATATCGTATTAAAGTTTTTCTTTTTAAAATTACTTGATTTTTATAATCTTTATACATGTTAGCACGTAATTCTTGTAAAAACGAAGTGTTAGAATACAAATAGTTAGAAACGTTATAACATCCTATTATAAGTATTTAACTTATGTTTATTTCTTTTTGCCTAGGCTGTTTATAGTCGACCAAATCGGATACCAATCAATATTGATAAGATTTTAGACCTAGTATTTTACGTGAAAATAAATATAGAAAAAAGTAATCGTAAGATTGGTAAATATAGTATAAAATATGATAAAGATGTTTAAAAAGCATTTGGAGATACACGTTACGAGTAAGGGCTTATAAGCTCTCGCCTAGTGCGTACTACTCTAAACCGTTTCACGTATTGCCGTTTGGTTTGGTATAGCTATTCCAAACCGATCCATGTATTGACGTTAGGTTTGGTGTAACCATTCCAAACCGATCCATGTATTAACTTTCGGTCAGGTATAGCGATTTTAAACCGATCCATGTATTAAGGTTCGGTCTGGTATAGCTATTTCAAAACCGATTAATATATAATGCACTTTGCGTCTTGCAAAAGTGCAGCCCGCAGCGTGACACGTTATCGTGCACTCTGCAGGAGTGCACCCTGCATGTAATGATCACACTAAATACCCGCGAGTATATAGAAGGTGTCAGAGGGTTTATGTTATCAAGAAGGTAGCAGAGGTGTTGAGTGAACAATATCGCAACCGTGCAAGTAATGATCAAAAGCCGTGAGGCTATTCAGAATATACTGAGACTGAATACTTAGATTGACAACTGAAGAGATATGAAGGAAATACTATCTATGTGGTGATGGCCGTGTCCTTATATCCTATGGCCTTCATACCATCTTCAGTGCTGAGGCTCACCGGTGCTCACTGAGGCTCACCGGTACTCACTGAGGCTCACCGGTGCTCACTGAGGCTCACCGGTGCTCACTGAGGCTCACCGGTGCTCACTGAGGCTCACCGGTACTCACTGAGGCTCACCGGTGCTCACTGAGGCTCACCGGTGCTCACTGAGGCTCACCGGTGCTCACTGAGGCTCACCGGTGCTCACTGAGGCTCACCGGTAGCTCAGCTGCATGCTGGCCTGTTTCCTGACCCGCCAACGTGCTTGGGTCATAACACTGCAATACATTTCAATGCCACTAGACCTATGTATACTATCTATGAGGTTATATAGTTATAACCACAATATCTATAGTATATAAATGGACGATACCTGTTGGTAGAGCTTTAGACGTTGAAACGTTGTCGATTCGATTGGTCGAAGTAACAGTAGTATTGCGTGGTCAAGTGGTGGATGTATTGTTCTAGGTTTGGCAGACCGCTAGCTGGTCTGCGTAGTAATTTGTATAGTCAATTGCTTGGTCCGTACCCTAGTGTGAAGTGGGCGTATACTATACTTGACTTACACCCAATACAGTAGGCGCACACAAAACAATACTCTTAACTTGCAGTCAGTATAGTAAAATTTATTGTAAGTAAAGTTGACCTATTACGCTGCAAATGAAACTATTCCAACACTGGCGGCTTTTTAGTTTGTGTGCGCACGCCAGGGTGGTTAACCAATCTTTTCCGGTAAGCGCTAAATTGCGAACTCGTTAACTGGCTAAACCCTTGTTAATTTCAACCAACTTTCACATCGAATTACATTCAGTTGTACTTAAATTTATCCTAATTGCCGTTAATTTCGCACGTGTTTGTAGGGCCTTAGATCATTGCAAAGATGTCGATTCGAATCGTGGTCGAAGTAACAGTAGTATTACATTAGTCAAGTGTGTTATGGTTCGACCTACGAAGGTAAACCAAGTAGGTGCCAAATGGGATTTACTATTGAGGTGCGGAGGAAGATTAGAAGAGGCTTCCGTGGCCCAACGCGCAGGGCCCTTAGGCAGGGCTAATGCCTAGCCCATTATATGCCCTTATACGTGCCGTGCATGGACCGTGTCTGGCTTATACCTGGACCGTGCCTTGTATGTGCCCGGGCCGGGCTTAGTCCGGGCGTTACCCATTCCGTTACGCATATAGTCATGTAACCTATAGGCTTAATAAACAACGGCTTAAGTTTATAATATACCCCATTTTTTCGGATATTATAATGGCTGCGGCGCCCCTTTAGATAAATATCAGACATGGGACGTAATTGCTTAATACGCGGCTCGAACGTAAGCTAGTAATGTGACGTTTAATATATTGTATAACGTTTCGGCCGGCCTACCTTATGTCGTCGTCGCCGTATAACATACCCGTTGACACGTCGTATAAGGTATCCTTGTTGCAGCCGGCACTATATAACGTACCCATTAACACGCTGTACAATATAATTTTTTTGTCGACGACATCATTTAATACACCCGTTAACGCGCCGTATGATATAACCTTTTTATTATCGATATAGTATAACGAGTTATGTAAAATCGGGCTTTTACTTTTAGTATCGTGTAACGCGCCCCGTATAATACGTAAACTTTACCGAATCAGGTTTGCTAATCCCTATAAATATAAATGCCTTTACGTAGTTTTTAAAAAAAAATCCTTTTTCCTTTTATATTATCGCTACCCCTTTTATTAGTTATTTTCGTTATAACCTTTGTAGCTCATTTTATATATGCTAGTTAGTTATGAGAGTTAATATATTTTAGGTTTTTTTCCTAATTTATTATTATAGCCGATATATATAGCGAATTCAGCTTAGGTTATGTTGTTGCCGGTGCTTTTAAAAGGAAAAACAAACTTTCCCGTAAGGTTTATTACCATATTATATATTAGTATCCTATTACTTATTACTTATTATATCCATTTCGCGTTATGGGACATCTTTTCGTCCTTAAAAATAATAAACATAAGAATAAGCTTTTTCCGCTATAGGTTAAAAACGCCTATATATTATATATTAATAGCCTTTTAAACTTTAGAGTTTCTTTATTTTACGTTCGAGGTTATTGAGTAAAGGGGTATTATATATATCGGAAGGTTTATAGTAAGGTAAGCTTATAAATAAGTTTTGTAAAAGGCTTAACCACCAATTAACTCCTTTTCGTAGTATATTTAGGAGATAAACTTATTTACAGCCTTATCGGGTTTATGTACTTTTCTACGTTAATTAGTTATTACGGTAAAAGATAAGGGTTATATATTATTCTTTAGCGTAAACGTTATGGAGATATTCTGGGTTATCGACCCGTTTTTACTTTCGTTTTTTTAAAAAAAATTAGTTAAGTAGTTTACCCGGCTCGATAATATCGTTTGGGCGCAGGGAATTTCCACTTTACTGGCCGTACAAGTCGTTACCCTTTTAGCTATACGTTTATGCCGCCCTTTTTTTTCGGATCCGTTTTTACCCTGGAACCCTTCATCGCCTTTTATTATATCGCCTATTTATAAAGATAGGACGCTTTCGGCCGACCGGGCTTTAACGCGTAATGTTTTTGCTTCAACCCCTTTTAACTACCGCCGTATACCCTTTCGAAGTTTTAGCCTAAAGGGCTAAAATAATATAACCACTCAGGTTATATCTTTTACAGTTAATATAAATTACGGCTTATAAAATATTATAAATAACGTCTAAGGCTTAATTATGTGATAGTCTTACTAAGTAAGCTCAAGCCGGTTAGCGTGGCTTCCATCAGCTGACGTGAGTCAGCCCTCTTGACCGTTGCGCCAATGTCAAAAGTACTAATAATCCAGACGTCCTAGATTACGCTAACCATACTATGAGAGCGGGACATGACTCGACACAACATCGTGCACCTTAACATCCACATGTTCTCATGACACTGACTAACGGCTCACAGCCTAAGTCCATAACAAATTATACGATTCCCGATTTTACCTGTATCTTATTTATTAACCTTAAATAAAAACGAATTGATCGAGCCGACCGCGAGCGAGCGTAAGATCGTACCCGGACCGATCGCATTGCCCGGGTTTAAATTAACGTATTATAATCTTTAGTAATCCGTTTAAAGGTTCGCTTCCTCCGCCCCACCCTCCGTCTTACTTTTTGTTAGCTGTTATTATCGGGTTTTTTTTAACGCCCGTATCTTTTAATTTTATCCTTTATCATCGGTTTTTCCTAACGTTCATCTCTTTTTGTATTATCCTCTATTGGCCTTTTTTAACACTCGTCCCTCTTTGCGTTATCCGCCCTTTTTAACGTCATCTTGTATCCGTTCCGCTTGTTACCAGCCCCCTTTTTCGACGCCTATTAGTTTCTGTTATACCTTTTACCGTCCCCCTTTTCTAATATAGTTTAACGTTCGAAGTTAGTCTTAATAAGCCCTTTAATGTTAGTAACACCGGTATTTATTAAACCTAAATAAAGATAATAATAATAAATAGGTGGATTTTCGTTAGAATATAGTAAAAGCCGCTTTATGGTCGGATAAGTATCCGAGATAGTCGGGTAATATTTACCTGTTCTTACCTATTATATTATAGCCTTGTTTAATAATGAAATCTCCTTTTCATTTATAAACAAAATGTTATTTTGTAGGTATAAACGGTTCGCTCTATACCTGTCATTCAATATAAATTCAACGCCGTTATCGAGATACCGGGTTATTATAAACCCGAATATCATTTTATTTCGTTTCAAATTTGTCAAAAGTTATAATATATTCATAATTTTCTAGTAATTTCTACTTCAGCTTATTATAACCCTTTTACTTAATTAGTATGTAACAAACACCGCAATTTTTTTTTATCATAAGGATATCTTACACTTTAAATTCCTCGTATTTACTATCCCTTATATAGTTAACAACTAAAATTCATCCCGGATGAGTATCGGATATGACCTATGAAAAAAGGGGGTCCAAAATCGTCCGATTAATTAAGTTTATATAAAATACCGGATCTTTACTAAGGATATTTAACACGATATAAGAAGGATTCGGAATACCGACTACCCGATATTAATTATGAAGTTAATCGAGTTTTTTATTTCGGCGGTTATTTTTAACATTACTAAGGTTTAATTAAACCTAATTTCTTACCTTATAACGTTTCACCGAACATCGCTTACGTGTCACCGTCTTTTTCATTTATTATTAAATATAAAATATCATCGTTTATGTTAGTTTCGTCCTTTAGCGTAAATAAGTTAAAAACCTAATAGTTTACTACGTCGGATTGGTTAACGACCATATATCTCTGTTTATCTTCAAAATAGGTGATATTTCATACACATTAATTAGATAATTTATATTAAACCAGGTGACTGTTGACTTCCAATTATTTAACGTAAATTAATAAATAAGTAAATAAAAAGCCTAATCATATTACAGAAAAGCGATAAAGATACGTAAATACTTTTAAATCTTTTGGTTTATCCATTTAATACCGTTATTGACTTATAAATAGTATATTGTAAATAAAATTTATTCGACTTTTATTAGGAAATAAAGTGTCGTTTAAAATTCATTTACCTCATCCGAGCCACAGTTACTAATAATAAAAGGTAAAAATCTATAAAATTTTCACTATATATTTCGGAAATCCTTTACATATATATTGGATATTATAAACCATATAACATTTAATTAGATAAATTTAAAACGGCGATTTATGATAATTAATAAATATTGAAGACCTTTATTAATTATGGGTAAATTAACTATGAAGTTAATTAAAATATACGTTTAATACTGGTTAGAAATAAGAAAAGGTTAAAGGAGGTTTTACCGTAGAGTACGATGGGATTTCGTTTCGTTATATTACATATATATTCGATATAAACGTCGAATATTTACAACTATCCCCTTTAAGTGGTAATCTCGTTAAAAAAACGCGAAATAAAATGTTTTTACCCGGATAATTTATAATAGACGAGTCGTAAGTTTATTATAATATCCCCGTGATTAATAGTTTTTAACTCGGTAACTATAAATAACTACAGTAACGTAATACCCCCTGAGAGTTAATCCTACAATTTGTAATTGATACGAATTATTCTGTTTCAAGTGGGAAATACCTAATGCCTTCAGAAACCGTTAAAAAGAAAAATTTATATAACAAGTCGTTTATTATTTTTCAATCTTATAATTTTATTAACGTACCCGAGTCGAAAATAAGGAAATTATTCGGTGTTAGTAATACCGGCGGGATTAACGCAGGCCGGGCCCGCGACGATACCGCTAGTGCCGTTATACTGGAATCCCCTAACGTTATCTCCGATAACGACTCAAGTACGAGCCGGGCCTGTGGCGGTATCGCTTTCAACAGCCTTTCAAAATCCTTCGACCCCTCTTTAGGATATATATCGTCGTAATTTAGCAATTAGGCCTTCGTTTCGTTAAATTTCCTTATATAATCCGCCATAATTTATATACTTTTCAAATACAAATATATCATTATCACGTTTAATATATTATTGGAAATAGGTTGTTAAACCTACGTATAATTTTCTGTAACCTCGAGTTTATTTTATAACCTGTGGGATAACGTATCCGGGTGAGAGCCCTAATTTACGAGTTTATATTGTAAATAGTATTAAAAAATTAGAAAGGACTTCGCCTTATTTAACCTGGCGTTCCTAAATCCATCATGGTAAAGAAAAACACTCTAATTCCTTATAGTCCTTTAAAATTGTAAACGGTATATGGATATTACGTAATACGAAAAACTACGCTTTTAAATAAGATATTACTGCGAGGAATTCCTTATCGTAAATGGTATAGTTACGTTTCATATCTATTAATCGTACGAAGTGGTAAGCTATTAGCTTTAAAATACTATCGTCGTCTTATTAAGATAAATACCCGCTTAACGTCGTTTCCGAATAATGGGTTTCTATTACTATTAGCCGATTTGGATTTTAATATGTTTAAATCGAAACCGTAATAAAGGTATCTTTGAAGGTTTAAAATACATGTTTCTACAGATTCATCTAAGCCTAATAAATACTTTAATTCGTTAAGCGGACGATATAATCCGTTAATTTTGAGAAATTACTGATAAAATCACGATAAAAGTTGACAAAACCTAAAAAGTTTCGAACTTACCGGACCGTACGTAGTAACTTCTATTCGCGAATTACCCGAACTTATTGGGGGTCGACCCGAATACCTACCCTAGCCGTTATAATAAAGCCTAGGTATTTTACCTCCTAAACTACGAATTTATACCTCTTTAAATTTAAATTTAGTTTCGTGTTACGAAAACGTCCTAAAACTACATAAACTTTCGTTGTATGGTTTTGTTTAACATTGAAAGAAAAAACTAAAAGATCGTATAAATAAGTTATAACGAAATAATTGAGAATATTCGCTATTATATAATTAATATATTGTTAAAACGTTTCCGGCGTTTCCGTTAGCCTAAAGGGGGTAATTAGCTATTTAAATAAACTGAATTACGTAAGAAACATCGTTAATTCTTTTTATCCGAGTATTATTCGAATACGGTAAAAGGTTGTTCGAATATCTAATTTCGTAAGTTATATTAACTTTGACAATGTACGTGAGGTGTCTTCAATTAAAGGTAAAGGAAAACAGGTTTATTTTATAATATTATTTAATACCCGATAATCAATATAAAACAGTTACCTTCTTTTCGACTTATATATAAGTAATATCGACGCCGTCGTTGATAAAAAGTTTACCTGAACCTAATTTTTATTAATTAATTTCGTAACTTATCGTCTAAATTTAAAAAATTAATCCCGTGGTATTTAATATAACCGCCCTTAAGTTTATTTTAGTGAATATTTATTTTCATTCGGTTTAATATAAATATAATAGTCGAGTTTCCCTTTATATTAAGGTAAAGTTATAATTTTATCCCTATCAGATAAGTTGAAAAATATAAATTATTTCCATAGGAGATGTAACTAATTAATTTTTCCCTTAACCGTAATCTTTGTCGTTATTTAAAAAATACGCATTATTTCCTAAAGGTTTATAGTATAAGTTATCCGAAACGGGTCCCTTATATATTATGCTTTTCGGTACAAACGTTACGCTAATTCAAGGAAAATTGAACCTATTATACCTTATATATCTTTCGTCCTAAGGCGTATTAACATTACGTTGATAATTAAACCTTTCTAACTTTAAACTATTAAACGGTTACCATCCGCATTAAAAATTACCTTTTAATATCGTATCTAAGGTATTCCGAAAATTTTATCCCGTGTTATATAGGGGATAATATATATTAATATCGGGTTTGACTATTTATTAATATTTAAACGTAACTTGGATATTTAGGTCATACACTTATTTTACCGTAATTTCAATATTGTATTAAGATTTCGCGGATATAATAGCTGAATTGGCTTTTTTCTTAACGGTTATATTAAAGTCTCGTTTACAATATAAAAATCATTATAACTAAAATAAACTTGAGTATTTGAAAAGAGGGTATGATTAAGAAATATTATGATGAGGAATAGTTTTTCGGATATACTTATTTTAATTCAATTAAATTTTACATTATTCGATTTTGTAATTACGTCGTTAAGGTTATTTAATACTTAAACGAAACTATGTTTAGGAGTTAGGTTTCTCCCGTCGCCGTTAATGGAAAACCTTCCTTTTCCTTTTCGACTTAGGCCGTATATATTTACGTAGGAGGTAATACCCGGTGGAAATCGTGGTTACGTTAATAATGATCCGATAAACTATAATATATATAATGCTATGAAGTAAGCCTAATTTAAAGGTTATTTATTATCGCCTACATCGACCTACGTCCTTAGTATTAAACGCGTACCGAGCGGGTTTATTAATATAATTAACCAAAATATCGAAATAACTAGCCGCGATCATTACGGCCTTTTAACGAAGGCGTTTAAAAGGCATAAACTTCCATTATAATCGTATTATTATTCAGCTGTTAAATTTAAACGGGTTTCGCTAAGTAACGACTAAAACGCCGTTTCAAATTTAAAAAACATTAATTTGTCAGCGAGTTTACGGTACTTTACCAAGGTTACGATATAATTCACCCGGTTGATAGTTACCATAATGAACTTGTTGCAGATATGTTACGATACGCGGAAACGTAAGTAATTATATTTTTCGACCGAAAGCCAATTTAGGCTGTTTATTTAAGCTAAAAGTATTTTAAACCTGATAGAAAATAGTACCTATAGGTTTTTATTACTTATAATGAAATCTTGGAGTATAACTAATATCTTATTCGTACGGTAAAGGTTATTGAAAGTCGCTTTAATATAGTCGAACAACTTCCTTATATTATATATACCTTCGTACCCTCCGGTTTCGTAATACGTCGCAACCGCTTATTTTACTCTTACCATATAATATCCCTGTATATAAAAGAATATGTATCGACCTTTTCCAATTTACGTTTTATTCGTTTTGAGTATAAATTTAATCGTTTAGCGCGTTTTCTTTCACATAAATGCAAATCCGTTAAATTACGATTGATTATATTATTTTCGTCCGCTTTAAACCGATAAAAATCTAACGCGAATTACGGTTAATTCGGTTTTAAGTTACTGGATTTTCGTAACGACCTAAACGAAGTCGGATATAAGGTCGATAATTAAAGTCGATTAACTCAGTTATTATAATTATTCAATAGCCGATGCTATATAACCTACTGTATTTTATAAACGAGAAATATCGGTTTAAATTAAATTTAAAGGGGTCAGAGGTACATTTATAAAGGTAAAAGACTGGGTATTCGCCGATGGTCTATTTTTTCAGATAACTTTAAAGTGTAACGCCGAATTATTCAAGTTTATTATCAATTCGTTTATCGTAAATAATATTTTTTCGGAAAGAGAAAAAGGAAAACTTAATAATATATTATAATCCGACTTACGAAGGTAATTTAAGTAGGTATTAAATGAGATTTATTATTAAGTTATGAAGGAAGACTGAAAAAGGCTACCATAGCCTAAAGTATAGGACCCTTAGGCAGAGCCAATACCCAACCCGTCACGTGCCCTTACACATACCGTACACGGACCGTATCCAGCCTATACCCGGAATGTACCCTATCCGCGCCCGGGCCGGGCTCAGGCTGAGCGTTGCTCATCCCGTTACATACATAGCCACGTAACCTATAGGCTTAATAGCCAACGGCTTGAGTTCATGACAAAGTGGTAGATGTATTGTGCTAGGTTTGGTAGACCGCTAGCCAGTCTGCGTAGTAATTTGTATGAACAATTGCTTGGTAGATACCCTAATATGAAGTGCATCATACTATACTCAACTTATACCCAATACAGTAAGTCCACACAAACAATACGCTCAACTTGCAGTTTAGTATAGTTAATTTTACTGTAAGTAAAGTTAACCTACTGTATTACACGTAGTACTATTCCAACACTAACGGCTTTTTAGTTTGTACATGTATGCTAGTATAGTTAACCAATCCTTTCCGGTTAGTGCTAAACAGCGACCTCGTCAACTTGCCAACCCCCTGTCAATTCCAATTGACTTCTATACTGAATTGCACGCAAATTGACCCCATTCAACCTCAATTGCTTCGTTTCTCCAAGTTCTGAGTTTATTAACTCCTACAAAAAGGTCTTTCGTCATAGGCCTCCGCAAACCTTTACTTTTAGCTGTACCAGTCAAACATGTTGCTATCGCAGCCTTTACTTCCCTAACAATCTTCCAATTTGCTAACACACCCCTGGTTGTTGGCACGTAACTTAGGCTTACCAGGAGGCCTATTAACGTAACCTTCAATACGTATAGTTAGCTTATTGCTATCCACAAACCTTTACAAGGTTTTATTTGGTACTAACTTTGTTATAACATTAGTAGGATTGTCTTTGCCGTTAATCTATATGAATTCCTAAATATTCCCTCCTTCGTATTATTTACGAAGTGTTATCACGTTAATCATCAAGTGTTTCTTACTGGTGGTTCCGAGCTTTAAAAGACATTCGAATAGGCTTCTCGAGTTGGTATAAATTACCACCAGAATAGGAGGAATCTTTAACTGCTTGGTAAAAAGATCAAAGGTTTCTTATATTACTATACCTGCATTAAAACCCACTATTATACCATAAACCTTCGAAACTAATACGCTTCGTATAATCATTTTATACTTAACGAAGGTTTAATAAATTAATATTCCAATAATACTAAACTAGTATTTCCGCTCATTTTCGTGAACAAAGGTCATTAAAAAGACGATTCATACAGATAGGTTGGTATTTTTTACGAAAAATCCGTTCGAAAATATTATTAACTTAGATTTCAACAAATCGATTAAAATCATATTAATCTCGCGGTCTAGGTTTCGTATCTGCTACTCGAGCCTTCGGTTGGCATAATGTAATAAGATAACTAATACAAGTACGTTACTTTAAGTACTATTAAACTTTAGCTATATTAGTTTTATCGACTATAGTTAGGATAATACATTAGTTCTCTTGGCAAAAGTTAAATCTGGTATTAATATTAAGTATACAGATTAACAATCCATTAAAGTTAAGTAAATTACTTTTCTTTAACGTTGTTACTGGTTTATAGTTTTAAAATTTCAATTTTTTAATCGCCTACTATTCCGATACTACAAAGCCATCCATTCTAATAAAAAGATTATCGTCAATTTACATATCCACCACACCGAAATCCCTCTCTTACGTTACCATTAAGTACGGGTCATATGTCAAAGATTTCATCGCCAGTCATAATTTAAAGTATAAGTAATAAGTAAAAACCAATGGAAGCCTGCTTTAACTAATCTGTGTAATGGTTTAACACATCGTATTATCGTTCCCGAAGGGTAAATAATACATAATTGCTATAGAAACTTTAACAGTATAATCTGTTATAAATCCATTACTAACTAAATATATGCTTGCATTATATTACGGCTAATGAACTCACTTATAAAGCGACCATTAAATGCTAGCTAATCTTCTAAATCGTTGGCGACTACGTAAGGATCCAGTCTTTACCTTTATCTCCGTATCCTTAAACGATTAGGCGTAACTTTTCGTACAGCCGCACCGTAATTTTGCCTTTAACCTTGTAAATAATCCTCGACTTAAAAATCGTAACGTTTAGGTATTAAAGGTTAAAATAGGTCTTCTATACGAATTATACAACTCCTTGAATTAATAAGCCATTAATTTTAACTTTATTGCTTTCTTTAAAAGGTTTACCGGAAATCTTAATAATCCTTTATACTCGAAGCTTTAATACCAAGTCTTTATTATCTTTCTTTTCTCTATTTACCCAAATAGTATTATAGATACGACCCGGTATATATTCTTCCTCTTTACTATTTCTTTTTTTTTCGAGAGTTGTCTACGCGAGCGGCATTTCATTAGCTTATTTATATTAGATAGAAAAGGCTTATATTAATTCAATCGCTTAAATTAGAGGTTTCAATCGTTAATAGCCCTAATGTAAGGCTTTACCTAATCAATTTAGAAAAACATAGAATCGTTAACAATTTTAATAACTACTTTCGGATTCGCGATACTTAAGATCTTATATGGACCCTATCATTTACCCAGCTCCCGCCATACAAAAACTTTACTTTATAACAATAAAGTAAGTACGTTAATTGTTATAGGGCTGTTTTTGATGTTAAGGGTATTATTAACTTGACGGAGTGCCGATTCCTTTCGAAATTCCCTTAAAGCCTTACCGTAAGCCATAATACGCTTTTAAGTACTTTTCGATAGCGGAGATTCACTCGTTAGGCGTAGTTATACTTTTAAAACCAATAATGTTGGCATTAGACCATTAAGTTGCACAATATCGTTTAGGCCCTTTACTATCATTTAAAGCCGTGTTTCTGGATCTAGAAAACTTCTAATTTCTAACATAAGGATATTATACGTTAGTCAAATTAATATATATATCATTTTAAACTTTTCAATACTTTAATGGGCGTTTACAGGTACCTATTTGTATTAAATACTCATTATCTTAGCATTTTTTAAAAACCACGTCGCCGTGAAGTCAATACCGGTATCGTGGACGACGACTTGGGTGGTCTAGGTAAATATAAATTCACAATATCATTAGCGTTTCCTACGTATCCTTTACTAAAAGGGATTTTAAAAACTGAGCCCCGTAAAAACAAGTACGAAGTTAACGACGTAAAAAACAAGTTTGTTGTTCAAATAAAACACATCGGCCAAAATCTTGCAAATAAAGTCCTTATATTTTTTCAATGTAAATTTGAATTCCCGGGGGGTTTGGGTATGTGTTTAGCAGTTGTAATAAAGTCTTTCGATATCTTTAATGGAAATATATTCTATACCTTTATATCTTACAGAATTTAGGACTTTATATAGCCAATCAACGGTTAGATAATTAAAACGACGAGGTAGTTAACGTATCTCTGGCTCCGTTACGTTTAACATCACTACTTCCAGGTTTTGAAAATAAAACCATAGATTCCCCCACTTAAAGGCAAAGGAAAACCTTTAGCTATTTTGAACCAATTCGTCTACATTAACGTCAACGTTAACACCGAGGGTTTTTATATCTTTCAACTCAAGGAAAAAGAGGGCAAGGAACTTAATAATGTAAAACATAATCGCTTCCATAATAGTTTAAAATATGGTTATCCCTATTAACGATACTTACTCAACTTTTCTAAAACCAATTTTGGTTTTACCAACATCGTAACGATTAATTTAAATAGCTGTAATACTTTCCCTTCATAGTGTTATATATTGTAAACAGCCTTTTATTAAGTATATTATTGCCTCAATATTTGGCATAATACCTTAAAACGTATTGTTCGCTTAACGATCGCGTAGGTTAAAGGCGCATAAGGGATTAAGGATACGGTTAGGGTGAAGGTAAGGGTTTTTACCACCTCAACGGTATAAAAAGATGTAGTCAGCTAATTATTGGGCCGTACCAGAAGTGATATCTTTATACTACTCAATTTACTTAGGGGTATTATCGCCGGTAATAAGCTTATTTCCTTCGAAGTCTGTGATTTAATCTAAGTAATCCTGTTGAAAAATGGTAGGGTACTGAATATAATATATTACCTTCTTGTTATTTCGCTCTTCAAAGGGTTTCCCAATGAGCTAACAGCTAAACTTATTACAAATCTTACATCTCTTACTATTATTACGACAATAGTGCTTGCTGTTAATAGGTTCGCCTAAATTTCAACCTTATTAGCGCTAGATTGGTTATTACCTCCAGTTTATAGTCGATAAACCAGACTTTGAGAGTTAAAGGCACCAGTATCCGTACTTACAGACGATGTAATTAACTACCGTGAAGTCTTTTTCATCTACGTTAAGTAATTTACCGACTTAAAGGTATATATTGAGCGAGTTTGGTATACATTCCATTATAGTGGCAAGTGAAAAATTTCATTATCTAAAAAAGCCTTTACAGGTATCATCTAAGCATCATAAAGTGTATTTAAATTCACTAACGCCTGTAACTACTACGCGTACATATTAGAGAAGTGTAACTTCGCCAACGTACGATTTCCCAATTACTTTTTAATACAATATTAATTTATTAATCATTTCATTAAGCACATTTATCGGTGTTTTCTCATTTTTCTTCTTAACGATTATTATTGCCCACCTTGTGATAGCCCAATCCGTATAGTATAACGGAAGGTGGACGTCGTATTTGAAGTAGCTCTTTATACTATTATAAACTTAGCGAAACGTAGAGGCTGGAGTAAGAAAGGTCAGGTAATAGTCCTTAATATACCTTATTAGAATTCCGGAAAACAATAAGTAAAAAACAAAGGAGGGAACCTCCATTTACTTACATATATTTAGGAAAGGCATTATCTTGGTATCAAAGAGGTTGTAAAGCTTTCCGTTATACTTTTTTACGTTGTTTTAAATCTTGGAAAAATCCGTAAGAATTTTGTGGTTAATGTTAACCATTTTAATCGGTTTGGTGGAAAGTTCATGGTAATTACCAGTCGTTTAGTCCGAAGGATAAAGTACCATGGTAAAACCCGTAGTAGGCTTTTAAGTATAGGCAAATCTTCCGTAAAAAGATTCTTTAGGGGCTTGTTGATTTTAAGTAAAATACTAAATGGGAAGGAGAACTTAACGGTTTTGAAAGACTTATCGATCTGAATAAATTAACTGATGTAAAACTTCAACGTCAATACCTTTAGCCATGTTGATAACCGCTACTTCACACGCTTTGCCATCGCTGAAAGCGTACTCTGCACTATCACATAAAGATACTAGACTGTCGAATAAGTTAACAGGTTCCTTATCGCCAACGCGTGAAAAAGCTTAACTTAGCTAGGGGTAAAGTGGAAGTCCTTTAGATTTCATATAGGGGCGTTAAGGTTTTAAAGGTATTCTTTAAGTTAGGCTAACTTAAATAAAATCTCTATCAACCCTTTTAAAGTCTTGTCTAATATAAAGATTCTATACTTATTGACCTCTACCTTCAATTTGGTCTTAACAGTACGCTGGATCGTATTCCACATATCAATACTCTAGTAGCTAAAAAAACTCACGAAAATCTTAAAAAGCGCGTTAGCCACGGCTAAAGTTTTCGTCGATATCTATATCGAAGATATACTAGTCAACGTAATTATTCAAGTATTCTTTAGTTAAGGTTTCGTTAGCGTCTCTAAACCAAAGGTCTTCATTATAATTCTTAGAAAAGACAAGTCCGAGAGCCTTAATTACCTCCTTTCTAGTAAGGTCGGTAACAACGTCAATTTTGATACCTACGGTCGCCATCTTAAGGTTCTAGCTTATGTAAGACGTGTAGGGCGTGTAGGGTGAGGGACTTAGTAATCTTAGGCGTAAGGGTTTAGAGTTTTGGCATGAAGTCGCGTAGGAACTTGGCGACTTGGCGTTAGATCGCGCGGCGTGGCTTTCTTGATGCGACTTGTCGATTTTTAGTGTTTTCGCTCAAAACAGCGAACTTGACGATTAAATTGGTGTAGTAAAGGTGAAAAAAGTAAAGTAGGGGCAAAGATTTGGTGTAAAGGGTAATTTCGAAGGTCGTTTATTGTTTTAAGTTGTTTAGTGTAGGAACTTGGTCGTTTTTCTATAGTAGTAATACCTGTAGTAGTAATGACTTAGCCGTTTGCTAACTTACCGAACTTTAAGACTTCTGACAGTCCATCTCAACGTTTTTCTTCAAAAAGGACCCGTAAAGATTTCTTGGTGTTTTGAATAACGATACCGTCGCTTACTTTCAGATTGTTATTATGGACTAACGTAACCTAAAACTATTCTCTATTTTCCTGTCGTTATAGACTAATGTAGTACTAATAAAGGCCTTTTGCGAAAATCTTTCCTTTGCCCTAGCCGACGTTGCTAACGTGAAACGTAACTGGAAAGTAGTTTCTTTTTCTACTTAGCCAATCTGTTCTTAATTCAATAAGCACTGATCAGTATTAGTAGGGTCTTATATCGTTGCAAAAATGTCGATTCGAATCGTGGTCGAAGTAACAGTAGTATTGCATTGGTCAAGTGGTGGATGTATTGCTCTAGGTTTGATAAACCGCTAACCGGATTGCATAGTAATTTTTATGGCCAATTGCTTGGCCCGTGCCCTAGTGTAAAGTGCAACGTACTGCAATCGACTTATAACCAATGCATTAAGTCTATACAAATAATACGCTCAACTTGCAGTTCAGTATAGTCAATTTTACTGTAAGTAAGGTTGACCTACTATACTGCACGAAGTACTATTCCAACACCACGGCTCTAAGGTCCGACTTTATCGTCTCCTATGAAAATGTTCTTACGCTATAGACCTATATAAGCCTTTACTTTAGCCGTACTAATCAAATAATTCGTTATTGTTAGTCTCCTGGCAGTATTCTAGTTTGCTATCATATCTCTAACCGTTGTTACGTACTTTAAACTTGTCTGATAGCTTATTAACGCAACTCTAGCTACATATAGTTAGCCTATTACAATCTATAAACCTTTCAAGAGCCGGGTTTATAGATACTTTCGTTATAGTATTAGTAGGATTATCTTTTCCGTTAATTTACCAGAATTCCTTATTTTTCCTTTTCTCGTAGGTTTCTTGAAGTGCTATTACGTCGATTATCAGACGTTTTCCGTTATTGGTTCCAAGCTTAAAAGGGTATTCGAATAAGTATCTTCAATTGGTACAGATTACCACCTGGATGAAAGGAATCTTTAACTATCTGGTAATAATGTTAAAGGTTTCCCACAACGTTATACCTATATTAAAGTTTTTCATCATGCTATAAATCTTTAAAACTAATAAGCTTCGTGTAATCCTTTTATATTTAATACCAATACTATAAATTAGGCTTCCGATAATACTCAACTAGTTTACCCGCCTATCCTTATTAACGAGGGGTATCAGAATACCGCTTTGTAAAAATTGGTCGGTGTTATTTGCGAAAGACCTATCCGTAAAGATTATTAACTAAGCCATCAACAAATTAATTAAAACGATATTAATAATTCGGTCCATATTCCTTATTTGTCACTTAAGATTTTCATTTAACGGCTTAAAGTCATGATATGTTTGATCTTGTGTTTATACCGCAATGCATAGATCGTAAAATATCTCTAGTTAATATAAGGTAACAATATAATTACTAAAGATATGTTATTCTAGGTACCGTTAAGCTTTATCCACATCAATATTATCAATTGTAGCTAAATTAGTGTTATAACTCTTTTAGAGAAAACTAAAGCCGGTATTAATACCAATCATGCGAATTAACGATATATTAAATATAAATTGACTACCTTTCACCAACATCATAACCGGATTATAATTATAAAACTTGAAGTATGGAATCGCTCATTGTTTCGATGTTATAAAGTCAACAATCTTAATGAAAAAGGTACTGTTAATTTACAAACCTACTAGGCCGAAGTTTTCCTTTTACGTTACAAGTACATACGGGTAGTATATTCAAGACTTTATAACTAACCGAAATTTAAATTGTAATTGAAAAGTTTAAAACTAATAAACGCCAACCTTATCCAATCTATATAAAGGCTTAGTATATTAAATTATTATTTCTAAAGGGTAAATATTCTGCGGTCCCCATGAAAATTCTTATAGTATAATCTGCTATAAATCCATCACTAACTACATATAAGTTTATATTATATCTCGGATATAAAACATAAACTTGCCTTTAGTTTTAACTCATAGAAACACTATTAGAGAGACCACCAAACGCTAGTTAATCCTTTAAATTGTTAGCGATTGCGTAAGGATCTAGTTTTGACCTTAATTTCCGTATCCCTAAACAATTAGATGTGACTTTTTATACGGGCGCCTCGTAATTTTACCCTTAACGTCGTAGATATTCCCCGACTTGAAAATCGTAACATTTGGGGTTTAAAGGTTAAAATTAACTTTCGGCACGAATTATACGACTCCTCGAATTAGTAAGCTGCTAATCTTGACTTTGTCGTTTTCCTCAAAGGGTTTGCCGAAGGTTTTTATAATGATTTGTACTTCAAACTTTAATACCAAGTCTTCGTTATCCTTTTCTTTTCTGTTTACCTAAGCAGTATTGTAAATACGGCCCGTGTTAGAATAGAAGTCAAATGCAGTACAGTCAAGTCAACTTTACTTGCAGTAAAGTTGATTGTACATCCTGCAAATTGACTGTAATTTGTGGGACAACACTGCAAGTGCAGCGCAGTAGGTACCTACTTTAAAGTGGGACACAGGCCAAAGCTTTTGGCTATACAAATTAGTGTGCAGACCAGCTAGCGGTCTCCCAAACTTAGAATTTACATACTTTGATCAACAATATCAACGCAGCATCAGTTACTTCGACTACAGTGATTCGAATCGACTATGTTGCAAAGATAAAGACCTACCAACACCGATCAGTGCTTATTAGGCTAAGCACAGATTGGCTAAGTAGAAAAAGAAGCTACTTTCCGGTTACGCTTTACGTTAAACGACAGTTGGAGTAGAGGAAAGACTTTTGCGAAGAGCCTTTAATGTTGCGTTGGTTTTTACGGCAGTAAGTAGAGAAGACTTTTAGTTTTCGTCGGTTTTTACAGAAGATTAAAAATAGCGATGGTATCGTTATTGAAAACACTAAGAATTTTTTTTCAATTTTTTTAAAGACGTTGAGATTGACTGTTAGAAGTCTTGAAGTTCGCCAAGTTGGCAACCGGCTAAGTTAGTATCACTATGTAATGATCACACTAAATACCTGTGAGTAAATAGAATGTGTCAGGGGGTTTATGTTAGCAGTAAGGTAGCAGACGTAATAAAGGTACAATATCAAGAAGATGTTTGTTCGTGCTGTAGGATGATAATTAGCCGTTAGGCTATTCAGATATGTAGACTGAATACTTAGATTGACAACTGAAGAGCTATGAAGGAAATACTGTCTATGTGGTGATGAACGTGTCCTTATATATCCGTGCCTTCATACCGTCTTCAGTACTGGATAGTTTGGATCACCGCACTGATCCCACTGATCTAGTGCTGCCTCACCTTGGATCAGTAACTGATCCATACTGATCCATTACGTAACTTACTAAGTCACCTTTCTTACATAAGAGATGTTCCCCGCCTGATGTGTTGGACTACAGGCTCTCTGTAGCTCAGCTGCATGCTGGCCTATTTCCTGACCCAACTGTTATCTGGGTTATGAAATACTACGGGTATTACTATTACAGAAAAGCAACCAAGTCCTTACGCCAAATAACTATAACTAATAACGTTTGCTTTTTACTACCAATAACTAACTTCGACTTTACCCTTTATACTAAGTACTTGTACTACTTTACTCTTTTCACTCCTTACACCACTTTAATCGTTAAGTTCGCTGCTCTAGGCGAAAAACACCAAGCTACGCCGAAAAAGCTACGTTGCACGACCTAACGCCAAGTCGCTTACTTCCCACGCGACTTTACGTTAAAACACCAAGTCTATACGCCTAAAGATTACCAATTTACTCGCTTTATACGCCTTTTATAAGCTAAACCATTAATATAGCTTTAAGTTAGGCATTCATGGAGAAAGTTGAAGCCTTCGGATTAGTTTTTACTAAGTTTTACGACGATGATTTGTGGACATTGAATGTAGATAAAGACTTTACGGAAAAAAACCTTATTAAATTTATCGGCTGTTATATCTTTGAGTAGGAAGGCGGCGAAAAGCTCGATCGTGGTAGCCGTGCCCTTTACAAATATCGTAAATTCTTCGATAATTAGATTATTAATATGTGAAAGAAGATTTAGAAAACTGTTAAGTTTAGGATAAAGGAAAAAATCGAACGCCGAAGGATTTACATACTAGAAAAGAGTTTTACTAGGTTAGTAGAAATTTTGTTTAACTTAACTCAGCTTGAAGAATTTCTTTAATACCTACGGCCTAAAGGAAAAGATGTTAAGTAATCTTATCACCCTTATACGTGATTTAAAGGACCTCTACTTTATCCTTAGCTAATTTAAGCCTCTTTACGTACTGGCGATAAGGAACCTGTGAACCTATTCGGTAGTCTAACACCTCTACGTAATAGCGCAGAATATGCTTTTAATGGTAGCAAAGCACGTGAAGCAGCGGTTGCCCACGCGACGAAAGGTATTGATGTTAATACTCTATATTAATTAATTGAGTACGAACCTTGCCGGACCCCTTAACATTAAAGGAAATATTACTAAATCCCTTGCGATGGAAACCTTTAAGCCTATTTCCCCTAAGCTTTTGAACACATTCAGTTTTAGTAGATAAATTAAGGAAGGACCGGCTTTATACGCGAGCCTACTATAGGCACAAAAACTGGCTTTTTACCTTCAAACTTAGCCAAAAGTAATTATCTGGCGTACTAGCACTAATATTAACCTTAGTCTTTTCTCCAGCTAAGAGATATAAAGGGTCCTTATGTCCAGTACATTACCCTTCCCCCTCGACGCGTTTTTATGGTTGATGCGGACTATATGGCAATCATTACGTTCGTTAAAATCTGGGAAGAAAAGGAAAAGTATAATGGTAAAACTTATAACCTCTTTCACGTTAAGTTAAGCCTATTTTTCAACATCTGCCGCCAATAAATAGTCGAATTGCCAGGTTTTTACTCGTTATTTTCCAGTATTTTTACCGGCTAAACCGAAGATTACTACCTCTAGTACCTAACGAACCATTGCTCCTTTCGCGAAATCTATAATGGTCTAAAAGGCTATTTCGAATACGATTTTAATTTTACCTAGTAATACACCTATTTAAATATTATTAAGTGGTCTTATATGCTAAATCATAAGAAATGGTCGGAAAGTAAAATAGATCTCATCAATTAAATGCTTGATAGGCTAATACTTTACCAAAAAGTAATGGGGAACGTGAGAGTTGGCGAAGGCACCTTACGTTAGCAGGTTGAGCAAGCCGTTACGGGTTATAAAGAGTTTAAATACGTCCTTTAATACTCTGATACCACCTGTAAAGGTTTTTTTTGGCCAATTGCGTTTCTCGTTGGCGACCGTGATTACTTAAGTTTCCGGTTCAACTAGTATATACCCTCAAGCTCTAGAATTTAGTAACGAGGAAAATAAACCTTCCCATTTATACTGTAATGATCAAACTAAATACCCGTGAGTAAATAGAATGTGTCAAGAGGTTTATGTTAGCAGTAAGATAGCAGAAGTAACAAAGGTACAATATTAAGAAAATGTGTGTTCGTGCTGTAGAATAATCACTAGCTGTTAGGCTATTCAGGTGTATAGACTGAATACTTAGATTGACAACTGAAGAGCTATGAAGGAAATAATATCTATGTGGTGATGGCCGTGTTCTTATATCCTATGGCCTTTATACTATCTTCAGTACTGAACCGCTGAAGTCGCTGGTCGCTTCCTGCGGTCCTATGTAGTATCGACTGGACCGCTCTTCTGTCCTTGCGGTCCCAACCCTAACCCTGGGTCCTTACATAAGAGATATCCCCGCTTGATGTGTTGGACATCAAGCTTCTGATGACGCAGCTGGTTGCTGACCTGTTCCATGGTTTGCAGTTGGTTCTTGGGTTATAACACCCGGGTTGAACCGAGTTTCCGGAAGTCCGCCAGGGCAATGCTGGCGATGGTAGTAGTGGCAAAGTAGCGATGGCAGTAATTTGAATTACTGGCAAAAGGTACGCAAGTAGTAGCATATCTGATTTACGAAAACTTGTGGCGAAAGATTTGTATACGGAATTTGAGAAACGAAGGCCTCAGAAGGGTAAAGTAAACGGGCTACAAGGGGCCGTAATTGAGGTTGATTATATTATAGGTTAGTCACAATTAACAGGGGTCTGGCTTATTATTAGCTTACCGATTAAGGAGGGATTTTAGAGGTTGCTGCCAATTGATGGCAAGCTACGCTAGCGTGTAGGCACAAAACAAAAAGCCGCTGGTATTGAAATAGCAGTCAAATGCATTACAGTCAAATCAACTTTACTTGTAGTAAAGTTGATTGTACGTACTGCAAATTGACTATAGTTTGTGGGGCTGCACTACAAGTGTAATATAGTACGATCCCACTTCAAAATGTGGCATAGGCCAAAGCGTTTGGCCATACAAATTAGTGTGCAGACCGGCTAGTAGTCTGCTAAACTTAGAACTTACACACTTCAATCAACAATATAAACTCAACACCAGTTACTTCGACCACAGTGATTCGAATCGACTACATTGAAAAGATAAAGGCTTACCAACAGCCTGGTATATATTTCTCCTTTTTAACGTTCTTTTTCTTCAAGGGTTGTTCACGTTAGTAGCGTTTTATCAGCTTATTAATTATAAGTAGAAAAGGATTGTATTAACTCGGTCCATTGACTTAAGAGTATTTGTCATCGACTACTCCAATATAAAACTTAACCTAGGTAATCTGAAAGGTTACGAAACCGTTAGCAGTTTTAACAACTACCTTGAAATTAATGATACTTAAGGTTTGATATAAGTTTTTCTATTTACATAGCTCCTGCCACACCAGTTCTTTACTTTGTCATGGTAAAACAAATACGTCGATTATTATAAGGCTATTACTAATATTAAGGGCATCATTAACCTAACGATGTACTAATTCATTTCGCAATTCCTTTTATGCTTTGCCGTAGGCTATAACTCGCTTTTAATTATTTATTAATAATGGGGATTCACTCGTTAAGCGTAGGTACGCTCAATAGACCAATAGCGTCAAACCTAGGCCATTAGGGCTTACAATATCATTTAAATCTTTTATCGCTATTTTAAAACGTGTTTTTATGTTCGGAAAGCTTTTAATACCTAATTTAAGGATGTTATAAGCTCGGCAAAGTAACGCGTGTGCCCTTTAGACCTTTCCAATGCTTTAATAAGCCTTTATAAGCATTTTTTTACATTAGATTCCTATTATTTTAGCGTCGTTTTAAAACTTCGCCACCACAAAGGTAGTATCGGTATCGTGGACGACGACGTTAGGTGAACCCAAATACGTATTAATCCATAGTATCCTAAGTGTTTTACAAGTATCCTTTACCAAAAGGGACTTAAAAAATTGACTTCGTGAAAAGAGATTGTGAAGTCAATGACGTAGAAAGGAATTATTTTCCAAAGAAAATATATTAATAAAAACCTTGTAATTAAAGTTCTTATATTCTTTCAAAGTAAAATTAAATATTCGGTGGGCTTAAACATATATTAAACAATAATAGAAAAGTTTTAAGATGATATTTAGGATAAATTATTACATATCTTTATACCTTACGGACTTTAAGACTTTATGCAGCCTATTGATAACTAGGTGATTAAAACTCTTGTATCATTAACATACTTTTAGCTTTATTATATTTAATACCATTATCTTTATGCCTTAAAAATGAAACTATAAATGCCATTATTCAAAGATAAGGGGAAGCTTTAAACTGTTTTGAATCAGTTAGTCGGTGTTAACGTTAACGTTAAGGTTATTTATATACCCCAAGCAAAAAAAGTAAAGGGTTTAGGAACTTAAGGATATAAAACGTAATCGATCTAATAACAGTTTGTTATGACCTAACAGCTGCAGGTCTCACCAGTAGCAGCCCACAGCACTAATGAAAGAAATCAGTTGAACACAGCCTGACGACAGGCATCTGGTCCCACAGACTCCCCAGGGGTAGGGCCGTTAGGGACCTACTTGGCACACCAAGAACCGGAGACTGGATATGTTGGATATGCTACATATCCAAATGATCCAGTCTGGATATGTTAGATCGCGCACATATCCAACATATCTCACGCTACCACGTCAACTGAAGGAACTAGATATAAGGACATAGTTATCACCACATTAAGTAGCTTCATTAGATAGTTCTTCAGTTGTCAATCTAATTATTCAGTCTATACATCTGAATAGTCTCACGGCTTTTGATCATTACTTGCACGGTTGTGATATTGTTCACTCAGCACCTCTGCTACCTTCTTAATAACATAAACCCTCTGACACCTTCTATATACTCACGGGTATTTAATGTGATCATTACTCATTTCCAATTACTGTTATCTCTAGTAACGATAATTACTCGTCTAATCCGAAGCCAACTTTAAACTTGTTAATATTATAATAATCAATCTTAGTGGCCGTAGTAATTTTACTCTAGAATGTCACATATTTAGAATAGCCTTTTATTAAATACTTTACTGCCTCTATGTTTAACATAATACTTGAAACGTATGGTCCGTATAACGATCGCGAAAATTAAAGGTATGTAAGGGATCAGAGGCTTAATTAGGGTCAAGGTAAGGATCTTTACCGCTTAAAAGATATAGAAAAGCGTGGTTGGCTAGGTATTAGGCCGCGTTAAAAGTTATATATTTATATCACTTAATTGACTTAAATATATTGTCGTCGTTACTTTACTTATCTTTTTCAAAGTTTGCGATTTAATCCCAACAATCCTGTTTAAAAGTGGTAGAGTACTAAATATAGTACTTTACCTTTTTGTTGCTTCGTTTGGCGGGGGAGTGGCGAGCTAACTAAAAATTAGACTTTCCACAAATCCAATATCTTTTTACACTATTACAACGATAGTTTTTAAGGTTGATAAATTCGCTTAAATATTAATCTCATCAACGATAATATGGCTGTTACCTTTAATTTGGGGTCGATAAGCTAAATATTAGGTGTTAAAGACACTCATAGCCGTATTTAGGCGTTATAGAGTATATTCAAACTCGTCAACACCTGTAATAGCTGTCTATAACTGTTTACGAAATATAGCTTCGTCAGCGTAGGATTTTCCTATTACTTAATTGTATAATATTAGCTTGTAAAGCATTTAATTTAACATATCTATTGGTATTTCCTCCCTTATTTTCTTCTCTATTATCGTAATTTATCGCGTAATAGCCTAATCTGTGTAATATTAGGTAAAGTGGACTTTATACTCGAAGTAACTTTTCATGTTATCATAAACTTCGCGAAAAGTGGTCATTCGAGTTGAAAAGGTTAGATAGTAATCCTTATCGTGCTCCATAAGAATTTCAAGGAATAGTAAGTGAAAATTAAAAGGGGGAACTTCTATTGATTTATAAATGTTGAAAAAAGGAATTATCCTCGTGTCAAGGAGGTTGTAAGGTTTTTCGTTATACTTTTCTACATCGTTCCATATTTTAACGAAGTCCGTAAGAAACTTTTAGTTAATGTTGACCATATTAATTGGTTTTGAGGACAGGTTGCGATAGTTATCCAAATTTTCATTAATAGTGTTTCCTAACAATTTAATCCTTAAAGCCTTTAAAACACAGTGTTAAATGTAATTAGTAGTCGCCTGGCTCGAGGGGTAAATTCTTATAGTAAGACCTGTAGTAGGATCGCGTGTATAGGTAAACTTGCCATAGAAAGGTTTTTTGGGGGCTTAGCAATTTTAATTAAAAGTCTAAGGAGCAATGAAAAAAATTAAAGGTTTTAAGGAACTTGACGATCGTACTTAATTAACTGGTGTAAAACGTCAACTTTAATTCCTCTAACCGCATTAACGACTGCTACTTCGCGTTCCCTGCCGCCATTAAAAGCGTACTCCGCACTATCACGTATAGGTGTCAAGCTGTCGAATAAGTTAATAGATTATTTATCATTAACACATAAAGTGGTTTAATTTAGATAAGGGTAAAATATGGGTCCCTTAGATCGCATATAAGGGAGTTAAGGGATTTTAATACCCTTTACCTTAAGATGTGAGTTTTAAGAGCATTTTTTCAACTGAGTCAATTCGAAAAGGGTCTTTACCAACCTGATCAAGTTTTTCTTTAAGACGTATATCCCTCGACGTTTAAATTTATCCTTCAGTTGAGACTTAACTGTATTTTGACTTACGTTTCATATATAAATTATCCAATAGTTCAAAAACTTACAATACTTACGAAAAACGTGGTTAGGATCTTCGCTGTCATTATATTCAAGAATATAACACCTCAAGAAATTAGTTAAATTATCTTGTATCAAGTCTTAATTAATGTCCTATCCCCGAAGCTCGTGGTTATAATGCTTATTAAAGAGGTGTCTGAGAGCTTTAATTACTTCTTTGCTCGCGGAGTCGGTAATAGTTTTAAAGTAAGTATTAACATTAGTTTTTTTGATGTTTTAACCTACATAGGACGTGTAAGGCGTGTATAATAAGTGAATTGGTGATTTCAGGCGTAGGAACTTGGTGTTTTGGCGTAAAGTCGCGTAAAAACTTAGTGATTTAATATGAAGTCGCGTAACATAACTTTTTCAGCACGACTTAGCGATTCTTGGTATTTTCTCTTAAGTCAGCAATATTGACGATTGAGTTGGTATAGGGGAAGATAAAAGAAGTGAAGTAGGGGCAAAGGTTTGGTGTCAAGAGTAAGGTCGGAGGTCGTTTGTTATTATAGACAAAGGTCAAAAGTTAAAGGTTATAAACTGTAGGACTTAGTCGTTTGTACAGTAGTAACACCCGCAATAGTACTAACTTAGCCGTTTACCAACTTGCTGAACTTGAAGACTTCTGACAGTTAATTTTAACATCTTTAAGAAATATTTGTCAAGATTTCTCGGTGTTTTCAATAGCGATACCGTTGCTACCTTTAAGCTATCGTAAAAACCGACGCAACCTAGAATTATTCTCTACTTTCTGTCGTAAAAACCGATGCAGTTCGTAGGGGCCTTTCGCAAAAATATTTCCTCTTCCCTAACCGTCGTTTAATGTAAAGAGTAACCAGAAAATAGCTTCTTCTTTTACTTAGCTTATTTATGCTTAACCTAATAAGAACTGATCAGTGTTGGTAGGGCTTTAGACGTTATAATGTTATCGATTCGATTGGTTCAAGTAATAGTAGTATTGCATGGTTAAATGGTGAATGTATTATTCTAGGTTTGGCAGATCGCTAGCCGTTCTGCGTAGTAATTTGTATAGCCAATTGCTTGGTCCGTTCCTTAGTGTGAAGTGAGCGCATGTTGTACTTGACTTACACCCAATACAGTAAGCCCCCACAGAACAATACAATTAACTTGCAGTCAGTATAGTCAAATTTACTCACAGTAACGTTGACCTACCGCACTGCAAATACTACTATTCCGACAATACTCTTCTTTTAAAAAACATTAGATTGGAGGTAGTGAAATAATATGTTATCGACAATTGAGGCCTTTCGAAGTGTATGTTTATTAAAAAGTTATTTAAATATATACAATTTAATTTTAGTGGATTATCAATCCGTATTTATGATGTTAACAATATTCGTCACACATACCTTAGTTTACACCAAAAAGGGCGAGCTACGAACTTGACGAAGATTATTAAGACCGAAGAAGTAAAACCACAGCAATAATTAAAGAAAGGAGCTTAATCGGCTTATATAGTCACTTTATACCAATTGGATGAATCTTATAATTTGTTAATTACCGTATAACTTTAAGTTTGTCATAGAAACATTTTAATAAGTTCAACAGTTGAATTTAGTGGTAAATGAATAATTTAGATAAAGGTATAAATATTATATTACTAGATTTGATGCCGACGGAGTTAATAAATTTTGTCGATAGATGTTTCACAAGTAACATTAATTTTATATTATCAATCAGAATTTTTTTAACGCTTGTTAACAAAAATTTGTTTGATACGTAATTCACGATTACTAGTTACCTCGTATACTATACATCAGTCAATTGTAACCGTGTAACACAAAGCAAGTCGGTATAAGAGGTTTACAGTATAATTATAGACCTTGATATCGGTATAATAACTGACGATACGTTAGATATTATTACCAAATAACTGGTATTACCTTCAATACCTCTACTTGTTTATATATACTCCCGAAACCGTACCAAATACCTATAAAAGTTGAGTATGACTAATGAAAAGGTTGAATAAGAAATGTAATAGTTTTTTAAAAAACATATAAAGCTCGGAAAATGTATAAGTTTCGGTGAATTTACGATAAAAACAACCCCACTAACGATATAACTAGAGCCATACCTAATAACGTCTTTGAAAAATTGTAAATAGTAATACGCTAACCGTACGAATCGAGGGCTACGTGAATCACCGAGCATATAACGTGGAGAAATAAGGATACCCTAGTAAAATGGAAGATTATTAGGGTAGCGTTGATAGTAGTAACGTGTAACAAAAGTATGTTAGGAACTACTGGTAAAAGGTATGTAATTAGTTGTATACCTGATACATATAAGTTTATAGCGAAAGATTTACGTGCGGAAGTTAAGGAATGCGTAAATTGGGACTGCGGGTAAAAAGGCCGTAATTGTAGTTAGTTTGGCTATAAATCAATGGAAACTGATAGGGGTCTATCATAAGAATTCAGGAACGAGTTCAGGGCTTACCTCAAGTAAGTGATTGGCTATACTAGCGTACACGTACAAAGAAAAAAAAGCCGCCAGTATTGAAATAACAGTTAATTGCAGTACAATCAAATAAACTATAATTATAGTTAGTTGATTATACTGCCTTAAAATTAACTATAGTTTGTAGGATTGACTGTATTCAATCTACATCAAGTATAATATGTGCTCACTTCAAACTATGGTATGGGCCAAGCAATTGACCATACATATTAGTGTATACACTGGCTAGCTACCTTTCAAACTGAGAAGTAACTCATCACTACTTTCAATGCATTACCAGTTACTTCGACTAGAGATTCAAATCGACTACATTGCAACGATAAAAGCCTACCAACATCAACGTATAATTTTATCATTTGCACATGGATTTATTCGTATATAGGTTTATATGAACGCCAAAATCGTTTACATTCTCTACACATAGAAAAAGAGAATAGGTGTTGCTAAAACATGAAACAATACATTACGAAATAATGAAAACAATATTATTATTATATTAAAACGTTTTAATCTATGTTTAACTTTATATTTATAATCATTGTACGACTTTAAGTTCGAAATAATATTTTTCGTTTTTGTAGTATAATATAGTACAAATCGCGTGCTAGTTCATACCTGAAAGCTTGAGCATATGGAATAATGAATAAAGACATTCATTTGGTATGGTAAGCTTATAATTTGAATAAATGTATAATATTAGGGTTATGTTAGTCATGATACGAATATTCATTAGTTGATTAGTACGCAAAAAAATCATTTACTAGTTACTACATCGGTATTAGTTACCTTTAATTCTGGTTATAACCCATTATAATCATACGATAATCTTATTTTTCAATTATATAACTCGGTTAAATATTTCGTTTAATAGTGTGAGGATTCGGTACCATGTAAAGATTACTGAGTTCACCTCGGCATCTGTTGTTAATTATAATAAAGGGGAGTAGCATATATATAAAACAAAAAAAACCAATATCGGGATTATTTCAATTAATAATTCAATAATAACTGTTTTGATTTGTGTGTATATTACTATATACCCTTATAGATAGTATACATAGATCTAGTGGCATTGCACTGTATTCTAGGGTACACTCCTTCAGAACACACGATAACGTGTCACGCTGCAAGCTGCACTCTTGCAAGACGCAAAGTGCACCATGCATGGATCTGTTTGGAATAGCTATACCAGACCGAACGGTTATGCGTGGAGCGGTTTAGAGTGATACGCTCTAGGCAAGGGCTTATAAGCCCTCACTCGTAGCGTGTACCTCTAGATGCTTTTTCTTAAATTATCATCTTTTATACTACAGTTACAAATCTTACTATTACTCTTTTTTATACCTATTTTTACGTAAAATCTTGGGTTTATAACCTTACCGATACTAATTGATAGCCGACTAGGTCGACTATAAATAGCAAGGGGAAAAAAGATAAATATAGGTTAAATACATATAACAGGATGTTATAACGGTCCCAATTGCCTATGCTTGAACATTACTCCTTATACGAATTATACGGGAGTATAAATTACGCGGGAGTGACGAGAAACCCAAAGCGTTTAAAGACTATAAAATCCGAAGTAACTTTAAGGAAAATCACTTTTAATATAGCATTATTAACTAGTTAATACCCTGTTTACTAAAAAGCCCTATTACGTTAACCGTTAATTTATATTAAAGTTTGAAACGTACCCGGGCAATTTTTAAAAGGCGTTTTATTACGTATCAGATTACGTAAGCCAAAACTAGTAAGTTTCGGAACCCTTCATTAAGACCTATCCGATTTTCGACAATTCATATCGACCGCCTTAGTGATCAGTTACATACAAAATAACTAAACCGATCACCTTAATAGGATCGGTTATAGCCAAAATGATCAAACCTATCCCTTTATCAAATTCGGCTACGATACGCTAATCCGAACCAATTACTAAACATCGAATTATAAGATCACATTCCTTTATCCTACCTACTTTTTTAGGTTCGCCCTATATATTCTAAATTTATTACCTGTAAAGTTTTAAGTTTTTCCAACCACTTAGCTAGTGTAATAATACTAAACGTTAACGATATTAATTCAAAACTCTTAATTAGTTTGTAACTACGTTTTACGTATCGTTTACGATTTAGTTGTATTAATAAGCATTAATAATCCTTATAAATACCGTTTTAATTACTTTATTTACCTCGTACTTACTAAATTACCGAAAACTTTAAATCTCCTTGGACTATATATAAACTACCCTGTTCGAATATATAATAGATTTACTAATAACGGATTGAAAAAAAGTCACAAATATATAAAGTCCCTTTTTATACATATGTTGTTTCGTAACAATATCTTAAAGTATTTGGACCTTAATCCATAGAATAACCAAATCGAGGAATTTGTGGAGGATTTAGACCTTTATGCGTCAAATATTTATATTACTAATATGATTTTCAACTATTATAATTGCGAAATGAAAAGACGAAATTTGTTCGAAAATTTCTGGAGGGATTTTGCGGACTGGACATCATACATGTAACGAATAGTCGATAGTATAATTGCTAAAATCTTACGAAAATAATCATAAAGTAAAGGCATCAATATAAACGGTGAAATTAGCAGCTGTATCGTAAAAGCCCTATGAGCAACAGCCTAAATTATATAAATACCAAAGTAAACGGACGATAAAGTAAAAAAAGAGAAGTTTATAAAAGTATATTACCTAAAGAAACGTTAAGAACGCTTAATTAAGATTATAGGCTGAGGTTACGAAAAACTACCACAGGTTTAGATACGGTGTTTAAGAAGGTTGAATGCCCGCCGCAGAACAGAAATAAAACCAGAGGAATCGATAAAAGAGAAGGAGTCATCGTGACAATCATTTATAACGAGGGTCGAATACGAACCATCCCTAAAATATAATTTCGAACCGAGATAAAGACAAAATCACACCCCGAGTAATAGAAATAACACGTTTGGCTATGGCGGGATCGGCCGAAACACAAAGAAAAACCCGTTTTTAAAAACGACGATCGGCTGAATTACAAAAAAAAAACCGATTTAAGAAATAATAAGCGACGTAAAATGTTAATACGTACCTTACGAACCGATACCCATTAACCACGACCCTTATCGCGGTCTCACACCACACTACTTCCCCACAGATAAAAGAAACCTTACAAAATTGATTAACTTTACCAAACTATAGGATAAAAATAACAATTATAATGGCGAGCCATATAAAGTACTTAATAATACGATACACGTTATACTTAATACGTATGAAAGATTAGATTTAAGCTATTCTAATTTTATATAATCTTACCTAATATACTTTCCGGGCAACCTAAGAAGTAATATACATACCTCTTTATATAAGTTGATATGTTTATAAAGTGTTATAACTTTTTTAAAACACATTTCGATACGGAAATGAATTATAAGCTTTACGATAGGGATTTGATTGGTATAACGTAAGAATCCATGAAAAAACAGTATGAAAACACCGATAAAAACATATAGGAAATCTTTAACGCCATATTAATTAATTTTCGGAAATGCTAGGCAGCCTTTAAACCGAAACAAAAAGGCGATAAATTATTTATTTCAATAGTAATTCAAACCTATCGTAAAAACCCGGATTTTAACCCCATACTTTTTAAACCAGAAAATGACCTAAATTCCTTTTGCATAAGCTTTAAAATATTGCTCAAAACCTTTATATGCCGAAAAACGAGCTTTAAATTAGTATTAATAACTGATAAAGCTAAAGGGGGAGGCTAAATCGCAAAAATAAATCTCGCCGAGATTATATACTACGTTTTGTATTGAAAATTCAAGGTTTACCCAAGGAAAAACGAACGCCTAAAGTACAGTTATTAAGGAGGAAACTTTAATAATAAAATATAGGTACAATTATTCGAAAATGAAAGAAATGTACCGAGATTACAGTAGTATTTACTAAAATATATATAAAGCTCTATAGGTTTATAAAAAGTAGTATATCGTATACGGAAAAATAGGCTCCTAGTTTATAAACCTCTTTATTTAAGATTAAATTCAGATTTAACGAAAATTTTAAACCGAGTGTAAATTTGAGGATCGGATAAAAGCCAATGTTACAATATAAGTAACTGAGTAGGAAAATATAGATAATGGACTCAACGCCTACTCTCATCAAAATATATACGGAGAAAACGACTTGAAAAATAATAATGCCTACCTGTTAACCCACGACGATAAGAACAACTAATGTATTTTTTCCGACTTATATGATACCTCTTTTATATATATTACAGGCCTAGATTAAGTATATGAAATTTTCAACGCCTATATAACGTCGCAATTTAAGTTTTCGAATAAATACGAAAATAGGTTTCAGGGTATTATGCCTGCTACTAATGTAGCCGAAATTTTAATAGTCGGGAAGAGGTAATTCGACGTGTTTATGGCGAAGTTTCCGAAGTTTAGGCTAAACCGTATAAAAGAATACCGAAAAATCTTGTTTGGTAAACACAAAGAGTTGTCGTTTGGAACGATTGTTGTGAATACGAGTTTCGAACCGATTAATTTTTACGTAATTGATTTTAAAATATCATTTCTGTTTTTATCAACTAATATAAAAAAATTCGAAATTAAGGTCCACAATACGATTAAACAACTTGTTTACGCCTTAGATAACATATCTGTATCGCTCTAGCTTAAGTTTGATTACTTATCGTTTTTCCTGGAAATATGTATAATTAAGGTTATTTATTTAATTTAGCCTAAAATGCGAACTTCACACCGAAGGTTTGGATACCCGGTTATAAAACGCCTTTTACGCCTATTTAACGCCGTAAGCTATACGAATATAGGAAAGAACGCATTTAAAGTTATCGAAAAGTTTTCATATAAGTATTAGTTATACTTATAGGTCTTACGAATGTTTAAATTCCGAATTTATTACGATGTGGACTTTAATTACAAAGTAATTATGAATAGTATGTATTTATATAGTTAACCGGTTTTTTATGCTGTCGACGCGATAATATTGTTTTAAGTAGCCAAACTTATACGAAACACTTTCGTTACAAATTATTAGGATGTTTTAGTTAATAATTAGTCTAACATTTACTTAAGGCCCCTAAATTAAATCATATACGACGCCAGTACGGCGTTCGACTTTACCGAATAGCCTACGTAAAGCTAACGTTTTTAATCTACTATTACAATTTTGAAATTTTGGTTTAAAACCCGAAAAATGAATGAATTATCTTTTAGAGGAGTAATTGGTTTAAAAGCCATAATATATTCATTAATTTACTAAACTACATAAGTTCGTTTCGTTAAACAATAGTACGCGTATCTAAAAAAAAAGATGAAAGAAATCGACCCGAAACCGCAAAACGAATAAAACCGCCTATGAAACATTACTTAAAACAACGGATTTAAACCGAATTTAATTCCATCCCTCCCTCTGAAACACGATGTTAACCCGACAACTTTAAATAAGAACGGCCCGTTTGTACTAACCCTACTAAAACCTTGCCACTAAAGGCGCCCCTTCGACTCAAAAACTAAAAAACGCTTTAAAAACTTTGCCACGGACTCCTTTATTACGTAAAAGTAAATGGAAAACTGCGAACTTAGTTTAAAGCTTCGTTATGAAGATATTATTACTACCTTACATACCTTATTCATATAATTTACCTAAATGGAAATCTTAACTTTAATTCACTAAGGCGTATTTCGGTTTAAACGTTTTAACCAGGTTATTTATATTATTTATAATTCTTCAACTCGCTTTATTTACAAAGTAAAAGATAAGACCGGAAAACCTTACGAAAAAACCCGCCTGGTTATTAGGGGATATAACGCCGAAGGGAAAAAGAATATTATAACCCAATCAACTATATTATAAAGAGCTAATTACTGTTTAATTTTTGCGTTGGAAGCCTCTCTTAACGGACCTTATAACCTATATGTCAAATTTCGAGACATTACATATGTATATACCTAATTTGAGGAACGGCTTAAACGACAAATATACGCTGATATATTAAAAGACTTTAGGCACCACTACCCGCTCGGAACGATTTTATGTATTATAAAACCACTTTATGAATTGGTCAAAGCCGGTGTTTATTGATATAACACCTATTAAAAGCATTATAAGAAATGATTCGAAATAATTAGCTTTACCTTCGACCCATGCCTATTGGCATCGATAAGCCGATCGAAAAGCTTTACACTAATATGTATATAAACGATCGACACCTTAACGTTATATAATACCTCGTTTTTGGCATTTAAAAAAAGGAAACCTTTAAAAGCCGGTTTAAACGCGAAACCTAAATCGTACCTAACAGAAGACTATATAATCGATTTTTAATAACATTATAATTACTTTCAGGAACGGTATTTTAGGCCTTATGGAAAAAGGGGTATCTAAATAAAGTTGCATTAGTCGTTTTGGATATCATGAAACGGGCCGACGAATACAGGCACCAACGTATACGTAGCGTTTAGATTACTTTTGTAATATAACCAAAGGCAATATTCGACCTCTCTATCGCTGCACAATGTTAAATCGAACCGAAGGACGATATATATAAAGCGTATAATACGCATTTTTTGTAACAAATACACAATTTAAAGCGAGACTTACAATATATACCTCTAGATATACGAATTGTAAAGCTATTTGTTTTTATGAACAGTTTTTTCGCTAAAAATAGCGATTGTAATTTACAAATAGGCTTCATCTTAATCCTCGATAGTGAAACATCAACCCGAAACGACTTTACGATTCGAAGTAATATTATTTATGATAGCTTTACTAAATATAAAAGGGTTACGAATAGCTTTTTAACTTTGGAAATTTATAATATAGTTAAAGGTTTCGATTCGGGTATTGTTATAGTAATAACGGCCGGGATGATTATTTCCAATTTTAGTTTACAACCTATCCCTTTAATGATGTATATCAACTTATTTTCGTTTCATAAGTACCTGGTTAAATTAGGTACCACGAATGAAAAGAAATTAATTATCTATATTATAACTTTACACGAGTAATACCAACATCGGGAAATTGAGGGAAAAAAAAGAAAAATTAACAGCGAATTTAACCTAATAAACTCGATAACTAAGGTTATACCAAACAGAGAATTAGAAGCACTTATATCGATAAGTACGTTGTTTATTAAGGTTGTGGGAAAGTTTTTGCAACCCTAATAGGCCGCCACACCACTTTTCACTATTTTGAATCGGCTAGTACTATACTATTTGCGCTGATCCCCGATTTTGTCTCTATTTAAACCTACCATTTGTGCCGATCCCCGATTTTACTTATGTTTAACCCTACTATTTTGCACCACTTCTCATATTCTGCCACTTTTCTTTTTTTATACGCTTCGGCCTAATAAATTATCGACTTTTTTACACACTCCGACTCGACGTTTTGCTTAATTTTACAATAACGTACCGATTTAAGTGTAATGATCAAACTAAATACCCGTGAGTAAATAGAAGGTGTCAGAGGGTTTATGTTAGCAGTAAGGTAGCAGAGGTAACAAAGGTGCAATATCAAGAAGATGTGTGTTCGTACTGTAGAATAATCACTAGCTTTTAGGCTATTCAGGTGTGTAGACTGAATACTTAGATTGACAACTGAAGAGCTATGAAGGAAATACTATCTATTTGGTGATGGCCGTATCCTTATATCCTATGGCCTTCATACTATTTCCAGTACTGGACCGCTGAAGTCGCTGGTCACTTCCTGCGGTCCAATATAGTATCGACTGGACCGCTCTTCGGTCCTTGCGGTCCCAACCCTAACCCTGGGTCCTTACATAAGAGAGATCCCTGACTTGATGTGTTGGACATTAGGCTTCTGATAGCGCAGCGGACTGCTGACATATTCTATGACCTGCAGTTGGTCCTTGGGTTATAACATTTAGTATATTACCTCCTTTATTTTCTATACTTTAAGTTATATATATCACTTTTTAAACGATTGTTTTGTGAAGAACCATAAAATTATTGTGTAGCGTATTGCATTATGTTCGGGTACGTCGACCCAGCCCCAGGGGTATTTATCCACTACTAAAGGGAGAGGGCGACGCCGTTGCGTCCCTACTGTCTTTCCCGCTGCTCCCTCCCTTTGCGCTGGCGCCACCGCTATCACCGCTATCGATGTTATCAACGCCAATAAGGATGTAACCCTGCGCCTTACTAGTTATACCCTTAGGCAAAGGCGTAGGGGAGAGATTACCCTTTTTATGGCGACGTATGATCACGTCGTCAAACTCACTTATGCAGTATATACGTAGGTACCGTTTCCAGGCGGCAACAGAGGCTGCTGTCTCTCTGAACCGCCGGTTAACCCTTATTACTAATTAGTATCGGCTTGTTTTAGTTATTTGCGACCGCGATTTTCTTTTTCCTGGATCGTCATATACGGTATATTTCTAATAAAGGATATTTTTAAGGTTTAGTTAAAACTTACAAAGAAGCCGGCGGGCGCGTAGTATAGCTTCGACTTATGGCCTTAAAACTATCGTAATAGGGGCATATGAATTACCAGTCCGTTCGTAACGGTGGTAATGAGTCGAACGACCCCCGCTTTCATAATAATCGCTAACGGATTTGCCCGTAGCTGCGAATACGACACACGACACGTAAGGTATGTTTATTAACAGCCTGGGGCTATGGACTCTGGTACGTCGTTTCAACGCCTTATGCGTTAAAGAGGCCTCGCGATGTATCTTAGCAATATGAATTTCGAGGCGGCGAAGTAAATTCGCTTCGTGTTTCTTATTTAAAAGGAAAAAAATTAAAGTTTTACGAAAGGATAGACTTGATATATACGTTCTCTGGCGTAATTATGCCAGGTTACGTTTATGGTGTAAAAGAGCCTTTACGGGTAATGAGGTTTTTACTTGTGAGAAAAAGGCAAGGTTTATAATCTTAAGGGCTATTTACTTCTTCCCTTGGGAGCTGGGGAAGGGGGAGAGGGAGAGAGGGGAGAGGGGGGTAGCGGCGCCGGCAGGAAAGGGCGTGGCGGCGGCGGCGGAGGCAGGCGAGGCCGATAAGGAGGAGAAGGCGACGGCGGGTGTCGGCGTAACGGCAGGCGGCAGAGTAACGGCTATAGAGGATATTGTGCTAGATAATGGCGGATTGGTGAAGGTGGCGGTAACGACTGCGGCAGCGGCCGCGCACCGACGCTCTTACGCCAAACGGAGTTTTGCTATCCTATTTTTACGTGGTATCTATTCGAAGGAAAGGTTAGTATATATGTGTTAGCTAAAAATCTACCCATCCAAGCGACTTGGTTTGGTTAAATGAAATAAAGGTTAAATTAAGGTAAGGACTTGTATCGATTGGGACTACGCGCCTTTAAAAGAAAAAAAAAGTTTTATCCAAATCGATAGCAATACATCTTTTTATACTAATCCAATACGTAATTACGTAATTACCCCTGCGTAATCACTCCCACGCAATCACTACTACGCGATTACCCCTGTTAACTACAAAAGATGTTATTATAAACCATATCGCCCTTATTTCAGCTATACCAATTTGGGCCATATTACAATTACTACTACAGTTAGACCTTACTAATTTCAACAGAATTACAACTATTACCGCGGCCAAACCCTGCTAATTCCAGCCGAATTTGTTAATTTGGATCTTTTTAAATGGATATAACAATAACACTATGACTACGAAAACTTGCTGATTTGCACCTTTTGCAATTGATGCGGTGACAATACTGTTATTACAGAAACTATTGATTTAGATCCTTACAGCCATACAAATATTACAGGACGCTACATAAAGGAGAAAGAAAGATCGTCTGTATGGATATTACTATATACCTTTATAGATAATATATATAGGTCTAGTGATATTGCACTGTATTTTAGGGTGTACTTCTGTAGAGCGTATGATAGCGTGTCACGCTATAAGCTGTACTCTTGCAAGACGTAAAGTGCATTATGTATGGATAGGTCTAAAATGGCTATACTAGACCGAATATCAATACATGGATCGGTCTAAAATAGCTATACCAAACCGAATGGCAATGCGTGGAGCGGTCTAGAGTGGTACGCTCTAGACGAGGGCTTATAAGCCCTTACCCGTGGCGTACACCTCTGGATGCTTCTTCTTTGATCATCATCTTTTTTACTACAGTTACCAATCTTATGATTACTCTTCTTTACACCTATTTTCACGTGAAACACTGGGTCTGAGACCTTATCGACAATTTTCTTGTATATTAATATGGAAGTATTTATTTATATAATGAATATGAATCAACATCATCTTATAGCGAATTATTTGGAATGAAATAGCAGCTCCTGAAAATTATAATTCCTTACCATAAACTTCATTAATAATATACTACAATTACTTCAACTTTCAAATAGAGAACATAGAAACGAAAAATATTGTTCCAATAAAAAAAACTATAATGATTTAATTGAAAGCTTGGATCATTTCAATTCTCGTGTATTTTTAATCCAAAGGATTTATTTTCAATACTGATAACTGAGTGGGATATAGTGAGTTGGAAATACAATTGTTAACCAAACCGCTTCGATGGGTAGGTAACTCGACCAATGCCCATATACTAACTTTGCTTTTGAATAGATGCCGCGCAAAAATAGGTCCGCCAGGCGCTGTTTAGCGCGGGAGCGCCTCTGCGCCGCCGCCGCCGCCGCTGCCACCGCTGCTACTACCTCCGCCATCACCACTATCGCCAGCAGTCCTCTCTTATCGAGCATAATTTTATCTATAATTGCCTTTGCCCCCGCTTCGCCATTCCCTGCCACCGCTGCCTCCCTTCCGGCTCCATTAAGCCCCTCCATCGCCGCCCCCTTCTCGGCCTCACCTTCCCCTGCCGCCGCCGTTACCCCATTTTCCGCCGCTACCTCTACCCTCCCCTTTTTTTTCTCCCCCTTCACCTTTCCTTTAAGCTCCTAGAGGGAGGAACGGGGGGATCCTAAGGTTATAAACCTCACCTTTTCCTCGCGAATAAAAACCCTCTTACCCGCAAAAGCCCCCCCGCACCGTAAACGTAACCTTACAAAGCTTTTTCGAGGTTTATATTACCCAAATCCACCCGTATATTTACTTTTCATATTCTTATAAATGAATAGTAAAAGGTGAACCTACTTCGCCACCCAAAGCTTCGTATCGTTGAGGTAAGTTGTGAAGTCTTTTTAACGCGTAAAACGTTAAAACAGCGTACCCGAGTCCGTAACCCCGGGCCGTTAATAAATACAACTTACGTACCATACATCGCGTCCGCAACCGCTGGTAAGTCCGTTAACGATTACCATGAAAGCTGGGGTCGATTGGCTCATTATTATCGTTATAAACGAATTGAAAACGAATACACCCCTGTTTCGTTGGTATTAAGGCCGTAGGCCAAAGCCAGGTTATATGCCCGCTGACCTTATGGTAAATTTCAAACAATTTTTCAAAATTTCCGCTGTAAAGAAAATAATATTTGGGGCACTTCAAAAAATAACCGCGTTTGTGAATAACCAAAACAAATCGATAATAGTTAGTAATAAGAGTCAATCGGCGGATTAAGGAGTCGGCAGCCGCTATTACCGCCTGCAAATTGGGCCTACTCATAGATTACGTAAATAAGTTTAACGAAGTTATTGCGCGTCGCCGTAAAGAAGGTAAAACCCATCCTACGCCTTTACCTAAAAGTATACGACTTAAGGTGTAAGGTTACATTCTTACTGGCGCCGATAACGTCGGTAACAATGATATTGGTGACGTTAATATAAAGGGGAAGAGCGGTGAAGAGGATAGTAAGGACGCGACGGTATCACCTTTTCCCTCTCCTTTTAACAGTGGATAGCTACTCTTCGGGTCGGATCAGCACGTCTAGTCATAATATAGTACATCATATAATGATGTTATTTCTTTTTACAAAAACAATCGTTTATAGGTAAGAAGTATAACTTAAAGTGTATAAAACAAAAAGAGTGTTATAGTTAGACCTACGATAGTAAGCCAAGTAGGTGCCAAATGGGGTTTACTATTGAGGTACAGCGAAAGACGAGAAGAGGCTACCGTGGCCCATCATGAGGGACCTATTGGTATAGCCTATACCTAGCTCATTACGTGCCCTTACACATGCCATATATGGACCGCGCCTAGTCCGAGCCCGGTCCGAGCTCGGACCAGATACTATATATCCCGTTATATAGGTAGTCGCGTAAAATATATATTTAATGGCTAATAGTCTAAGTCTATAATATATCCCCCTTTCACCCGAACTCTAAGAGCCGTGAAGTTCCTCTAGTTAAACGTAGGATGCGGGCTTCGCTCGCTTAGTTCGTGAGCCGGGTGCGACTCGGTAACGTGACATTTGACGTGCCGTATAACGTATCGGTCGGTCCAATCCTGAGTTGCCGACGCTATATAACGCGCCACTTAACGTATTAGCCGGTTTAACCTTAGGTCTCCGGTGCCGTATAACATGCCCCTTAACGTATTATCGATTAGTTTAACTTTAAATCACCGACGTCGTATATCGTACCCTTTAATATATTAGCCGGTTTAACCATAGATCGCTGATGCCGTTTAATGCGCCTTTTATCATATTATTGATCAGTTCAACCTTAGGCTACCAACGCCATATAATATACCTCTTAACGTGTTATCAGTCGATTTAACCTTAAATTGTTACCGCCGTATAACGTACTTTTTAATGTGTTATTGGTCGATTCAACCTTAAGTTTCCGGTATTATATAACGCACCTTTTAACATGCCCTATAATGTATTTTTTTTGTCGCCGATACCGTATAACGTACTCTTTTACGCGCCGTGTAATATATCGCTTTTGCTGGTACCGTATAACACGTCTCATATAATACGTAACCCTCGCCGAATTCAGTTCGCTAATACTTATAAATACGTATTTTAACATAATCCCTAAAATTTCCCTTTTATCCCTTTTATATCGCCGACCTAATTTTGTTATTTCCTATCTTTTCGTAATTTTTCGGAAGCGTTTTATCATTACCCCTCATATTTAAATTGCAATTACCTGTCGATAATTCGTAGTCAATTTCTCTTTTCCTCGTTTTTATAACTAATATTAACAATAAATCTGGCTTAGGTTACAACGTTATAAATACTTTTAGGAAAAATAATTAACCGCTTTACAAAATATAATACTTTATTAAATACAAATACTCTATTATTAATTATATTTCGTAGATATTTCGCGTTATAAACGACCGATTATTTTTGGTAATAACGACTATAAAGGCGAATTTCCTCTATTTTAGGCGAAGGACGTATATATATTGTGTATTAATTTCCTTTTTAATTTTGACCTCTTTTCTATTTGAATTCGAATTTATCGTACGTAAGGTTATCGTACATTCAAGAAGGTCCATAATAAGGTAAACTTACAAATTAACTTTATAGAAAACCCAACTATAACATAACTCTTTTTAATGATATATTTAAAAAATAAGCTGATTTACGGCTTAACCTGGTTCACGCGCTTTTTTACGCTAATTAGTTACCATTATTAATGACAAGGGCTATATTTTATCTCTTATTTGTAAGCGATAAGAAAATATCTTGAGTTACTCCCTCGTATTGATCCCAGCTTTTTTTAAGTTAATTAACTAATTTATTCGGATCCAAAATATTATTCGGGTATACAAAATCCTTATCGTACCAACCGTATAAGATATTACTCCTTTCGCTATACGTTTCCATCGCCTTTTTTTCTGGGTTCGTTTTCTTTTAAAACTTTTCCGTTACCTTATACAATTTCGCCTATTTACCTTCATAAAACTCTTTCAGCTAACCGTATGTTAAAGTGTAACGTCTTTAGGACAGAATTTTCTAACGTTTGTCGTATAACCTTTTATAGGATTAGTTTAAGTAAATAAAATAATATAGCTATGGAAGCTATATCCTTAATAATTAATATAGGTTACAGCTTATAAAATGTGGCGAATAATATCTAAAGCCTAACCGTATAAGCTCCGTTTTTACTCGTATTTTATTTTTCAACCTTAATTAGAATCTGTTAATTGATATAACCGCGAACAGGAGAAAGATTGTACCCTAGCCGACCGCGTTGCCCAGGTATAAATTAATGTGTTATTGTCTTTGGAAACACATTTACAGCGTCGTTTTCCACGCCCCTCCCTTTAATAGTTGCTTTTATCAACTTTTCCTAACGTTCGTACTATTTAATATTATCCGTTATCCTCGATATCGCTCTTTATCCGCCCGTCTTTTACTAATTACCTTTATCAACGCTTATTAGCGCCCGTTATGCCTTTCGCCGTCCGCTTTTACCGGCTTTTTTTTAATATCCTAAGCTAGTTTTAATAAGGCTGTTAACGTTAATAACGTTATTACTAGTAAAATATTAATGAAAATAATAATAAAGAATAAGAATTTTTTTAGTAAATAGTAATAAAAGCCGCCTCTCGGTCCGATACTTATTCGAGGACGTCGGGTAATGTATATACGGCCCCACTTATTATATCGTATTATAATAGTAATAAATTTTTGTTTTTTATATAAATATTCTATTATTTTCGAGGTAAAAGCGATTCGCCCTAGGTAAGTTACTTAGTATATATTCGATGTTGACGTCAAAATACCGGGCTATTATGAATCCAGGTATCTCCTCATTTCGCCTTAAATTTATCTAAGGCAATAATATATTAGTAGTTTTATAACAATTTAGACTCCGATCTATTGACAGTTTCTTTTAAATAATGTAAAACGAATACCGTTTTCACCCAGGTTTACCGCGAGAATGTTTTAATTTTTCATTTTTTATATATACACTATCCTATATCATTAACAATGAAAACTGGTTCTGGGAAAATATCGGATGAAACCTACGAGGGAAAAGGGGTTATGAACTTTTATTTAATTAAGTTTATGTAAAAGATAAGGTATTTATCGAAAATATTTAAAACAATATTAAAAGGGTTTAAAACGTCTATGACTCTGTTTAATTAAAAATTTAATTAAGTTTTTTATTTAGGCGATTGATTTCAATATTAAGAAAATTAAATTAAATCGAATCCCTTATTTCAATTCGTTTCGCCGATCATTATCGACGATTCGTATTTTTTTTCTATTATTATGAAATATATACTATCGTCTTATGACTTCACTTGGTAACTTGGCATTAATATACTAAAAAACGTAACGGTTTACCCCACTGTATTTTTTAACGATTTATATCCTTATTTTTTTTAAAAATGAGGGATATTTTATACTTATTCATTCAACGGTTTACGTTAAACTAGGCGACCTTCGATTTCCGGTTATTTAATGTAAACTGATAAAAGGGTAAATATAAGACCTAGTTATATTACGAAAAGACGATAACGATACGTAAATACTTTTAAACTTCCTGGTTTATAATTTTAATACCATTATGTATTTATAAATAGTATATTATAAATGAAGTCATTTAAAATACATTTACTTAATCCGAACCACGGTTATAAATAATGGAAGCTAGAAATTTATAAACATTTAGTATACGTATCGAAAGTTATAAACCATATATCCACAAGATAAATAAACTTGGAAAGACGGTCCGTAATAATTAATAAATATCGAAAACCGTGTTCAATAATTTGTAAATCGATTTTGAAATCAACTAAAATATATATTTAATATTAATTTAGGATAAAAGGTGGTTAAAAGAAGTTTTATCGTAAAATACAACGAGGTTTCGTACTATTATATTACGTATATATTCAATATAAACGTCCAATATTTACGACTATTTCCGTTTAATAGTAATTCTGTTCAAAGTTTCGAACCAAATGTTTTTACTCGGATAACTGATAATAGGCAAGTCGTAGGTTTATTATAAAATCCTCGTTGTTAATAGTTCTTAACCTAACAGTTATAATCAGTTATGGTAACGTGATTTATACCTCGGATTAATTTTATAATTCGCAATTTATACCGATTATCCTACCTTAATCGGAAAACGCCTGGCGCCTTCGGAAACCGCTAACAGGCGAACTTTATATAACGGGTTTTTTGCCATTTTTTAGTTTTAAAATTTCGCGAGGGTTTCCAGATCGAAAACAAGGCGAATATTCGGTGTTAACAAGGTCAAAGGTTTTAATAGATGCCGGGCCCGCGGAAAAGTAACCGGTATCGGCGTTTTAAAATCCCCCGACGTTATTTTAAATAACGACCCAAGCGTAAACCAGGTCTGCGGCGGTATCACTGGTATCGGTGTTCTAAATTCCTTCGACCTTATCCTAAATAACGGTGCGGGCGCGGGTCGGGCCCGGGGGGGTCCTGTTTACATCGACCCGTCGAAAACTTCCGACTCGCCCTTGAAGTATATATCGTCGCAATTTAATAACTAAGCTTCTGTTTTAATAAATTCATTTATATAACCCGCCGTAATATACGTTCCCTGAATATATGAATTCTTATTATCACGTTGAATATAATGATACAAATAGGTTAAAAGACTTGCGTGTGGCTCTTTTTAAATTTGGGTTAATTTTATAATTTGCGGGTTAATATATCCAGACAAACACCTTAAATTACGTGCCTATATCGTAGGTAGTATTAGAAAAGCAAAATGACTTCGGCTTATTTAACTGGGCGTTTTAATATGAAACGTAGTAAAAATAATATTCGAATCCCTTATAATCCGTTAAAATTATAAACTGGGTATAAACGCTACGTAATTTTGAAAATTAAGTTTTTAAATAGGATATGACCGCGAAATTCTCCTTATAATAACTAGAATAGTTACCTTTCGCGTTCATTAATCGTGTAAATCAATAATTTATTAGGTTTAGTATATTATCCTTATGGCGTTACGATAAATACCCCCCTAACTTCGTTTTCTAATAGTCGGTTTCCACTACCGTTAATCGATTTAGATCCTAATACATCAAAATAAAGGTTATAATAAAGGTATCAGTTGGAATAGCAGTCAAATTCAGTGCAGTTAAATCAACTTTACTTACAGTAAAGTTGATTGTACTGATTGCAATATTGGTTGCAGTTTGTGGGGCTGTACTGCAAGTGCAGTGCAGTAGGTGCCCACTTCAAAGTGGGGCAGAGGCCAAAGCGTTTGGCTATATAAATTAGTGTGTAGACCGGCTAGCGGTCTGCCAAACTTAGAACTTACACACATCAATCAATAATATCAACGCAGCACCAGTTACTTCGACCACAGTGATTCGAATCGACTACATTGCAACAATAAAGGCCTAACAACAGTATCCTTTAAGGTTTGGACTACGTATTCCTCCCACTTTATTTAAACTTAACGAAATTTTTACTTCATTAATTGGATAAAATAATTAATTAACTCGAAAAAAACTGTTGATAAAATCCTGTTAAAATTTAATAAAACCTAAAATACTTCGAACCTTTTAAATAATACATAATAATTTCTATTCATATACTATTCGGACTTTTTCGCGGTCAGCTGGAATACCTATCATAAATATTATAATAAAACTTAGGTACTTTACTTTTTTCACTGTTTTTTTTAAGTTTAACTTCGTATTAAAAAGACGTTTTAAAATTACGCGAAATTTCGTTATATGATTTTGTTTAATACTAGAAGAAAAACCTAAAAGGTCGTTTTAATGAGCCGTGACAAAATTATTTATCATATTCGCTATTATATAATTAATGTATCACTAAAATGTCGCCGGCGTTCCTATTAATTTAAAATAAATAACTCATTATTTAAATAATCTGAACTGTGTACGTAACGTTATTAATTTTTCTTAATCGGGTATAACCAAAATACGGTAAAAAGCCGTTCGAATATTCAATTTTGTAAGTTACATTGACTTTGATAACATACGTAAGATTTCCTTGATTAAAGGTAAATAAAAACAATTTTATTCTATAATTTTATTCAATACCTAATAATTGATACAAAACTGTTACCCCCTCCCCCACGGTTTAAAAAATAATGATACCGGCGTTGAGGCCGATAAAAAACTTACCCAAACTTAACTTTTGTTTATTAGTTCCGTAATCTGACATCAAAACTCAAAAAGATAATTTCGTAATATTGAGTATAATAGTCCCTAAAGTCGTTTTAGTCAAGATTAATTTTAGTTCGGTTTAATTTAAATATAGTAATCTAGATTTTCTTTATATAAAATTAAAGCTATAACTTTATTTTTGTCGAATAAGTCGCGGAATTTTGTTATTTTTAGTAAAAAAAAAACGTAATTAATCCTTTTCCTCCTTAATAGAAATTAGCGCCGTCGTTTACAAGATTCGTGGTATTTCGTAAAAGTTTATGGCACAATTTAATTGTAATTAATTCCCTGTAAGTTATATTATTCGGTACAAACGTTTTGTTAAACCTATAAAAACAGATTTTCTTATTTTTCGTATATCCTTCGATCTAAAGCGTATTGTTACCGTGTCGATAATTACTTCTTTTCAATTATAAACAGTTGAATCGCTACTATTAATATTAAAAATCACCTGTTGGTATTATATTAAAGGCATTCCAAAAATTATATCCCGTGTTATTCCAGGAATAATTTATATTAATATTGGGTTCAATTATTTATGAATGATTATATAAAATTTAGCTATTTAGGTAATACCCATATTTTGCTGTAACCCAAATTCCATACCTAAATTTCGAGAATATAATAACCGAATTTTCTTTATCCCTAACCGTTATTGTAAAGCTTTGTTTATAGTATAATGATAATTACTGTTGGTGGGCCTTAAACTTTACAACGTTGTCGATTCGATTGGTCGAATTAACAGTAGTATTATATAGTCAAGTGGTGGAGGTATTGTTCTAGGTTTAGCAGACTGCTAGCTGGTCTGCACTGTAATTTGTATGCCCAATTGCTTGGCCCGTGCTCTAGAGTGAAGTGCAGCGTACTACACTCGACTTATACCCAATATGGTAAGTCCACATAAAGCAATATATTTGCAGTATAGTTAAATTTACTCTAATTAAAGTTGACCTACTGCATTTCATATAATACTATTTCAATATTGGCGGCTTTTTAGTTTGTACATGCATACTAGTATAGCTAACCAATCTTTTCTTGGTTGCCACTAAATTGCCCCCTTTTCAACTGGCCCGACCCCTGTTAATCCCAGTTGACTTCCATACTGCATTGCACCCAATTACATGCAAATTAAACCCCATTTGGCCTCAATTGCTCCGCTGTTCCGAGGTCCGAGTTTACTAACTCCTATAAAAAGTTCCTTCGCCACAGGCCTTCGCAAGCCTCCACTTTAACCGTGCCACTCAAATAGATTACCGTTATTATTTTGGCAGTTTTTAGTTCATCAGTACAACCCCATTAGCCATCACGTGATCCGGGTATTCCAAGAGCTCTATTAACGTAGCCCTCGATTCGTATAGTTAGCTTGTTGCTATCTACAAACCTTTTCAAGGCTTTATTCGGCGATACATTCGTTATGGCCTCAACGGAGTTGTCTTTTCCATCGATTCATCTGAATTTTTCAATTTCCCTCCCTTCGTAAGCTTTGCGAAATGCTATTACGTCGATTATCAAACGTTTTTCATTAGTAGTTCCGAGTTTAGAAAAGTATTTAAAAAGGCTCCTCGAGTCGATACAAATTACTACCGGGATAAAAGGATCTTTAACTACCTATTAGTAATGTTAAAAGTTTCTTATATTAATCATACATAAATCGAATCCCACTTTTATACCGTTGACCTTTAAAGTTAGCACGTTTCGTATAATCCTTCTACACTTAACGGAAGTCTAGTAAATTAGGTTTCTGGTAATATTAAATTGGTCCTTTCACCTGTCTTCGTTGATGATGGTTATCAGGAAGCCGATTTGTAAAGACAGGTCGGTATTATTTACAAAGAACCTATCTGTAAAAATTATTTACTTAGCCTTTAAGAGGTCGGTTAAAACCATATTAATTCTGCGATCCAAGTTCAGCATTTGCCATTCGAGCCTTTTATTCAACCGTTAAAAGTCCTTATCCGTTAGTATATGTATTTTTGTCGTAATAGATAGGTTGTAAGAGGCTTTCGGTTGGCATAAGATAGCAATATAACTGCCTCGAGCACGTTGCTCCAGGTACCATTAAACTCTAGCCTCGTCAGTCTTGTTAATTGTATTCAAAATAGCGCCCTAGCCCTTTTGGCGAAATTAAAAACCGGCGTTAACACTAAACATGCAGATTAACGATCCATTAAAGTCCAGTTAAATGTTTTCTATTAACATTGTTACTAGATTATAATTTTAAAAGTTGAAGTTCTTAATTATTTATTGTTTAAGTATTATAAACCCAGCCGTTTCTACAAATAGGGTATCGTTTGTTTACATATTTACCATACTGAAGTCTTTATTTCACGTTATCTACAGCTACAAATCGTACGTTAAGAATTTTATTACCAGCCGTAATTTAAAGTACGACTAATAGGTCAGGAACTAGTAAACGCCTATTTTAGCTAATCCGTATAATGGCTTAATATAACGTATTACCGTGCATAAAAGGTAAATAACAAAGAGTCTCTATGGAAACTTTAGCAATACGATTCGTTATAGATCCGTTGCTAATTGCATATAAACTTACGTTATATTACGTTTATTAAATGTAAACTTACTTTTAAAATTAGCTAATAAGCTTATTAATAAAGCAACTATCAAACGTTAGCTAATCTTCTAAATAGTTAACTACTGTGTAAGGATCCAATCTTTTCCTTTATTACCGTATACTTAAACGATTAGGAATGATTTTTCGTACGGTCGCTCCGTGGTTTTACCTTTAACCTTATAAATAATTTTCGATTTAAAAATCGTAATATTCGTGTTTTAAAGGTTAAAGTCAGTATTCGACACGAATTATATAACACCTCGAGTTAATAAGCTATTAATCTTGACTCGGTTACTTTCTTTAAAAGGCTTTCCGAAAATCTTAATAATTCATTATATTCGAAGTTTTACTACCAGGTTTTCATTATCCTTTGCTTTCCTACTTACCCAAGTAGTATTGTAAATCCGCCCCGGTATGTATTCCTCCTCTTTAACTTTCCTTCGGGGGTCGTCCGCACCGAGGGTATTCTATTTGCTTATTAATAATGGGTGAAAAAAATCCGTATTAGTTTGGTTGTTTAACATAAGGGGTTTAAAGGTCTTTATCTTTAATACCTCTAATATAAAATTTAACCTAAGTGGTTCGAAAGGATATAGAACTTTTAGCGGTTTGAACAACTACTTTAAAATTTGTAATACTTAATATCTTATACGGGTCCTCCTATTTTCCCAGCTCCCGCTATACGAGGACTTCACTTTATAATGGCAAAGCAAACACGTCGATTATTAATAGGCCGTTTTCAGTGTTAAGGGTGTTATTTACCTGGTGGCGTGCCGATTCTTTTCGTATTTCCCTTAAGGCTTTGTTATAGGCCGTAACACGTTTCTAAATACATGCCGAGAGCAAAGATTTATTCGTTAGGTGTAGGTACGCTTTAAAGACTAGGAGTGTTAGCACTAACCCGTTAGGGCCCACAGTATCGTTAAAGCCCTTTACTACCATTTGTAAACGTGCCTCCGAATCCCTAAAACTTCCAATTTCTAACATAAGGATATTATACGCTCGGCAAAGTAAAGTGTATACCTTTTTAACCTTCCTAATGCTTAAGTGGACTTCTACAGGTACCTATTTGTATTAGATAATCATTATCTCAACATCCTATTAAAATTTTGCCGCCACAAAGTTGGTACTAGTATCGTGGACAACGACGTTAAGTAAACTTAGGTACGTGATAATCCATAACATCCTTAACTTTTTCCACGTATCCTTTGTCGAAAGGAACTTTAGCAACTTATCTCTATAAAAAAAGGTTACAGAGTCAACAACGTTAAAAACAGGCTTGTTTTCCAAGTAAAACACATTAATAAAGAGCTTGTAATTAAAGTCTTTATTGTCTTTTAGTATAAACTTGAATCTTCGGGGGGGCTTAGGTATGCGTTTAACAGTAGTGACACAGCCTTTTAATGGATTTTAGGGTAGAGTATTCCATATCGTTATATCTTGCGGATTTCAGGATTTTATATAGCCTATTAACTGTTGGGTGCTTAAAACTCTAGTGTTGTTAACGTATTTCCGACTCCTTTAGGTTTAACACCACTGCTTTCAGACCTTAAAGATTAAACTATAAATACCTCTACTTAAGGGTGAGTGGAAACCTCTGGAAGTTTTTGACCAGCTTATCTGCGTTAACGTCAACGTTAACGCTAAGGGTTTTTATATATTTAAGAAAAGTAGGAAAGGGGTAGGAGACTTGAGAATATAAAACGTAATCTCTTCTAAAACAATTTAAATCACCGTTATTCTCAGTAAAGATAGTTGTTCGCCTAGATTAAAGTCGACTTTAACCTTGCCCGTATCGTGATAATTAATTTAAGTGGATATAGTACTTTTCTTTCGAAGTGCCACATACTGCGAATAGCCTCCTATTAAGTACCTTGCTGCCCTTGTATCTAGCATAATACCCTGAAACGTGTGGTCTGCATAACTATCGCGGATGTTAAAAGTATATAAGGGGTTAGAGGCTTAATTAAAGCGAAGGTAAGAGTTTTTACTATATAAACGGTACAAGAAGGTATAGTCGTCTAGTGACTGGGCCACCGTACCAAGAGTTTTATTTTCGTATTGCTTAATTTTCTTAGGAGTGTTGGTGACGTTAATCAATTTATCGCCTTTAAAGTTTACAATTTGATTTAAGTAATCCTATTTTAAAATAGTAGGGTATTAAACTTAATATACTGCTTTTTTGTTATTACGTTCGGCGGGAGGATGCCGAGTTAACCAGCAGCTAGACTTGCTACAAATCCAACATCTTTTACTATTATTATGACGATAGTGATTGAGGTTAATAGGTCTGCCTAAATCTTGTTGGAGCTAATGTAGTTATTACCTTCAGTTTAGGGCCAGTAGGTTAGACCTTAGGCGTTGTAGACGCCCGTACTTGCGGTCGACATAATTAACCACCGAAAAGTTGTCTTTATTCACGTTAAAAAAGTTACTAACTTAAAAGTATATACCAAGCGAATTTGAGGTACGTGTTATTACAGTAGTAAGCGAAGACCGCAACTGACCAAAAAAGCCTTTACAGGTGACATTTGAGCGTTATAAGGCGTATTCGAACTCGTTAACGCCCGTAACTGCTGTCCGTACCTGTTCGCAAAGTGTGGCCTTGCCATCTTAGGCTTTCTCTATTACTTTCTAGCATAACATCACCTTATTAATTATTTGGTTAAGTACGTCCATTGGTATTTCCTCTTCTTTCTTTTTTGCTATTATTATAGTCTACCTCGTAATGGCTTAGTATGTGTAATATTTCGTTAGGTATACGTTCTGCTCGAAGTAACCCTTTATTCCATCGTAAATTTCGCGAAACGTAGTAGCGCTAGTTAAAAAATCTAAGTAATAATCCTTGGCGTGCCTTGTAAGGATTTCGGAAAATAATAAGTGAAAACCAAAAGGAGAGACTTCCATCTACTTACAAATGTTCAGGAAAGGTATCATCTTGGTATCTAGAAGGTTATACGGCTTTTTGTTATACTTCTTTATATTATTATAGATCTTGATGAAGTCCATAATGAGTTTGTAATTGACATTAATTATATTTACAGGTTTTGGAAAAAGGTCGCGATAATCGTTCCAGCCATGGGTATTGTTTCCTGGTGGTTTAAGCTTTAGGGCCTCTAAAGCACAGTATTAAGGGTAATTACTAGTCGCTTAACCCGAAAGGTAAAGTTCCATGATAAGACCTATTATAAGCTCTCGCATATAGACGAACGTGAATGGGGAAAGGTTTTGTAAAGCTTAACGATTAAATTGTTAAATGGCGATATATATTTAAAGGTTTTGGAAGGCCTGGCAATTTTACTTAACTAATAAGTTGTTAACATTAATACCTCTTGTCGCGTTAACAGCTTTTGCTTTACGCGTCCTATCGCCAATAAGGGCGTATTACGCGCTGTTACATGGAGGTGTTGGGTTGTCGAGTAGATTAACAGGCTCGTTGCCCCCACCTAAAAAGGTTTGGCTTAGCTAAGGGTAAAGGGGAGGTCTCTTGGATCGCATATAACGGTGATAAGGTTCCTTAATAGTTTTCCCCTTAGGCTTTGGATTGTAAAGATATTCGTTAAGCTAGGTCAAGTCGAAGAGGGTTTAGGCTAACGTTGTAACGCCTTGTACTTAAATAAAAATCCCTCGTTCCTCAAATTCGGCCCAGGGTTTTAATTTAACCGCTTTTTAAATTATTTTCCACGTATCAATTGTTTATTCGTTAAAAAACTTGTGATATTTGTTAAAAATGCGGTTAAGGTTGTAGCTGGTATTGTGTTTAATGATAAAACATTCGACGAAATTGATAAAGTGTTTTTCGGTTAATTTTTTGTTAATATTTAGCGCCTAAAGTTCGTCGTTGTAAAACTTAGTGAAATTAGTTTCGAGTATTTCAATTGCCTCTTTTCTGGTAAGATTTATAATGGCTTTAAAGTAAGAGTAAGCAGTAGACATATTGACGTTTTAGCTTGGGTAGGATTTGGTGTTTTGGCGTGAAGTTGTGTGGAAACTTGGTAACTTAACAAGAGGTCGCGTAGCGTAAATTCTCTGGCGCGACTTGTTGTTTTCGCTTGGAAAAGCGAAATTTAACGATTAAAATAGCGTAGGGAGTGAAAAGAGTAAATTAGGGCAAAGATTGAATGTAGAAAGTAAGGTCAAAGATTGTTTGTTATTGGTAAAAGGCGAAAGTTATTTGTTGTAAGCCGTGAGACTTAGTCCTTTTTGTAGTAGTAACACCTGTAGTAGTATTGATTTAACCATTTAACAACTTGCCGAACTTTAAAACTTCTAACAGTTGATTTTAACGTTTTTAAAAAGGATTAATAAAGATTTCTTGGTGTTTTCTAGTAGCGATACCATCGCTTACATCCAAATTACTGTTAGAGACTGACGTAGCCTAAGAAGTCTTTTTTGTTTTCCTGCCGTTGAGAACTGACGTAGTACTAATAAAGGCTATTTATAAGAATATTTCCTTTACCCTAGTAGCCGTAGCCACAAAGCATAACAACTGGAAAATAGCTTTTTCTTTTACTTAACTTATCTGTATTGATCCTAATAAATAGGCAAGCACTAATTAGTGTTGGTAGGACTTAGAAGTTGTAACGTTATCGATTCGATTGGTCGAAGTAACAGAAGTATTACATGGTTAAGTGTTGGAGGTATTGTTCTAGGTTTGGAAAACTACTAGCCGGTCTATAATGTAATTTGTATGGCTAATTGCTTGGCCCGTGCCCTAGAGTAAAGTGTAGTATACTGCACTCGACTTACACCCAATGTGGTAGGTCCGCATAAAGCAATACACTTGCAGTATGGTCAAATTTACTGTAAGTAAAGTTGACCTGATGCACTGCATGTAATACTATTCCAAAAATTACAATTAAAATCTATTTAAATATTTAGAAAATGAGTATTATTAAAACAAATAGGGATAAGGAATAAATCCTCGTTTAAACGTATTTGAATTAAGTTAAACTCCTTTTTACTCGATTTTACAATCACACTGTTAAAGTTATGTAACTTTTAAACGAAATTATATTTTAAAAGTTAGGCTTCCCCTATCGTTTTTAATGAAAAACCTTTATTTACCTTTTCGACTTAGACCGTATATACTTACGTTAAAGGTAATGCGGGACGAAAATCGTAGCTATATTAGTAGTAATCCGTCGAATTACAACGTAAAAAACGTTTCGTAATAAGCCAATTCCGGCGTTCCTTTACCGTTATCCACGTCGCCTTACGTCTTTAATCTTAAACTCGTATCGAACTATTTTATTAAAATAATTACTCAAGATATTAATATAATTGGTTACGATTATCACGGCCCCTTAACGACGATAACTAAAGGGTATAAATTCCTGTTATAATTGTATTTTTATCTGGTCGTTGAACTTATATAGGTTTCGCTAATTAACAATTAAAACGTTATTTTAAATTTAAGAACTTCAATTCGTAAAGGACTTTATGGTATTTAGCTAAGGTTACAATATAATTTACCCGGCTTACGTTTGTCGTAATAGATTTGTCTTGAATACGTAGGGAATCGCCACAAAGTAAATCATTACACTTTACGATTAAAGGCTAATTTAATACGCCCGTTCAAATTAGCAATATTTCTAAATAAATAATGCCTATAAATACTTATGGCTTATAAATAATCCTTTCATTTCGACTAAAGCATTATCCGTACGGTAAATATGGCGAAAAATAGCCTTAATATAATCGAAAAATTTACCAACATCCTATATACTTTTGTATTCGCCGGTTTCGTAATACTTTGTAATAACTTACTTTACTGCCGCCGTATAATAACCTTATATGTAAAAAACTGTATATCGACTTTTTCCAATCTATATTTTATTCACTTTTCATATGAATTCGATGGTTTAACGCGTTGTCGCCTATATAAACGTAAATCCGTCGAATTACGGTTAGTTATGTCGTTTTCGCCTACCCTAAACCAGTAAAAAGTTAATACGAGTTACCGTTAAGTCGCTTCGAATTGCTAAATTTTAGCTTCGACCTAAGCGAAGTCGGACGTAAGGTTTATATGTCAAGTTGATTAACCCGATTATTATAATTAATTTCTAATAGACAAGATATAACCGATAGTATTTTCAAAGTGAAAAATGTTAGCTTAAGTCGACTCTGAAGGGGTAAATGATATATTTATAAAGGTGGACAACTTGGTATTTGTCGACGGTTCATTTTCCTTGATAACTTTGAAATATAGAGAAAAATTATTAATATTTATTATTGATTCGTTTATTATAAGTTATAATCCATCGAAGAGATAAAAAAAGACTTTAATGATATGTTATAGTCTGACTTACAATAGTAAGCTAAGTAAATGTAAAATAGGGTTTATTATTAAGGTATATAGAAAGTTTAAAAGAGATTACCGTAGACTATTGTAGAAGACCTATGGGTATAGCTTGTACCCAGACCGTTACGTGCCCTTATACGTACCGTACACAGACTGCGTCTAGTCCGCGCCCAGATCGGGCCGGACCGGGTAATGCATATCCCGTTAAGTATACAGTCACGTAACTTATAAACTCAATGGACATTGGCTTGAGTTTATAATAAAGAGGAAAATATACTAAAAGCGGTACGATATCGTAAATTGAAACAGAGAGGAGAAAATATTGAAATACCTAGTAAAGCGAAAGTGCGTATGATAAAGTATGACAATATACTAGGGGCGGAGAGAAATAATAGATCCAAATAAAGGTAAAATTCGTAAGGTCGGTGTAAATGTAAATTGTACACCGTAGTATGAACCTGAGAGCGGTGTGATTATTACATTTTGGACCGCGTAAAAAGTATAAAACAAAATACAAACATAAGATATTATATTGCAACCCTATTAAAGTCGTAAATCATTTTTATTAATACTAATAAACAGTGTGTTCATCGGTATAAGAGTTTTTAACGCTCCGTTCGATGTAGAATTAGTTATTACGTCCGCTGTGTTGGATTTTCCATCGATTTACCTTATTTCCTCGATTTCCCAACACTCATATAACTAGCATAAAGGTATAATATTGATTATGAAACGTTTTTCATTCGTAATACCTAGGTTAACCAGACTTTCATTAAGTAAAAAGGATTTAATATATATAATAAAAGGGATAAGGTGTAATCTAAGGTTATAAATATTTATCTGGATTGTTATTACTATAGTAATACCCGAATCGAAACCTTAAACTATACTATATATTTCCGAGGTCAAAACATTCTTTATAACTCGTTTATACTTGGTAGAGTTTTAATAAATAGTATTTTAACGCAGCGTAAAGCTGTTTTGAGCCGGTATTTCGTTGCCGAAGATTAGAACGAAGCTTATTTTCGAATTATAATCGCTGTTATTAACGAAGAAACCATTATGAAGAACAGATAGTTTTGTAATACGTATATTTAACGGTATAAATTATAAATAAAGTTTTGAATCTTATATTTATTATAAAAGGAGTTTATTAAGAGCTTTATATAGATCGTTTAAAAAGGCGGTTTGGTATTACGCGGCGACTAAATGATTAAATACTAATTTTGATTAGGCTACTAAAACAACTTAAGCGCCACGTACGCATTATCATTTGTATTAGTCAGCCCGTTTTACATTATTCAAAACGACAAAGGCAACTTTATCCAAATACTCTTTTTAAGTAAAGTCTAAAACGCCGTTTCTAAAAGTAATGGTAACGTTATTAAAGTTTATCATATGGTCCTTTATCAGGTACATCTTAGGTTTCGTTTTTAAGCTAACTTTTAAAGGTTCTTTCTTTTTAAATGCGGAAAATGAAGAGTTATATAACGTTAGTATATCGTTTATTTGTATACCTGTTAGTGTAAAGCCCTTAAAACAGGTTATTAACACTAATAAATACAGGTCAAAAATCAAATTAGTTATTCCAAACCGTTTTTATAATACCTTTAATAGTTATTATACTAATAAATACCAACTTTAGCTAGGCCTTAAACAGGTTTTAGAATACGTAAAATCGTTTTAGGTTAATGGTATCTCCTGAGATTTGTAGGTATATCGGCGTAAATACGTTGTTTCAGCCGCTTTTTAAACTAGTTATATATTTTCATTATATTATAGAGTTAGATATATAAGCTATATTATATATTAGGAAAGGCTTTGAACGTAATAATTCAACAGTAGCTAGCCTGTTATAAGGTAGGCGACTGGGTTATAATATCCTTTTTGTTATCGTCGTTATAACCTTTTACAATTAGGCGGGTCTTTTCGTAAGGTTTTCCGGTCATATCCTTAATTTTGTAGACGAGACGAATGGAAAAAATTCTGTTGTCGTCGTAAATCGTTAGGTCAAACCGTTTAAAGGGAAATACATCTTATTTAATTAAGATAAAAATTTCTATTTTCGTAAATTATTCGAATGGGGTACTTGGGGTAGTGATAATGCCGTCGTAGTGAAGCTTTGGGCTAAGCTCGCGGTCTGATATTTCCTTTTAAGTAATAAAGGAGCTTATGGCAAAGGTCTCGGAGCGGTTTTTGGTTTTCAAATTAAAGGGGCGGCCCCGGCGGCGAGGTTTCAATACGGTTAGTATAAACGTGCTGTTTTCGTTTAGTGAAAGCGGGCCGGATACGTGATTTAGGAGGTGGGCTGGAATTAGAAACGATTTGAATTCGTCGTTTTAAAGGGTGTCTCGGTAGTAAGTTTAGTCGGATTACGATTTTAGGTCGCTTCTTTTTATCTTTTTCCTATACTTTCGTATTATTATTGAGTGAAACAAACTTATACCGTTTAACAAATTAACGAATATATTATAACCTTTGAATCCGTTAATCTTCCAAGAGTTAATTCATGTGTACTTAATTTTCCAAATTTAGATTTTAAATTATAATAATAGGTTTAAAATGCCAGTTTAGCATAGGTCATTCCTTTTAGCTAACGCTTTGGATACGTCGTTTTTAGCCCGTAAAAAACGTAATATAGTTATATCCTTCGCCATAACATTCGATTTCTGTACTGTGCTTAGTAATGGTGTAGAGTTTATATGGATCCTTGGATAGGTAGCAAAATAAGGAACGTAAGAATAAGTCTATTGAGGCTAAAAGTGTTATTAACGACGTTAATCTCTATTTAAAAGATAGATTCCTTAAAACTGATACCCATTAACTCCTAAATAATACTATATACACTTTTCGAAAAGGTTTATAGTATCGTTAGCATTTTCTAATACCTTATAAGGCTTTTACTAAAATTTACTTACACTCATTACCAGTTATCTGAACCTTAGTACTACATTTTATAAAGTGAAAAGCCGAACCGAAGTCGTATGTAATTTAATTCAAAGGCCCTAAGTAAATGTTCCATTTATCATAAACCAAAACATCTTACCAGTTTATACCGGAAACGCTCCGTGTAACCTTGGTAATTTAAAATAATATTTTCGCATAGATTTAGTAGAGAACCAGTTGGTTTTATAAATATATAATATTAATAATCACCTCATAGTTAAAGTCTATATGGTTTTTAAGGCGGAACTGAAACCGTTGTAAATCCTGTAAATGTACCTAGCACTTATAGTAAACCTTTTCAATAGCTTGAAGTGTATTTTTCCCTATATTCATATAACGTACAGTATAAAGCAATCTTAAAAGGCGTTTTGTAACCGGGTATTGAAATCGTCGGTATAATATCTATAATTCTGGTTACGTTAAGTAAATAACCTTAATTTTACGTGTTTCAAGGAAAAACCACAAGTAGCTGAACTTAAGCCGGAGCGATGAGGATACGTTATCCGAGGCGCGAATGAGCTAGCGAGTCGAATTCCGGACCTTAATTTCAAACTTATTCATATTAAGTAATAAAAGTAGGAATAGTATTTTAAAATATATTACATAAACCTTAACCGGTTCTAATCGCGTATTTATAACCATCGTTCCAAATAACGATGTTTTACCTTTACTATATAGGATATTTCGGTACTGTTTTATTCGATTTAGCTAAAACTTCGAAAACTTCGCCGCGAATGCGTTGAATTATCGTTTTCCGGTTGTCAAGATTTCGGCTATACTAATATTAAGTATAATACCTTGAAACCTGTTGCTTCATTTATTTAAAAACGTGAATTATAACGCCATATAAGCGTTAAACACTCCGTTTACGCAGTTCAGGCCTGTAATTTGTAGAAAGAAGGCATCTTGTAGACCTGTGAAAATGCGTTAGGTGGTTTCATCGTCTTAGGCTATTAAGTAAACATTATTACCAGTAAAGGTTTTTTTTCCAAAGGTATATTTTTAAAGTTAGACGTTAAGTCGTTTATTTACGCTTTCATATTCGCCTGCGTATATTGAAAAATAAGATTTTATCCGGTCTTCAAATGTATAATCGGCCCAAAACTATCATGAAGTCCGAATTTTCGCCTAAGATAAATAGTTAGTAAATTAATAGCTGATCTTTCCGTATATAATATAGCGTTTTTACAAATTCGAAAGGCTTCGTATATCTTTTCACAAGTATTGTTATAGCCGTGGTACGTTTAGTTTATTTCCAAACTATTGTTCTTACCCTTTATTACTAGAGTTTCCTCCTTCATACCTATACTTTAGGCATTTACTTTGCTTTAGGTATACTTTAAATATTCGATCCAAAACGTGGTTAATAGTTTTAATAAGGTTTTCTTTAGTATTATAGTTTTCGCCTTTCTTTTTATAGGTCCTAAACGTTAATCTGAGACTTGTTCATCGGCGTATAAAGTTTCTAAACGATATTTGAAAACTTATATAAAAGGCCTTTAATTCTTTTTCGGTTGAAATAATATAAAGTCGAAATCTAGATTTTTATAATATACTTTCGTCAATACTTCTATGAATAGTTTATAAATAGTTTATTACTCTTTCATTCCAGTCTAAGGGCTATCGAATACTTTCCAAACCTAGTTAACAAAAAGGTAAGGACTTTTTATAGGTTTTTATCATAGTTTTCACGCTAATTTTTCATTAATTCTCCGGTTGTACCAGTTTAATACCTATCGTAAAGCTCGTGGTTGATTTCTATGTCGAAATATAATTTCAGGCGGCTATAACACTTTTTAATTTGCTCGAATAGTATAACAAATAAGATAAAGTGAAACTAGGATGATTCGATATTAGTCTTTTATATATATTAAACATAATACGAATTTTGTTATCGAGTACGTCGTATGGTTTACCACTATAGTATTCGTCCTTATTTTATAGTTTGGCGAAGTTAGTAAGCTTTATAGGGTCTTTTTTATTAGTAGAAAAACTATGCGGTAGGAGATTACGGTAGGGGTCGTTATTGGTAGGTATTGGTTTATAGGGTACGTATTACCGTCCTACACCGCTCGTCAATTTTTGAAACGGAGCGTTTTCGCTATTCGGGCCGCTCATTTCGTAGCTTACCTGGCTGTTAACGGCATTTGGAGCGTAGGCTTATCTTGGCCTTTATTTAAAATTACGTTTCGGGAAGGGTTCGTATTTAACTTTTGTTGTAGATAATCGTTGTAATGCCTTTTCCTCTTCCGTCGATTCCTCCAACTTCGTTTCTATTTCGCGATGGGTATTCAGCCTTGCTAAACGCCTTATTTCTATTTACGGAGGCTTTTCTTGCTCTCAATCCGTTAACTTAAGCAAGAGTTCCTGACGTTTCTTTAACCAATAACCTTTTATCAACTTCACTTCTATTACTTTATCGTCTATCTACTTTGGAATTTATTTAAGTTAGGCCGTTACTAATGAAATTTTAACAATATGGCTATTATTTCCACCGGTCGTATTAATATCTTTGCTTCATAGTTGTTTTCTTAGTATTTTTAAAATCGTACCATCAACTATATGTTATGTATCCGGCGTCTTATCCGTAAAGTCATTTTTAAAATCTTTGAATAAGTCGCGTCCTTTAATTTCGCCATTATAATAATTGAAAATCATACTGATAATATACGTATTTGCTATATAAAGATCCAAATCCTCTACTAATAATTCGATTTTGTTATCTTATAAGATAATTTCCAAATGGTTTAAAATATTATTGCGAAACGACGTATATGTAAAAAGCTACTCCATGTATTTGTTACCTTTTACCAGATCCTTCATTAGTAAATCTATCATATACTTAGGGTAAGTAGTATGTATGTACCTGTAATGTTTAGAGCGGCGCAAATTGGTAATTTCGCATCGTGGTTGCGTTTAGATGGTTCGGATTTAAAAATTTAATGTGGTTGGTTTTATAAACAGCAAATATGAAGAAAATGAAATAAACAAAGCGATTGAATTAAAGCTATTAACGTTTACCAATATAAATTAAATTTAAATAATACATAAACGCAGTGTAACTATAAGCTCATTAAGCTTTTTAAATCAGATTTATTAGTATTTATTAGCGGTATACTAGCTAAATATCGAGGAAATTACTTAAATGTTATAAGTATTAAGCTTAAAATATAGGTAGAATCGTGGGAAGGCTAATAGGGAAAACTTAGTAAAGGAATTGTAGGTATAAAGAGATGTATTGTGTGATCCGATGTGTGGGTCTTAGTTTGTATTTAGTAAACGGTTCGGATTATCGTGTCGTGGCCGATTTTATTAGGTCGAGCGGTTTAATGGTTCCGCTCGTAACCGCTTTTGGTTTTGGTAAACGATTCGAATACTATATTCGTAACCGCTTCTATATTTTTTAAGTGGTTTGGATGTCGAATTTAGCTCGGAAGAGTCCTAACGAAGGGTTCCGAAACTTAGTTATTTTAACTTACGTGGCCTAATACGTAATAAGACGCTTTTCAAAAAGTGTCAGAGTAAGTTTAAAACGCCAATACAAATGAACCATTAACATAATAGGGTTTTTTTTAATAAATAGGGTACTACTTGGTTAATAATATCGTATTAAAAGTAGTTCTTCTTAAAGTCACTTCGGATCTTATGGTTTTATTACGTTTCGGGTTGTACGAAGCTCCCTCTTAATTTCATATTCCTGTATAGTTTTTATAAATCGTAATAGTAAAACACAAACAGTTAAAACTACTTTAATATTCCGCTATAGCTATTTAACTTTAATTTGTCTTTTTTTATCTAGTTTTCCATAGTCGAACTAGTCAAATATTAATTAGTGTTGATAAGTTTTCTGTCTATTTTATGTCAAGTAAAAAAAGTAAAATAGTAATTATAAGATTGGTATTGTTATAATAAAAGATAGATAAACCCAAAAAAAAAAAGCATTTTAGAAAGTATACGCCACGGATAGGAGGTTATAAACCTCTCATCCGAACAATGTCCATTTTGTCGTGCACTCTAGAATACCTATTCCAGACCGCTCCACGCATGATATACTTTGCGCCTTGCAAGAGTGAAGCCTGCAACGTGACACGTTATCGTGCATTCTATAGGAATTCACCTTGTAATATAGTGCACTGCCACTGAGACTATGTATACTAGCTGTAGGAGTATATAGTAATATCCACAGCTTATTTTTTTTTTGTTGTTATTTTATCTTCAAATTTTGTAATATGAATCATAAGACTATGTTTTGGTGAAGACGAGATTTGGGTAACATCTCAAAGTATTCTCGTCTCATAGTTATCACGTCTATAATATATCTTTATAATGTATTTCTCTATTTTTATTAATCATAGCATTTAATACCTGTCCAATATTTCTATTCGCATATTAATATATGTTTTATCATATATACACCAGAAGCTAATTATAATCAATACCTAAAATCACTTTTACGTGAAACTAATAAAGATCATATCATTATTTTTCTTTCAATAACAACCACGATGGCTTCGTTCCATACGTTATTTGAAAACTGTTTGTAGGCCTTTATCGTTACAACGTAGTTGATTCGAATCACTGTGGTCGAAATAACTGGTGCTGCATTGATGTTAGTTGATTGATGCGGTAAGTTCTAAGTTTGGCAGACCGCTAACTGGTCTGCATACTAATTTGTATGGTCAAACTCTTTTCCCTGTGCCCCACTTTGAATTGGGTACCTCCTGTACTGCACGTATAGTATAGTGTATTCAAATACCATAAAATACAGTTAATTTGTAGTACGTATAATCAACTTTACTTATAGAAAAGTTGAATTGATTATATTACATTTGAATGTTATTTCAATACTGGCAGCTTTTTGTTTTATGCCTATACGCCAGCGTGGCTTGCCATAAATTGGTGGCGACCTCTGAAATCCTCTCTTAATCCACAAACTAATAACAAACCAAACCCCTGTTAATTCAATTTGATTTGTACTAAAATTGATATTAATTACCGCCTTTTGTAGCCCCTTTGTTCCATCCTTCCGAGACCTCCTTTCCTTTATTTCCGTACACAGATATTTCTATATAAACTTATTAGTATTATATATTTTACTAAGTACGTAACTTTTGTGGATAGTTCAACCTACTGACATCATTATCGTTACCCTAGTAGTCTTTCAGTTTACTAGGGTAACCCTTTTTCTTTACATGACGAGCCGAACAATCCACGTAGCCCACGATTCGTACGGTCAGAGTATTATTGTTTATAAACCTTTCTAGGGCGCCATTAGGTGTAGCTATGGTTATAACGTTAACGGGGTTATGTTTTCCATTGATTTAAAAACACCTATCGTTTTCCCGTGTTTCGTATGCCTCCTTTAAATCTATTACGTTTATTATTAGACGTTTTTCATTCGTTGTGCCCAGCTTTCATAGGTATTCGTAAAGATTTCGGAAGTTAGTATATACTATTACAGGTATCGGATGTAATCTTAACTATTTAGTGACAATTTTTAATGTACCGTTAGTTACTATGCCGATGTTAAAGCTTACTATTATACTGTAGACTTTTGAAGATAATACGCTTCGTATTATACGTTTATATTCAATATATGTTTTATATAGATAATTTTAGGTAATTATAAACTGCCCTTTATGCCTCTCTTCATTCACGAGAATTATTAGGAATTCGATTTACAATGTAATATCTATATAATTTCAAATAAACCTTTCGTAAAGATTATTAACTTCGTTCTCATTAAATCCACCGAAACCATATTGATTCCTTTTTTAAGTGGTTTATTTATTACTAAATCCTTTTTTTAGCCTGTTAAAGTTCTCTTTTTGTGGATTTTGTACTTATTTCTTAATAGAAAGGTCGTGCGATGCTTTCAGTTAATACAAAGTGGCTATATACGCCACATGGGCCCTTCATTTAGAGTATCTTTGTAATTTTGTCTCGTGAGCCTTATCGATAGACGTTGGGTTTATAGCTTGCCGTTTTTAAACTTCACAATGTAAAAGCGGATTAACAATTAATTAAAGTTAAATCATATGCACTTAACTAACGTTTCGATTAGCTTCTACTTTTAATGGCTTGGATTTTTGATAATACGTTGTTTTGTCGTGAAAAACTCAGAATCTGCGAGGAAAATAGTATCATTAGTTTATATACATACGATATCGAAAATTTTACACTCGGTAATTAATAAACACTCGTTAAACGTTTAAGTTTTTATATCCAACCTGATTTTAGAGTACTTCTAGTACATGAGAAACTAATAGACGCATGTTTTAGCCAATACATATAGAGTTTTGGTATAACGTATTATTATGCCAACTAGAAACTTATCTTTTGGATTTTTCGGTAATTCCAACAATATAATCCGCCAAAGATCGATGATAAATTACGTGTACACTTACTTTATGTCCTAGTAATTAAATATAAACTAATCTGTTATACTAGTAGTAAAACGAGTAATAACAACAACGATTAAACGTTAGCGAATCTTTTGGATTATCCGTGATTAAGAAAGTATTTAGTTTTTATTTTCATTGCCATACACTTAATCGATTAGCCATGAGTTTTCGTACGGTCTGTCCATGGTTTTAACTTTAACTTCGTAAACTAATCTCTATTTAAAAATAGTGACGTTTTTTCTTTTAAATTGAGTTAACGGTAAAAATTCCATAACCCTTTGTGAAACAAGGCTATTAATATCCATTCAGTCGTTTTTTTCGAATCATTTCCCTGGTATATTAATAATGCCTTCGGCACGTAGTTTAAAGGTAAGTTTTCTATTAAACTCATCTTTTTAAGACACACATACCGTTTTATATACCATGCCAGGCCTATTGTCCCCGTCGCTGTCCTCCTCTTTAATGTGTATCCTTCTTTTAGATAGTTTTCCACGTCGTCGATATTCCATTAGCTTAGTAACAATTGGCTTGTGAGAATTATATTAGTTAATCCGTTTAGATCGGAGGTCATCGACGTCAAGATCTTCATCAGACTTAAGTAGTCTTTTCTATGACTTAACTTATTTAACTCGGAAAGTGACAGTGCCGTTAATAGTTTTAAACACTACGTTTAAATTAGTAATACTTCAAATCTTATACGGCCTATCCTATTTACCTAGCTTTTGTTATGTAGAGACTTTACTTTAAAGGAGGAGAGCTAACATGTCCATTATTAACGGTCCGTTCCTAGTATTAAGGGTATTGTTAACTTGGCAGTGTGCCGAATTCTTTCTTAATTCCTTTAAGGATTTTTTATATATTAAAACGCGTTTCTAGATATGTAACGACAATAGAGACTTATTAGTTTTACGTACATAATCTTTTAATACCAGTGAAGTTAGTAAAAGGCCGTTAAGGTTAATAGTATCGTTAAAAACTTTTACCGTTATTTAAAACCGTGTTTTTTAACTTGTAAAGCTTCCGATTTCTAGTATAAGGATATGGTAGACCTTTTTTAAAAAAATCGTAAGCCCTTTCGACCTTACCAATACATTAATAGACCTTAACAGGAACTTATTTGTATTAAATCCCTATAGACTTAGCATTAACTTGAAATTCTATCATAGTAAAGGTAGTGCTGATATTGTAAACTAGTACGTATAGTAGTTCAAGGTACTTATTAATTCATGAAGTACGTAGTGCCTTCTATGTTTCCTTCGCTGTAATGGTTTTGAAAAATTTAACACCGTGAAAAGCCGTGGCAAAGTTCATAATATAAAGTACTAGTTTACCATTTGAGTAATATACGTCTAGGAAAACCCTGAAGTTAAAGTTTTAATCTTTCTTTAACATAAACTTAAACCTTGGGGAGGTCTTTGAATTTATTTCGCAGTAATATCAAAGCCGTTTAATTGCTTTTAGAGCCGGTAAGTCCATATCTTCCTAAATAGTTGCCTTTAAAACCTTATAAATCTTATTAGACGTTAGTTATTTCAACTTACAATATGGTCGACGAAGTTCCGATTTATTCATATTTAATACTACTAATTTAAGCCTTTAAATATAAAATTCAAGATATTAATATTTAAGTCTGAGTGGAAAACTTTTACTATCTTTAACTTAAACCAGTTCGTTAATTTAAACGTTGATGTTAACGCCGAGGTTTTTTATATTATTAATATAGATTAACAAAGAGGTTAGGGAATTAAAAACGTGAAAAATAATAAATCTAACAACAATAATAATCGTCGTAAATCCCAGTGAAGATATTTCTTTTCCGGGGCTAAAGCCGACCTTACCTTTACCAATATCCATATATTTAAATTCCATAACAGTGTGAATATCCCTTTATAATGCGTCGTATTACGAATAGGTTACTATTAAATATCTTACCGCCCTAATTTCCGGTATAATACCCTAAAATATCTTCTCCACATATTAATTTTCAATGGTAAAGAGGTATATAAAGCTAAAGCTTTTATTGTTATATCGGTGATAGAGGATTTCCATTATTAGGCTGTATAAAAAGGCGTGATTAGCAAGTTATTACGTTACTTTAAGCCTGGTGCTTGTACTTTCATACCAGCCGATAACCCTAGGCTTATTTCCTTCCTCTTTAACTTTAATACCTTTACGATTTTCGATGGTAATAAGGTAATTATTGATAAAGGTAAGTGAGAATTACATATAATATCTTACTCGATTGTCTTTACACTTAATATTGGTGTAACTTTTAAACTAATAGCCTTATTTCTTGTAACTAAATATATTTTGGTATTTAAAGTAAACTTATTTTACTGACTTTAAGACCTTAAGAAAAATGTATATCCTCCTTCGTAAGTATCTTGGTTACGTCCCTAGGACCTGACCTTTTGTTAACTGTATTAACCGGAATTTCCTTATTTTCGGTCGATATAATACGTGTGAAAGGGGTCTTTTTTATCGTCACTGAATTTTAAAGCTTAGGGATACATATCAGTAGAGCTGGAAACTCGAGCTGTTACGGTAGTTAACGAGAAACGTAACTAGCTAAAAAAAACCCTTCGTAAGTAATATTAAAGCACTAAATGGCGTATTCAAACTTTTTATAGCTTGTAACGGCTTACTAAACCTATTATCTTAAGGTGCTTTCGCCAGCTCCTACGTTTCTCATTGCTTATTAGTAAAGTATCAATCTATTAAGCATCTAATTAAAGAGGTCCATTTTACTTTTCGTGTCTTCCTTATAATCTAACATATAAAATCATTTAATAATGTTCCAGTTGGTGTGGTACTAGGTAAGATTAACATCGTATTCGAAGTAGCTCTTATAAATATCGTAAATTTTCCAGAAGGAGGAACAATTTATCAGGTACCGAAGGTAATAATCCTCGGCTTAGCCGGTAAAAATATTAGGAAACAGAGAGTAAACCCCTAGCAGATTAACCATTATCTAGCGGAAAATTTTGAAAAACGGGCGTAAATTGACGTTAAAGAGGTTGTTGGCTTACCGTTATACTTTTCATTTCCTCTGCAAATCTTAATAAACGTTCTAATTTCCTCGTAATCCGTATCCACCATAAGGACGTATTGAGGGGGAAAGTGATATAATGGTTGTAAGTAACTTTTGAATCCTTTGACTGGGGAAGATATTGGTGTTAATAGGCAGAATAATTGCCTTTAACCGAGTTTAGAGGAGAAAAGCCAGTGGTTATGCCCACAGTAGGCTCGCGCGTAGATCCAGTTATTCTTTAATTTGGCTATAAAAACTGAACGTACTAAGACGTTTAAGGGAAAGGCATTTAAAAGTTTTCGCTGCTGAGAACTTGGTGATATTTTTCCTAGTATTAAAAGGTACGTTGAGGTTTCTATTCAATTGACTAGTAGACTTAAGTGCTTACGACGCGTTGGTTAATTAATTATTTACGGCTATTGGCATTGATCCGTTGATTTTGAGCAATAAAGTCTGAAAAACTTATCTTGGTTTGGGTAAGGTCTTACGAACGTGTGTATAAACGTTAAGGGATGTTGTCGCTAGCAATATTTTTGCTCTTTTCCCAAATATATTAAGGGTCGTCATATGTTACGCATTCGTATAATAGGTAGGTAAAATTTCGGTTTTTCCCTTTCCTTACTCCGAGTTCAACCCCTTTGTTTGACAGTTTACTCTTTGGCCTAGTCTTAACTTATTTTTCCATCGCCTTCCATATATCCAAAATTAATTCGTTAAACCATTCATAAAAGTTATCGAGTACGATAGGTCTCATATTAAGTCTGGTAAAGTCTAAATCGAGGATAAAGTAGCTAATGTAGTTCTCTAGGTGTTTGGGAATAAAGTTTTTATCGGCGTCCATATATTAAAGGTTATTATTGAAGTGTTTGATAAACGTAAATCCGAGGTTTATAATTTCCTCCCTTTGTGCAAAATCGGGGATAATGTTAATTTTAGCGTTGTTTAAAGCCATCGTAGCGAATATTACAAATTGTAGGGGAAAAAAAGGGGTGTAAAGTGGTGTATCATAGATTTGCCATCAAAGTTAATGTTTAAATTTAAAGGTTGTAGAACTTGGTAGTTTTTTAGATTTGAGATTTACAGTAATAGTATTCGCAGTAGTATCAGCTGCAATAATACTAACTTAGCCGTTTTCCAACTTGCCGACTTGGTAATCTTTAAAACCTTTAGACAGTTAATCTTAATACCTTTAAAAAGAACCAATAAAGATTTTTTAGTGTTTTCAATAGCGATACCGTCGCTTACTTAATAAGCTTCCGCGATCAACTTCATAGTCTATAAGTTTTTTCTACTTCCTGCTGCCAACAACTGTACAGCTTATAAGAGTCGTTCGCAAAAATCTTTTCTTTACCCTGACGCTGTTTAACAGAAAGCGTAACCGGTAATTAGCTTCTTCTTTTACCTATCTTATCTGTGCTTAATCTAATAAACACTCATTAGTGTTGGTAGGACTTTATCGTTGCAATATAGTCGATTCGATTCACTATGATCGAAGTAACTGGTAATGTATTGATATTGGTTGATTAATGCGGTAATTTCTAAGTTTGGCAGACTGCTAGCCGATCTACACACTAATTTGTATAGCCAAACGCCTTGACTTGTGCCACACTTTGAAGTGGGAACCTACTGCACTGCAATTGTAGTGTAGTGTATTCAAATCCTATTAACGACAGTCAATTTGAAGTACGTACAATCAACTTTAATTATAGTAAAATTGATTAAACTATACTGCATTAGAATTCTATTCTAACAAAAACACTTTAACTTTAATTAATTTAAAATACGGAGAAGAAAATACAAATCTTCAGCTGAAAACCGCAATAAATCTACAACAAGGTTAATGAACAACTCTAATTTCAAGAATATCATCTAAAAAATAAAGACAGAATAGTTAATAGTTTATGAGCACTAACAAAGCCATAAACCAAATAAACCCTCAAAATATTATAAATTGAAAGCCTAGCAATTTAAATTACACAAAGAAATTAATCTACTATATTTTGTAAATAAGGTGCTTAGAAAAAAAGTAGATGTTTCAAACACCATTATTATAAACTTATAATTAGTACTTGAGATTATAAACGCGCAATTAGATGCAGCTTCGGTAAAAGGTTACATTTCAAAAAAAAAAAAAAAAACCATTGAAGAGACTTCACCACATTTTGTGGAAACATATATAACCTACAATTGAAAAACTCAAAAACAACAACTGGTAATGAAAAATATAAATAAACGTGAACAAATTCTTATTGAAGTCTTCAAAGTGATAGAAAACAGTTTTACTTGATAAGATATAAAATTAAATGAATGGAAAATACAAGGTAAGAATTGGGTAATGCTAAGCTTTATTGTAATGTAGCTTTTATTTAGCGTATTAAACACCCATTTTTTTGTTTACAGTGTACCAACGAGGTAGGGATATAAGGCTCCATTAACTAAATTTTGTAAATACTTATGATGAACGTAAATCCACCGCAATAGTAATCCGACGCCTCCTATCGTAATTACCAACTTATGCAAAGAAAATTATACAGTCAAATATTTCTTTTTATACTACTTAAAACAAGAAAAATCGTCGTTATAGTGAGCTCAAACATTATCAAAATTTCACGATTTAGTCGCTGGATTATTGTTAACAATATTTGTATTTAAGTGATATTAAAATAGTTTTATTTACTATAATCATGCGTTTTGAACCACTTTAACGCTTTTCATTTCATAATGGCGTATTTGATTTTGATCCGCATAGGGGGAACTCTGTCAACGAATTGATCTAATCAAAACAGAATTGTAAAGCGTTTTACTATCACAAACATTATTGAGGTAACCTCATGTTTTATAGATTAAAAGTTGGGATATATTCTTCTATACATTTGGCAGTAAATACTGTTTGTATATGCTAGATGCCAGCGACTCAGTGTCAATTCAATCTTCTATACAGTGTTGGTTCCATATTTATAATAATTGGGTTTAAAGATACTATTGGAATAGCAATACCTGCAGTGCAGTAGGTCAATTTTACTGTAAGTAAAGTTGATTATACTGACTACAAGTTGAGTGTGTTATTCTATGGGGGATTACTGTAGTGGGTGTAAGTAAAGTACAGTATGCGCCTACTTCATACTAGGTTATGAGCCAATTAATTGGCTATACAAATTACTGCGAAGACTAGCTAGTAGTCTGCCAAACCTAAAACAATACATCCACTACCTGACTATTGAAATACTACTGTTACTTCGATCAATCGAATCGACAACGTTACAATGTCTAAAGCCATACCAACACTAATCAGTGCTTATTAGATTAAGAACAGATTGGCTAAGTAGAAGAAAAAGCTACTTTCCTGTTGTTACGCTTTGCGTTATCGTTAGGGTAGAGGAAAGATTTTTATGAAGGGATTTTATTACTGTGTCAGTATCTACGGCGGTATGTAAAGAAGACCTTTAGGCTACGCTAGTCTTTACGTCAATCTATAGATGACGACGGTATAGCTATTGAAAACACCAAGAAATATTTACCAAATATCCTTTTTAAAATCGTTAAGATTAACTGTTAAAAGTCTTAAAGTTCGGAAAGTTGGCAAACGGCTAAGTTAGTATTACTACGGATACTACTATTGCAGAAAAACGTCCATTTTCTTACACGTAACAATCTATAATAATAAACGATCTTCGACCTTACCATTCACACCAAACTTTTACTCTTACTTCACTCTTTTCACTTTCCTTATGTTAATTTAATCTTTAAGTTCGATACCCTAAGCGGAAACACCAACAATCGCCAATTCGCGCCGAAAATACCACATTACGTGACCTAACGCCAAGTCGCCAAGTTTCCCACGCGACTTTACGCCAAAACAGCAAGTCACCAGGTTCCGAATGACCAAATCCCTCGCCCATCAAGTCCTATACCACCCTATACCTTAAAATGATACCTATACAAAAGATTCAAAAAGGAATTAACGCCCTAGGATTCCTCTTTACGAAGCTATACGATAAAGACCTATAGGGGTAAGATGTTGACGAAAACTTAACGGGAAAGTACCTTACTAACTTCATTGGTTATTACATTGCTAAAGACAACAGCAGTAACGACATTAACCATGCATTTCGCAACTTTCATAATCTCTTTAACGACTAGATTATTAACATATAGACCGTGATCCAAAAAGGGGTTAATCTAAGTTTTAAGTCAGAATTTGAACAGTCAGGGATTTATATACCAGAATAAAGCGTTATAAAGCTAGTATAAAAACTTTTCGACTTAGCTTAACTTAAAGAATGCACTTAAGATCTACGCCTTAAAGGAAAGCGTACTAAAAACCTTTAACGCCCTTATATGTAATCCAACAGACCTCCCCTTTATCCTCAACTAAATCGAATATTTTTATGCACTAACAATAAAAAACTTGTTAACTTAACTAACATCCTAATACCTCTACGTAATAGCGCAAAGTACGTTTTCGACGGCGATAGGGCACGTAAAACAACAGTTTTTAACGCGGCCAAAGGAATTAACATCGGCAATTTATACTAGTTAATTAAATAAAATCGTCAAGTTCCTCAAAACCTCTAAATCCCTATTTCCCACCAGACCTTTATTTTCCAAGTCCATCAAAAGCCTTTTTATAGTAGGTACAAATTAACTATACGCGAGAACCCATTATAGGTCCTATCATAGGACTTTATCTCCCGAGTTAGGCGACTGGAAATTACTCTCAACACTGTGTTTCGAAGGCTTTAAGAATTGAAATGCTAGAAAATAAAAACAAAAACTGGTATAACTATCGCGATCTACCCTTGAAACCTGTTAAAATAGTTAATATTGATTACAAATTCCTCACAGACTTCATCAAAATTTAAAACAATGCAAAAAAGTATAACAGAAAACCCTACAACCTCTTCGATACGAAGATAATGACCTTCTTAAACATCTGTAAATAAATGGTGGATCCCTCTTCTGGTTTTTACTTATTATTCCCTAAAATCCTTACAAGGTACGCCAAAGACTATTACCTAACCTACCTAACTCGAATAATTACTCTTCGTGAAATTTACGATGATATAAAAAGCTACTTCGAATACAACGTCTACATTACCTAATACCATATATACTAGGCCACTATGCGGTAAACCACAATAATAACGAGAAAAAAAGAGGAAATACCCATATATATATATTTAACCAAATGCTTAAGAAGCTGATATTACGTTAATTAATAATCTGAGAAGTTTACGTTAGCGAAGCCATACTTTGCAAGTAGATACGAGTAACTGTTACAGGTATTAACGAGTTTAAATATGCCCTACAACACCTATATACTATGTACGAAAGTTTCTCTAACCGATTACGTTTATCGCTTACAACAGTAATAGTACGTATACCAAAATCGTTTAATATATACCCCTAAGCCGGCAAATTTCTTAATGTAAATAAAGAAAACCTTATAATATTTAATTAAGTCGACCGAAAATACGGTTATGGATGCCTTTAACGACTCAAGTTTGGCCTATCGAATATAGAATGGATGGAATAGCTATACTAACGCTAATATGGCTAAGATTTAAGCGAACCTATTAACCGTAAACACTATCGTTATAATAATAGCAAAAAATGTTGTATTTATGGTAAATTTGGTTATTAGTTAACTCGACACCCCGCCGACGAGCGAAATAATAAAATGGTAATATACTAAATCAAGTACCCTACTACTTTTAAATAGGATTACTTAAATTAAATCGTAAACTTCGAGGGCGACGAGCTAATTAACGGCGATAATACCCTTAAACAAATCAAGTGGGATGAAAATACTGTTTTTAACACGGCCTAGTAATTAGCCGACCATGTATTCCTATACCGCTTGGGCGGTCAAGACCCATACCTTTGCCCTGACCAAGTCCTTAACCCTTTATATACCTTTAACCTTCGCGATCGTTACGTGAACCACACGTTTCAAATTGTCATGCCAAATATAAGGGTAGTAAGGTATTTAATAGGAGGTTATTCGTAATACGTAACATTGCGGAGGGAAAGTACTATGGCTACCAAAATCAATCGTTATTATACCAACAAAGTAAAAGTTAAATTCAGACCAAACGAATAACTATCTTTACTCAAAACAGCCGTAATTTAAACTATTATTAAGTTGATTACGTTCCATATCCCTAATTCCCCTACTCTTTTCCTTATTTATTTGAAAGATATAAAGACGCTTAGCGTTGACGTTAATATTAAAGCCAACAAACTAATCAAAAACGGCAAAATGTTTCCCCTTAATTTTAAGTAGGGGTATCTATAATTTCATCTTTAAGGCCCTAAAGTAGTGTTATTAAACCTAACGAAGTCGAAAATACGTTAACTACACCGGCGCTTTAATTAATTAGCAATTAATAGGCTATATAAAGTCCTAAAGTCTGTAGGGCATGAAAATACAAAATACCTTGCCCTAAAAGCTATCGAAAAGCTTTACAACTATTACTAAACATATACCTAAACCTTTCGAAAATTGAAGTTTATATTAAAAGACAGCAAATACTTTGATTACGATATTTTCATTATTGTATTTTATTTGGATAATAAGCATGTTCTTCATGTCGTTAATTCCGTAACCGTTTTTTACGAAGCTAAATTTTTAAAGTCCCTTTCAACAAATAATACATGAAAAACGCTAACGATATTGTAAATTAACACGTACCTGGGCCCATCTAACGTCGTCGTTTACAATATCGGCAACAAATTTACGGCGGCGGAGTTTCAAAAAAATGTCAAGATAATGGATATATAATATAAATAGGTTCCTGTAAAAACTTATTAGAGTATTGAAAACGTTAAAAAGGCATACGTTTTACTTCAACGAATGTATAACATCTTTACATTAGAAATTAGAAATTTTACAGATCTGGAGATACTTTTTTTAAATAATGGTAAAAAGCTTTAATAATATTGTGGTCCCTAACAGCCTAGTGCTAACGCTACTAGTCTTTAAAGCGTACCTATGCCTAACGAGTAAATTTCAGCTATTATCAAGTACTTAAAAGCGAGTTACAGCTTACGGTAAAGCACTGAGGGAATTACGGAAAGAATCGGTACGCCGCTAGGTTAACGATATCCTAAACACCAGGAAAGGTTTTAACAATCGACGTACTTACTCTGCCGTTACAAAGTAAAATCCTCGTATAACAGGAGCCGGGCAAATAGGGGGGTCTATATAAAACTTCAAATATTGTTAATTTTAAAATAGTTACCCAAACTGTTAACGGTTTTGTATCTTTTCGTATTACTTAAGTTAAGCCTTATCTTAGGGTTACTGATAATAAAGATCTTTAAGTTAAACGATCGAGCTAATACTAACCTCTTTTACACGTTATCAACATGTAGATAAACGCTGTCGGCGCGAACGATATTCTAAGATAAAAATTAAAGAAAAGGAATATATAATGGGTCGTATTTACAATAATGCTTAGGTAAGCAAAAAAAAAGAAAAGGACAACAAAAACGTGGTATTAAAACTTCGGATACAAGGTATTAACAAAACTTTCGGAAAACCTTTTAAAGAAAGTAATAAGGTTGAGATTAATAGCCTGCTAACTCGAAAAGTCGTATAGTTCGTACCGAAGGCCGACTTTAACCTTTAAAATCTAAATTTTACGATCTTTAAGTGAAAGATTATCTATAAGGTTAAAGGTAAAACCACGGGGCAGCCGTACGAAAAGTTACGCTTAATCGTTTAAGGATATAGTAATGAAGGTAAAATATAAATCCTTACGTAATTGCCAACAATTTGGAAGATTAGCTAACGCTTAGTAATCGCTTTAGCAAAAAGATTATTAGCTAAAACTAAAGGTAAATTTACATTCAATAGTCGAAATATAACGCAAGTTTATACCTAATTAGTAACAGATTTATACCGGATCGTGTTACTTAAACTACTATAGGAATTACGTATTATCTACCCTTTAAAAACGGTAATACAATATATTAAGTTACTATATGGGCTGGCTGAACCAATTTTTCATTAGTTGTTAACCTACTAATCGCTTTCAAATCACGGTTAGATATAAAGTTTTTAATATACGACCCGTATTTACTAGTAATGTAAGAAAAGAACTTCGGTTTAATAGGTATATAAACTAACGATACCTATTTAGTTTAAATGGTTAGCCTTATGTTATTAAAATAACAGGCGATAAAAGACTTTAAATTCTGAAATTACAAGCCGGTTATACCGTTGACACAAGGTAGTCAACTTAACTTTAATAAATCATTAATCCGTATATTTGGTGTTAATACCGGTTTTAATTTCTGTTGAAAAGGCTAAAGCATCAATTTCGCCATGATTAATAAGATTAATGTAATTAAAGCTTAATAATACCTTAAATAGCGTACCTGTAGCAGCTATATTACTACTCTGTATCAACCGAAAGCTTTTTACGACCTCTTTATCGCGGTATAAGCACAAAATTTAATAGGTAACAACTTTAATTTTTACAGATAAGTTTCTTGTAAACAACACCGACCTATCTTTACAAATCGGCTTTCTAATAACCCTTGTTAACGAAGATAAACGGGAAGACCAGTTTAGTATTATCGGTAGTCTGATTTACTAAACCTTTGTTAAATGTAAGAGGATTACACGAAATGTATTAGCTTCGGCGGTTTACGATATAATGATAGGTTTTAACGTAGGTATAGCACTGTAGGAAACCCTTAACCACATTACTAGGCAGCTAAAGATTTCTCTTATCCTAGTGGTAATCTGTACCGACTTAAGGAGCCTATTCGAATACCTTTTAAAGCTCGGAACCACCAGTGAAAAACGCTTGATAATCGATGTAATGGCGTTCTGCGAAGCTTACAAAAGGAGGGAAATAAAGGAGTTCTGGTAGATTAATGGGAAAGATAATCCTGCTAATACTATGACGAAAACATCACCAAATAAGGCCTTGGAAAAGTATATATATAGCAATAAACTAACTATATATATCGAGAGCTACATTAATAGGCCGCCCAGTAGGGCTAAGTTATATAACGATAGTTAGGGATGTATTAACGAAATGAAAGACTGTTAGAGGAATAACGATGGCGATTTATTTAAATAATACGGCTAAAGTAGAGACTTATATAGACTTATTGTGTACGAACTTTTTATAGGAGTTGATAAACTTCGACCTCGGTACCATAAAGTAATTGAGGTCAATAAAGGGTTAAATCAAGTGCAATTGGTTGTAATTTAATGTAAAATTCAACTGGAATTAACAGGGGTCTGGCCAGTTCATGAGAAGGTAATTCGGCGGTAACCGGAAAAGATTGATTAACTACACTGGCGTGCGCGCACAAACTAAAAAGCCGCCAGTATTGGAATAGTAATACCTGCAGTACAATAGGTCAACGTTACTGTAAGTAAAGTTGACTATACTGACTGCAAGTTAAGTGTATTGTTCTGTGGGGGCTTACTGTATTGGGTGTAAGTTAAGTATAGTATGCGCCCACTTCACACTAGGGCACGGGCCAAGCAATTGGCCATACAAATAACTGCGCAGACCGGCTAGCGGTCTGCCAAACCTAAAACAATACATCCACCACCTGACTACTGCAATACTACTGTTACTTCGACCAGTCGAATCAACAACGTTGCAACGTCTAAAGCCCTACCAACAGATACGTTATTTAAAGTCGTTGTAGGCGGGCGCAGCGTTCTTGCCCAAGAAGCCAGCGATGTTCTTTTGCTGGTAGACAGGACGGCAATATTATGGTCTGACCCCTAAGTGTATACACGAGAAGATACTATAAAGGGACTAAGCCAAGGCTGTCGCTCAAGGAGGTCGGATACTGTCTATAATCCTCGATAAAGAGGGAAGAAGAGAGAAGGCTTTTGTTACGGAGCGGCTATGAGTATGAGTAGTATGTAGGCGACGGGCAACGTGTCTCGCAAGCATAGACGAATGTAGTGTATGCTTACGAGCAGGGACGAAGCCGGTAACGCGCATGAGCCGAACAGTCGAGCCAATATGCCTGGGCTAGCTCCCTGGCAGGAATTAGGCAGGCACCAGCCTGTGACAGATGCACAAAGATATACAAACAAGAACACTACATGGGTGCCAAATGGTGTGATTACTAAAGATATAAAACTAAACCATAAAGACGAACTTTAAACACAGCGACTACTTATAGGCAATACCTGAGACCCCCCTAACTAATCTATTGGTCTAGTACGTCAGTACGTAAACCAAACCATGGCATGGTGGCTCAATTGTTCAAATAACGTGTGATACCAGACCCCAATCTTATGCGCGATAAGTCAAGACCTTTGCTGACGAATTTGTTGGCAAAGTGATCTTGAAAATGAGCTAGCCGTCAGCTCTGATCAGCTCCGTCAAATAATTTATATGTAGCAAATCAGCCCAAATAGCGTGGCTTGTAAATATGTGTTGTTGTTCAGATCATTTATATATATGACCTAACAGTCCCATTATCAACCTCTATAATCCTGAATACAAAACACATTACCCCTATTCTCTACACATGATTAAAGTGATTAAGCTCTATTCAGTGGCCCACTTAGCTAACAATATATTTATCAGTTGCCCAGGTAGGCCAAGCTACCCACCCAGATGTTTGAAAAATTAACTTGTTGAAATTGCCAACTCACCTGCAAAAAATGAAGCCGGGTGTTGAAAGGCCTTCAAACGTTGCAACGTTGTCGATTCGAATCGGTCGAAGTAACAGTAGTATTACGTGGTCAAGTGGTGGATAAATTATTCTAGGTTTGGCAGACCACTAGCCGGTCTACACACTAATTTAATGGCCAATTGCTTGGCCCGTGCCCTAGTCTGAATTGGGCACTCCACAGTCAACTTGACTGCCCTGCACTTGTATACAATTCCAACACCGGGCAAATACATAGCTTCTTCACCAGAACCACCAAAAAAGCTACTACCCTCATCAAACAACGAAAAGATCGCAACAAAGCTAACCAAAGAACAAGAGCTTAATGATGACCCATCACAGTGGATTCAATGGCTAACCGACGTCAAAACGCTGCTCTACGAAAATGGAGTCTACAGCGTAGTCTTCCTTACACAGGCAGCCAGGAAAGTCTCGATACTATCAACGGCTTCAACAATTATTACGGCCAAAAAGTCAGAAATCTGAGGAGGAACACGCAAATCTCACCCAAAAAAATAAAACGGCTAGGAAACCCATCACTCATACTAAGTCCCCAATGTGACCCGACTCGAAAAGGTCGACCGGCTGGCACAACCCGCACCTCCGGAATCACCGGAATCAACGGCTTAAAACAGCCAAAATCAACAGCCTAAAAAGGCTCAAATCCATAAAAAGGACGTGGCAAACGACGTGGCAAAACGGTCCAGAGAGACAAAGAGAAAGCCCACAATCAGTGGCAAGACGGTCCAGAAAGATAGACAGAAAGTCCACAATACGACACACACGGTTCAGAGAGACAGAAAAAATCCCCAACGCGGCATACAATCCAGAAAGACATAAGGAAATCCACAAAAACGTACCGGAGCAAAAACTCCAGGGAAATCCACAAGAGGGTACCGGAGCAAAGGCTCCAGTGTTACTTGTGACCAGAGGATTTGATCCCCCTCTAGCACACCCGAAAGAAAAAAAGAAAAACAAAGTGTATAAATCAGCCAATTGAGCCGGTCTAACTCATAGGATTGTGTTAAAAAAGAGCTAGCTGTCAGCTTTGTTCAGTGCTGTCAAATAAGTTATAACTAGCAAACCAGCCCAAATAACGTGGCCTGTGACTGTTTGTGACTTTTCAGATTGTCTATATGTAAAACCTAACAACCCCATCAAAATAAACTCCCCCTTAAAAAGTTCAAGTAATACATGACAGAAATTTTCAAGTTGTAACCCAAGATTCTTTTCATAAGTATAATGTTACAAATCCTTCAATATGAGGAAACCTGTGTAACAACATCATATGTACATCCCGAACCTACAAGACTTCAAATTGGTTCCCCCAACTCCAAATTACTAGTATGATCATCACATTTAACTTGCAACCGTTACAGTTACCTCAGACCCTCGAATATCGCTCGGCAAGAATTGCAACACAATCTCGGGATTTTCGAGTGAAAGACTCTGTGATTCTAATTCGTTCGTGCCTATTGAAATGGTGAGAATAACAATCGTACGGCCGCGCATCCTCGCTCCTGTGACAAGTGATACGGTAATAGAGCCGGCGTACATAATGTCGAAGCCGCGTGGGTACCTCCAGACGTCAACGTAAATTATGGGATCGCCCCGGGACCGCCCATTTAAAGATCTATCTCGAGGCGGCATTGTCAACGTGACAGAGTTTGCCACGGGTGTCTCGGTGTCCGTTGGGGGTAACGCTTCCTCAGTCGCACTGTCAACCTGTGCTTGGTGATGTATTATACGTCGAGACGATAGGAGGCGTTTAGAAAAGTGAGTATCGGTGTCACGAAGGAAGAGTTTTGGGAGTGCATGAGCAAAATTGAATCCGATGAGGACAAATAAAAGGGTTCGAAAAAACATAATGAAAATGTAGTTCTGTAATGTAGAGCTTGATGTAAAAGTGAATGACAAGAGGTGAGAATTGATATCCAAAGACATGACATCGCTTATAAAAGAAAGGAAGTTGCCAAATAATTATAAAGCCGACTATTTATAGACCGTGAAAGTACAAAAAAACCGAATGAAATTGCTAAATCTAAATACTACGGTGTCATGGGTATATGCTAGTATTACTTCCAAGTCATGTTTCGGCCTACAGCCCCAGGGTAAGGTGTATGACATTAAGCCAAATGTATATTGAAGCTATTTACTATGGTGTCATGGGTATATGTTACTTTCACGTCATGTTTCGGCCCATTACCCCACAATAGCAGGGACACTAAGCCAAATTCGTATTGACGTCACATACACTATTCTACCACTTTGTGGGTCTCCCATCAGCATCGCCTCCGTAAGCTGTTTCGTATGCTTTCCAGGCGGTCTGGTTGTCGTCGTAGACGTGTATTGAAAAAGTGTGTGGTGTTGAGTTAAAATAGTCAGTACTGTGGTACATTTGAAAATTTTGTCAACTATGTGGTCCTTACCAAAAAACAGTATGGTGGGTACACAGGCCAAGAATTATAGTACATGACCAGTGGGTAACTTATAAGCCTCATATCTTAGTACTATTTTTTTTCACTTTGTAGGTCCCCTATCAGCATCAATTACAATGCTTTCCAGGTTGACTAGTTATTGGTGTGAGCGTGTGTACAGTATTAAGTAGGAAAAGTTTGTGGTGATAAGTTAAAAAGTCAGCAGTATATTTGAAAATTTTGTCAAAAATAGTGTTCACCAAAAACCGTATGGTGTTTGCACAGGCCAGGATCCATAGTACATCACAAGGGTGTAACGTATAGGCCAAATACCGTAGTATATACAGCTGTGAAAACTAAGATTATATGGCGTGAAAACCAAGGAATTACAAAACTACGTAGTACTGAGTCCTGTGGTAAATAAGAGCCCTGGTCAAGTAGTCCCCACTGCAAAGGGTCTGCTACGCTAATCGAATTAGGGACACGCGACGCATGCGAAATGTTGGTTGTGAAAAAATTGTGTTGATGTTACCCAAATTAGTTAGGCGGGTGCACGGATGGGTTCCTCAGGTACATGATAGGGGGTCTTTTATTTCGGCCCACACCATGGTACTAATGATGACGATTCAAGAATCGGAAAAAAGGTCGACAAAAGCTATGGGTAAACCTGGTTCAAGCAATCCTATATGTAGTATATAATGATAACTTGTAGCCAACGGTAGGCTTGGTGCGCATACTTAGAAGCCAGATTAAAGGTGGCTTTGATTCAACTTGCAAAATAACGATACCTAGTGATTAAAAGTCAGTGTTTAGTCTTGAGTCTTCACCAAAATTGTTATATCTA
>JASMMZ010000003.1:27947810-28178611 GCA_038502455.1 Anisogramma anomala | reverse complement strand
GGAACTAACAAAATGCGGGATCCATGCACATAATGAACTTTTTTTGCTTGCATACGTTCATGAAAACTTGAAGATATTCATAGCCTGACCATCGGGTGCAGCCGGGATAATCGGGGATACATCTCTGGGATGTTAAATGTGAGGGAAATGACGACCCACGGTCATGGGGAGCATGACTATTAGGTCGAAGGGGTAAACATATGCTAGCTCAGGAGTAGACTAAATAACGATCCGATCCACTATTAATTCCCTCCTATTCACAGCGCTATCATCTGGTGACCTATGCAGTTGTCGATGAATCTTATATATCTCCTAATTCACAGTCAGATTTGCAACGTATTAAGAAAAATCAAAATACAATTAAAATATTAAAGTAACGAATTAAAACGAAAAGTACGACAACGAGAACAAGAACTATGAAAGTGAAAACGAGAAGTACAAGAAGAATATAAAATGCCACCAAAAATACATCAGCACGCACGTATTGGCTAAATTCTTAGTTGAGACAAACCCAAATTCATATTAGATCGTATTCGGTTAAAGTAACTAGTTGCAAAGAGATTGCAAGCATTTGTCAAGCGAATTCGACAAATATACCCACCTAACACACGTACTATACTGCAAAACTTTATATACTCAAAGGTACAAAAACATAGACTAGTAATGAAACCAAACATTAATAGAGCTATTAGCCAAAAAAATACCATAAAACCTATAATATCCTTTAATTACTACCAATTATTCAAAACATGTTTTACCTAAACATTTACAGGGGAACTTGGTAAAAGCGTTAACGATTTTATTGAGGATGTAAAAATTGCTGCCAAAACGCAGTCCTAATACGAGAGTTTCATCGAGAAACTCTGCAAAAGCTATTTCAAAACTGGGTTGAAAAAAAAGCCGCTAAATGGTACAGAAACAAGCTAGAAAATAAGAGACGAAAATGAAATAAGTTGAAAACGTTGTTGGCCGCTTCAAAACTTGCTTTATAACGACTATTGTAAGTATCGCGGCGAAAGTGAACTCGTTCAAACGTTGTACTTACAAGTCCTTAGTTAAATATATGAAGAAAGTAGATGAACTAGTAGTACAAAACCTTTAAATGTTGCATAAAAAACTAAGAAATAAGTTTTTCGTCCACTTTGCAGATAATAAATGGAACGCCGACACAACATTACAAACATGTATTGCAGATCGCCTGTCCTTTAAGAACCTTATGGACGAGAACGGTATATATAAAGACGAGTATTGGATCAAAGTGGGGTGGCAACCCCACCTGCCTTCTTTCTTTATTATTGTACATACCTACTTACCTGCAAACTTTGCAGGTTAGACTGAGACTTAGTTTTTCATCCTTCAATACCAATTGCAAAACACTATCACCATCGCACTATTCCAACAAATGGTAGCTGTAAAGTACTAATCAAGTTAATACTAGACACGTTTCTTTAAAAGTATTATCAAACTTTACTATTTCTAACAATATTGTTATTAGCTGCGGAGGGTCGCCTTATAATATACATTATAACTCTATTTCTCCAGCTCTTTTCACTCTACTCTTTTAACTATTAATTAGCCTGCTTTCTCATTAACTACTCTAATCAGCAAATAATTACAAGCCTTATTGATTGATCAGTTGTTACCTACTACTCCATTACGTAAAATGAGGCGTTGATAAGCTTTTACTACTGTATCACCTGCCAATAAGCTATTAAGGATTCCTTTTCCATCGCCTTTACCAATTTCAATATATTTTCATACCCTTTTTCATATAACATATCAAATAATGTCGTTAGCAATTGCTGAAGCCTTCACTAGGGGCGCAGCTAAACGCCCTGCTCCTGTCTCGGTTAAAATTAACGATCTGCACACTTTCGTGAAAAAATAGATAAACGTTTTAACAGTCTTTAGAATCTTGTGGAAAGCCTCGCCAATCGCGTTCAGCCCCTCCCCCGCCGCAAAAAAAAAAAAAAAAATCGCCCCGTCGTCCTCACAAGAAAGATAATAATCACCGAACTCACAAGAAAGATAATCCTCGCCGTACTCGCGAAGACAACTAACGAACTTATAGAGTAAATATTGGCATAGCAGTCAAATGCAGTGCAGTCAAGTCAACTTTACTTGCAGTAAAGTTGATTGTACGTACTGCAAATTGACTGTAGTTTGTTTGATTTGAATACACTGCACTGCAAGTGCAGTGCAGTGGGTACCCACTTCAAAGTGGGGCACAGGCCAAAGCGTTTGGCCATAAAAATTAGTGTGCATACCAGCTAGAGGTCTGCCAAACTTAGAAGTAACAGATCACCACTTTTAATGCAGCACCAGTTACTTCAACCACAGAGATTAGAATCGACTACGTTGTAACGATAAAGGCTTACCAACACTTATTAGTTTTTATTAGGCTAAGCATATATAAGCTAGGTAAAAGAAGAAGCTACTTTTCAGTTACGCTTTGCAATTGCGTAAGGTAAAGTGAAGATTTTTGCGAAGATTCCTTTTTTGTTACATTTGCTGTTTATAGGTAACAAAAAGGAAAACCTTTTAAGTTTATTTACTTTTTAAAGGTACTTGAGAGTGGCGATGGTATCGTTATAATTAAAAACACCAAGAAATCCTTGTTGAAATAGTTTTAGAAGCGTTAGGATTGACCGCTTGAAAGTCTTAAATATCGTCAAGTTAGCAAACGGCTAAGTTAATATTATTAAGGCTACTCCTATTACAGGTATTACACTATAAATATCAAATCGTAAAAAAGACTTAGTTATATAACCGTTAATTATTAATACTAATTTCGAAGATAAACTTACGACTTACCCTTTTAAATCACTCTTTTTACCCCTTATACTTTTTAAAAATCATTAAAATAGCTTCAAAATACAGTGGAATTGATATTATTACCAACTCCATTAGAAAAAGGCAATTAATTCCCTCGAAACCATTTTTTCGAACATTTTAATAACGACCTTCGAATTACGAAAGTTAATGAAAACTTTACTCTTAAATACCTAACTAATTACGTTGAATACTTTATTTTCGACATTAATTACGAAGATTAGGATTTAAACTTTAGAATCCTATTCGATTACATCGAGTTCTTTAAGGATTAAACTTTAGCTACATGAAGTAATACCAAAATGTTAGTAAAATTACATTCAGAGGTTGACTTAGGTAAATAAATAATTTACTCGCCTTTAAAAATCGGAAAAGATGGTAACTTAGTATAAATACTGTATGAATATATTACCGATAAAAATTTATAATGTATATAGAAGGATAATAGTAAAGAGATTGTTGGCGATAGTATTTCTTAATGCTCTTTAATACGTTTTGAAAGTTACACCCAAACCTAGATATGGTTTGTAGACCCTTTTGTTTAAATAGTTAGTTGTAAGGAATTAATTAACCTACGAGCGGCAAGCCTTCAAGTCCAATAGTTAATTAAGTAAAAACATTGATGTATGTACCTCTTAATACCAAAAGAAGTATTACTAAATTCCCCATAAAAATCCTTAAGTTTACTTCTCCTAGGCTTTTTATCACGTCTAGTTTTAACAGTCAAATTAAGGAAGAAGCGGCTTTACGCGGGAGTCTATAGTGGGCATTATAATTAGCTTTTTCTTCTAAATTTAACTAAAATGACTATTATTTCTATAGATATTAATACTTTTCTTAATACTGGTCGAGGAATTCAGAGGGGTTTTACAACCAGTACGTCACTTTTCCCTTTCTCAATATCCCTATGGTGTATACAGATTACGCGGCAATTAATACGTTGGTTAAAATCTGGGGAAGAAAAGAGAAGTATAACGGTAAGTCATATAACCTTCCTAACATCAAGTTACGCTTGCTGTTTAACATTTGCCGCGAGATAAGGATCGAATTGCTCAGCTTTTACTCGTTGTTTCCCAGTATCTTTACCGGCTAAACCAAGGACTATTATTTTCGGTATTATACGAATTACTTCTCTTTCCAAATGGTTTACAACAATTTCAACGGTTTTTTCGAAAATCATTTTAACCTTGTTTAATATTTTATGAATTGGAATATTGTTAAATAGTTATATTTGTTATATTAAAAAGAAGTCGGAAAATCAAATGGTCTGTTGGAATAGTATTACATGCAGTGTAGTAGGTCAACTTTACTTACAGTAAAGTTGACTATATTGCAAGTTGAGTGTATTGCTTTATGCGGAATTACTTCATTGGGTGTAAGTCAAGTGCAGTACGCTACACTTCACTCTAGGGCACGGGCTAAGCAATTAGCCATACAAATTACAGTGTAGACCAGCTAGCAGTTTACCAAACCTAGAATAATACATTCACCATCTGACTACTATAATACAACTGTTACTTCGATTAATCGAATCGACAACGTTACAACGTCTAAGGCCTACCAACACTGGTTAGTGCTTGCCTGCTAGGTTAAGCACAGATAAGCTAAGTATAAGAAGAAGTTCCTTTTCGGTTATTAAGTTTTGTTGCTACGGTTGCTAAGGTAGAGGAAAAATTCTTATGAAGGGCTTTTATTAGTATTACGTTAATCCTCAAAGGTAGGAAAATAGAGAAGACTTTTTTGGTTACGTTAGTCTTTAACGGAAATTTGGAAGTAAGCGATGGTATCGTTACTAAAAAGTACTAAGAAATCTTTAGTAATCCTTTTTAAAGAAAAGCATTGAAATTAACCGCTAAAAGTTTTAAACAACAAGTTGGCAAACAGCTAAGTTAGTATTGATATAGGTAATACTACTGTAAAAACGACTAAGTCCTACGGCCAAATAATAACCTTTGCCACTCATTACCAAACGACCTTCGCTTTTACCTTTAACACCAAACTTTTGTCTTTACTCTATTTTTTTTTCACTTTATATTTTACTTTAATCGTTAAGTTCGCTGTTTTAAGCGAAAATACCAAGTTAAGCTAAGAAATCTACGTTGTGCGATCTCACACTAAGTTACTAAGACGTTAAGTCGATAATTTCCCACGCGACTTTACGCCAAAACACCAAGTTTTTACGCCTAAAACCACCAAGTTCCTCGCCCTCCATACCTATTAATATGTCTTCTATAAGTGCCCACTTATAAACCATCACCGACCCTGTTAGGAAGGAGGCGATTAAGGGCCTTGGAGCTACCTTTATTAAGCACTTTGACAAAGACCTCTAGACTCGAGATATCGATAAAAAATCTATGAAAGAACACCTTACCAACTTCGTCGAATGCTTTATCGTTAAATACACCACAAACTACGATATAGACCGCACGTTTAACAGATATCACGAGTTTTTCAACGACTGAACAATTGATATATGGAAAATAATTTAAGAAGCGATGAAGTTAAGATTTAGGTCCGAATTGGAAGAACGAGGGATTTTCATTTAAATATAAGGTGTTATAATGTTAGCCTAAACCTTTTTCAATCTAGCTTAACTTAACTAATACTCTTATAACCCACGGTCAAAGGGAAAAGCTATCAAAAAACTTCACTGCCCCTATATACAATCTAAAAGACCTTCCCTTTAGTTTTAGCTAAGTTAAATCTTTTTACGCGTTAACGATAAGGAACTTATTAACCTATTCGGAGGCTTAGTACCTTTACATAATGACGCGGAGTACGCTCTTAGCGGCGGAAAAATACGCGAAACGAAGGCTATTAACGTGGCCAAAGGTATTAACGTCGGCACTTTACACCAGTTAATTAAATAAGATCGTCAGGTCTCCCAAAATCCCCAAGTACCGTTCGACCCTTAATATAATCACCAAGCACATTAAAAACCCTCTCCCTTCCATCTTATCTACGTACGAAAGACGACTACAAGCTTTACCATAGGATTGTACCCCTTGGGCTAAGCAACTAGCAATTATCCTTAACACCGTTCCTCGAAAACTTTAAAATTTAAACCGTTAGGAAACATTAACCAAGTTTAGGATAACTATCGTGACCTTCCTCTAAGATCTGGTAAAATGGTTACTAGTTATAAGTTAGTCACGAATTTCGCTAAGATATGAGATAACATAAAAAAGTATAACGAAAAGCCTTATAACCTTTGTAATATTAAGATAATATCTTTTCTGAATATTTTTAAGTGGATAAAGATCCTACCTTCTCGTTTTTACTTACTATTTCCTAGAATCCTTACAAGTTACGCCAAAAATTACTACTTAACCTTTCTAACAATCGCCACCACATTCTGCGAGATTTACAATAGTATAAAAAACTACTTCGAGCACAACGTCCACCTCACGAAATATCATATAAATTGAGCCACGACGCGGTGGATTACAATAATGGTAAAAAAGAAAGAAAAGAAATTACTAATAAATGTTTTTAATTAGATGATTGATAAACTAATAATATACCAAAAGGTAATGGCAAAGGCCCACGTTAGGGAAACTATACTTCGCAAACAGGCACGAGTGATAATTACAGGCGTAAGTAAGTTCGAATACGCCTTATAACATTCAGATACTACTTACGAAGGCTTTTTCAGCTAGTTACGTTCCTCGTTTTCCACTGTAATAATACGTATACCAAATTCGTTAAGTTTGTACTTTTAAGCTAGAAATTTCTATGACGTGGATAAAGAGGACCTTGCAATAGTTAACTACGTCAACCGTAAATAAGGACAACTATAATGCCTAAGGTTTAGCCTATTGACCTAAGCTCTGGATTGGAACTAGTACCTATGTTAACGCTAATAAAATATAAGCGAACCTGTTAACCGCTAGTATTATCGTCGTAACAATGGCAAAAGATGTTGGATTTGTAATAAAATTGGTTACTAGTTAACTTAGTACCCCCTTATTAAGCGAAATAATAAAAAGGTAATGTATTGTATCTAATACCACGCCACTTTTAAATATAAATGCTTAAACCAGGTTACAAAATTCGAGGGGGATAAGCCTGTTAATAGTAATACCCCTAAACAGATTAAGTAACACAAAGATATTAATTATAATACGGTAGCCTAGTAATTAGCTAACTATACCTTTTTATACCGTTTAGGTGGTAAAGACCCTTACCTTTTCCCTAATCATACCTCTAATCTCTTATATATCTTTAACATCCATAATTGCTATGCGAACTACATTTTTTAAGGTATTATGCCAGATATAGTGGCAGTAAAGTATTTAACAGAAGGCTATTCGCAATACGTGGTATTGCAGAGGAAAAGTATTACAACCACTAAGATTAATCGTTACGATATTGGCAAGGCTAAAGTTAGCTTTAGCCCAGGCGAATAATTATCGTTACTAGAGATAATAATAGTTTAAATCATTGTAAAAGTAATTACTTTCTACATTTTCAAGTTAACTAACCCTTTTTAATTTTCCTTAAAGGATATAAAGACTCTTAGTATTAATGTAGATGTTAAAGTAGACGAGCTGGTTAAAAACGGCCAAAGGTTTTCACTCGCCTTTAAGTGGGGGTACTTATAGTTATATCTTTAAGGTCCGGAAGTAATGGTGTTGAACCTGACGGAGTCGAAGATACGTTAACTACACCGACATTTTAACGTCCTAGCTGTTAACAAACTATACAAAGTCCTAAAGTTTGTAGGCCATAACGATGTGGAATACTTTGCCTTGGAAGCTATTAAAAGGCTTTATCACTATTGCTAAACATATGCCCAAGTCTCCCAGAAATTTAAGTTTATACTAAAAGACGATAAGGACTTTAATTGTAAGATTTTTATTAATATGTTTTATTTCAAAACAAGCCTGTTTTTTTACGTTGTTAACTCCGTAACCTCTTTCCACGGAGTTAAGTTTTTAAAGTCCTTTTCAAAAAAGGATACGTGAGAAACATTAAGGATATTATGAATTAACACGTACCTTGGTCTACCTAACGTCGTCGTCTACGATACTAATACTAATTTTACGATGGCAGAGTTTTAAGAAGATATTAAGATAATAGGTATTTAATGTAAATAGGTACCTGTAGAAGCCTACTGGAGTATTAGAATGGTTAAAAGAGTATACGACCTACTTCGCCGAGCGTATAATATCCTTACATCGGAAATTAGAAGTTTTACAGATCCGGAGGTACGCCTATAAATGACAGTAAAGGGTTTAAACGATATTATGAACCTTAACGGCTTGGTGTTAACGTTGTTGGTCTTTAAAACGTACTTACGTATAACGAGTGACTCTTCGCCTTCTTTAAGTACTTAAGAACGTGTTATGATATATAGCAAAGCTTTAAGGGAATTGAGAAGGGAATTGGTACGCCGCCAAATTAATAACGACCTTAATATCAGGAACGGTTTTTTAACGATCGACGTACTTGCTTTGCCGTTGCAAAGTAAAGTCTTCGTGTAACGGGAGTAAGGAAAATAGGAAGGGCGATATAAGATATTAAGTATTACAAATTATAAAGTAGTCATTAAAACTGTTAATAGCCTTATATCTTTTCGAACCACTCAGGTTAAACCTTATATCAGGGGTACTAAAGATAAAGACCTTTAAGTCCCCTAAGTAAAGCGACCGACTCAATATGATCTTTCTTCACCCGTTGTTAACAAGTTAATAAAACGCCGCCGGCGCGGACGACCCTCGAAAAGGACGAATGTCAAAGAGGAGGAATATATACCGGACCGTATTTATAATACTGCTTGGCTAAGTAGGAAAGAGAATAATAATAAAGACTTAATAGTGAAATTTAGGGAGTAAGGAATTATTAAGATTTTCGGCAAATTATTCGAAAAAAAACGACAAGGTTGAAATCTACGGTTTACTAATTTAAGGTGTGGTATAATTTGTTCCAAAAACTAACTTTAACCTTTAAAACCTAAACGTTATAATTTATAAGTCGAGGATTATTTACGAGGTTAAAGGTAAGACTACGGGGCGGCCTTACGAAAAATCACGATTGATCGTTTAAAGATACGGTAATAAAGGCAAGGATTGAATCCTCACGTAATTGTTAACGATTAAAAATATTAGTTAACGTTTAGTAGTTACCATGGTAACAAGTTTACTAATCAGAGCTAAGGGTAAGTTTACACTTATTAGGGGTAATATTATGTAAGATTATATACAGTTAATAATGGATTTACAATAAATTATACTGTTAAAGTTATTATAGGAATTCCGTGTTATTTACCTATTAGACACGATAATGCGGTTTTTCAAACTATTATATAGATTAGTTAAGGTAAGTGTTTACTGGTTTTTAACCTATTAATCGTATTTTAAATCCCGGTTAATGATAAAGTTTTTAATATACGATCCTTATTTATTAGTAACGTAAAAAAAGACTTCCGTGTAATAGGTATATAAACTAATGATACCCTTTTTATTGGAACGGTTGGCTTTATAATATTAAAACAATAAGCGATCGAGAACTTCAAGTTTTGAAATTGTAAACCGGTAACGACGTTAATGGAAAACAACTAACTTAACTTTAATAAATCGTTAATCCGTATGTTTGGTGTTAATACCAGTCTAAGCTTTCGCTAAAAGAGCTAGGATACTATTTTTGCTATAATAAATAGGATTAATAAGGCTAGAGCTTAACGGTACTTAGAGCAGCATATACAGGGTAGTTATATTACTACCCTATACCAATCGAAAACCTTGTACAATTTATTTATTACGGTATAAGTATTAATACTAACAGATAAAAACCTTAATCGATAAAATAAAAAGTTAGAGTAACAAATGTAAAACCTGAACCGCGTGATAAATATAATGTCAATAGACCTCTTAAAGGCTAAGCTAATAATATTTATTAACGGGTCTTTTGTAAATAACACCGACTTGTTTTTATAGATAGGCGTTCTAATAACCCCCGTTAATAAATAGAAACGAAAAAATTAATTAAGCATGATTGATAATCTAATTTACTAGACTTTCGTTAAGTGTAAAAGGATTATACGCAGCGTACTAGCTTTAAAATTCTACGGTATAATGGAGGGCTTTAATGTAGGCATAGTATTGTAGAAAACTTTTAACCTTATCATCAGACAATTAAAGATTCCCTTTATCCTAATGGTAATTTGTACCGACTCGAGGAGTTTTTTCGAATACCTATCAAAGCTCGAAACCACTAGCGAAAAGCGTCTAATGATCGACGTGATAACACTTCGTAAAGCCTACGAAGGGAGGCAAATTAAGGAGTTTCGATGAATTGATGGCAAGGATAATCCTGTAAATGCTATAACGAAAGCTACGTTAAATAAAACCCTAGAAAGATTTGTAAATAGTAATAAGTTAACTATATGTATCGAGAGCTACGTGGATAAACCGCCCGGACAACCACGTAATGGCAGATAGGAATGTGTTGGAAGATTGAAAGATTGCCAGAAAATTGATGATGGTGATCTGTTTGAATGGTACAGTTGAAATTGTGAAAGGTTATAACGAAAGAACTTTTTGTGGGAGTTAATAAACTCGGACCTCGGAGCAGCGGAGTAATTGAGGCTAAATGGGGTCAATTTGTATGAAATTAGGTGTAATACAGTATGGAAGTCAATTGGAATTGATAGGGGGTACGAGGCCGCTGTTTAGTGCTAGCCGGAAAAGATTGGTCAGCCACATTGGCATGCGCGCGTACAAACTAAAAAGCCGCCAGTGTTGGAATAGTATTACATGCAGTGTAGTAGGTTAACTTTACTTACAGTAAAGTTTACTGTACTGCAAATTGAGTGTATTGTTTTACGCGAACTTACCGTATTGAGTGTAAGTTGAGTGCAGTACGCTAGACTTCACTTTAGGGCACGGGTCAAGCAATTGGCTATACAAATTACAGTGCAGACCGGCTAGCGGTCTGCCAAACCTAGAACAATACATCTACCATCTGACTACTGCAATACTACTGTTACTTCGAACAATCGAATCGACAACGTTGTAACGTCTAAGGTTGACCAACATGGTTCTTTTTAATAAGATATTTCATAAGTTAATGTTTTACCAATAAATAATGGTGAATGTAGAAATTATCGAGGGTATATTACTTTAATCATTCCGGTAAGCTGTTACGGGTTATAAAGATCTTGAATACGCCCTTGAGTTTTTTTATGTTACTTGTAAAGGTTTTTTGTGGCTAAGCTCGGTCTTTGTTGGCTATCGTGATGTCACAGGTCCTAAGCTCAACTTTTATATACCCCTAAACTTTTTAATTCAACGACGATAATAAAGACCCCCTTTTATACGTATTATATCGATCGTAAAAGCTGTAAGCCTAATTCATACAGCTAACGAAAAAAAACGGATTTGGGAACGTATTTATTAAGTCACATATAAAGCAGGATATTTTTTTTGGTTCGATTTTAAAGTTAATTACGTAATATTTTGATAAATATTTAATGATATTAGAATTGTATTTAATCAGACGGCTTATTAATACGTTACATTATCATCGAACTTGAATCGAAGTAGGTGATATATTATATACAATATCTGTTGGTAGGAATCTTTTTCTTTGCACCGTAGTCGATTCGAATCTCTGTGGACGAAGTAACTAGTGTTGCATTGAAAGTGGTGGATGTATTGTTCTAGGTTTGGCAGACTGCTAGCCAGTCTGCATAGTAATTTGTATGGCCGATTGCTTGGCCGGTACTCTACTGTGAAGTGGGCGAATACTGTACTTACTTTGCAGCAAATATAGTAGGCCCGCCAACAATACACTCAGCTTGCAGTCAGTATAGTCAACTTTACTTGCAAGTAAAGTTGACCTATTGCACTACAGGTATTATTATTCCAATAATAACCTTTTACATTTAATTAGGAATACATTAGATATATCACAGGTTTGAAAGGGAAAGAGGTTAAAGATAAAGGAGATAAGCTTATGATTATTGGTTAGTATAAAAATATTATAATTGGTTACAAAGTAACGTAATGACTTGTTAACCACGCCTTTTTATATAGTATAATAAATGAAAACCCTTATTGCTATTATAACAATGAAATCTCTGGTCTTGCGTATTTATTTACTATTTACAATCGTTACGCGCAGTAAGTATTGTAAGATATTATATTGAATATTGAGGTGATACGGTATCTAATTGGAGGTTCTTTATTATACATTGCGTTGCGAAGGGATGAAAATACTATTACGGAATTTAATATTATCGATATCAATAAGATTAGAGTTAGTTTTAACTTCAAAAATAACTTTTTTACTTAAATAGACTACTGTTACTACCTTTCTTAATCTTATTATTGTAATATCTTGAAATCCTCTACCTCTTTCCTTCTTTATTGTAAAGATATTAACAATCCTTGATATTAACATTAATATTTATAATAATGAATTGGTTGAGATTGTAGGTGTTTAAGGGTTTCTATTTAATTTAAAATGGGATTAATTTTGGTTTTATCTTTTAAGGTTAGTGTTAATAATTTTAAATTTCAAGAAGTTAGAACTTTATTCATTATATTGACGGTTGAACCACCTAGCGACTAAAAAGTAATATAAAATTGTTAAGTCGATTAGTTTCGAAAATATGGACTTTTTAGTAATGAATGTAATTAAACGGTTTTACTATTACCACCAAACATATTTCTAAACTCATTTGAGGTTCAGGTTTACGTTAAATGAATATTAAAATATTAATTTTATAGTTTTCGTAAAAGTATTTCTTTAACAGAAAGTTAATCATTTACTTTACTAAATTTGTTACGAGTTTTTATGTTATTGAATTCCTTGAAATTGTTACGGTGAAGGAAATATGGGAGTTTTTTCGTAATTTGTAAATTAATACATATTTTAGTCCCTTATATATTTTAGTTTACGTTATTGGTATTAACTTTCACATAATAAAATTATAAGTTAGTGTTGAGTTGATGGGGAGTTGATGTAAATAGGTTTTCGTTAAAGTATATTAGGGTATTGGTAAGTTAGAAAAGATCTATATACATTTGGAAAAGTTTTATGATATTTTCCCCTTAAACATTGAAATTTCTACAAGTTAATAGGTACATATTTGAATGTTTGTTAAAAGTTTTAAAGATATTATTAATAATTATAGTCTTATATCAAGTTTATTGTTACTTAAAGTTTATCTTTTACTGACGACTGCATAATTATTCTAGTTAAGTATTTAAAAACTTATTGTGGTATATAGAAAGACCTTAAAGGAATTGAGGAAGAAATTAGTATGCCTCTAGTTTAATAATACCCTCAATACTAGAAACGGACTATCGATAAAAATTTATTACTTCTGCCTGTCTAAAGTGAAGTTTTTATTTCGCAAAAGTTAGGTAGATACTATAAACCTTATAATATATTAAGTATTTTCTACCTTATTATCGTAGTTAAAACCGTTAATAGTTTTATTACTGTTAGTATTACATAGGTTAATTCGTATAATAAAACTTTGAAGTTTAATGAAAATAGCCATGTCGAAGATATTTAAGCTGAGTAAATTAGATGATCTTATTTTTACGAGCCGTTCGTCAATAATCGATGAAAAGTTATCAGTGTGAAAGATTATTGAAGAGAAGGATATATATTAAAAAGGTGGACAATAACGAGAATTATAGGATTGAGAGGATTTATATGACGGCATGAGTGTTTTAAAAAGAGAACTTTGACAGAGGAAACGCTTATAAGTTACATACAAAAGGTATTATTAACATAATGGGTAAAATTTTGAGGAAAGTAACCGAGTGGAAATAGACGGTCTTTCTATATGAGGAGTTATTGAACTTATACTATTCATGTAATTTCAAGGTTAAAACGTTACAACTTTTAAGTCGAGAATAGTTTACGAGGTTAAGAGTAAGATTACAGACCTGTTATACGAAAAGTTATAGATAATCGTTCAAACATATAGTGATAAAGTTAAGAACTAGATCTTCGTTTAATCTCTTATAATTGAGAATATTGATTAAAGTTTAATAATCGTAAATATTATGAACTGACCGTTAGCAAAACCCGTAAGTTTACATATTATGGCCGTGATATAACATAAACGAATACAGAATTTATTATCAATTTTTAGCGGATAGTATTATTGGAATTTCCGAAAGAATGGTGTATAAATTTCCGGCTGGTATGGTAATACGTTTTATCAAACCTTTATACGAATTAGTTGAAGTAGGCATTTATTAGGTTTTGATATATTTAACTATTTTAGAAAAAGGTTAGATACTAAGACTTCAACGTTCGATTTGTTTTTATTAATTATATAGAAAGAAGAATTTAGTATTGTGGGTATGTAAATTTACGATACCTTTTTTGGGAGTATTTGGTTTGTAACGATAGAATAACGTGTCATGAAGAAGTTGTAACTTTGGAGATATAAGTTGATTTAAACGTTAGGTAATGGTATATAACTTGATATTAATATATAATTAATCCGTATTTATAGCATTGAGATCGGTGACGATATACGTGGTACATATATTAATTTATGTCAAAAAGAGTAAGTTATGAACCTGACGACGATTGGTAATGACGACGGGATAATATTATAACGATATTCGAAATTAAGTATCCGTATGTCTTATATGGGTATATTAGGTTAACTTCAGGTATGGAATAATCTATCAATTGCGGTATAAATATATGATCCATAACATAAGAACTTTGAAAGGTTAAATGAGAGGATTGAATTGTAACTAGATAATTGATAAAAAGGTATTAATATGGTTCCGTTGGATTTCATAACGTTGAAGTTAATGATTTTATGGACGGCTTTTTTACGAATACTGATAACCTTATATTATAAATTGAGTCATTTATAATGTTCGTTAACTAAAAAATGCTTAATCTGTAGTTTGCGGTTATCAGTAACGTTGTATACTGAATATTCGTTAAGTATGAACGAGTAATACGAAGCGTGTTGGCTTTAAATATTTACGGTATAATGGTAGGTTTCGATATTGATATAGTAACCAAAGGTATCTTAAAAATATTATTATATAGCTATAATTATTTCGATATTTATGGTTGTTTATATAGATTTCTAAAGCCTTTACGAATGCCTATTCAAGCTAGGTACAACTAATAAAAAATGTTTGATAACAAACGTAATAATTTTAAGGAAGGTAATTGAGGTACGGAAAAATTATGAGTTCTGGTAAATTAATGGTAAAAATAACCCCGTTAACGCTATAACTAAAACCACGCCTAATGACACCTTAAAATGTTTGTATATAGTAATATGTTAACCGTATAAATAGAAGGCTACGTAAACCACCCGACACGTAACTTTAAAGAATAGTGATACCCTAGTAAACTCGATGACTATTAGGGTAACGATAGCGATAATAAAGGTGGCGGTGACAGTAAGTGGAATAATTGGCAGAAGGTGTGTAATTAGTAAAATGCGTAATACGCGCAAATCTGTAGCGAAAAACCTGTATACGGGAGTTAAGAAAAGAAAAGCTTGTAGATGTAGGGAAAAACGTTGTAATTAATGTTAATTTCAATACAGATTAACTAAAATTAACAAAGATCTGGCTTGTGGATGAAGGAAGAATTTGAGGGGTTGCCACCAGATGGTCGCTAGCCATATTAGCGTGCAGATACTAAATAAAAAGCCGACAGTGTTGAAATAATAGTTAATTACGGTACAGTAAAGTCAACTATGCAAATAGTCAGTGTTGAAATATATAATAGGTATAGTCACACGGTACGCAAATCAATAGCATGGCCAATAAATCCAGTCAGAACTTGGTACAGAATTTAGATACTGAACCTCTTAACACCAAAGGATGAGGAATTCATTGGAGTTGTAGATATCTCTACTAACACTAGTATTTTACTAGTGTAAGTACTAGTATTGTCTAGTAAAGAAGATTAGCACGGAGATGCTACCTGAGCTAGTATTTACTAGAACAGAGGAATTAGTATTTACTAGTATATACTGGTATTAATTAGTACAGAGTCTCGATTTTGATCGAAATCCCTATAACTATATGATCGATTATATATTAAAGTCGTCTATGTAGAGATTAGAATACGTCAATCTATAATCCTATATAATATTTTTGTGTGTGGTACCTTTAACACATTATTCGTACGATTGTGCTCTACGGTTTATTAAATTAGTTGCTTCCTTTTACACAGATTATAATATCTAAATTTTGTGGATTATATAATAACTTTGAGGATACCTCATTAGCATTTACAGAACGTAGCTTGTTTTCGCCACTAGGGTTGTATTATGGCAGTACCAGTGATTATAGTTCTTCTTTACGAAGGACTGTTTTTTCTTCTGGTTCCTTAAGTCCCACAGGTTCCTCTGCTTCGGCTGAATCCCTATCCCTTCGATTTCTACGCTTTAGGGTTACTCCCGTTTCTTTAGGGGCGTTAGACCTTGAATCTCTGTTAAGGAAAGGAAGAAAAGAAGCTTGGAAAGCCCGTAGAGCAAAAGATAAGAAAAAAAATTCAAGTTATTAATGTTAATGATCTTGTTAATAAGAAGGCAAAGGCTCAAGTTAAAGCCACCAGTTCCCTCGACCTTCCAGAATTAGTAAGGCTTAAGTTAGCTATCAACTTATACGAAAGACTGTAATATAAACTTAAGGAACTCCTAACAGAACTAAAGAAACCAGAATTATCCAAATCGATAGGTACAATTACACTAGTAAAAGAGGAGGAAGAAAATATTGAAAACCCCCTTTTTGACGTTGAAAAAGAAGACAATTTACAAAGCCTAATAGATATTAAGGGTGGTATTATTATCAATAATTGGTTTCAAGTTTTCAAAGATATTTTGAAAATTAAGATAAATATAGTCTTTACGGAAACAGACTACATTTAATTATTTACGTTTATCAACTACAGTCTTGTGAGGACTTTTAAAACTCTTCGTATACGAATTTGGGCTTATAGGATAATTACCTTTTTCATTATTTTAGGCTTTTCAGTTGTTATGGTAGATATTGAAGACCTGTGTAAGGCCTTATTTAAGTTGATTAACATATATTAAGGTATTAGACCGATATATCATTCAAAACGTCTTGAGAAACGTTTTTTCTTTCCCCCTCTACTCTATTTAGCCTTAGCTTATTTTGTGGAAACGTTTAAAAACACTAAAAGAAGCTTGATTCATTAAGGCTATTAGGTTTAAAATATTAAGAATTCCCTATATTTTTTACCCTGTACTAAGTCTGAGTTTTTAGTTTAGATAGTCCATATACAAAGTAAATTGAGGAAAGTCGTTCCTTTATTAATACGTAAACTGTAATCGGACTTATAAAACGAAAACCGGTTTTAAGGAGGAAAAAAAACGTTAAATTCCATCCTTTAAATAGAACCGAAGAATAATCTACCTGTTAACCGTATCTAGTGTATTAGTAAGTTTAAAAATGATCGATTTACAGACTTCTATGAGGGCTATTAAATATAGGTTTGTTGGGTATTATTCCCAAATCTACGGTCTTTTAATAGTGGTAAATCTATTATTAAGGAAGAAAAAGAGGACGCTGTTGTAATTAATAACGGTAAAGTAAAAGACCTCCATTACTTTTAGCATTATAACTTTATAGTGTTGTTAATATTAATTACGCAGTCAGATATTCAATTTGACAAATTTACTATATAAGACCCTATACAGAACCCCATAATAGAGAACTTTGGCTAATTAATAACCTTATTTTCATGGGTATACCCGCTTTAAGGTATTCATCTTTACCTTTAAAGTATCCACTTTAAATGTTAAGGGCTCTACTCTTTATATTGATCCGCCAAAAGAACCAATTAAAGGCCGTACCAGATACGGGTATTGCCTTAATATAAACCCTACTTTCAACGTAAAGTCTTTAAAACTTAACTTTAAATTTTAAGGTTTATTTCTCTTCTTTTTCACGCTAAGATATTGTTTTTCAATTAGTAAACTTTAGTTTCGAGACTTTATTGGAGTTAACTTATGATTATTCTACTTTATTTTCAATAACGAGAAATGCCTATCACATTTCAAAATGTAAGTCGAAAACTAACCCGGATTACGAATGGAGGTTAATTTTATTTAGCCTACTGGTAAAGGAAGAATTTATGTATTAGTTAAGTTTAAAGAAGGTTACAGTTATAATACCCTGACTTTTTATAACTATTTTGATTACCCTGGGTTTATTTCAAATCTAATTAACTTATTAATGTTTCACAAATTGAGTATTGAAGGTAGAAACATATTATTGGTTAACTTAAACACTAAGGAAACAGTTGTTATCATAAATAACGACTTCATTATTATTTAAGTTATATAGAAGTTTCATTATAATTCTATGGCTATAGCTTTTACCAAGTCCTTCAATACTTTCCTCTGGTATACCAGGTTAAGTTAAAATAGTCCAAAGTTAGCAGAGGAATTGCTTTCATTATTGAACGGCCCGAAAAAGAACCAAGAAGTGAAGCGTTTCGACACTATTTATATTTCTTGTAAACTTCCCAAAAATACCAAATGGTTACCAAGCTTTTAATATGGTACCCTAGGAAAAGGAAGGATTATTTGGTGTGGATATTGCAATATAACCTCATAGATAGTATACATAGGTCTAGTGGCAGTGTACTGTATTGCTGGATGCACCCCTGCAAAGTGTACAATAACGTATCACATTACAGGCTGCACTCTTGCAAGACGCAAAGTGCATCATGTATGGAGCTGTCTGAAATAGCTATTCCAGACCGAAAGGCAATGCGTGGAGCGGTTTAGAAGAGGTATTTTAGAGTGATACGCTCTGGGCGACGGCTTATAATCCCTTACCTGTGGCGTATACCTCTGGATACATTTTCTTTTTAGACAACTATTTTTATGACTATAATACCAATCCAAAGATTACTCCTCTACTTCCCTTTTCACGTGAATAAATATTTAGACCCTATAGATACTAATTAGTAATCGACCTGGTCAACTACAAATAGCCTAAGAAAGAAGAATCAAATTCAAGTTAAATACCTATAGTAAGATACTATAGCGGTCCTAACTATTTGTACTTTAACATTAAGGTTTTAAAAAATTATATAGGATATATATAAAGATTATAAAAACCAAGTAACTTTAAAAAGAAAAACTTTAATACGATACCATCAACATTTATTTCACGCTCTATCTATTAAAAGTACTGTTACGTCACTATGAACCCTTATTTGGCACTTTAATGTACCCGGGTACATATTCAAGAGCTTCCTATCACGCATTAGGCTATGTAAGTCAAAACCACTAAGTTTACAAACCCTTAATTAAAACCTATCCGATTTTCGACAATTCACACCGTTCGAGAAATATAGGAGGGATTACGAATACAACATTCAAACCGCTTATTTAACTCAAAAGCAGCTACGAACGTATTATCTGAACCGCTTGCTTCAGTAAGAGCGGCTACGATATACTAATCCGGATCGATTACCAAATACCGAATCATACACTACATCTCTACACACTCATACTCCCTTTAATCTATTCGCCTTATACTTCTTTTGCTTTATTTTTTTTTCCACGTTCGCCCTATGTATTTTTAATTTGGTTTCCACAACATTTGAGTTTTCATAGTCGTTTGTCCAGCGTAACGATAAAAAGCGTTAACAAAACTAATTTAGAACGCCTAACTAGTTTATGTTTAGATTTTATTTACGCATCGTTTGATATTTATTTATATTAGCAAACGCCAATTAGACTTATTATGACCGTCTTAATCATCTTATTTACTTTGTATTTGCTTAACTACCTTTAACTTTAAATATCCTAAACTTTAAACCACCTTTAACATTGAAATATCAACGCACCTAAATCCAATTACGGCGTAAAATTACCAAATTACGTCGCTCCGGTAAACCAAACACATATAGAAATTACTATTTTCAACTGCCCTAAGACACCTATAGCCATAACCCTAAAACCAACGTCACTGGAGGAAGCCAACGCTTAGTTCGACCGTTTAGTCGAAAATATAGGAATTAGAAAGGCTATGATATACGAAATTAATATGGGTCTTTAGGACAATACCATCTATACGCCAGTTAAATAACGAAAACCCTACATAATTAACATATATATCTTAGCCGTTAGGTTCCTCTATTAGGAGAAGAAAGCCTAAGGACCTGATTTTCTGTATAATTTTCATGAAATTTTTTCGAGTTAGATGTTAGATATATAACACGTAGTAAATCTTACCATTACCAAAGTTTTGTGGATCCAACTGTGAATCATAGGCATTAATGCCCCAAGGGGTAGGAATGGACGCCTTACAAAAGCTATATTCGAAATAACGTAACTTATCAACTTATTAAATTAGGAGGATACAGATTTGTGTCTAACATAATTTTCAAAAGGGTGTTTTTTACGGGGTAAAAGAGACTGTGATCAAAACTACGGGGACAAGATATAAAACGACCTGGTCATATGCCTACACCCCAAGTCAAATGTAAAGACCCTGGAAAAAAAAGAATACTAGAATGTTCATTTACTAAATAAATGCAATATACCTATATACCGGCATATATTATGAAATAAACCCAAATATCAAACCACTTCCCAAATATTAGGAATAGAACGCACGGTCACGGCGAAAGCGGTCGAAACATCGAAAACAACCCGTTTGGCTATGACGGAAACGGACGAAACACTGAAAACAGCCCGTTCGACTATAATGGAAACGGTTGAAACATAAAAAAAAACCCGCTCTAGGAAACGACAAACGGTGTAAAACGCTAATACGTTCCTTACGGACCGATACTTGCTAACCATAACCCCTACCGTAACCTTTTACCAAATCGCTTTCCCACTAATAGGAGCGATCCTATAAAGTTTTGAAACTTCGCCAGGCTTTGGGATAGAGAAATAAAACATAGTGGTAAACCGTACGATATACTTAGTAACAAAATACGGGTTATATTTAATATATATAAAAGATTAAATATTCAATTATTACGATTTTATTTTATTATAATCGTTGTATTATTTAAACAAGTTAAAATGGTATATGTACTACCTTACGTAAGTAGATATATTTGTAAAGTGTTATAACTGCCTTAAATACTATTTCTATACGAAGATTCACTACGAACTTTATGGTAAGACCTGAATTGGTACGACTTGAAAATCCGTAAAAAGCCAATAGGAAAATGCCGATAAAAACTTATAGGAAATTCTTACCACCTTATTGGCTAGGTTTTGAAAGTGTTAGGAAACCCTTAAACCGAAATACAAAGGTAATAAACTATTTATCCAAATAGTAACAAAATTTTGCCGTGGAAACCCTGATTTCGACCTTACACTTTTCAAACCTAAAAAAAAAAAAACATAAGCCTTTTTCATAAGTCTCAAAACATCGCTAAAAATCTTTATACGCCGATAAATAAACCTCGGATCAATATTTATGACTAATAAAATTAAAAGCGAAGGTTACATTACTGAAATAAACCTCGTCGAAACTATTTTCCACGTTTTAAATCGAAGATTCAAAATTTACATAAAGTAAAACAAACGCCTAAAGTGCATATATTAAGGAGGGAACCTTAGTAATAAGGGACAAAGACGTTCGTTCGGAAATGAGCGAAACGTACCGCGGCTATAGTAATATTTACGAAAAGGTATACAAATCTTTATGGGTTTACAAAAGCGGTATATAGTATATATTAAGTTCGATTACTAATTTACGAACCACTTCGTTTACGAGTAAATTCGGATTAAAAGAAAATTTTAAGACGACTATATTTTTAGAAACCAGATAAAAGCTAATTTTACAATATATTTGACCGAATACGAAAGTATAGATAATGAATTTAACGTTTAATTATACGAATATATATCCGGAAAAAAGACCTTAAGCGTAATAATATTTACCTGTTAGCCTAAAACGATAAGATCGCCTAACGAATTTTCACCGATTTATAAGACGCTTCCTTTATACACATTATAGGCCTGGACTACCTAAACAGAATGCTCGATGGCTACCTAGCATTGCAATTCACACTTTCCAATAGATACGGCAACCGGTTTCAGGGTATTATACCCGATACAAGTACAGCCGAAATCTTAACGACCGGAAAACGACGATTCAAAACGCTCGCGGCGAGGTTTCCGAAGTTTTAACTGAACCGAATAGGAAAATACCGAAAAATCCTGTCTAGTAAAGGTAAAGCGTTATCGCTCGGAATGGTCGTTATAAATACTCGTTTCGAACCGGTTAAGTTTTACGTAATAGACTTTAAAATACCTTTTTTTGATTTTATTAACTAATATAAATAAACTCGAAATTAAGGTCCGAAATACAACTAACTAATTTGTTCGCGCTTCGGATAACGTATCCATATCGCTTCGGCTTAAATTCGGCTATTTGTAGTTTTTTTACGAAGCACGTATAATTAATGCTGTTTACTTAACGTAACCTGATTTAAGAATATTATCCGGAAGATTCTGATACCCGTTTCTACAACGTTTTTTACGCCTGTTTTACGCTTCAAGTTATACGAATATAGGAAAAAACGTACTTAAAGTTATCTAAAAGTTTTTTCACAAGAACTAATTACATTTATAAGCCCTAAGACGGTTCAAGTTTAGCCTTTAAAAAGATATGAACTTTAATTGCGAAGTGATTATTGATATTATATATTTACATATTTAATCGGTTTTTTACGCCGTCGACGTAATAACATTATTTTAAGCAATTAAATTTGTACAAAGCGTTTTCATTACAACTTATTAAAACACTTTAGTTAATTATTAGTTCAACGGTTATTTAGGGTTCCCAAACTAAATTATACACCACGTTCATATGGTTTACGACTGAACTGAGTAGCGTATTAAGGCTCGGATAACCGGTAACGAATATAAACAAATTTTAATGAAAACCTTAGAGGGTATTGAAAAATGTAAACGGTATTACGAACCGTTTCAAAAAGCGTATACGGTATTATCGAAAAGCCTAAAGGGCACAAGTTTTAAAAAATCTATCCTCTAAATAGCGGTTAGTGGCATTAACAACGCCTTTAGTCTAAGTGAGCTTATCTTTACACTCCTTATTTTTAGTACCTTCCAAATGATTTATATAGACTCCGCATTATCGTTATTTATGGTATAAACGGAAAATTCTATGGTAAAGACCATGAGAACATTACGTTCCTTACGGTCTAGAAAAAACGTATTTAAAGCGTTGGTTATAAGGAACAGCTTACGTGAAACCGGTGTTTTGGACCTATTATTACAATCCGAAATTTTGGTTTCAAAAACGAAAAATGGATAGATTGACCTTCAAATTATTCATGGATTTAAAGTCTATAATGTAATCATTGATTCTCCGAATGAATTTTTATTTTCATTAGATAATAATATGAAAATATAAAAGAAAGAAAAAAAAAGCGACCCGAAATCGTAAAACGGATATAACCGTTAATAAGATACCCTTTAGGAAGACGAATCCAAATCGATTTCAAATATAGCCTACCGCCATAATTACGTATCCGGCCCGTTTCTATCAAATTAAAGCGGACTATTTATATTAACCTTGCCCGTACCTCGCCGCCGAGGCCGCCCCTTCGGTTCGAAAATATAAAAAAAAAAAGAAAAAAAAACCTTAAAACCCTTATTAAAAACTCTTTTGTCACGTAAAGAGAAATAATAAACCGCGAACTAAGCTTAAAACTTCGCTAAAAGAGTATTATTACCACCCCGGGTACCATATTCGAATAATTTACCTAAATAAAGATTTTAGCTTTACACAATTAAGGTGTTTTTCGTTTTAAACGGTTCGACATAACTATTTACGACACCTATAATTTTTTTCCAATCCGCCTCATTTACGAGATAAAGGATAAAACCCGTAAACTTTACGAAAAAATACGTTTAATTATCAAAGGATATAAGGATGAAGGTAAGAAACATATTATAACCTAATTGACTATACTATAATAAGCCAACCACTACCTTATTTTTACACTCGCGGCCTCCCTTAACTTACCGAATAACTTATATATAGAGCTTAGAAACATAATATAAACATATGACCAATTTTAAAAACGACTTAAACGACAAATTTACGCCAATATATTAAAAGATTTTAGGCAACAATACCCTCTCGGAACGATTTCACCTATAATAAAATCACTTTACGGCTTAATTCAAGCCGGTGTTTACTAGTATAACATTTATTAGAGGTATTGAAGATGCGACTCTAAATAACCAACTTTACTTTCGACCTATGCCTATTGGTATTAATAACCCGTTTGGAAGGCTTTGCACAAACGGATATACAAACGGACATCAATTTAATGTCATATAACGTTTCGTTTTCCGCGATTAGGAAAAAGAAACTTTTAAAAGCCGGCTTCAAAGCGAAACCTAAAACGTACCTAACTGATGATTACATAATCGATTTTAATAACGCTACTATTATTTTCCGGAACGGCGTTTGGAGCCTTATGTAAAAGGGCTAACTTAATAAAGTTGCTTTTATCGTTTTGGATAGCGTAAAACGTGCCAGAGAGTATAAATACTAACTTGTAAGTAAAGTTTGGATTACTTTTATAATATAATTAAAGATAATATTTAACCTTTCAGTCGTCGCATAATACTAAACCGCCCCGACGAATGATATATACAAAACGTTTAACAAGCGTCTCCTATAACAAATTCATAATCCAAAACTCGGTTTGCAGTTTGTACCGTTAAATATATGCATTGTAAAGCTGTTGGTTTCTACTAACAGGTTTTTTTACCAATAATAACGACTCTAATTCGCAAATAAGCTTTATTTTAGTCTTCGATAACGAAACACTGATCTGAAAAGGCTTTAATTTTCGTAAAAAAATTATCTATTAAAGCATTAATAAATATAAAATGGTTACAAAGAGCATTTTAATCTTAAAAATCCATAATATAATGATAGGTTTTAATTCAAGTATTATTATAGCTATAACAGTCTAAATAATTATTTTTAACCTTGGTTTACCCCTCATCACTCTTATAGTATACATTAACTGTTTTTCGTTTTACAAATGTCTGGTTAAGTTAGGTATTACGAATGAAAAACGGTTGGAAATTGAGATTATAACATTACGCGAAATATATAAACGTCGGAAAATCGAAAAAAATAAAATAAATTAATGGAAAGTTAAACTCAGTAAACGTAATAACTAAGGCTTTACCGAATGGAGCGTTGAAAACTCTTATAACGACAAACACTTTTTTTGTTAATGTGGCTAAAAAAGTTTTACGATTTCGGTAAACTATTACATTACTTCCATCCATTTTAAAGCGGTCTAAGTCCCGCCATTTACGCCAATCCTAGATTTATACCTCTATTTAACCTTATTATTTCGCGTCACTCCTAATATTTTATCACTTTTTCTTTTATATGCCTCGATTCTACGGACTATCCTATTTTTTATCTTTTTTGGTTTAAATTTACGATATTGTACCAACCTTAACATATTGCCTTTTTTGTTTTATACATTTTTAGTTACATCTATTACATTTTGAAAAAGATTATATGTCGTAAAATAATGACATTGATGTATCCAAGCGCGCCGGCCCAACTGTAGAAGCAGCTAGTTACTGCTAACAAAGGGAAAAGGCGATGCCGTCGCGTCCCTACTAGCCTCCCCATTACCCTTCCCCTTTGTATTAGCGTTACCGTTGTCACCGTTATCGACTTCATTAACGCTAATAAGGATATGGCTTGACGCCTTACGACGAATACCCTTAGGTAAAGGCATAAAAGGGGTATTACTCTTTTTACAACAACGTACGATAACGTTATTAAACTCGCCTATATAGCACATATATAGGTCCCGTTTTCAAGTGGTAATGGCGGCAGCCGACTCCCTAAACCACTAGTTAGCGCTTATTATTAGTTAGTATCGATTCATTTTAGTTATTTGCGACCGCGATTGTTTTTTGAATCGTTTTAAACGTTATATTTTGGGTATAGTAAATTTTCAAAGTTCGATCAAAACTTACTATAAAGCCGGCGGACGTATAACATAGTCTCTACCCATAGCTTTAAGACTACTAGAATGGGGGCGTACAAGCTGCTAATCTGTTCGTTGCGGTGGAAACGAGCCGAACGACCAGCGCTTTCGTAGTAATCGCTAAAAAACTTAGCCGCAGCCGCGGACGCAACATACGATAAATAAGGCGTATCTATTAACGGTCCGAAACTGTGAACCTGGGTACATCGCTCTAACGTTTTACACGTTAAAAAGGCTTTACAGCGTACCCTAACGATACGAAGTTCGAGGAGATGGAGTAAATCCGCCTCGTGCTTTTTATTAAAAAAAAAGGAAGTTAAAGGTATACAAATAGTCGAATGGGTGATATACAAACCCTAACCTAATTAAGTTAAGTTACGCTTATGGTGTAAAGGGGCCCTTACGGGTAATAGGGGTTTTACCGGTAGAGAAAGGGTAAGGTTTCTAATTTTAGAAGCCCCTCGCTTTTCTCCTTAGAATCTGGGGAATAGGGAGGTAGAAAGAGGAAAGGAGGGGGGGGGAGATAATAGCGACGGCGGAAAAAAACGAGGTAGCGGCGGCGATAAAGCTTAAAAGGGTGGCATCAGCGGCGGAAAGAGACGAGACGACAGCTGCAGGGCTGAGAAGGGTGGCGGCAGCGGGCGGAGTGGCCGTTATTAAAGAGATTGTGCCCAACGAAAACGGGTTGCTGGCGATGGTGGTGGTGGCTACAGCGGCAGTGACGACGCGACGGCGCTTTCGCGTTAGCTGACGCTTAGCTATACTGTTTTTACGCGGAATCTATTTAAAGAAAAGGTTAGTATATGGATATTGGTTAAGTAATCTACCTATTAAAGTGGATTGGTTTAATTAAATGGAATAAAGGTTAAATTAAGATAAAGACTTATATTAACTTGAACTACGCGTCTTTAAAAGGAAAAGAAGGAAATTTTTACCTGGACTGATAAAGATACATCTTTTTATATTAACCTAATACGTAATTACGGAATCACCCCTGCGCAATTACCTCTACGTAATTACCTTTATAATACCTACATAGTTACCCCTGTCAAAAACCATGAAAAGCGCTATTACCAACCATGTTGCCCCCATTTAGCTACACTAACTAGGACCGAATTATAATCACTACCGCAGTTAAACCTTGCTGATTTAAATCAAACTTGTTTATTCGAACCATTGAAACCAAACTATCGCTACAGAAGCTGCTAATTTGGACTTCATGTAATTGATACTATAACAACACTATTACTACGGAAACTGCTAATTTGGACCTTTACAACTACATTATTATTACAAGAATACATATACGAAATCGCAACAACTACACTGTAGTTATTAGACTATAGATATATAAAGAAGAAAAATAAGATTACTTATATAGATATTACTATATATACTTATAGATAATATACATAGATCTAATGGAAGTGCACTATATTTCAGGGTGCACTCTTGTAAGACGCAAAGTGCATCATGTATAAAAAGTTCTGGAATGACTATTCCAGACCGAACGGCAATGTGTGGAGTGGTTTAGAAAAGGTATTCCAGAGTGGTACGCTCTGGGAGAGGGCTTATAAACCCTCAACTATGGTGTGCACCTCGGGATACTTCTTCTTCTTAGACAACTATCTTTTATTACTACAATACCAATCTAATGATTACTCTTCTACTAACCTTTTCACGTGAATAAGTATTTAGATCTTACTGATATTTGGACTTTCAATAGCTTCCTGAAAACAATTGCTAGCCTAAGAGATGAATGACGTGTCCTAATAGCTATAAAGGTTAAGTATAGTCAAAAAATTTATAATATAACTATTATATCCCCTGGTAAGGGATGAAAAGCTTTTTATTGTATACTAAACGAAATAATCAAGCGTATAGGGTGTATTATAGACTTTTTGATCTTCAACCAAAGTAAAGAGCTTATTAATTATTGACCTGGAAAGATATTTATCGACTACGTATTTACCTTTACCTTTTTTTCGCTTTACAACACAAGAAAACGGCATTTTCGAACGCTTTCACAAAGTAATTTTAGAAAATATAAGGACCTGAACCATTGCCAGAACAGTGCTATATTATTTATAGCCTTATCTATTTTAAGTAGCCATTATTGTAACTAACTTAACGGTTAATGATAGGAGTAGGATTTAGTATACCACGCCTTATAAGGGTTTTTACTATAACATAAAGGGATATAGGGTTTACAAACCCAACTTTGAGTTTACCTTTACTTCCGGTTTTTCCGTTACCATTTATATACCCTTTGTAAAACAAATAAAGAATTAAAAGACTAATTTAACAGGAAAAAGAAAAATCCTTCTTTTGTAACAGTTTTGTAATATTATCAATCCTGGTTATATATTTAAATTTAATTTATCCAACCGGCCAGGGAATTCGAAAAAAAAGTAGTTAGTACTTCTAGTTTAACGGGCTTTAAAAAAGACTATTACGAGACCTCGTAAATTAGTTGTAAGGGAAGAAGATATTAACTTTTTTAAGGTTAATATCCATTATAATATCGTAGCAGCAGCTCCAAACTCAAATATAAAAAGAAGTATTGGTTAATTAACATAAAGAATGGTAAATAAATTGCTGGCAAGTCTGCTAGTAAGTATTGTTGTTGATGAAGATATGGTATAATTTGTGTTTTTAGTTAGCAAATTAGAGAAATAGCTAAATATAAAGGAAGATTTGAGTTCATAAATAGTAAATACTAGAAAAAGTCCCTTTACAGTGAAATATAGAGTTTGATGTCCCTCAAATTCTTTAAGGCCATTCAAGGAATATTACACGTTACGCGTTAACAGCAAAAAAGTTACCCAGGTTAAGACTGATTTTAATGGTTTAATCGAAAGGTATAAGATTAGGATCGTAATTTGAGGATTTAAGTGAATATATGATATTATTTATATTAAAACTTCATCTGTTATAGCAAAAACTTGTACGTGGATAATTTTAATTCCACTTTCTATTTCTTATAAATAAGAAATCAACCAAAGAGACATCAACTTGACTTTTGTAAACAGGGAACTTAAAGAACTGGTATTAATAAAGATCCAGGATACTATTATGAACTTTTTTTTGAGTATTTAAATAGAAGTATTATGGGTTTTAATATTATAATTAACCAAGTTTTCCAGCTACTTACTTTACTTTACGGTCTTATATAGGCTTTAAATTAATGATTAAAGAGGTTTAAGGATGTATTTAATACCTTTAAGCATAATGGGTTAAGCTTTGATAACGCGGTATAAATTAACTACCGCCGATAATTTAGTATATATACTTACGTGAATGACGTTCTAAAAATAGGCCCTCACCTATACGCTATTAAGACGTTTAAGATGAATATTGGGAAGTAATTTAAGTGTAAAGACCTGGTATAGGCAGAGTACTTCCTTAGGGTGCGTATTTCAAGGAATAAAAACGTACGCACGATTATCTTAAAACAAGATATGCACATCCAGAGGATACTGGATTCAATGGCAGAGGAATTAAGTAGATATCCGGCCTACATCCTAATTATAACCGGATAGCTCGTTTATATCATTCCATATAAAAATTAAACTGATATTCTACCAACTAAAAGGTATCAGTTAGATATGGAGGATTTTAGCTATATAATATGCCAAACTAGGCCAGATATCGCCTTCCATATGTTAATACTTTCAAGTTTTTGCCATAATTCTTCAAATTAAAATATCATATTTGTGAGTTGAGATTTTAGATACTTCAAATAGTATAGATACTATAGACAATAAATAAGTGGTAAAGAATTATTAGTAAATCCATATTAAAATGTTACAGACTTCAGTCAAAATTACTATAAAAATGTTTAAAGACTTTAAATCAACGGCTAGTGTGATTCCGACTGAAAGGGGGATAAGGGATAAGGCCACTGGAAAGTTTACCTATATATATCCAATTTAGATCGGTAACAACATAGTTAACTGTGTATTGAGAAGGAGATCTAAAGTATTCCTCTCTTTTGTGGATACTAAAAGTGTGGAAATGATAAGAGTCACTCAAAATACCCTATAGATAAAGATTTTTTTTTTACAAAGCTACGTATTCTTATTATCGTTACAATATACTGTGATAATGAGGGAGCTATTGAGTTGGTTAGAAATCCCAATTATTACCAACGCACTTAACACCTACCCCTTGAAAACACTTTATAAGGGATGAATTAAAGCGTGGTCCTAAACAAATTAAGTGGGTATCTACAGATAAATAATTGCAAGATAAGTTAACAAAGCTATTGCTAAATGCAAAATACGAAATGATAATACAACGACTTAGCTTAGTCAACCTGGGATTATATTAAATTAATGGTTAATAAAGATTTTTACCTCAAGGTACCTTATGATATTATAGGTATAGAATAGTAAAGTAGTTTTAGAGCAAACTTGGGATATTAACAAAAGAGATATTAAAAAGGTTATCGGTTTTAATCGGATTATATAGATCTTCTTACTTTTTGTATTTACGGATTTTCTTTTCTTTGCACTACACATTCTTTACTTTTCCCTCTATCTTTTACTTCTCTTTTTTTTTTTTCTTTTTCCTTTTAAGTGGATAATACCTTTTAAGGGTGTGTGTTAAAATATACAATAAGTACAGTTATACGGTACGCAACTCATCAAGATGGCTAACAGGATTAGTTATTACTTGGTACAGACTTCAAGTACATGATCTTTCAACAATAAAGGATAAGGAATTCACTGGAGTTGTAGATATCCCCACCTACACTAGTGTTTTACTAGTGTAAGTACTAGTATTAACTAGTACGGAGAATCAGCACGAAGATACTACCTGAGCTAGTATTTACTAGTATACACTAGTATTGACTAGTACGGAGTCTTGATCTTGATTGAGATCCCTATGGGGATATGCTTGATCATATATCAAAGTCATCCATATAGATTCTAGAATAATTGAATCTCCAAACCTATACAATATCTTCTTGTATAGTACCTTCAACAGTAAGTTGACCATACTGATTACAAGTTGACTGTAGTTTGTGTGATGTGATTGCATTAACTGTAAGTTAAGTGCAATAAGTACCCACTTTAAAGTGGGTCACGGGCCAAAGCACTTGGCTATACAAATTAGTGTACAAACCAGCCAGCGATCTACCAAACTTAGACGTAACCGATCACCACTTTCAATGCAACACCAGTAACCTGGACTACAGAGATTCGAATCGACTACGTTGTAACGATAAAGGCCTACCAACAGGTGAACCATATTGGCGTGCACGTACAAAACAAAAAGTCGCTAGTATTGGAACAGCAATCAATTGAAGTTCAGTCAAGTTAATTATATTGACTTTAAGTTGACTATATTTATTGTGGGATTGACTGTATTAACTAAAATTCATTACAGCAGGAGCCCACTTCAATCTAGGACACGGGCCAAGCATTTGGCTATATAAATTAGTGCGCAGACCGTTTAGCGGTCTTCCCAACTTAGAAGTAACACATCACCACTTTCAATGCAATACTGATTACTTCGACCACAGATTCGAATCGCCTACGTTGCAATATTAAAGGCCCAGAAATACTGTTCAGTCTTTATTAGTTTAAGAGTAGATAAGCTAGGTAGAAAAAGCAGCTACTTTCCAGTTGTTACGGTTTGTTTATGTAAGTTAGAGGTAATATTTCTGCAAAGTATCCTTATAATACTATGTTAGTTTTCGCGGCTATAAGGTAGGAAGAGCTTCAGAATTTCCTTAGTTTTCGCGGTAATTAAGAAATGGTGACGGTATCGCTATCAAAAACACCAAGAGATCTTTATTGACCTAGTGTTAGATCAATAGCGTTAGTATTGACCGCTAAAAGATTTAAGTTTTTTTCAATTACTAAATTGTTAAGTTTCTAAAGTTTATCCGTGGCCAAAATTGTTACTACTGATGGTACTACTACTTCAAATCGTAAATTGTAAACTACTAGGGCTCAAAACTCTTTTAACTTTAACAAATAACCTATAGCCTACCCTCCTAAACTAATATTTAGCACTCTATACTAATTTAATTTTCGTTAGTATACCTACTGCATACATTAAGATTGACGATATTACCGATACCGCTAGGGAAAAAGAAATTCAGACCTTTGGAACCGTATTCGTTAAATACTTCGACAATGATTTTTGGTATATGGACACTAATGAGAATGTGACACTGAAGTAACTAACTAATATAATTAGCCTCTCTATCTTCGATTCAGACCCCACCAGAACCAATTAAAGACCTGTCTCCTTTGACAACTTTTATGAAAGGTTTAACAACTGGATCTTAAACATGACGAAGAAGGCAGATATATAGAGTGAAGCATGGCTGAAGCCTGACCTTTATAATCTCGTGATTAACGTTGTATAAGGAAGAAGAAAGAGGGTAACCTAGTAAATATACTTTACAAATGTGCTACAGACAAAGACTTTTCGTGTATTCGTAGGAGTAATGGTAAAGTTATCACTGATAATAATATTTCTTGACGTCTTTACACGTGTTTGCAAGGCCTTATTTAAGCTCAAATTAGTTCCTTAAGCTCCTTCACCTAAGAACACAAATTGAATATTATCAAGTGGTATTATATCTTGGAATATAAAAAGGAGTCGGACAGTAAGATGGGCTTCTTGAATTAGATGCTTAATAAATTAATATTCTTTCTATGAGTAATTGAGAATGTGAGAGTTAGCGAAGGTAAATGATGGAAGAAAGTCTATCAGATTCTTAAGGCTTATAAAAAGTTTCAATACGCTTTATAGTGCCTTGATACCACCTGTGAAGGCTTTTTTAACTAGTTACGATCCTCGCTCGTAACGGTAATGATATCGGTGCCGAATTAGATTAATATGGATCCATAAGTTTACGACTTCAACAAAGATGATGAAGACCTCGTTTATATCTATTCCATATACCGCAAATACGGAACAGTTTGGTAATGCGAGTCATAAAAAATTAAACCCAAAAGTGTGAATTGTAACCTATGCAAGGAGCAGGATATTAATTTTTTTGAAATCTTTAAATCTGTTACACAAGTTTCTTTAAAACACCAAAAGGTGATGCATTTACCTCAAAAAAGTTTATTGTTTAACACGTCACAATACTGTCAAATACCAATCGAAGCAAATAATATATCTCAATTAATACACTGTTAACTTGAACTGGAAATCCATTGAATATGTTATAAACTTCAAAGATATCAAGGTATAAAATCAAGTCAATAAGCTTAAAGTTATCGGTTGCTATAAAGATATTAGCCTGAGCCTTCGAGTAACGTAATGATTGACCGAAAAGACCTTTTTGTACTCTTTAATAGATAAAAACACCTATTGTCGTTATAGAGATTAGAACACTGACCGTATACACTTGTTCATTATTCGAGATTAATACAATAAAAAGCCTTTTAAAGTATCATACCAAATATGGGGGTAATATGGTACTTAACTGGAGGCTATTCGTTGTACGTCGTATTGCGAGAGGATATTAATACGGCTACTAAAATTAACTATATGGATGCCAATAAGGCTAAAGGTTAATTTGGTTCTCACAACAACTTTTCTTATTAGGATCAAAAACTGAAATAATATTTATTAAAATTATTGATTTTTATATTATAAAGTATCTTACCCCCTGTTCCTTTATCTTAAAAATATAAAATACCATGAGGTAAACTTCGATTTTCAGATCGAGAATTTAATTCAAGGTAACTCCCAAAAGCTTCCGTTTAATTTGAAAAATGTTTATTTATGGTTTCACCTGTAAGGGTGAAAGGTAACGGTATTGAACTTAATGAAGTATGAATTTCGTCAACTATATTGACGGTTTAACCACGCAACGACTAATAGGTTATATAAAGTTTTTAAGGTGGCTGGTTATAATGATTTGGACATGTTAACGTTAGAAGCAATTAAATGGCTTTGCCATTATTACCAAATACATTTTCAAATTCCTTTTAGGTTTTAGTTCACGTTAAAAGAGGACCAAGATTTCAACTTTGAAGTTTTCGTCAACGAATTTTATTTGGAGGGAAAACCTGTACTTTACGTTATATTTTCGTTTTCCCTTTGGTATTTAACTATCACCGTGCAGTGCCGTTTGTATAGAATACCGCTAGCTCCTAATAAATATTCCTGTAGATACCGGCGGGAGTAATCGTAACCCGAATCTATTAGAGCTCGGAGGAGCTCCCATTACTCTGCACCATTCCTTCAATCAAGATCTGTGGGTATCCACAGTTTAAAAACTCGTAGGCGCGTAAACTATAGCTCTAGTTGAGCCGTAAAGCACAGCCATCTTATTTCCCACCCGGATCCTATTTACGCCAAAGATGCGACTATGTGGGCTTTTGAAAAAAGGGTCCCGTAAAGCATATATATAGAAAAGTAGATCGTGTGAAGAACGTAAGTAAAACATGTAGAACTGGTACTTATATATTGTAGGATACGATGTAATTGTTATTAGGTGTTATTTGTATACGTTCGGAAGCCTATACTTCGCGTCCCCTAAAATCAATCAAAGGGAACACTTATTAATGCAATCCCAAACTTGAAACACTTCCTCACATAATGATAAATTAATATTTAAATTAGTAAATACCTTTGCATACTTCTACTTACCTTTATTTTTCCTATTTGATGATTAGTGTACTTATGTTAATGAAAGTAATGGCGATATTTCATAAAAAACGAGCTTTACTCTTTAAAAACCGTTGTATTCGGAACTAGACGAAGGAGCTCCTAGTTCCAAAAAGGGTTAATCGCACTTTAATTGACCCCCCAACCTCTTCTTACTAATTTTACTCCCCTTCGCTGACCTACGCAATCCTCGACTACCCCGTTCCGATTAATGGGATGTAACTTTAAATGGGTTAAATATAGTTCTTTTTTGTAAAAGCAAACAACGGGGTTTATATTAAGGCGAGGATAGAGTGGGCGTTAAATACGCCCATTAAGTTTATATAAGTTTTCATATTATCCTCTATTTTATATAAAATAATTCAATATTAATAAGTAGTAATAACTAAATGTAAAGGCAGGTATATCCGAATCGACGTTAACACTGCTGGGCCATTAGTTGTCTATCGTGCTACCATCGCGATGAAGGCATCATACGGGTGTCTAACCGCCTTGAAACAGCTTTTTCGCGTCGTTGTTAAGGTAGCGAAAGGTGGAGCAACTTAAGTTATAGCTACGGCATTATTAGTACAGCGGGGTTTTACTACCAGTAAAGCTGGGGTTGACGTTAATAGCGGTGATGACGAAAACACTAACGATAAAAATATGGATTTTATTACTAATTGATCTGTTTTCCCCACTCACATCGTTGTTTTACCACTTGTTTTACCGCTGGGTCCGCCGTTGTTTCAAATCCTTTTCCTGGTTTTATTACCATTCGTCAATAAAGCTGGGTTCACTTTACAACGGCTATAAAGGCTCCATTGCCGGTTATAGTAAATTTAATGAAAGGGTAAATGTTTGAATTAGTTATTGTTATTATGGTTATAATTGTATTTATTTTAGCTAGCGGGTATAACGCGGACAGAATTGCCAGGCGTAACACTCTCTTGTTCTCAACAGACGGAAATAAAAGCTTTTGAAATCATAATTCAATTTTTGTTTAAAACAAACTTTAACGCAAATACAAGCCAGGAAATTCCTAAGGTTTAAAAAGACTTTTTTATATAAATCTTAAATACCTATTTATATAGAGGATTTTTGAAATATCGTTCCCAAATTTTCTAAAGCTTGAAGAAAGACGGGTAATATATTAGGAAAGCGATGTCTCGCTTTGCATCATATTCAATATAACGTCAATTCTCTTCAAAAAGCTTAAAGCCTCGATACTGAGGAACTAAATCCTTATATCCATACCTTATCGCCAAAAACCGATGCAATAAAAACCATAATAACGGGGCCAAATGAGTGAAAGGGTTTAAATATCAAGATTTGGCAAACTCTGGTTTGAATTTAGTTGAATATGAAAATCCTCAATATATATATCAAGAGAATACTTTAACATCCTTTTAAACGTATTTGTTCTATTTAATTACATTTAACCGTTATCTGAATATATATTTAACATTCTCAACAGATGGTTGGTTATCTTTGTGAAGGCGGGTGAAAGACCTAGTGTCAATGTTTACAAATTTGTTCGCGGCTTTGTTTCAATCAATATCTATATACCTAAAACTTCATTTTACCGTAATGAAATTGAGGGAAAATTCGATACTGCTGTAAAATTTATTAAAAACTTATTTAAACGACTAAATATTATTACCTTTTAAAATCTAAATTATAAAGGTATTATTAAGTCATAACATAATATTATTTAATATAAAATAGGTAACCGCTTTTAAGCCTCGAAGCGTATCAATCACTTTTGTACCGAAAAGATAGGTAAAAAGGTAAAAGTTTCCGAATCCCTTTATATTAACGCGGCTATTACAAAAAAACGTATATTCATATTCGACGTCTTTTCCTTTATCGAAAGTCAGTTCGAATCTGTCGGTAAACACCATCGTATAATTTATATCAAGGTTAGAATAACGATCCTTCAAAGTTTCAATGGCAATTTATTTAGTTTATTAGTCTAAAGGGTATTGAAAGTATTCGTGAGAAAATTGTGATGGCAATGATATGAGCCGTGAAGATATACAAAACTCCCTTTTAGCTATTGCTAAACGTAACTTAAATTACATTTCTTTTTGAATCTAATAACATGGTCAAAGTATGTGATACTAAATCAGTGGAGACGTATAATAACGTCGATAATATAGTATAAAATCGTACGGAATGTCGGAATACGAGCACGGAGTAGTGAAATATCAGACTACCAACTGATAAAATCGTAAGGTTTTAATATTAAACCTACAAAAACAAAGTAACAAGCGATATAATAATACGTCGAATAAAGGGGTGTTTGAAGTTAAAATATTTTAAAAGGTAGGTAAATTGTAAACTTTTTTTTAAAAGTTATTTTGTGGAATTGTAAACCTTCATTTTTCTAAGCCAAGAAGTTAAGCCAAGTTTCATCAAACGGAGAGATCGTTCTTGCCGTAATAATCAGCAAAATCATAAACTATTCTTCGAAGCCCTTTTACCTACGTTCGGTATACTAACTTTCGGTGCAATAGTAAAGAATAAGAACAATCGCGACGGTAATTGCTGTACGTAGGAAGTGTGGTGGGGGTTCGTACCTTATGTGGGAAAGTTCTTTATAATCTAGCGCAACTTTTAAGGCCTTTATTATGAGTTTACTGACGTATATCATCCTTAATTTGGTTCAATCGAATTAAAACTTTAACTATGGTATATTAATTATCTTTTATTTGTATAGTTGTTTGTAACCAGATAATCGGTTCTATAATAATATAGATAAAACTGTTATTACATTTTGTAAAATTAGTTAAACCTTAACGTTTGGTAATTCATAGAAGGGTACATTTTTTGAAAGCGAAAAAAAGTTTGTTATTAGCCGTTTACTGACTAACGCTTCGTAAATCGATATTAAGTTTGGCTATATTCATCTCTAAAAAATACAAAATCCGAAACAATAAGATATCGTAAATGTAAATAAAGATACGGTTCAGATGAATGTTTACAGGTTTCAATGTTTAAATTATATATAGGATCGTTGAGAGGGAAAAGCCTCTAGGGGTGTTGTAACCTAGGTACATAAACTTTATAATCGTTGTGTAATATGAATTTTTTACTATTCTACCTATCAAAAAAGCTTTGATTGTAGTAAATAAACTCAAATTAAATCTTAAGCATTATATTGTTTATATCATACAAAATCCGAAACAGATAGCTTAGGAATCACTCACCGTATTAGATGTTAATTAAACTCAGGGTAATGAAAAACTAGGATATCCTTCGTATTATAGTATTTTTCAACCCTTTCAAATACATCAGAATTCATGCTACATACTTTTAAAAACGTAGTTATAATAGATCCCGATCACATAGTTTAGGTATCGTAAATACCTTTGATTGTTTTTATATTTATGGAAAACATTCTAGTCGCAAATACCTATCATAAAATATAAGAAATGGCTTGATTATAAACTTATAGTAAGCTTGAATTAGGCGCATAATCATGTTATTAAATCTAGCCGATATGTTCCGGATTTCGATAGTATCATGGCGGTTTTTTTGGTGAGAGATATAGAACCCTTAAGGAACGGTATAGGTAGACGCGACCCAATCGTTTAAAGGGTCGTTTACGATATTATCTTCGGCCAAAAATTTATTGAAAATATGTTTCTTAAGTATTTGGTCTTGTTAATGTATATTCAAAACAAGCCGTCGATTTATTTTAAGTCAAAGGGATTAAATTGGAAAGGGGGATTTATGTTATATAATTATCATATAAACATTTTTTCAATAGGTAGCCTGGTTAATTTGGGTTTTTAAAACCCGGTACGATACCGTTACGCTTTGATAAGGAAAGTTTTTTTTCGCTAGATAAACCCAGTGTTACGTAGTTAAATCGAATCCGTTTTCCTTATATAGTGGCGAAGTCGATCTAATTTACAAGTTTACCACTTTGCGGTTTTAAAGTGTGTTATAACAGGTTTGCCGACCACGTGTAAGGCGTTATTATATAGTTGTATAAATGATTTTACCTATGCGTTTACCACAGCCTCATTAGTAATATTAGAAAAGAATAGTAAAAGGGCTATTTTAATAGCTATAAAATTGTTAAATCTAGATAAATTTATCTTCGGTATTTTAATATGCGTATTTCGCGTTACATGGGGTTTCCGTGCCATAAAAGGTATTAACAATACCTTATATTTATAGTCTTCGTATAAATTATGTAGGAGTATTATAATAACCTGAATTATATTTATAAAAGTAACGTAGAGGAAGTTGTTTTAGCAATATGTAGAAATTCTTACTTTGTTGTTAAAATGTTTACCTTTTATGAAATCGTAACTATTTAAAGTATATCCCCTATATGTAATACCCAAGGTATCTTTCGCCCGGTTATATATAAATTCAACGTTGTTACCGATGAAATTTTAATAATCGTGTGGCTAATTGAATATTTTTGTTAATATATAGTTAACAAAAAAATCCCTATTCTTGTTTATTATATCGATTTTATTGATACGTAATTACAGCAAGTTCTTTCCTGGATTCAGTAGAGATTATATGATTGTGAAAAAGACCCTTTTTATAACATAGGAAAGGACTTTAGAGACTAATTCTCAAAATCAGTTCACGCTAACCTTCCTACGTAAGGGAGGGTCCCACCTAATTCCTGATAGGTAAAAAGAAATCGTACACTAGATGTCATCATGTCTAGCCTAAACTATTGTATTTTCTATAGCATTGAGACTTTTATACGTTAATAAAGTTTAATATATAGTAATTATTTTTACTTATATTTATCTAGATCATTGTAAGTCATGTATTTATATTCGACGTTAAAAATATTTAATTGCCTTATGTATATTTGGCGTAGGTGTAGTTAGTATTTTAAAACCTCAGTGTTAATTTTTTTTTAAAAAAAATAGATGGTAAAATTCATATTTGTTGGGTCGCTCTTGTTCGCGGGGTCCATTAGGTTCTATTGGTTAATAGGAGTAATAAAAAGGGGTGTAAACTTGGACTATGATATTAACATAACCGATTTAAACGTCGGAATAATTTTATCATAGGAAACCTTTATTATGATAACTAAGATGATTTTGGTTTTAGTTGAGAAGGATTTTGCAGATTTGTAATTGGATTTTTGTTGGAATAGTATTACATGCAGTGCAGTAGGTCAACTTTACTTACAGTAAAGTTGACTGTACTATAATTTTATTGCTTTGTGGAGACTTACTGCATTGGGTGTAAGTTGAGTGCAGTACGCTGCACTTCACTCTAGGGCACGGGCTAAGCTCTTGGCCACACAAATTACAGTGCAGACCGGCTAGCGGTCTGCCAAACCTAGAATAATAAATCCACTATCTGACCACGCAATACTACTGTCACTTTGACCAATCGAATCGACAACGTTGCAACGTCTAAGGCCTACCAACACTTTTGTTATTTTAAAGGACCTTTCTCCTGTCGTATTGAATCTTGGCCTAATATCCGACCTACCCATCGGATGGATATTGGTATTTTCCAACAAGGCGGGTGTTTTATATGTGTTGAGGATACTAAGGTGTTTAATGAGAGAAATAGGGACTCCGAAGTTAAAATCCCGTATACCCGCCTTTTTCTAAACGGTAATCATCTCGTCCGCTATATACGTATCTAAATTCGAACGAGGGGGATTACGTGATAAAGGCGTATGGATATCCGGAACTATAAAATTGAAAGGCTTAGAAACGCGATCGGGAAATACGTATCGTACCGCGTCTTTGCCAGCAAATTATTAGCGTATACTGGTATAATAAAGCTTGGCTTCGTAACCCCCTTATATCAAACAAATGCTAAAATTACCGGGTCCAATTCTAATAGCATTTTGAACTAAGGACTTTACCGTCATATTTATAGTACAACGGGTTTTACCAAATGTTTTAATCCATTAAAACCGACGTCCCAAATACGAATAAACTTCATACCTTTCCGTTTGAGAATCGTTAGGTAATGAACGTAAGTCGAAGGGAATGAGCTATGATAGTTATGATATTAAGTCGCCAACTTATACGATGCTAAAGTATGCTGCCATGAGAAAATAGTATAATGAGGATACTGGATCGCTCGTACGTAATGTAAATAAATATATCATAATAGGCATTCGCTATTATGAGGCTGAATTCGAAATCGTTTATTTATCATTATAAATAATCTATTATTATAGAAAAAACGTAAAAGATGAATCGATTTCAAAACCAAAAGAATTTAACCCATTGAACTTGTATTAACATCTTATCCGTATATAAATGGGTAGGGGTAAATCGGTACAGATCTAACCTAAATCGTAGTTTTTCCTATGATCACCTTCGAAAACTCGATGGAAAACTCTTAGAAAGGCGAGTAAATTATATAAAGGGCCCCCTTTATTACTCAAATCTATTAGGACTAGTAAAACGTAACAAAAGTTCGTTCAAATAAGTATAATAATATTAGTATTAATTGCTTTCGAAAATTAGTTCATTTTTAATAATAACATCGTAGTACCCTATCTCAAACCTTATAAAAGCTTTATTTATCGATTGAATTGTAAACGAATCTATTTATGCGCGTTAACGAAGGCTTAACGGAGGGAAAATCCATTAATATTGATAGGTCTTGCCAATTATAGACCTTTAGACGTTGCAAGGTTATCGGTTTAAACCTATAGAAGCAACAGTAGTATTGTGTGATCAAGTGGTAGATGTATTATTCTAGGTTTAGCAGACCGCTAGCTGTTCTACATACTTATTTGTATAGCTAATTCCTTGGTCAACACTCTAGTCTGAATTGAGAACATACTGTATTTGACTTTACAATCACTATAGTTAACCTAATAAACAACGAATTCATCTTGCAGTGATTATAGTCAACTTACGTTAACTAACTATATTGTAATTACTTCTATTTTAACATTAACGTCTTTCTGATTTGTATGTATACGAAAGTATAATCAACCAATTATTTCTGGTGATCTCCAAAGTTTCTTTTCTTCAACTGGCTAAACCTTCATTAGTTCCGCACTCAAATTAACCCCAATTACTCCTTTTGCTACACGGTTTCGAGTTTCGACTTTATTAACTCCTATATATAATTATTTCGCCCTAAACTTATACAAAATTTCATCTCAGCCATACCAATCAATCAAGTCGCCGGCTTTAATTCCCTGCCAGTCTTCTAGTCTGTTAAGGTACCCCTGTTTCCCTCTCTGCTAGCTGGTACGTAACTTGACCTTACCTAGTGGCCTTTTAACGTAACCATAGATACGTATGATTAACTTATTGTTGTTTATAAACCTTTTCATATCTTTATTCAATACATATTTCGTTATAATGTTATTCAGATTGTCTTTACCGTTAATCCACCTAAATTCATCGATTTCACTACCTTTATAGGATTCGCGGAGTGCTATCACGACAATTATAAGGCGTTTTTCGCTGTTTATTCCTAATTTAGAAAGATATTCAAAGAGGCTTTTGTTGTTGGTACAAATTACAATTAAGGTAGGTGGAATCTTTAGTTACTTGATAACTATATTTAAAATTTCTCATATTATTATACGTATATCGAAGCCGATTACTTTACTTTAAACCTCTTTATCCAATACGTTTGATATATTTCTTGTATATTTAACAAATGTTTAATAAATTAGGTTTCTTGTCATATGAAATGGGCTTTCTGAATAATTTATTTCTATTAAAGAACGTGGGAAGGAATCCAATATATACTGGCAGATCGGTGTTATTTGTAACGAAGCCATTTGTAAAGATTAATTACTTAACTTTCGATTTATCGATTTGAATAATATTCATCTCACGGTTCATTTTCTTGATTTACTAGCCGCACCGATCAATTAATTGTTCATGATCTTAGTCAATTAGGTTGTAAGCTTATACCGTAATTTAAAAATTATAGGAAACCTTCGATTAATATAAGGTTACTATATAACTGCTATAAATGTATTACTCCAAATACTTTTAAACCCTAACCCCGTTATTTTTATCAATTGTATCTTTGTTAAAGTTTTGTCCTTTTTGACGAAAATTACGGTAGATATTAATATTGTTAATATTATATTTGCGAATGAAGGATCCGTTAAAATTTAGATGTTGTACTTTTTCCTGGATCGCAACCGGTTTACAATTCTCAAACTTTGAATCCTTCATGGCCTTCTATTCCGATACCATAAATCTAGGAATTCCGACAATACGAATATTCTTCATCTATGTACCTAGCAAAACAAAATCTTTATTTTATGTTATTAGAAAGTAAAGGTCGTATATTAAAGATTTTATACCCAAATTCAACTTAAAATCTAATTGGTATGTTGAAACCAATAGTCATTTACTTTAACCAATCCATATAGTAGCTTAACGTATTGTATTAATGTCCATCAATTGTACTTATTACGAAGTTTTTATAGTAGTTGTAATAAAATGATCTTTTGCAAATAAATATTTAATTATATGAACGCTTGATTAATGTTGCAACTACTCAATGTAATCTCCATACCAATTTTAACTAGTTATCTTATTATCAATATGACTACTAAACGTTGGCTGATATTTTAAATGTTTAGAGAATACACAAATATTCTCTTTCGACTTTTATTACTGCAACCTTAAGCAATCAACTGTAACCTTTCGTACGTCCTCTACATAGTTTTTCTTTAAACCTTGTAAATAAGTTTTTCTTTTAACATCGTGATATTTGGATTTTAGAGGTTAATGTTGCGTTCAAATATAAATTGTACAATTTCTCAAGTAAATGGTCCATTAATCTCAACCCTATCGCTTTTTAAAACAGGCTTATTCAAGGTCTTTATAATTCCCTAAACGCTTACCTTAACAACCAAATCTTAGTTCTTCTTCTTCCTGCTAAGCTAAGCTTTATTATAAATACAACCCAGAATATATTCCTTATCCTTAGTGTTTCTCCTCTTTGATTATAGGTCATATTGTCGAAGTTTTATCGGTTTATCAATTACTGTAAAGGGAAATTTTTATTAGTTAATTCGTTTAGCTTAAGTATTCTTATTTTTCTAATCATCATGGCAGTTTGTCACCCTATTATAAGGTTTAACCTGAATTATAAGAAACTTCGTAGAACCGTTAAAGATTTGAACAATTAATTTAGTTTTAGCGTTATTTAAAATCTTCAATAGGCCATTTTAAATGATTACACTAAATACCCGTGAGTAAATATAAGGTGTCAGGGGGTTTATGTTAGCAATAAGGTAGCAGAGGTAACAAAGGTGCAATATCAAGAAGATGTTTGTTCGTACTGTAGAATGACCACTAGCTATTAGGCTATTCAGGTGTATAGACTGAATACTTAGATTGACAACTGAAGAGCTATGAAGGAAATACTATCTATGTGGTAATGACTGTATCCTTATATCCTATGGCATTTATACCATCTTCAGTACTGGACCGTTGAAGTCGCTGGTCGCTTCCTGCGGTCCTATGTAGTATCGACTGGACCGCTCTTCAGTCCTTGCGGTCCCAACCCTAACCCTGGGTCCTTACATAAGAGATATCCCCGCTTGATGTATTGGACATCAAGCTTCTAATGTCGTAGCTGGCCGCTGGCCTGTTCCATAGTCTGCAGTTAGTCTTTGAGTTAAAACACCATTCTATTTGCCTAGCTCTTGTCATACGAAGACTTCGCTTTACAATGGTAAAAAAAAAACACGTTGATCGTCATAGTGTGGTTCCTAGTATTAAAGGTATTATTAACTTAACGCTTTGCCAATTTTTTTCCGTACTTTTTTCAAAACTTTACCGTGCTCCCGATCTCTTTTCTAAGTATTTACTAATAACATAGATTGATTCGTCAAACCAAGATATTCTCCAAAAGACCAGCAGCTTTAACACTAAGCTATTAAAGCCTATAATATCGTTCAAACACTTTACCGCTATTTAAAAACGTACTTTCTAATCTGTAAAGCTTCCAATCGCCAAAATAAGAATGTTATACTATTATAGCTCAACCTATGAAAGTATACCAAGTTAGTGCCAAATGGTGTTAACAATTGAGGTACCAAGAAAAACTAGAGACGTTTCTAAAGATCTATTATGCATGAATTATATATATGGTCCGTCACGTGGATTTTCACGTGACGTTTTCGGACCGTGTCCGGACTGCGCCCGAACCGCATGCTATATAGGTATATCCCATTACTTGTACAGCTATTCAATTTATAAACTTAATAGCTAATATCCTAAGTTCATAATATGCACACCTTCTCATAAGAAAAAGGTACGTTATTACTATGGATATAAAACTAGTATATAACGTATGGTATTACCGGATACCCGTAAAGTAACCGTATTTATATTTTTATTCCGTCAACCGAAAGTCTAATACGGACTGTATTCGCGTAAGGCGCGGGCCGAGTACAAAACGTATAACATTATCTTTTAGCTATGAACTCGCTGTATAACTTTATAGATTAGTTATATACCTACTAATTTTGAAATGTTCTTGTATTAAAATAGCACATAACGCCGCCCATTATTCTTCTAACTTATCATTTTTCCTTCTTTGATTTATCTTTATTTTACCTAATTTTCCTTTCTTTCTTATAATTCAGCCTTCGCTTACACTTTATTTGATTTATAACCTTATCAGTATTCATTTTATCTCTTGAACAGCTTAATCACCCTGAAGTCATTACATAGCTGATACGTTTGACCCTTTGCTTATAACAAAACCGATATCTTTCATAGGATTAATATAAGTTACACCACTATTATCGTACTTAATAACAATAACTAGCCTCCCCATAAGGTATATAATCCATTGTTACCATAATAACCTTACCGTTAACAAGCTTATGTAACCCCCTGCATAATGAAAAACCTGCTAATATTAGGCGCTAGTAAAGATAAAAAGGAGCTTTCAATTATATGTGTTTAAAATACTTAAATATTTTGCGTAAATCGTTTATTGAATTCGAAGATGCCCTTGATTTACGCCTGTATTTTCTTTTCCTAACGGTGCCGCGTTTGTAGAAGGGTGAATAATAAGATATGATTAAAAATTAATTTTCTATAAGATTTGAATACATATTAACCCTCATTACAATACGTTTAAGCAACGCTTTTTTTACCGCTTCTCTCGAGTTACGAGATTTATTACGCCAGTTCATCGCCGTTTCTTAGAGCGGTACTCATATTCTATCTCTGGTAAATAAATGTAATAGGGATCTCCTGAGTCATAAACTCGTTTTCGCTCCTACTTTTTCGGAATTGGCAAACAAGTTTGTTTACCTACGTAATATCGCCCGTACTTAAGGCGTGATAACTATCACGGCTATACAGGTCGCAACGCTATAGTCTATACGCCCCCAACTTGCTTTTTTCTCCACTTCTCATCACCCGATACGCTCCCGTTTTTATCCTCCGCTAACCGTAACCATACGATTTTTTATAACCGCGCTATAATCCGTAATATATTTGCTTTAACCTCCTTTGGTACAATTTGTGGACTTGCTTATACCCCATCTAAATACGGTTTAAACTATATTATAACCTAAGCTCTATTCTTTATAGCCAACATTAATTACGACCTTCAAAACGTAGCGCGCGATATCTAAAGCTTAACCGTAAAAGTTAACTCTTTTCGTCCATATCTTATTTATCAACTTAATATGAAAACTAGTTGATAGAGTTAATAAAAATCATATCAATAACCGCATCAACGCCGAACGCGTAGCGCAAGTATAAACGGATATATTACCGTCCCTTGTGACCCGTATCAAAAAACGTACTCCCCGTTCTACTCCGCGCCGTCTTTACAAATCGGTGTTCCCTAATACCCCAAACCGGGTAAAGTAAAATCACTAACACCACTGACCCTCCCACTTTTCGAAACAGGAAAATAAAAAAAATGTCTTATAACCCAAGTTTAGTGGAAATCGCCTCGTTGATAAACTATTATTCGAGAAAACCGGACGTCATATACCCGGCCCCACATATTGTATAACAAAATAATGGTAATAAAACTCTCTGTTGATAGGCCTTCATCGTTGCAACATAGTCGATTCAAATCACTGTGGTCGAAGTAACTGGTGCTGCATTGATATTGTTGATTGAGATGTGTTGATTCTAAGTTTGGCAGACCGCTAGCCGGTCTGCACACTAATTTGTATGGCCAAACGCTTTGGCCTGTGCCACAATTTGAAGTAGGCACCTACTGCACTGCATTTGCAGTGTAGTCCCACAAACTATAGTCAATTTGTAGTACATACAATCAACTTCACTGTAAGTAAATTTGACTTGACTGTAGTGTATTTGACTATTATTCCAACACTGGAGGCTTTTTGTTTTGTACCTGTACGCTAGAGTAACTTGTTATTAATTGGTGGCAACCTTTGAAATCCCTCCTCAATCCATAAGTCAGACCCTTGTTCATTCCGATTAATCTGTACTAAAATCAACCTTACTTAGACCCTTCGTGTACCTTTTGCTCTAGCCTTTCGAGGCCTCCGTTCCTCAATTCCCGTTCACAAATCTTTCGCTATAAACTTTTGTAAATCAGATACACCCCCAATTATGTACCTTTTGCCAGTAGTTTGGACTACTGCCATTAGCACCTTTGCCACCGTTGTTATTAACGACACTGTTGCCACTATCGCCACTACTCTAGCAGTCTTTAAGTTTTCCAGAATAAACTTGTTTTTCTGCATCACGTGTCGGGCAATTTACTTAGCCCTCGGTTTGTACACTCGGTGTATTGCTGTTTACAAACCTTTTTAGGGCGCTATTAGGCGTGGCCTTAATTGTGGCTAGGGTTATATTTACCGTTAATTCAACAGAACTTATCTATTTTCCGGGTTTCGTATACTTCCCTTAAAGCTATTACATTTATCATTAAACGGTTTTAATTAGTCATGGCTAACTTGAATAGGTATTCGTAAAATCTCCGGGAGTCGGTAAATACTACGATGGGTATTGGAATCAATCCCAGCTATTTAGTGATAATCTTTAATATGCTGTTAGTTACTATGCCAATATTAAAGCCTACCATTATTCCGTGGATTTTTAAAGATAATATATTTCGTGTTATACGTTTTCACTTAACGGATATATAATATATAAGGGTTCTCCGGTGATTGTAAGTAACCCTTTGAAATTTTTCTTCTTAACAAATATTATAAAAAAGCCGATTTATAATATAAGTTTAGCATTATTGGAAAATAATCCGTCCGTAAAGATTATTAACTTCGTTTTCGATAAATTTGTAAAACCCAACTTAATTCATTTTTTACGTAATCAATTACCAATGAATAATTTAATTTGATTTGTCAAAGTCCTTGTCTTATGGTTCTTTTGCCTATATCTTAATGGAAAGTTAGTACGATATCTTCGGTTTATATAGTATAAAGACATAGGCCGTATATGCTCTCTATTTAATATATATTTATAATTCTACCCCGTCGGCCTTAACGATAATTGTCAGGTTTATAGCTTACCTTTTGACGTCAATTAATGTTAATGTCTTCTTTAGCCTTAATATTATGATCGCCGATTAACGATTTATTAAAGTCAAGTCATATGCTTTTAGTCAGCGTTTCAATTAGCTTACATTTTTGAAAGTCTAACTTTTCGATAATACGCTATTCTGCCGTTATAAATCTAATATATTCTAAAAATAGTTTATCGTCATTTTATAGATATACGATACAAAAATCCTTACATTTCGTAGTTAAAAAACACGGGTTAAATGTAAAAGTCTTTATATCTAATTAATTTTTAAAGTACACTAACTATATTAGGAACCAGTATACGCCTACTTGGACCAATCCATATAATGTCTTGATACAAAGTATTATCGAACCGGCCTAGAATTTATCCCTTAGGTTTTTTGGCAATTCTAACAATAAAATTCGTTAAAAAACGGTAGCAAACAGCGTGTAAGTTTACGTGATATCCCGTTATTAAGTGTAAACTACCCTTTTTCGACAATAATCAAACTAGTAACAAGTACGACGATAAAACGTTATTTAACCTTTTATATTATAGGCGATGAAGTAAGGATTTAATTCCTACCTTTGTTACCGTATTCTTCAACGATCAAATGTAACTTTTGGTACATTCGATCCGTATTTTTACCTTTAACCTCGTAAATTATCCTCGACTTAAACATAGTAGCATTTTAACCCTCAAATTACGTAAATAACATAAATTTTATAACCCTTCGTAAAAAAAGCCGTTAATTTATATCTAGTTGCTTTTTTTAAATTACTTGCCCAGTGTATTAATAATACATTCTATACGTAGCATAAGAGAAAGTTTTCCGTTAGAATTTTCCTTATAAGACACTTATGCCGTTGTATATACCTTGCCAAGTCTATAGGTCCTATCGCTGTCATTTTCTTGAATATGTATCCATCTTTTATGTTGTTCTCGACGCCGTCAACGTTTTATTAACTTATTAATTATCGGCTCGGTAAAACTATATTAATTAATCCGTTGGACTTATAGGTTATCGAAATCAGGATTTGTATAAAATTTTAGATGTCTTTATACGACTTAACCTATATAACTCTGAAAGTAATAAAATCGTGAGCAATTTTAACTATTACGTTTAAGTTGGTAATACTTAAAATCTTATACAGCCTATTTTTTTTGCTTGATTCGCGTTACATAAAAACTTTACTTTAAAGGGGGAGGGATACCAAGTTTATTATTAAAACTCTGTTCCTAATACTAAAGGTATCGTTATCTTAACGATGGGCTAATTCCTTTTTTAAAATCTTTAAGCCTTTGCTTTATGTTATAATTCGTTGTTTAATACTCAAAGAAGGTAGCAATTTAGTTATTATACGTAAATAGGCCTTAAATACCAGTAAAGTTTATATAAGTCCGTTAACGCTAATAGTATCAGTAAAGCCTTTTACCGACATTTAAAAACGTATTTTTAACTTATAAAGCTTTCGATTTCCAGTGTAACGATATTATAGGCCTTTCGTAAAAGGGTATATAACCTTTCGACTTTACCAATACCTTAGTAAATCTTAATAGGGATTTGTTAATATTTAATACTTATTAACTTAATATTAGGTTAAAACTTCATTATAGTAAAGTTGATATCGGCGTCGGAAACTAGTACGTTTGGTAACTTAAGGTACGTTTTAGTTTACAAAGCGCGTAGTTCCTTTTACTTTTACTTTTCTGTCATCGTGTTAAGGAACTTAGAGTTGTAAATAGCCGTGGTAAAGTTTACAATATATAATATGAATTTACCGTTTAGGTAAAATAAGTTTACGAAAATTTCCCGATTAAAGTTTGAATTTTTCTTTCACGTAATTATAAACTTGAAAAGGGCTGAAAATTTTATTTAGCAGTGGTAGTAAGGTCGTTGAATTACCTTTAACGCTAATAAATCCATATCTTCGTAACAAACTGCTTTTAAAGCCTTGTGAAGCCTATTAATCGCCGAAAAGTTAAACTTACGATATAATTAACAAATTTTCGCCTTCGTTAGTTTTAATAATATTAATTTTAACCCTTGAAAGTGAAACTAAAAACACTCATATTTAAAGTTAATTAAAAACCTTTTACCGCTTTTCACCTATATTAGTTTATTATTTTCAACATTAACATTAACTTTGAAGTTTTTCTTATCTTTGAGGTAATTGAAAAACAGGGGACGGAATTTTACGATATTGAAAATAATAATGTTAAGAACAATTTTAACCGTCGTTGATCCTAATAAAGATAACTTTTTTAACAGGTAAAGTTAACCTTAGCTTTATTCGTATCCGTATAGTTAGTCTTTGTAACAGTATTAGTATTCCTTCATAACGCGAAGTATTGCGAATAGCTTTTCATTAAGTACCGTATCGCCCCTATATCCGGTATAACCCCCTGAAAGACATATTCTGAATAAAAATCTTAAATGGTAAAAAGATATATAAGGCTAGAGTCTTTATCGTTATGTCGGTAGTAAGGATCTTTACCTATAAGCCGGTATAAAAAGGCGTGGTCGGCAATTTATTACATTGCTTTTAAATCTGTACTAATATCTTTATGTTAACTAATAGCCTTAGGTTTACCTTCCTCCTCATTAACTTTATTTCCTTCAAATAGTGTGACTTGTTAAACGTAATTCCATTTAAAAGCAAAGGGAATTATATGTAATATATTACCTACTTTAACTCACGTTCGTCGACTGTATTTAGTGGTAACTAATAGCTCTATTTGCCGTAAATCCAGTATTTGTTTTGGTTTTTGGAGTAAACTTGCTTAATCGATTTAAAATCTTTACGGAAAAGGAATACCTTTTCCCGTAAATAGAGGTTCGGATATTTTGTTAGACGTATTAACCGGGCCTTATTTACTTTCGATCGATGTAGTACGTATAAAAGGGTTTTCTTTCGTCGTTATTAAATTTAGAGGCTAGAGGGTATATACTAGTCCAACCGGAAATTAGAGTTGTTACTGTTGTTAATAAGGAGCACAATCAGTCAAAACAAAAACCTTCGCAGGTGGTATTAGGGTATTAAAAAGCGTATTCGAACTCCTTATAACCCTAAACAGTTTACCGAACCTGTTAACATAAGATGCATTCGCCAATTTCCATATTTTATATTACTTATCGGTAAAGCATCAGCCTATTATGTATATGATTAAGGATATCTATCTTATTTTCCGACTTTTTCTTATAATTTAATAAGTAAAACTACTTAACAATATTCTAGTTGGTATAATATTAAGTAATATTAACATCGTATTCGAAGTAACCTTTCAAGCTATTGTTAATTTCGCGAAAAGAAAAAGAATTTTTTAAGTACCGGAGGTAGTAATCCTCGGCTTAGCTGGTGAGAATACTAGGAAACAGAGTGTGAGAACCTGGTAATTTAACTTTCATTTCGCGGTAGATATTCAAAAACTGGCGTAACTCGACGTCTAGGAGGTTATACGGCTTACCATTATACTTCATATTTCCTTCATAAATCTTAACGAACGTAGTAATTATCATGTAATCCGTATCTACCACGGGAATGAGTCGAAGTTGAAGGGTGGTATACTAGACTTAATAACCTTTTAGGTCTTTTAACTAATTTTAGGAAAGGTGTTAAGGTTACTAGTATTGGCTGTCAGGATAGTCACTTTTAACGAAATTTAGGGGGGAAAAGCTGGTAATCGTGCTTACAATAGGCTTGCGTATAAAGACTATCCTTACTCAATTTATCTATTAAAACTAAACGTGATATGGAGTTTGGGGGACAGGTACTTGAGAGTTTCCACCGAAAAGAACTTGGTAATAATACTCTTAGTGTTAATGTGTACGTCGACGTTTTTATTAAGTAACTGGTAAATTTTAGGACTTACGATGTATATGTCGCTTAACTCTCTACAACCAATGATATTAAAGTGTTAATCTATATAAAAGGGTTTAAAAAACTTATTTGGGTTTGGAAAGGTCCTTACGAACAGATATAGAGGCGTTAAGGGATATTGTCGTTAGCAATACCTTTGCCATTTTCCCGAATCTATTAAGTGTCTTTATCTATTGTATATTCGTATAATAGGTTGGCAAAATTGCCATTTTACTTCATTTTTCACCAGGGGGTCAACCTTTTTACTACCCAATTTACTTCTTAGCTTGATTTTTACGTACCTATCTATCGCCTTTAATATATCTAAGGTCTATTCGTTAAAATATTCGTAAAAAGTATTAAAGGCGATAGGTCTCTTATTACATCCGGTGGAGTTTAAATTGAGGATGTAGTGATCAATGTAATTTGTCGGGTATTAAAGGGTAGTGTTTGTATTTGGCGTCGTTTGATAAAGGCCGTTAAAGAAATTCTTAACGAATTTAAACCCGAGGTTTATAATTTCTTCCTTTCGAATAGAATCGGTAACGATTTTGATTTTGATATTGTTCAAAGCTATAGTGACAAAGGTTATGAAATGTAAAGGTGGGGGGGGATAGTGTAAAACAATAAGTCATATGTTTGCGGTTGTAGTTGGTATAAGTTAAAGGTCGTAAAACCGAATCGTTTTTACTATTTACAATGGTAATGACCGTAATAGTAGTAGCTGTAATAATATTAACTTACCCTTTACTAACTTGCTGACTTGATGATCTTTAAAACTTTTAGGCGATTAATCTTGACGCCTTTAAAGAGGATTAATAAAGATTTCTTAGTGTTTTCAGTAGAAATATCATCGCTTACTTAGTAGGTTGTCTCGAACAACTACACAGCTTATAATTTTTCCCTACTTGTTGCTGCGAAAAACTACACAGCATATAGGAGCCCTTCGTAAAAACCTTTCATTTACCTTGCCGGAAAAAAAAAACGTAATAACAGGAAAGCAGCTTCTTAATTTACTTAGCCAATTTGTTCTTAACATAATAAGCACTGATCAGTGTTGGTAGGCCTTCATCGTTGCAACATAGTCGATTCGAATCACTGTGATCGAAGTAACTGGTACTGAATTGATATTGTTGATTGAGATGTGTTGGTTCTGAGTTTGGCAGACCGCTAGCCGATCTGCACACGAATTTGTATGGCCAAATGCTTTGGCCTATGCCACATTTTGAAGTGGGAACCTACTGCACTGCAAATGCAGTGCAGTCCTACAAACTACAGTCAATTTGTAGTACGTAAAATCAGCTTTACTGTAATTAAAGTTGACTTGACTGTAGTGCATTTGAATGCTATTCCAACCTTCTCCCCGTTTTATTATCAATATACTAGTTTTGATACGAAAACAAAATAAACGATATAAATTTCTTGAAGTTCATTTAGCGTTATGATTGAAACTTGACACCGTTAAAAAACTACGCGTCCTCTTCTTCCGCCTCAAATTCATTTATAGCCGTAATATACTTGTAATTTATTTTTTTAAAAAAATTCCTACTCAAGTTTATTATAATCTTTTTATTTAACTAATATATAATAAATACTACCCTGAGCCATTTTCGTTCCTGAAACATCCTGGACTTTAAAATATTTGTATAAACTATTTCATGTATCGTCCGCAATGAAACCTGGGTTCGAGAGTGTGTTAAATAAAACCTACGAAGAAAAAGGGTCCGGAACCGTGTATTCGACAAAATTCACGAAACATATAAACTATTTACCAAAGATATTTGAAATAGTGTTCGATGGGTTCTGAACGTCTATTTTATACTATTAATTATAAAGTGAATTGAACTTTTAAGTAGGGTAATTAGTTTCAATATTATGAAAACCGAACCAAATCTTATCGCCTACCTTATATCGTTCTAGCGGGCGTCCCCAACAGTATATAGCTTTCTTTATTTATTATTAAACATATATCATAACCCCCCAAGCTAATTTTTCACCTGTTGGTAGGCCTCAGACGTTGCAAAGTTTTCGATTAGATTGGTCGAATTAACAGTAGCATTGCATTGATCAAGTGATGAATGTATTGTTCTAGGTTTGGCAGACCGCTAGCCGGTCTGCTTTGTAATTTGTATGGCCAATTGCTTGGCTCGTACACTAGAGTAAAGTGCAGCGTACTACACTCAACGTACAGCCAATACGGTAAGTCTGCACAAATCAATACACTGAACTTGTAATACAGCCAACTTTACTAACAGTAAAGTTGACCTACTATACTGCATGTAGTACTATTCCAATATTGGCGGCTTTTTAGTTTAAACGCATACGCTAGTGTGGCTAACACATCCTTTCCGGTTACTATTAAATTATTTATTTCGTTAACTGGTGTGACCCCTTTGAATTCCAGTTGACTCCTATACTGAATTGCACCCAATTGCATGCAAATTGACCCCATTTGACTTTAATTGCTCCGTTGTTCCGAGGTCCGAGTTTATCAACTTTTATAAAAAGTTCTTCCGCTATAGACCTTTATAAGCCTTTACTTTAACCGTGCCAATTAACCAGGTCGCCGTTATCAATCCCCTGGTAGTCTTTTCATTTACCGGCATACCCATGTCTTCTGTTACATGATCCGGGTTTTTCGAGCAGTATATTAACGTAACCCTCGATTCGGATTGTCAGCTTATTGCCATCCACAAACTTTTTCAAAGCTTTTTTCAGCGTTGCCTTCGTTATAGCGTTGACAGATTTGTCTTTGCCATCGATCTATCGGATCTCTTTAATCTCTCTCCCTTAGTAGGCTTTATGGAGTGCCATTACGTCGATTATTAGGCGTTTTTCACTTGTGGTCTCGAGTTTTTTTTTAAGTCAGTATAAATTACTACCCAGATAAAAGGAATCTTTAATTGCCTGATAATAATACCAAGGGTTTTCTATAATACAATATTTACGTTAAAACCCGTCATTATGCCGTAGATCTCTCAAACTAATATGTTTCGTATAATCCTTTTATACTTAACGAAGACTTAATAAATCAAGTTACCGATAATGTTTAACTAGTTTTCCTGCCTATTTTCATTAACAAAATTTATTAAAATACCGATCTGTAAGGACAAGTCGGTGTTATTTACAAAATATCCGTCTGTGGAAATTATTAACTTCATTCCTAAAAGATCGATTGGGACTATATTAATCCCGCGGTCCAAATTCTGTATCTGCCACTTAAGCCTTTTATTCAGCCGGTCAAAATCCTTATCCGTTGGTATTTATACTTATATTATAATAGATAAATCGTAAAAAGCCTTCGGTTAGTATAAGGTAGTAATATAGTTTCCTCGAATACGTTACTACAGGTACCTTTAATCCCTAGCCTCGTTAGTTTTATTAATTATAACTAAACAACGCCCTAGCCCTTTTAACGTAAACTAAGGTCGGCATTAATACTAAACATACGAATTAAAGATTCATTAAAGTCCAGTTAAGTATTTTACGTCAATGTCGTTACCGGCTTATAATTCCAAAACTTGGAGTCTTTAATCGCTTGTGATCTTAGTACTATAAAGCTATTAGTTCCTACGAAAAAAGTATTTTTAGTTTTTATAACTATTATATTGAAGTTCTTTTCTTTAATAATTAGCATAGGTCATACGTTAAGGGTTTTATCGCCAGGCGTAATTTAAAGTACGATTAGTAGGTTAGAAACTAATAAACGCTTGTTTTAGATAATACTTAAAATAGCTTAATATAACGTATTATCGTATTTAAAAGGTACAGAGTACGAAGTTGTTAAAGTAGCTTTAATAATACAATTCGTTATAAATCCGTTACTAATTACGTATTGGATTACGTTATATTAGGGTTATTAAGTGTAAACTTACTTTTAATTTTGGCTAACAAAATTATTGCTAACACGAACACTAAACGTTAGCTAATATTTTAAATCGTTGGCAATTATATAAGGATTTAAATTTTACTTTGATCACCGTCCCTTTAAACGATTAAATGCAATTTTTCGTACGGCCGCCCCGTGGATTTACCCTTAACCTCTTAAATAATCATCGACTTAAAAATCGTAATACTTGGGTTTTAGAGGTTAAAGTCGGTTTTCGAAACGAATTATACAACTTTTCGAATTAGTAGGCCATTAATTTCGACTTTTTTACTTTCCTTATAAGGCCTGCCGAAGTTTTAATAATCCTTTGTATTCGAATCTTTAGTACCAGCTTTTTGTTATCTTTTGTTTTCCTGTTTACTCAAGTAGTATTGTAAATACACCCTGTGTTGAAAGGCCGTTATCGTTGCAACGTAGTCGATTCGAATCACTGTGGTCGAAGTAACTGATACTTCGTTGATATTATTGGATGAGATGTAAGTTCTAAGTTTATTAGACCGCTAGCTAGTCTGCATAATAATTTGTATGGCCAAACGCTTTGGCCTGTGCCCCACTTTGAAGTGGGTACCTACTGCACTGCACTTGCAGTAAATTGTACTCAAATCTCACAAACTACAGTCAATTTTCAATACATACAATCAACTTTACTGCTAGTAAAGTTAACTTAACTGTACTGAATTGACTGTTATTCCAACACTGGCGGCTTTTTGTTTTGTGCCTGCACGCCAGCGTAGCTTGCCATCAATCGGTGGCAATCACTGAAGTCCTTCCTCAATCTGTAAGCCAACAACAAGTCAGACTCCTGTCAATTCCGATCAATCTGTACTGAAATTGACATTAATTATGGCCCCTTACGGCCCTTTTACTCTATCCTACCGAGACCTTTATTCTTCAAATCCCGTACACAAATCCTTCGCCTTAGACCTACGAAAATAAGGTACGCTACCATTTACGTACCTTTTGACAGCAGTTCTAGCTATTGCCATCGCCCCTATTGCCCTGGCTGTCTTTTAGTTTGCCAGGGAAACCCTGTTCCTCTACGTTACATGCCGGGAGATCCACGTATCCCTCGATTCTTTGGTTAACGTATTGCTATGTATAAGCCTTTTCAGGGTATCATTAGGTGTAGCCTTAGTTATGGTACCGGTAGGGTTATCTTTACCGTTAATTCACCAAAATTTATCGATTTTTTGGGCTTTATATACCTTCTTTAACTCTATTACGTTTTTTATTAGGCGTTTTTTATTAGTCGTACTTGGTTTATATAGGAATTCGTAAAAACTTCGGAAATCGGTATATACTACTACAAGTATTAGTAGAAGTCCTAAGTGTTTGGTAATAATCCTTAATATACCGTTAATTACCATATTGATATCAAAACCTGATATTATACCATAAACTTTTAAAGTCATTACACTCTGGATTATGCATTTACAATTAATAGATATCTAGTATATAAGGTTTCCGGTATCAGTAAATTTCCCTTTAAACCTATCTCTATTAACTAATATTATCAAAACGCCGATTTATGATGTAAGGTTAATATTATTAGTAAATAACACGTCCATAAAACCATTAACTTCGCATTCGTCAAATTTACAAAAACTATTTTAATTTTTCTTTTCATGTGATCCATTTATTACTAAATCCATTTATTCAACTAATTGAAGTCTTCGTCTTATAGGTCTTATATTTATATTATAATAGAAAGGTTTTATAATGTTTTTAATTGGCATAACGTAACGATATATGCCGTATGAGTCCTTTGCTTCTAATATCTTTGTAATTTTGCCTTGTTGGTCTTGTCGATAATTGTTAGTCTTATAGCTCACCCTTTTTAAAATAGGCTAATATAAGTGTCATTTTTAGCCTTGACACTATAAATACGGATTAATGATTTATTAAAGTTAAGTTTTATATTCTTAATCAACGTTTTAACTAGGTTATACTTTCAAAGGCCCAACTTCTCGATACACGTTGTTTTGCCGCTATAAGCCTAATATCGTTGAGGAAAAGGGTATCATCAATTTATATACCCATAACGCTAAAGTTTTCACTTTTTATAATTAATAAACATAGGTTAAATATTAAAGTTTTAATACCGAGCTTATTTTTAAAGTACTTTTAATACATTACGAATCAATGGATACTTATCTTAGATAATCCGTATAAAGGCTTCACACAACGCATTACCGTACCGGCTAGAAACTTGTCCTTTAATTCTTTTAGCAACTCTAATAATATAATCCGTGAAAAATCGATGATAAACTACGCATTCGCTTACGTAATATCTCGACCGTTAAATGCAAAACGGATTCTTACGTTAGTAGTCAAACTAGCCATAATAGTGATAATTAAACGCTGGCTAATCTTTTAGATTATAAACGATTAAATGAGGATTTAATTTTAACCTTTGTTACCGTATATTCACGCTATTAGCCCTAATTTCTCGTACGGCCGATACGTATTTTTACCCTAACTTCGTAAATCATTTTCGACTTAAAGATAATAACGTTTGAGTTTTTAAAATACATTAATGGTGTAAACTATATAACCTCACGTAATAGGAAGCTGTTAATTTCCACTTAGTCATTTCCCTTTAAAGGTTTACCTGGTGTATTAATAATTTTTCGATACGTAACTTAAGGGTAAGTTCTCCGTCTGACTTTTCCTTCTAAGATACTCATACCTTTATATATACCCTGCCAGGCCTATAGTTTCTATCGACGTCCTCTTATTTAAGATATATCCTCTTTTTAGGTAGTCCTCTACATCGCCGATGTTTCATTAACTTGTTCATAATCGACTCGAAAGGGTTATATTAACTTATTCATTCGGCTGGAAGGTTATTAACGTTAGGTGGTTTATTAAAATTAGGGTATTTAAAGGGTCTTCGGTATAATTTAACCTATATAATTCGTAAAGTTACGGGGCTATTCACAGTTTCAACCACTACTTTTAAGTTAGTAATACTTAAGATCATATACGGCTTATTGCATTTGCCTGGCTTGTGTTACGTGAAGACTTTACTTTAAATTGGAAGTAAAAACACGTTTATTATTAAAGGTCCGTTTTTTTGGTATTAAGGGTATTATTGATCTAACGGTGCACCGATTCCTTTTTTAGTTTCTTTAAGGCTTCATTATATGTTATAACACGTTTTTAAGTACTTGACGAAGGTGTTGACTTAGCTGTAATACGTAGGTAGGCCCCAAATACCAATAAAATTAGTATAACTCCGTTAGAGCTAACAGTATCGTTAAAACCTTTTACTACTATTTAAAGCTATGACTTTTAGCTTATAAAGTTTTTAATTTTTAGTGTAAGGATATCGTAAGCTCTTCGTAAAAGAGTATATACCTTTTCGAACTTGCCAATATCCTAGTAAACTTTAATGGGAACCTATTTACACCAAATATTTTTTAACTTTATATTAGCTTGGAACTTCATCTTAGTACAGTTGGTACCAATATCTTAAACTAATACGTTTAGTAAGCTAAGGTACGTGTTAATCCACAAAGTACGTAATACCTTTTATATTCCCTTTACTGTAATAACCTTAAAGAATTTAACGCTGTAAAAAGTCATGGCAAATTTTATAATGTATAATACTAGTTTACCGTCCAAGTAAAATACGTTTACAAAGATTTACTAGTTAAATTCTTAGTTTTCCTTTAATGTAAACTTAAATCTTAAAGGAGTTTAGGAATATGTTTGGCAGTAATAGCAAAGGCGTTTAACTACCGTTAATGCTAACAAGTCTATATCTTGATAGACAACTACCTTTAAAACCTTATGAAGCCTGTTAATCACCAGATAATTAAACCTATGATAAAATTAACGAAGTTCCGTCTCCGTTAGATTTAACACCACTACTTTCAACCCTTAAAGATAAAACCATAAATACCCTTACTTAAGGCTACATAAAAATATTTTACTGGCTTTAACTTGTATTAATTGGTTAGTCTAAACCTTAAAGTTAACGCCAAGGTTTTTTATATTTTTTAGGAAAAGGATAAAAAGGTTAGGGGATTCCAAAATGTAAAAAAAAATAAGGTTAAAAACAGTCTTTACTGTCGTTGATCCCAGTAAAAATAGCTTTTTTTCAAGGCTAAAGCCAATTTTAGCTTTATCAGTATCCTTATAGTTAAGTTTCGTAATAGTATTAGTATTCCTTTATAACTCGATGTATTGCAAATAGCCTTTTATTAAGTATAGTATTTTCCTCATATCCGATATAATCCCCTAAAGGACTTATTTTGCGTAACGATTTTAAATGGTAAAAATGTGTGTGAGACTAAGGTTTTTATCATTATGTCGGCGATAGGGGTCTTTACTTATAAGGAGATATAAAAAGGCGTAATCGGCTAGTTATTATATTGTTTTCGGGCCCCTCCCGGTACTATTATCCTCGTGTTAGCCGATAACTTTTTGCTCATTTTCCTCCTTTTCATTTTCAATTTTTTTTAAACTGTATAACCCGTTTAATATAATCTTATTAAGAAGCAAAAGTGTATTGCGTATAATACATTACCAGCTTTATATTACGTTCGGCGGTAGTATAACGTGTTAACTAACAGCCCTGTTTGCTATATATCTACTATCTTTTAGCGTTTAAGGTAAACTTGGCTAACTGACTTGAAGACTTTGAGGAAAAGAAGTACCCTCTTTTATAGGAAGAGGTCCGAGCCGTCTGTTAACCGTACTAACCGGGTTTTCCATACGTTCGATTAAAATAATACGAATAAAAAAGGATTTGTTCCTCGTTATTGAATTCTGAAACCTAAAGGTATATAATAGTCGAACCAAAGACTCGAATAGTTACGGTAGCCAACGAGAAACGCAATTAGCTAAAAAAAAACCCTCATAGGTGATATCAAGGCTTTATAAGACGTATTTGAATTTTTTATAACCCGTAATTACTTAAAGAACCTATTAGTATAGGGTGCCTTCGTTAACTCCTATGTTCCCCATTACTTGTTAGTAAAATATCAGTCTATTAAGTATCTAATTAAGGAGGTCTATCTTGCTTTCCGACTCTTTTTTGTAATCCAATATGTAAAACCACTTGATAATATTCTAATATGTGTAATACTGTGCGAGATTAATATAGTATTCGAAATAGCTCTTCATACCATCGTAGATTTCGCAGAAAGAAGAGCAATTTATTAGGTTTCGGAGGTAGTAATCCTCAGCTTAGCCGGTTAGGATACTAAAAAACAACGAGTAAAAACCTGGAAATCCAACTCTTATTTAACGGCAATGGTTAAAGAATAGGCGCAAATTGACGTCAAAAAGGTTGTACAGCTTACCGTTATACTTCTCTTTTTCTTTCCAAATCTTAATAAACATAATAATTACCGTATAATCCGTATTCACCATCGAAACGCGTAGAAAGAAAAGAGTAATATACTGGTCGTAAGGACCTCTTTCACTTGGCTGGGGAAAAAACTATAACTATTACTAGTATTGGTGAATAGTTTAATTGAATTTGAAAGGAAAAAGCTAGTAATCTTACCCATAGTAAAATCGGGTATAAAGCTAGTAATTCCTTAATTTGACCACTAAAACTAAACGTATTAAAGAGCTTAAGAAAAGTAAGCCTAAGGGTTTCCATCACGGGGGATTTAACGATAATCCTCTTATTATTAAGGGGTCTGATAAGGTTATTGCTTAATTCATTAGTGTATAATCCCAATATCAATACCTCTTATCGCGTTGAAAACCCTTGTTTCACGCGTTCGGTTGCCGCTAAAGGCGAATTCTGCGCTATCATGTAGAGGTTCTAAAATACCAAGCAATTTAACAGGTTCTTTATCGCCAATACATGAAAAAGCCTAAACAAATTAAAAGTAAAGGGGGGGTACTTTAAAACGTATATATAAGCGCTAAGGTTTTTCAACACCTTTTCCTTTAAGCCATAAGTATTAAAGGTATTCGCCAAGTAAGGTCAGGTCGAAAATTTCTTATACTAGTTTTATATTAACTTAATCTTGGAAATAGACTCCTTAATGTTTTAATTCTACCTTAAACTTTATCTTAACCCCTTTTTAAACTAAGGTCCAATATTAATATTCCAGTCGTCAAAAAGGTTACGGAAGTTGATAAAAGCGTGATTAGGGTCGTTATAATTATAGTGCTTAACGATTTAATAGCCTGCGAAGTTTGTAAGGTGTTTTTCCATTGATTCTTTGTCGACATCCAACGCCCAAAGGTTTTCGTCGTGAAACTTAGTAAAAGCAGTTCCAAGCGCTCCAATTGCTTTTTTTCTAGCGGGGTTGGTAATTGCTTCAAAGTGAACGCTTACGGTAGACATCTTAGTTTTTGGCCTGTGTAGGACTTGGTGAGCGTGTAAGGCGAGAGACTTGGTGATTTGGCGTGAGGTCGCGCAACGTGGCTTTCTTGGCGCGACTTGGCGTTTTTTCCCAAAGTAGCGAACTTGATGATTAAAGTGATATAAGGAGTAAAAAGAGTAAAGTAGGGCAAAGGTTTGATATAAAGGGTAGGGCGGAGGTCGTTATTAGTGGTAGAAGTCGAAGGTTGTTATTTTTACGTATAGACTTAGTCGTTTTTCTTACGGTAGTAACACCCGCAATAGTACTAACTTAGCAGTTTGTTAACTTGCTGAAATTTAAGACATCTCACAGTCAATCTCAACGTTTTTCTTCAAAAAGAATCAATAAATATTTCTTAGTGTTTTTAAATAGCGATACCGTCGCCTACATCTAAATTGCTGTTGTGGACTAATGCAATCCAAAAAATCTTCTCTGTTTTCCTGCCTTTGTGAACTGACGCAGTACTAATAAAGGCTTTTCGTAAGAATCTTTCCTCTACCCTAACGATAACGTAAAGCGTAACAACCGGAAAGTAGCTTTTTCTTCTACTTAGCTAATTCGGGCTTAATTTAATAAGCACTAATTAGTGTTGGTAGACCTTCATTGTTACAACGTTGTCGATTCGAATCACTATGGTCGAAGTAACTGGTGCTGCGTTGATATTGTTGAATAAGATGCAAGTTCTAAGTTTGGCAGACCGCTAGCCGGTCTGCACAATAATTTGTATGGCCAAACGCTTTGGCATGCACCCCAATTTGAAGTGGTCACTTAATGAACTGCACTTTCAGTGCAGTGTACTCAAATCTTACAAACTACAGTCAATTTACAGTACGTACAATCAACTTTACTGCAAGTGAAGTTGACTTGACTGCACTGCATTTGATTGTTATTCTAATACTCCAGTATATATTCCTTGTCTTTAACGGGTTTTTTTTCGGGGGTTGTCCGCGCCGGCGACGTTTTATCGAATTGTCGATAACGGGTAAAAGGGGTTCGTATTAGCTTGGTCTTTTAGCTTAAGGGGCTTAAAGGTTTCAATTCTTAATACCCTTCATATAAGGATTACACTAAATGGTTCGGAAGGATATAAAACCGTTAGAAGTTTTAATAACTACTTTAAAAATTACGATACTTAATATCTTATATAGGTCCTTCTATTTGATCAGCTTCCGTTATATGGAAACTTAACTTTATAACGGAAAAGTAAACAAATCTATTGTTAAAGGGATGTTTTTGGTGTTAAGGTCGTTATTAACCTGGCAGCGTGCCGATTTTCCTTGCAATTCCCTTAGAGCTTCTGTTGTAAACCGCAACCTGTTTCTAAATATTTTCCGAAAGTGAAGATTCAATCGTTAGTCGTAGGTATGCTCCAAAGACTAAAGGCGTTAACAATAAGTTTCCAAAGCCTATAATATTGTTAAGGCCTTTTACTACTATCTATAAGCGTGCTTCCAGGTCTATAAAGCTTTAAATTTTTAATGTAAGGATATTATTAGCTCGTCGAAATAAGGCGTATACCCTTTTAACCTTCCTAATACTTTAATAGGCTTTTATAAGTACCTATTTTTATTAGATACTTATTATCTTAGCATATTATTCAAATTTCACCGCGGCAAATTTTATACTGATATCGTAAGCGAAGACATGAAATGGATCCAGAGACGTGTTAATTTATAATAGCCTTAACGTTTACTATTTATTTTATTGAAAAGGACTTTAGAAACTTAATCCCATGAAAAAAGTTACGGAATTAACGACGTAAAAAACAGGCTCATTATTTAAGTAAAATACATTGACAAAGATTTCGTAGGTAAAACCCTTATCGTCTTTTAATACAAATTTCAATCTCCGGGGGGGTTAGGTCTACATTTGGCAGTGGGAGCCAAGCCTTTTAATAGGTTTTAGGTAAATTATTCTACATCGTGATACCTTCCAGACTTTAGGAATTTGCATAGCTTATTAAAGTCCGAATGGTGAAAATTCCGTTATAACTCATTTATATCCGGCTTCTTCAGGTATAATATTTTGTTTTTAGGCCTTGAAAATAAATATATTTGTACCATTATTTAAAAGCGAGTGGAAACCTTCAACCAACAAATTTATCTGCGCTAACGTTGACATTCAGACCGAGGGACTTTATGTCTTTTAAGTAAAGAAAAAAAGGAGTAAAGAACTTAATGATGCATAAAGTAATTACTCCTATAACAGTTTAAATCACCGTTATATCCAATAACGATAGTTATTCGCTTAGTTTAAAGTTAACTTAAGCCTTGCTAATATCGTAACAATTAATCTTAGTAGCTGTAATATTTTCCCTTCATAATGTTATATACTGCGAATAGCCTTTTATTAAGTACCTTACTACCTTTATGTCTGGCATAATATCTTAAAACGGGTGGTCTGTATAACAATCGAATTGGTTAAAGGTGCATAAGGGGTTAGAGACTTGTTTGGGAAAAGGTAAAGGTCTTTACTACCCAAACGGTACAGGAAAGCGTAGTTGGCTAGTTACTAGGCCATACCGAAAGCAATATTTTCGTATCACTTGATCTGTTTAAAAGCGTTAGCAATATCAATTGGCTTATCGCCCTGAATTTTTGCGATTTAATCCAAATAATCTTAGTCTGAATCAATAGGATATTAGGCGTAGTATATTACTTTCCTGTTATTACGTTCGGCGAAATGGTGTCGAGTTAACTAGTCATTAAACTTGCCATAAATCCAACATTTCTTGTTACTATTACAACTATAGTACTTATGGTTAACATGTCAGCCTAAATCTTATTATCGTTAGCGTAATTGTTACCTTTAGTCTAAAATTAAGGTCGATAAGCCAGACCTTAGGCGTTATAAACGCCTATACCTACGGTTGATATAGTTAATTACCGTAAGGTCTTCTTTATTTACGTTAATAAATTTGTTAACTTGGGAGTACATATTAAGCTAGTTTAGTATACGCGTCATCACGGTAATGATCGAAAAACGTAACTAGTTAAAAAAGCTTTTATAGGTGATATTTCGGCGTTGTAAAACGTATTCGAACTCGTTAACACCCGTAACCATTACCATTACCTACTTGAAAAGTATTGCTTCATTAACATGTGTTTTCCCTATTACTTTCTAACACAACATCAACTTATTAAGCATTTTGTTAAAGACGTCTATTAGTGTTTTCTCCTTTTTTTTCTTCGCCATTATCATAGTTTACTGTGTAGTAGCCCAGTTTGTATAATATTAGGCGAGGTGGACGTCGTATTCGAAATAGCTATTTATGCTTTCGTAAATTTCGAGAAATATAATTTCTTAAGTGAGAAACGTTAGATAATAGTCCTTAACAAACCCTATAGGGATTCTGGGAAAAAGTAAATAAAAATTAAAAAGAGAAACATTAATTCACTTACAAATATTTAAAAAGGGCATTATCTTAATGTCGAAAAATTTATGAGGCTTTCTATTACACTTCTTTATATTATTTTGAGTTTTAGCGAAGTTTATAAAAATCTTGTAATTAATATTAACCATCTTCATAGGTTTTAAAGGAAGATCGCGATGATCGTCCCAACCGTAAGAGGTGGTTCCTGGCGGTTTAAGCTTTGGAGCTTTTGAGGTACGGTATTAGGTGTAATTGCCAATCGCTTGGCCTAAGGGGTAAAGTCCTGTAATAGAACCTATGGTAAGCTCCCGTACGTAGGTCAATCTAAAGAGTGAAAGTTTTTAAGAGGATTAATGATTAAATTGTTAAGGGGCGATAAGTACTTAATGGATTTAGAAGGTTTAGCGATCCTACTTAATTAAATAGTATCAAGAATTAATATTAATACCTTTGGCTGCATTGGTCGCTGTTGCTTTAAGTGCTCTACTGCCGCTAAGAGCTTACTCCGCGCTATTAAGTAAGGGTACGAAACTGCCGAACGGGTTAACTGTTTCCTTATCGCCAGCGTATAAAGAGGATTAATTTAGCTAAGGGTAAATTAGAGGTCCTTTAAATCTCGTATAGGGTCGATATAGTTTCTTAACAACTTTTCCCTTAAGTTATAGGTTATAAGGGTGTTTTTCAAGCTATGATAAATCAAAAAGGGTTTAAGATAACGTTATGGCGCCTTATACTTAAATGAATATCCCTCGTTTCTTCAATTTGTTACTAAGTCTTAACTTATACCCTTTTTAAATTGCTTTTCACATATCCATTATCCAGTCTTTGAAAAGGTCGCTATATTTGTATAAAATGCGATTAGAATCGTGTTTAATATTGTATTTAACGATAGAACATCCGACGAAGTTAGTAAGGTGTTTTTCAGTTAATTTTTCGTTAATATCTAACACCTCAAGATTGTCGTCGTAAAATTTAGTAAATTTAGTTCCGAATGTTTTAATTGCCTTTTTTCTGGCGTGGTTGGTAATGACTTTAAGGTTAGCTCTTGCGGTAGACATCTTGACATTATGGATTGTGTAAGATGTGTAAGGTGTGTAAGGCGAAGGACTTGGTGATCTTTAGCGTAGAGTTGCCCGAGAACTTGGCGATTTAGCGACTTAGTGGCTTGGCGTAAAGTCGCGCGACGTAGATTTCTTGGCGCGACTTAGTTTTTCCGCTTAGAACAACGAACTTAAAAATGAAAGTGGCGTAGAGAGTAAAAATAGTCAAGTAGGGAAATGGTTTGATATAAAGGGTAAGGTAAGAGGTCGTTGTTGTTGGAGGTTGTAAGTGAAGGGCGAAGATTGTTTGTTATATGGCCATAGGACTTAGTCGTTTTTGCAGTAGTAGCACCCGCAGTAGTACTAACTTAGCTATTTGCCAACTTGCCAAACTTTGAGACTTCTGACAGTCAATCTTAACGTTTTGCTTTAAGAAGGATGAATGAAAATTTCTTGGTGTTTTTCAGTAGCGATACCGTCGCCTATTTCCAGATTGCCGTTAGGGGCTGAAGCAACCTAAAAAGTCTTCTTTATTTGATTGCCGTTGGGGACTGGCGCAGTACTAATAAAGGCCTTTCGCAAGAATCTTTCCTCTACCCTGGCGATAACACAGAACGTAACCGGAAAGTAGCTTCTTCTTCTACTTAACTTATTTGTGATTAACCTTATAGGCAGGCAAGCACTAATCAGTATTGGTAGGCCTTAAACATTGCAACATTGTCGATTCGATTGGTCGAAATAATAGTAGTATTACATTAGTCAAGTGGTAGATGTATTGTTAAAGGTTTGGAAGATCGCTAACCGGTCTACACTGTAATTTGTATGGACAATTTCTTAGCCCGTGCGCTAAAGTGAAGTGCAGCGTACTGCACTCGACTTACACCCAATGCGGTAAGTCCGCACAAAGCAATACACTCAACTTGTAGTACAGTCAACTTTACTGATAGTAAAGTTGACTTACTACACTGCATGTAGTAATATTCTAAAAGTATCCTTATATAACTAGTCCAACAACGTAGTAACTCGCTCCATCTAACTGGTTATAAATTTCGTATTCCCATCTAACCTAGGAATAAAGAATATTTCATATTCATTAACCAGCCGATTCGAACAAAACCCGGTACCTGTCAACTATCGGTTATTTAATACAAATGAATATATTAAAACTATAATAAGTAGTAAAATTACGAAAATGAAATAATAATCCACAAGTATTTTTAAACATTATAATTTACTCATTCGATACTGTTATTCTATTGTAGTTAATATAATATCGACAAAGCTTAGTCAATTCCTACTAAAAAGCACAATATTATCCATGAGGCACCTACCTAAGCCAAGCCTCCATAGTTTATAATAAATATTGAAAATCTATAAAATCGTCCTCTTAAATTCTAAAAGCACTCTATATACACCTTGACGTTTGAAACCCACATCATTTTCAATAAAACTGATTTCGAAATTCGATTTGTGAAAACAAGTAAATACCGTGAACTACAATCCATAACCGGTAGGTAAACTATAAAATCAATGAAAATATAAAACTATTAATGATTTATAATGGGAAGGAGTTGAATAAAACTTTATCGCAAAGTATAACGAGGCTTCGTACCGTTATATTACGTATATATTTAATGTAATCGCCGAATATTAATGACTATGATTTCTTAATAATAATCCTGTTATTGGAATAGTAGTATTTGCAGTGCAGTAGGTCAAGTTTACTTACAGTGAAGTTGACCATACTGACTGCAAGTTGAGTGTATTGTTTTGTGTGGGCCTACTATATTTGACTGTAAGTCAAGTGCAGTATGACTCCACTTCAAACTAGGGCACGAGACAAACAATTGGCCATACAAATCACTATGTAGACCGGCTAACGGTTAGCCAAACCTAGAATAATACATCTACTAGTTGACTGCCATAATACTACTGTTACTTCGACCAATTGAATCGATAAAGTTATAACATCTAAAGCCCTACCAATACTGATTAGTGTTTATTGAGTTAAGCATAGGTTGGCTAAGTAAAAGAAGAAGCTACTTTCCGGTTACAATTTACGTTAAACGACGTTTAGGGTGGTGGAAAGATTTTTGCGAAAGGTCTTTACAAACTGCGGCGGTTTTAATGGCAGTGAGTAAAGAAGAATTTTAGGTTACGGCGGTTTTTACGGCAACTTAGAGGTAGTGACGGTATGGTTATAGAAAATACTTCAAATCTTTATATATTTTTCTTAAAGATAGTGAGATTAACTATTCATAGTCTTCAAGTTCAGCAAGTTGGCAAATGGCTAAGACAGTACTATTGAGAGTACTATTACTATAGGAAAATCGACTAATTTGACTGCAAAAACAATAAACAATCTTCTACCTTTACCTATAAAAATAAAGGACTTTCGACCTTACCTTTTATACTAAACCTTTTCTCCTACTTCAATTTTTTCACTCCCTTTACGTTAATTTAAATGATGAAATCGCTGTTGTAACCCAAGGACCAACTGCAGGTCATGGAATAGGCCAGCGGTCCGCTGCGCTATCAGAAGCCTAATATCCAACATATCAAGCCAGGGATATCTCTTATGTAAGCACACAGGGTTAGGTTTTGGACCGACAGGACCGCTTGCGGTCCAGTCGACAACATTGGACCGAAGGAAGCGACATCGACTTCAGCGGCCTAGTACTGAAGACGGTATGAAGGCACGGATATATAAGGACACGGTCATCACCACACAGATGGTATTTCCTTCATTGCTCTTCAGTTGTCAATATAAGTACTCAGTCTACACACCTGAATAGCCTAACGGCTAGTGACCATTCTATAGCACGAACAAACATCTTCTTGATATTGCACCTTTGTTACCTATGCTACCTTACTGCTAATATAAACCCCCTGACACCTTCTATTTACTCACGGGTATTTAGTGTAATCATTACAATCGCTGCTTTGAGCGAAATATACCAAGAAATATTAAGTCGCGTCGATAGCATTATGGCGTGCAATCCAACGCCAAGTCGGAAAGTTTTCTACACAACTTTAAAGCAAAGTATCAAGTCCCTACGCCTAAATATTACCAATTCCCTCGTTATATACGCCCTATACGTCCTAAACAAGTTATAACGTCAAGATGGATACCTTAAGCGTTTACTTTGATGTTATTACCCACCCCGTTTCAAAAGAAGTAATTAATGCCTTCGGACTCCATTTTGCTAAGCATTATAATCGCGAGCTTGAGGGATAAGACGTCGATTAAAATTTAACCGAAAAATAATTAATATACTATTGGTTATTATATCGTTGATTACGATGGAGGTGAAGAACTTGACCGTAGTAATAATGCCTTTTATAAATACTGGTAGTTCTTTTACAACTGGACTATTAATATATATAAAAAGGTTTAAAATAGTATTAAGTTAAAACTAAAGGAAGAATTTAAGAGACGAGATATTTATATGTTAAAGAAGAGCTTTATCAAGATGGTAAAAATTCTTTTAGATTTGGCTTAACTTGCGAAATTCTTTTAGATTACACACTCTAAGGGAAAGGGTATTGAAAACCCTTAGCGCCTTTATACGCGATTATGGGAACCTGCCCTTCGCCCCCAGTTAACTTAAGCCTTTTTACTTATTAACGATAAAAAACCCGTTGACTTACTTGGCAATCTAGCACCTTTATATGACAGCGCGGAGTACGTTTTTAATGGCGGCAAAGCACATGAAGTAGTAGCCGTTAATATAGTTAGATAGATTGACGTTGTCGCTTTACACTATTTAATTAAGTAAGACTATTAAGTCCTTGAAAACATTTTATCCCTTATTCCCCCCTAGCCTTTGAATCGGCAAGTCCCTCAGTAGATTTATTAGGGTAGGTTTATCTATGCGTAAAAGCTTAGTATAGGTTTTACTATAGGAATTTACCTCGGCTCAAGCAACTAGCAATTACCTTGAATACCGTGTTTCTAGGGCTTTAATGCTGAAACCGTTAGGAAATATTAATAGAAACTGGGATGACTATTGTGACCTGCCTTGAAGACTGGTTAAGATGATTAATATTAACTATAGGCCTTTAAAGGATTTCGTTAATATTTGAAACGATGTAGAGAAGTATGAAGGGAAGCCTTATAACCTTTTAGACTCGAAGATAATATCTCTTTTCAATATTTGGAAGTGGATGGTGGTTTCTATTTTGGGTTTTTACTTATTATTCCTTGAAATCCTTATAAAATACATTAGGGACCATTACCTGACTTTTTTTGGCTCAAGTAACCACCTTTCGCGAAGTTTACGATGGTATCAAGAGATATTTCGAGTATGATGTCCACTTTGCCTAATAACACATAGACTGGGCTATTATACGGCGGATTATAATAATGTCAAAAAAAAAAAAAAAAAAAAAAAAAAAAAGAGGAAATACAAATGGATGTATTTAATTAGATGTTTGACAAGTTGATATTGTGTTAGCAAGCAATGGAAAAAGCCTAAGTTGACGAAGTCATATTTCGCGAGTATGTAGGGGCAGCTGTTACAGGCATTAGCGAGTTTAAATACGTCTTACAACGCTCAAATTCCATTTGCGAAAGCTTTATTAGCCATATGCGTTCCTCGTTTATAAAAGTAATGGTGCGAATACCAAAATTTCTTGGCATATTCCCTTAAGCTGGAAATTTTCCTCACGTAGATGAAAAAGACCTTGTAATGGTTAATTATATCGACCGCAAGTATAGCTATGGGCGCTTTTAACACCTAAGGTCTGGCCTATCGATTATAGACTGGAAACAGTAACTATGTTAACGTTAATAGAGTCAAGATTTTATCGAATTTGCTAATTGAAAGCATTATTATTGTATTAGTGGTAAAAATGTTAGATTGTTAGTAAATTTGGCTATTAGGTAACTCGGTACCCCCTATTCGAGAGAAATAATAGAAAGTTAATGTATTATATTAAGTACCTTACTACTTTTAAATAGGATTACTTGGATTAAATCGCAGACTTCGAGGGCGACGAGCCTATTGACGGCGATGATTCCCTTAAATAAATTAAGTGGTAGAAAGATATTACTTCCGGCGCGGCCTAGTAACTAGTCGACTACGCCTTTTTATATCGTTTAGGTGGTAAAAACCTTTACCTTTTCCTTAATTAAGTCACGGACCCCTTACATACCTTTAACTTTCGCGATCTTTACGCGAACCACACGTTTTAATGTATTATGCCAAATATAAGAACTATAAGGTACTTAATAAGAGGTTAATCATAGTACGTGGTATTGCGGAGAGAAAGCATGACGACCATTAACATCAATAGTTACGATGTTGGTAAAGTTAAAGTTGACTTCGGATTAGGCAAATAATTATCGTTATTAGGGATAATAGTAGTTTAAATTGTTATTGTATCTATTACATTTTATATACTTAAGACTCTTACTCTATTTTCATTTATTTAACGGATATAAAAACCTTTAACGTTAATGTTAACGTTAACACCAACAATTTTCATAAGAACGGTTCAAGGTTTACTTTCGCTTTTAAATTGGGTTACTTATGGTTTTATCTTCAAGGTCTTAAAGTAGTGTGTAATGATCACACTAAATACTCGTGAGTATAAAGAAGGTGTCAGAGGGTTTATGCTATCAAGAAGTTGGTAGAGGTGCTGAGTAAACTATATCGCAACCGTGCAAGTAATGATCAAAAGCCGTGAGGCTATTCAGAATATAGTGAGACTGAATACTTAGATTGATAACTGAAGAGCTATGAAGGAAATACTATCTATGTGGTGATAACCGTGTCCTTATATATCTGTGCCTTCATACTGTTTTCAGTACTGGATCACTTGGATCAGTGCTGATCCCACTGATCCTAATTATATGACTGGCTTAGTCATTTCCACTAACAAAGGAAAGGTGTTCCCCGCCTAATATGTTGGACTTCGGGCTCAGCTGCACACTGACTTGCTTCCTGACCCGCTATCATTCTTGGGTCGTGACATAGTGTTGTTAGAACTGACGGAGCCAGAGATGCGTTAATTACACTGGCGTTTTAATTATACAGCCATTCATATGATGTATAAAGACCTAAAGTCCGTAGGGCATAAAAATTTAAAATACTTTGTCCTAAGAGCTATCGAAAAGCTTTATTACTATTGTCAAACGTATGTCTAAACCCTTCGGAGATTCAATTTTTCACTAAAAGACGATAGGAACTTTAATTGACAGGTTTTTATGAATATGTTTTATTTATTTGGATAATAAGCCTATTTTCAACGCCATTCACCTCTTACCTTTTTTTTACGGAGTTTAGTTTTTAAAATCCCTTGCAGTAAAGGATACGTAGGAAACGTTAAGGATGTTATGAGTTGAAACGTATTTAGGCTTACCTGACGTCATTATTTACGATGTTGGAATTAAATTTACGGCGGTAGAGTTTTAGGGAAATGTTATGATAATGGTTATTTAATGTAAATAGGTGCTTATAGATTTATATTGGAGTATTGGAAAGGTTAAAAGGGTATACTTCCTCCTCGCCGAGCTTATAATATCGTTATAATGGATATTAGAAGTTTTACAGATCCGGGGGCACGCTTATAAATGGCGGTAAAAAGCTTAAATGATATTGTGAGCCTTGAAGGCTCAGTGTTAACGTTGCTGGTTTTGAAAGCGTACTTACGCTTAACGAGTAAATCTCCACTATTAGCAAGTACTTAAAAGCGGGTTATAGCTTACGGCAAAGCTTTAAAGGAACTAGGGAGTGAATCGGCACGCTGTTAGGTTAATAATATCTTCAATATTAGGAATTTCTTAACAACAATCGACGTATTTTCTTTGTCGTTGTAAAATAAAGTCCTCATATGGCGAAGGCCAGGTTCATAAGAGAGCTTATATAAAACCTTAAATATAGTTAAATTTAAAGTAACCGTCAAAATTGTTAACGGTCTTATATCTTTTAGTGTTACTTAGGTTAAGCTATATATTAGGGATAGTATCAATAAAAATTATTAAGTTAAACAACCGAGTTAATACGAATCTTTTTTACCTTGTATCGATAAACCGATAAAACGCCATCGACGCGGACGATCTCCGAAAAAGAGGAACATTAAAGAGAAGGAATATACACCAGGCCGTATTTACAATACTATTTGGGTAAGCAGGAAAGTGAAGAATAACTAGGATTTGGTATTAAAGCTTTGAATGTAAGATATTATTATGACTTTCAGAAAACCTTTTGAAAAAAGTGATAAGGTCGAGATTAACGGTTTATTAATTCGAGGAGATGTACAATTTGTATAGAAAGCCAATTTTACCCTTTAAAACCTAAACTTTACGATTTTCAAGTCGAGGATAATTTCTGAGGTTAAGGGTAAGATTACGGGGCGACCGTATGAAAAATCACGTATAATCGCTCAAGTATATAGCGATGAAGGTAAAGACCGAATCTTTACGTAGTTTTTAACGATTTAAAAGATTGGTTAATGTCTAATAGTCGTTTTAGTAAGAGGTTCATTAGCTAAGATTAATGGTAAAGTTACGTTTAATAGTCTAAATATAATGTAAGCTTATACTCAATTAGTTATCAACTTGTAACGGATCGTATTATTGGAAGTCCTATAAGAATTACGTTTTATTTCCTTTGTAAAACCGGTCATTAAATATATTAATCCATTGTATGGAGTGACCAAAGTAAGTGTTAATTGGTTTTGGATTTACGACTTGTATGTTAAATTACGGTTAGGTATAAAATCTTTAATATACGACCCGTGTTTGCTAAGAACGTAGGAAAGAAACTTTGGCTTAGTGGGTATGCAAACTTACGATACTTTTTTCGTTAAAACGGCTAGTTTTATGGTATCAGAATAGGAGCCGATTAATGACTCCAAGTTTTGGAATTGTAGACCGGTAATGACATTAGCAGAGAGTAATTAACTTAACTTTAACGGATTGTTAATTCATATATTTAGTGTTAATATCAGTTTTAATTTTTGCTAAAAGGGCTAGGCACCAATTCGGCTATAATAGATAAGATTAACGTGGATAAGGTTTCATAGTATTTAAAACAACGTATCCATAGCATTTATATTACCATTTTGTATTATCTGGAGCCTTTTTACAACCTCCTTATCGAAGTATGAGTTTAATACCTAGCAAACGAAAACTTTGACCGGTTAAATAAGAGGTTCGAGTAACAGATGCGAAACCTAGAACGAGGAATTAATATGTTCCTAATCGACTTGTTGAGGGCTAAGTTGATGATTTTTACGGATGTGTCTTTTATAAATAATGCCGACTTGTTTTTGCAAATCGGCTTTTTAATAACCCTCGTTAATAAAGATAAGCGGGAAAATCAGTTTAGTATTATTAGTTGTCAGTAAGGTCTGTTTATTCACGTGAGTGTAAATGAAGAGTAATCGTAAGATTGGTATTGTAATAAAAATAGATGCTAAGGTCTGAAGAAGCATTTAGAGAGTGCACGCCATGGATAGGAGGTTATAAACCCCTCATCCGGGCAGTGACACTTTGTCTATACACAATATAACTCTCCTTTTAGACCGTGCTACGTATGATATACTTTGTAAAAGTGTAGCTTGTAGCGTGATAAGTTATCGTGTACTTTGTAGGAATGTAACTTGCAATATAGTGTACTGCCACTTAGCCTATGTATACTAGCTATAGGGGTATATAGTAATATCTATATAAGTTTTTTTTTTCTTCTTTTTAGTGATCCGTACTTATAGCTTAATAGCGGTAGTGTAGTTATGAAGAAACCGTATGCGTAGTCTTGTAATAATAGTATAGTTGCGGTACAAATTATAGAGGTTTAAATTAATAGTTTTTGTAATAATAGTGTGGTTGCGGTACCAGTTTTGGAATTTCGAATTTGTAATTTATGGTCGCGGTGGTAATTTTGGTAAGGGTTTGGTTAGTGTAGCTAATCGGTGGCAATATGTTTATTCATAGCGTCTCATGTTGTTTTCGATAAGGGTGTAATTTCGCAGGTGTTTTAAGAGTGATTACATAGGAGTAATCACGCCGTTACGTGTTTTAGGTTAGTATAAAAAGATGTATCGTTTTCGGGTTAGATAAAACCTCTTGTTTCCCCCTTTAACGTCATCTACCTAAAGCTAATGTAAGTATTTATTTTGATTAAACTTAACTTCAGTTTCAATAAACCATTCCAAACCGCTCTGATGAATAGGTTAATCAATCAATATCTATATACTAACAATGCTTTCAAATAGATATCGCGTAAAAACAGAATTATTCGGCGCTGTTTAACGCGTAAGCACCGCCGCGCCGCTACTTCTGCTATCGCTATCGCCACCACCGCCACCATTACTAATAGCTTTCTCTTCTCGGGTACTATCTCCTCTATCGCTGCTTCGCCTTCGGCCCTATCGTCCTCCGCCACCGCCGCCGCCCATACTAATAACTCCTTTTCCCCTCCCTCTCCCTTCCCCTTTCCCCCCAATTTCTAAAGGGGGAAGTGAGGAGTTCCTAAGGTTATAAACCTTACCCTTTTTTCGTGGTTAAAAACCCCTTTACTAGCGGGGACTCCTTTACGCTATAAGAGTAGCCTAGCAGAGCTACGTTGCGGTTTGTATTTATTATATCCCCCCTTTTGTTTGCCTTTAATATTTGTTTAGACGAGGAGGTTGAAGCGGACCTCATTCGCTGCCTCGAGCTACATATCGCTAGGGTGCATCACGAGGCCTTTTTAACGCGTAACGCGTTGGAGCGGTGTATCCGGGTTCGTAGCCCCGGACCGCTAATGGATATGCCCTACATGCCGTATGTTGCGTCCACGGCCGCAGGTAAGTCCATTAGCGATTTCAACGAAAGCGGGGGTTGTTCGGTCCGTTGCTATCGCTATAAGCGGATTGACAACGGATACATCCCCGTTCCGTTAATCTTAAGGCCGTAAACCGAGGCCATATTATGCGCCCACCGGCTTTATAATAAGTTTTACCCGGTTTCAAAAACAACTATGTCTGTAAATAACCTAAATAAGCCGATATTAATTAGTAGTAAACGATAACCGGTGGACTAAGGAGTCGGAAGTCGCTATTATTTCCTAAAAAAGGGTCTTACGTATATATTATATAGGCGAGTTCGACGACGTCATTTCATGTCATTGTAAGAAAGGTAAAAACCTCCCTTCGTCTTTGCTTAAAGTTTTACAGCCTAAAGCGCGGGGCCACCTTTTCGCCAACGTCGATAACGGCGTCGATAATGGTAATAAAGTTAATGTTAGTATAAAAGGGGGAGGGCGAAGAAAAGAATGGTGAGGATGCGACGGCGTCGTCTTCTCCTTTTTTTTAGTAGTAAATAGTTGCCCTTTACGGCCGGGATGACGCGTTAGGCCATAATATAGCACTTTATATAATTATTTTATGGATTTTTGTACAAATAATCGTCTTATGAGTAATTAATATGAAATAAAAATGTTTGAGGTGTATAAAATAAAAAGTAATAATACGTTAAAAACGATTCGAAATCGTGAATTCAAATCGAGAAGGGAAAGTAATAAAAATATAATAAGGACGAAGGATGTATAATAAAGTGTGATGATATATTAGGAGTGGCACAAAACGGTAGATTTATATAAAGGAAAATTCTTAAAAGCGGTGTAGGTGTAAGTTATATACCGTGGTATAATTTGGGGAGCGGTGTGAATGGTTGATTTTAGATTCTTTTAAATCGGTAAAAGTGGTGTAATAGCGCGGAGTAAAAAGTAAAAACGCGAGGCGTAGTATATCAACCTTATAAGGATCGCAAAACCTTTTTAACAATACTATTGAAAAGTTTACTTATCTATATAAACGTTTTTAATAATTTGTTCGGTGTATTCTTGGTTATTATATCTATTAGGTTGGATGTTTTATTAATTTATCCCGTTTTTTTTTTTTTTTTTCGATTTCTCGGGGTTTATATTACTCGCATAAAGTTATAATATCTCTTATTAAACATTTTATATTCATATTGCCAAATTCAATCAGATACTCATTAAACTAAAAAGAGTTAGTATATATAAAGAGGGAGATAGGTCGCAAACTAAGGTTAGAAATAATTATCCGAATCGTTATTATTATGGTAATTTCTGAATTGAAGCTTTGAACTATGTTATAGATTCCCAAAGCTAAAACGCTTCTTATAAGCCGTTTATACTTAGTTGAGTTTTGATTAATGATGTTTTTCCGAAAATTTAAACCGTTTTGAGCTGGTATTTAGTCCTCGAGAATAAAAATGAAGTCTATTTACGAATTGTAGTCGTTATTGTTAGCGAATGTACCATTGATAAAAATGAATAACTTTAAAATACGTATATTTAGCGATACAAACTAGCATCCGCACTTTCATTTGGGTATTTTCTATATAATATATTTGTTAAGCGCCTTATATATATCGTTTAATAGGGATATTCGATACTGCGCGGTTACCTAAAGGTCAAATACCTCTTTTGGTTATGTTTTTAAATTAACCTAAGCATTACGTACGCATTAACCCCTATATTCGTCGGCTCTCTTTGTTTTATCCAGGAAGATAAGGGTAATTTTATGTAACTACCCTTTTTACATAAAGGACAAAACGCCGTTTCGACAAGTGATAATAACGTCATTAAAGTCAATTATATGGTTTTCCGTTGGGTGAGTATTTGGTTTCGCCTTTAATCTCGTCCCTAAAGCTTTACTCTTTTGAAATGAGGAAAACGATGCATTATATGACGTATATACATCGTCCGTTTATATACCCGTTAATATAAAACCATTAAAACGGGTTATTAAAATTAATAAGTATAAGTCGAAGGTTAAATTAGTTTTTTCGAGTTATTTTTCATAATTCCTTCAATTTGGTGTTATACCAGTAAATACCAGGTTGAACTTAGCCGTAAAAAGGTTTTATAATACGAAAAATAGTTTTAGGAGGGTGGTGTTTTTGAGATTTGTAGGTATATCGGCGTAAATTCGTCGTTCAAGTCGCTCCTCCGACTATATATAAATTTACGTAATATTACGAAGTTGAATATAAAATCTGTAAAAGGTATTAAAGGAGGTGGTAAGTGTAAAAATTAAGCGGTAGTTAGCTCTTTTTAAGGTAGGCGATTAGGTTATAATATTCTTTTTACTATTATTGTTATACTCCTTTATAATTAGTCGGTTCTTTCGTATAGTTTTCCGGTTTCATTTTTAACTTCGTATACGAGGCGAGCGGGAAATTTTTAATAGGAGCCGGAGACCGTTAGATTGAACCGTTAAAAGCGAAATACGCCTTGGTCTATTAATGTAAAGATTTCTATTTGGGTGATTCATTCGAACGGGGCGTCTATAGTAGTGATAATACCGTCGTGGCGGAGTTTGAGGTTAAGAACGTGGTTTTCCATCTACTTTTAAGTAATAAAGGAGTTCACGGAAAAGTTTCTAAATCGTTTCTTAGTTTTTGAGCTAAAAAGGCGGCCTTAGCGGCGAGGTGTTAGTGGGGTTGGTATAAATGAGCCGCTTTTATTTGGTGAAGATGGGTCGGAAATGCGATTCAAGGTGTGAATTGAAATTTGAAACGGTTTGTATTTGTTATTTCAAGGGGTATCCCGTCGTTGTTTATAATCGGATTACAGTTTTAGGCCGCTTTGTTCCACCTTTTTTTTTATGCTTTTGTATCATTATTTAGCGTAACGAACTTATACTTTTTAGCAAATTAACGAACACATCATAACCTTCAAACTCATTAAATTTCCAAGGGCTCATCCATCCGTCTTTGGTTTTACAAATTCAGAACTTAAGTTGTAATAGTAGTTTAAAAACTATAATTTCACATAAGTCATTCGTCGTGGCTAACGTTTTTGAAGCATCGCTTTTCACCCGTATAGAACGTAAAGTTGTTATGGCTTTCGTTATAACATTTGCCCTTTGTACCGTAGCTGGCGATAGTTTAGAGTTTATATGAATTTTTAGGTCAGTACCAAAGACAAGAAGCGTAGGGATTATCCTATTCGGAGCAGAAGTGTTGTTAACGGCGTTAACCGCTATTTTTAGGATAGATTCCTTAAAACTGGTGTCTTTTAGATTTTAGAATAACACCGTATATGCCCTTCTAAGCGGTTTATAATACCTTTTATAATTATCAATACCTTATAGTAATCTTACTGGTATTTATTTATATTCGTTACCAGTGATCCTAGCTTTAGTAAGTTACTTAGTGAAGTCGAAGGCCATGATAACGTCGTAGGGAATCTGATTCAAAGGTTTTAAATAAGCTTTTAATTATCAATTAATTAAAAAGTTTTAACAATTCGTAACGAAAGCATTGCATGTAAATTTGGCGGCTTAAAACAATATTATCGCATTCACAACGTAAAATAATGGTTATATATTTAAATATATAATATTAATAATTGCCTCGTAGTTAAAGTTTACGTTGTTTTCAAGGCGGAAATTGAACCGCCGTAGGTCCTATAAAAGAAATTAACACTTATGGCAAAACTCTTCGATAAATTTAAATACTTTCTTTTTCATATTCGTATGAACTATAATGTAAAGTAGTCGTAAAAGGCGTTTTGTTACCGGGTATCCTAATCGAAGGTATAGTATGCGTGATTTTAGCTAAGTTAAAATAAATAGCCTTTATCGTACGTATTTCGTGTAAAAATTATAAGTAACTGAACTTAAGCTGAAGCGATACAAATACGCTATCTAAAATGCGATTAAACCGGTTAATCGTATTTCGGACCTTAATTTCGAGCTGATGTATATTATCTAAGGAAAGGTAGAATAGTGTTTCAAAATCTATTACGTAAAACTTTACCGGTGCAAATCCTGTATTGATAACGACCGTCCTAAATTACGAAGATTTTGTTTTACCGAATGAAACCTTTAGATATTTTTCTATTCGGTTAGGTTAGAACTTCGGAAACTTCGCTACAAGCGCGTCGAATTGCTATTTTCTGGCCGTTAAGATTTCGGCCGCGCCGATATTAGGTATAATTCCTTTAAACCAGTTACCGTATTTGTTTAAAAGCCTAAATTATACCACCATATAAGCGTTTAACAATTCGTTTACGTAGTTTAGGCTTATAATATATAGAACATAGTTGTTCTATAAGCTTGTAAAAATATGTTAGGCGGTCTTGTCGTCTTAGGTCATTAATAAGCATCATTACCTTTAAAGTTTGTTTCTCCAGAGGTGTATTTATAGGGTTAGGTGTTAAGCTTATTATCTAAGCCTTCGTACTTAGCTACGTATACTGAAAAATTGACTTTTATCCGTTTTTTAAATACGTAATCAGCCTAAAACTATCGTTTAATCCGAATTTTTTCATAAAATAGGAGGTAAGTAAACTAGCAGCCGATTTTATAGAAAACAATGTAATGATTTTATAAACTCGTAAAGCTTCGTACACCTTTTCGTAAGTGTTATTATAACTACGATATTTTTCGTCCATAGTCGTAGAATCGTTTTCGATAATACTTACTTTGCTTTTTGTTTCTAGGGATTATTTCTTAATGCGTTTCTTTTTAGTAATTTCATTTGACATGCTTATCCTGCCTAAGGTGCACTTTAAACCTAAAATATAGGACATGGTAAATGGTTTCGACGAGGTTTACATTAGTCATTTGGCCTTCGATTTTGGTTTTACCGGTTTTAAATACTATTCCGTAGTTTACCTATTGGTTTATAAAGTTCTTAAGCAATATTTTGAAATTTATATAAAAGGCCTTGAAGTACTTTTCAAGTTTAAATAATAAGAGGTCGAAATTTTTTCTTTTGCGACATACCTTTACTACTACGTATTTAAATGATTTATCACCCTATATTATTGTTTAAAGACCACCTAAAACTTTGGTAACTTAGCCAATAAGGCGGTAAAGACCTTTTATATGTTTTTATCAACGTTTTCGCGTTAATTGATTTTACAGATTCCTAGGTTATGCTAGTTTACTCTCTACTGCAAAGCTTGTATTTAATTTATATATCGAAACATAATTTTGAACGGTTATAATACTTCGTAAATATGTCTTCTTATGTAAATTAGTATGTATACTATTCCTTAGACTACCTAAATCATATATTGAGTAAGATAACGTGAAACTGAAACGTTTTAATATCCAGCCCTTTGTATATATTAAGTATCATTCGTATTTTATTGTCGAATATTTCTTACGGTTCGCCGCTATAATTCTTGTCTATATCCTATATTGTAAAGAAATTGGTAAACTTTACAAGGTTATTCCAATCAGTAGTAAAGAGATACGATGGAAGGTTACGATAAGGGTCATGGTAAGCGGGTAATAATATATAAGATACGTATTAACATTTTACACCGCTTTTGATTTTTCAAGGTGGAGCGTTTTCTTTATTCGGGTCGCATTTATTGTGGCTTAACTGGTTGTTAACGGTATTCGGGGCGTAGTTTTATGTTGATTTTTATTTAAAATTACGTTTCGGAAAGAGTTCATATTTAACCCTTGTCGTGAATAATCGTTACAGTATTTCCTCCTTTTCCGTCGATTCTCTAACTTTGTTTCCACCTCACGGCGGGCGTTGAGCCTTTCTAAGCGTCTCTTCTCTATTTAAGAAGGCTTTTTTCTTTCCCGGTCTGTCATTTAAAGTAAATTCTCCTAAAGTTCCTTCAACCAGTGTCCTTTTACAAACTCTACTTTTATCACTTTATCGTTTATGTATTTAGGTGTTTATATAAGTTGAGATGTTATTAATAAAGAATTTGTCATACGGCTGTTAATTTTTACCGGTCGTATTAATATCTTTACTTAGTATTTATTTTCCTAATATTTTAGAAATCGTATTATCGATTATACGTTATATATCCAGCGTTCAGTCTGTAAAATCCTTTTTAAAATCGTCGAAAATGTCGCTCCCTTTAATTTCGCCGTTATAATAGTTAAAATTCACGTTAATAACATACATAATTTCCTAAAAAGAATTTAAATCCTTTACTAATACCTCGATTTCGTTATCCTATAGGTTAAAATCCAAATACTTTAAAATATTGTTACGAAACGACATGTATATGAAAAGGTATTTTATATATTCGTTAGCTTTATCCAAATCCGTTATTAATAAGGATATCGTACACCTGGGGTGGGTGATTTACATGCACCTATAATTCTAAAGCGGCGCGAATTATTAGTTTCGCGTCATGACTAGAATACAGATACTTTCGTAATTGAAAAAAGCGTATGAATACGTAAATACGAAGGAAATAAAGTGTTTAACGTTTACTAATATGCATAAAGTCTAAATAATACGTAAATGAATCGCAACTACAACTTTATTATGCGTTTTAAATTAGTTTTATCAGCGCCTGATAACGTTATACCAACTAAGTGGCTTGAAAAAACTTTAATATCTCAAGTATTAAACTTGAAACACGCTATACATGGCGAACGTGAGAAGGCGAATAAGGTAAATGTAAAAAGGAAAAGAGAATGTGGATATGGGAAGGTATATGGTGTAATCCGGTGTATAAGGCTTGGTTTATGTTTGGTAAGCGGTCCGAATTGTTGTATTATAACCGCTTTTAATGGTTACAAACGGTGTAGATATTATATTCGTAACCGCTTTTAGATTTAACGAGCGGTGTGGATATTACGTCCATAACCTTTTTTGGGTTTCGTAAGCGATTTGAATACTATATTTATATCGGTTGGATTTTAACGAAGGGTTTCTAAACTTCATGGTTTTGGCTTACGTAGCCGAATAAGTAATAGGACGCTTTTCAAAAAGTGCCAGGGTACTTTTATAACGCCAAAACAATTAACTATTAATATAATAGGGCTTTTAGTAAACAGGGCATTAACTGGTTTTCAATATCGTACTTAAGTGGTTTTTTTTAAAGTTACTCCGGATCTTTTAGTCTTGTTACGTTTTGGGTTTCAAAGGCACTCCCGCGTAATTCCATACTTACATATAGTTTTTATAAAACGTGATGGTAAAAAATAAACAGTTGGAACCTCTACAATATCCCGCTATAGGTATTTAACTTCGTTTTATCTATTTTTCTCTTAGTTATCTGTAATCGACCTACTCGGCTACTAATTAGTATTGGTAAGGTTTTCTTATTTACGTAAATATAAATAAATAGTAATCGTAAGATTGGTATTATAGTCAAGATAAATTCTAAGGTCAGAAAAAGCATTCAAAGAATACATGCCATGGATGGAAGGATATAAACCCCTTATCCGGGTAGTGACACTTTTTCCATACAATCTAGAACGCCTCTTTTAGACCGCACCACGCATGATGCACTTTGCAAGAGTGCAGCCTGCAGCGTGACATGCTATCATGCACTTTGTAGGAGTGCACCTTGCAATATAGTGCACTGCCACTTGGCCCATGTATACTAGCTGTAGGGGTATATAGTAATATCCAAATTAGTCGCTTAATTTACTAAACCGTTGTTAAATTCAAGAGGATTTTATGGAGAGTATTAGCTTTAAAGGTTTATGGTATAATGGTAGGCTCTAACATAGGCATAGTATTATGGGAAACCCTTAACGTCATTATAAGGTAGCTTAAGATTCCTTGAATCCCGGTGGTGATTTATACTGATTCGAGGAGCCTATTTGAATATCTTTCGAAACTCGGAATCATTGGCGAAAAACACCAGATGATCAACGTAATAGCACTTCACTCAGTATATAAAGGGAGGGAAATTAAGGAGTTTCGATAGATTAACAGCAAGGATAATCCTATCAATGTTTTTAAAGAAATCATCGCTGAATAAAGCTTTTAAAAGGTATTTTAATAGTAATAAGCTATTTATACGTATATAGGATTACGTTAATAGGTCGTCTGGTAAGCCCAAATTACGTTACGGTGGTTAGAGATATGTTAGTAAATTAAAAAACTGTTAGGGGATTGACTATATTGATTCATTTAATTGGTACGGTTATAGTAAAGAATTATATGGGTTTGTGACGGAAGAAGTTTTGGTAAGAGTCGATAAAGTCGGACCTTGGAGCCGATGGGCAATTGACGGTAATTGGGGTCAACTTGCATGCAAATGGGTACAATTTGGTGGGAAGGTTAATTTAAATTGACAGAGGCTGAACCAGTAAATAAGGTAGTAGTTTAACGTTTAGTGGAAGATATTATTCAACCACAATAGCGTATGCGTATAAATTAAAAAGCTGGTAGTAATGGAATAATAGTATTTATAGTGTAGTAGGTCAACTTTACTTACAGTAAAGTTGATTATATTGACTGTAAATCAAGTGTATCATTTTGTTTAAGCTTACTATATTTAACTCTAAGTTAATTATAGTATGACCCTACTTTACAATAGGGTATAAGCCACATAATTGGAGATACAGATTAATATACAGACTGACTAGCATTTTGCCAAACCTAGAACAATACATCCACCACTTAACTACTGTAAAACTACTTTTACTTCAACCAATCGAATAAACAACGTTGCAACGTCTAAAAGCCTACTAATATCTGTTGAAAAACCTAAAACCAAACGTTTTTGCCCGGATACCCTATAATAAACGAGTCATAAATTCCTTGTGAAATCTTTATGATTAAGAATTCTCAATTCGATAAGTATAAACGGTTTCGGTAACGAAACATACCATTTAGGTTGATATCACAATCTACAATTTACACTAAATATCAAAATTTAACAGAAAATAATTTAGCGACCTCGGTAACCACTAATGGTCGGACGGTATACAATAGATCGTTCGTTATACTCTAATCCCATAATTCCGCTAAAACATCAAGCTTAAAAATAAGGTAATCGCCTGGCGTTATCGAAGTTAGCGGTGTTAGCGCGAACCGAGCTTATTGCTTTACTATAACCGTCAACGTATCGTTATCCTTCAACTCGCTTTTTAAATGTGATTTATTGAAATTTAATATCCAAACCGCCATTTTATCGAAATTATCCGTATAACTTACCTCAATATACATTTTAATAATATACCATTTTATTATTACCATATTTGATATAGTAATAAAAATAGGTTGGAAAACCTACATGTGAAGTTTCTTATCTTCGGGTTTGTCCTATAATTTGCGTGTTATTATATTAGGGTGAGATTTTTGAACTACGGATTGGTAACGTATATGCTCGTGAGAAAACAAGAGAATTTCGGCTCAGTGGCACTGAAGGTCCAAGACGAAACGGCGTAAAAATACTACCTTAATTGTTGATCATTTATTAAAATGATAAATGAGGAAACAATATTAATAAATTTCAATAATTATGCCTTCAGGAGGATTATTACCGCAAAACAATTCTTAACGTAGATAAAATAATTACGTTTCACGTTAGAAAATTTTACAAAATGGTAAGCAACCAATTGAAAGATGTTGGTTTCGTCTTTTTATAGGAGATATCCTTCTAAAATCATCCCCGAATAATAGATTTTCATTACAGTTAGCTGGTCGGAGACTTAGTATGTCAGAATTTAAATGGTAATAAAGGCCTACTGGAACATTTAGAAAATATTTTTTTTTCGAAATTCGTGTCAACTCACTGGATTCTCTGTTTTGTATGTCGGATCAAATAATTACCTAATTCGAAAAAGTCACGAATCAAGTCGTAATAAAAGTTATTAAACTTTAAAAACATTTATTCCTGCTAATAATACGAGGAAACTTCTATTATCAAACGGCCCGAATTTTCTCGGGGTTGTCTTGGATACCCACGCTCGTAGTTATAATAGAATCAATGTATTTTACCTCCTTCATTATAAAGTTACATTTATTTAAGTTTAAGTTTAACCCGGCATCGTACAAGTGATTTAACCCTTCGCGAACCATCTCTATATAATCCTATTTAGTAACAGAAAAGAAGATAAAAAGGTTGTTGATGTAAATCGTAAGATAATGATCGAAAATATTTGTAATGACATAATTGATATAACTTTAAAACATATTTAACTTTTCCGGCAACCTAAAAGAGATATCCAACTATTGAAATAAGCCGAAATGAATACGAAAGACCATTAATTTCTTTTATCCGGGTACGACTCATATGGGATAAAACATTACACTAATATCTAATTTTATAATTTATATCAACTCAAATAATACGTGTACAGATTTGCTTTATTAAGGGTATAAGAAAATTATTTTATTGGGTAATTTTATATAGAGGCCGATAATCAATATGAAATTGTTTCTCCACTATTCCCCCTAGTTTAAAAATTCATAATATCGTCTATGAGACCGATAGATAACTAATTTATACCTAACCATAATATATCAATTCGGTAACCTAAAGCCAAAATTCGAAACGTTCATCCGGCAGTATCGAGAGTAATAAATTTTATAGTTTATTTGGTAATAAACCGTTCTCGCTCGGTTCAATATAACTATGGTATTTGAACTTCCCTTAATACGGGGCTAAAATCATTACTTTTCTCTTATTTCATAAGTCGCGGAACTCCGCTAACTCGGGCGGAAGACGGGACCAATCCTTTTTTACATTTACAACCATTGGCGTCATCGATTACAAAATCCGCGTTATTTCTTAAAAGCGCATAATCAAATCTAATTACGACTAATTCCTAATATACTCTACCGCTTATTAAATCTGGGACGTAAATTAAACCAAATTAGCTTTTATAACATTCTAACTATCCTTTGACCTGGGGTATAATATTATTGTATCAACCACTAACTCTCCATAACTTTTAATTACTAAACGATTTCCACTCACGCTAAAAGTTAATTATTGATATTGTATTTACAGTGTATTAAAAATTATATCCCGTTGTTGGAATAGTATTATATGCAGTGCAGTAGATCAACTTTATTTACAGTAAAGTTGACTGTACTGTAAGTGTATTGCTTTGTGGAGACTTACCGCATTGGGTGTAAGTCGATTGCAGTATGCTGCACTTCACTCTAGGGCACGAGTCAAGCAATTGGCCATACAAATTACAGTGCAGACCGGCTAGCAATCTGCCAAACCTAGAACAAGACATCTACCATCTGATTACTACAATACTACTATTACTTTAACCAATCGAATTGATAATGTTACAACGTCTAAGGCCTACCAACACTGATCAGTATTTGCCTACTAGGATAAGTACAGATAAGCTAAGTAAAAGGAGAAGCTACTTTCCGGTTGTTACGCTTTATGGCTACGGTTGTTAAAGTAAAAAAAAAAATCTTGGAAAGAGCCTCTATTAATACTACGTCAGTCCTCAACGGCAGGAAAACATAGAAGACTTTTTGGGTTACGTTATTCCTTAACGGCAATCTAGAAGTAGGCAATGGTATCGTTACTTAAAAACACCAAAAAAATCTTTATTAATCCTTCTTAAAGAGCGTTAAGATTAACCGCTAAAAGCCTCAAACGACAAGTTAGCAAACGGCTAAGTTAATACTATTACGGGTACTACTACTACAAAACCGACTAAGTCCTACAGCCTACAACAAACAACCTTTGACCTCTACTACCAAACGACTTTCGTCCTTACCTTTAATACCAAACCTTTACCCTACTTTACTCTTTTCACTCCTCATGTTACTTCGATCGTCAAGTTCGCTAATCCAAGCGAAAACAATAGGCCGCGCCAAGAAAGCCACGTTACGCGACCTCTCACCGAATCACCAAGTTCCTACGCGATTTCACGCCAAAACACCAAGTCCCTACGGCCAAAGATCACCAAGCTCCTCACCTTACACGCCCTAAAATTTCTACACAGTCCAAAACACCAAGATGTCTACCGCCAACTCTCACATTAAAGCCATCACCGACCCCGAGTAAAAAAAAAGAATTAAAGCCCTCGGATACTTTTTCATCAAATACTACGAAAACGACTTCTGAACCCGAAATATTAATGAAAAATCTACGAAAAAACACCTTACCAACTTCGTCAAATGCTTTATCGTTAAACATAAAGCCAGCCGCAACACCGAAAGTACTTTGAACAAATATCGTAAGTTTTTTAACGACTGGACAATTAACATATAAAAATAAATTCAAAAAGGGATTAAGTCAAAACTTAGGTCCGAACTAAAAAAAACGAGGGATAATTGTTTAAGTAAAGGGCACTATAATGTTATCCTAAGCCCTTTTCGACCTAACCCAGCTTAACGAATACCCTTATAACTTACGGCCTAAAGGAAAAGCTATTAAAAAACCTTATAGCCCTCATACGCGATCCAGGAGACCTTCCCTTCAACCTCAACCAAATCAAACCTTTTTACGTATTAAAGATAAAAAAACATGATAACCTGCTAGGCGGCTTAATACCTCCACGTAACAACGCGGAGTACACTATCAGCGGCGGAAGAGTACGCGAAGCGAGGGCTGCCAATACGGCCAAAGATAGCCAAAGATATTTACGTTAACACTTTACACCAGTCAATTAAATAAGATCTTCAAGCCTCCTAAAACCTCCAAGGAACCATTAACCCTTAGCATTACAATCGCCAAATACATTAAAAACCCTTTCCCTTTAAACTTACCTCCACACGAAAGCCAACCATAGGTCCTATCACAGGACTTTATCTCACGGCCCAAGCGACTGGCAATTACCTACAGTACTGTTCCTCGGAACCTGCAAGGCTTAAACTGCCAAGAAACACCAATCAAGTTTAGGATAACTATCGCAACCTTCCTTTAAAACTTGTCAAAATAATTAACATTAATTACAAGCTGATAGCGAACTTCGATAAAATCTGGGATAATACAAAGAAGTATAACGAAAAGCCTTATAACCTTCTCGATACTAAGATAATGCCTTTCCTGAATATATGCAAGTAGATAAAGGTCCTACCTTCTGATTTTCACTTACTATTCCCCGAAATCATCACAGGTTACGCCAAAAACTACTACTTAACCTTCCTAACGAGTGCCACTATGTTTCGTGAAATCTACGATAACATGAAGGGCTACTTCGAATACGACGTTCATCTCGCGTAATACTATACAAACTAGGTTACTACGCTTTAAACTACAATAATAACAAAGAAAAAAAAAGGATAAATCACCAATAGATATTTTTAATCGAATGCTTAATAAGTTGGTAATTTATTAAAAAGCAATGAGGAAGTCCTACGCTAGCGAAGCTACACTTCGAAAACAGGTACGGACAATAGCTACGGGTGTTAACGAGTTTGAATACGCCCTATAATGCCTAAATACTACCTACCAAGTCTTTTTTAGCTAATTATATTCCTCGCCTACCACTGTAATAATACGTACATCAAACTCGCTTGATACATACCCCTAAAGCGATAACTTCCTTAAAGTAAATAAAGATAACCTTACGGTAATTAATTATGTCGACCGTAAGTACAGACGCCTATAACACCTAAGGTTTGGCCTATCAACCTCGACCTCAGATTAAAAGCAGTACCTACGTTAACGCTAACATGATACAGGCAAACCTACTAACCACCAACACTATCGTCGTAATAGTAATAAGAAATATTAGATCTGTGATAAAATTGGTTGCTAATTAACTCGATACCCTTTACCGAGAAAAATAACAAAAAGGTAATATATTATATTTAATACCCTACTCCTTCTAAACAGAAATACTTAAATTAGGTTACAAACTTCAAGGGGGATAAGCCAATTAATAGCAATACTCCTAAACAATTTAAATAATACGAAAATACTATTTCCGGTACGGTAACACAATAATTAGCCAACCATACCTTTTAATACTATTTAGATGATAAAAACCCTTACCTTTATCCTAACTATACCCCTAATTCTTTAAATACCTTTACACGTCGCGAATGTTACACGGATTATACGTTTTAAGGTATTATACCAAACATAAGGGTAATAAGGTACTTAACAGGAGGCTATTCGCAATACATGGCACTGCGAAGGAGAAAACACTACAGCTATTAAAATTGATCGTTACGATACGGGTAAAGTTAAATTAATATTTAGCCTAAGCGAACAACTATAGTTACTAGGGTAAATGGTAATTCAAATTATTATAAAAGAAATTACGTTCTACGTCCTTTAATCCCCTACCACTTTCCTACTTTACTTCAAGGATATAAAGACCCTCAGTGTTAACGTTGAAGTTAACGTAAACGAGTTGGTTAAAAACGACTAAAGGTTTTCACTCGCCTTTAGGTAAAGGCACCTATAGTTTCACCCTTAAGATCCGAAAACAATAGTGTTAAACGTAACAAAGCTATAAATACATTAACTACACCTACGTTTTAACTACCTAACTATTAATAAATTATACAAAGTCTTAAAGTTCGCAAGGTATTACGATATAAAATACTTTACCCTAAAATCTATTAAAAGGCTTCATCACCATTATTAAACGTATACCTAAGCTTCCCGAAAATTCAAGTTTACACTATAAAACAACAAAGACTTTAATTACGAAATCTTTATTAATGTATTTTACTTAAATAATAAGCCTGTTTTTTATGAAGTTAATTCCGTAACCTTCTTTTATGAAACTAAATTCCTAAATTCACTTTCGATAAAGGATACGTAGGAAACGTTAAAGATACTGTGGATTAATACATACCTAGGTCCACCTAATGACGTCGTACATGATACTAGTACCAATTTTACGGCGACGGAATTCCAAGAAGATACTAAGATAATAGGTATTTAATACAAATAGGTACTTGTAAAATCACACTAAAGTATTAAAAAGATTAAAAGAGCATACTCCCTACTCCGCCGAACGTATAATATCTTTACATTATAGATTAAAAGCTTTACAAATCTGAAGGAATACCTACCAATAGTAGTTAAAGGCCTTAATAACACTGTAAGTACTAACGGCTTAGTACTAATACTCCTAGATTTTAAAGCGTACCTACGCCTAACGAGTAAATATCCGCTTTCGGCAAGTGCATAAAAACGTGTTACGATCTACAACAAAGCTTTAAGGGAACTACGAAGGGAATCGGTACGTCTCCAGATTAATAACGCCCTTAATACCAGGAACGGTCCCTTAACTATCGACGTACTTACTTTTCTGGTGTAAAGTAAAATCCTCGTGTAGAGGGAGCCAGGAAAATAGGAAATGCCATACAAAACATTAATTATTATAAATTCTAAAGTAGTTATTAAAACAGCTAACGACTTTGTACCCTTTCTAACTACGTAGGTAAAACCTTACATTAAGTGTATTAAAGATGAAAAACCTTAAGCCTCTTAAGTAAAACGACTGAACTAAATCAAACCTTCTCTATGCTTTATTAATAAGCCGATAAAACGCTGCCGACGCAAGCGAACTTTAAAGAAAAAGGAAAACTTTAAAGAAAAGGAATACATATTGGACCGTATTTATAATACTACTTAGGTTAACAGGAAGAAAAAGGATAACGAAAAATTGAAAGTAAAGCTTGGGGTATAGGGGATTATCAAGATGTTTCACAAACCTTTTAAAAAAAGTAACAGGGTCGAAATCGACGGCCTACTAACTCGAGGTATAGTATAATTTATGCCGAAAACTAAATTTAACTTTTAAAAATTCAACGTTACGATTTTCAAATCGAGGATTATCCATGGGGTTATGGGTAAAACCATGACGTGGCTTTACGAAAAGTTACGACTGATCGTTTAAATATACGGCGATAAAAATAAAGACTAAATCCTTATATAATCGCTAACAATTTAAAAAATCAGTTAACGCTTAGTAATTACCCTAATAATAAGTTTACTAACCCGGTTCAAAATTAAGTTTACATTTAATAGTTATAATATTACATAAGTTTATATATAATTAACAACGGTCCTGTAAAAGATTGAACTTCTAAAACTGTTAAAGGAACTACGTTCTATTTATCTTTTGGAAACTGTAATACGGCATATTGAACTATTATATAAATTAACTAAAACAGGTGTCCATTAGTTTCTAACCTACCAGTTATACTTTATATCTCGTTTAACGATGAAGTTTTTAATATATGATCCGTACTTATTAATAACGTAAAAAAAGGACTTCGGCATGATAAATATATAAACTAACGATATCTTTTTCATCGAAACGGCTGACTTTCTAAAATTAAAACAACAAACGATGAAAAACTCCAAGTTTTAAAACTGTAAGCTGGTAACGACGCTAACGAAAGGCAACTAACTTCACTTTAATAAATCGTTAATTCGTATATTTAGTATTAATGACGACCAAAACTTTCGTCAAAAGAGCCAGGACGCTGTTTTTATCATAATCAACAAAATTAGGGAGGCTAAGGCTTAACGGTACTTAAAACAACGTATACGAGGTAGTTATATTGCTATCATATACCAATCGAAAGCCTTTTACCATTTGTCTATTGCAATAAAAGTATAAATACTAATGAATAAAGACCTTAACCGAATAAACAAGAGATTAAAGTAGAAAATTCGAAATATAGACCGCGAAATGAATATAGTGCTAATCGACCTTTTAAAGACTAAGTTAATAATTTTTACGAATGTGTCTTTTACAAATAACACCGACCTGTCTTTACAGATCGACTTTCTAATAACACTTGTTAATAAAAATTAGCGGGAAGATTAGTTTAAAATTATCGGTAATCTGATTTATTAGACTTCCGTCAAATGTAAAAGGATTACACGAAGCGTACTAGCATTAGAAGTCTATGGAATGATAACGAGCTTTAATACAGGTATGACACTATAAAAGACCCTTAACTATATTACCAGGCAGCTACAAATTCCTCCTATTTTGATAGTAATCTAGAACCGACTTAAAAAGCCTCTTCAACTACTTTTTAAAGCTCGGAACCACTAGTGAAAAGCACCTAATAATCGACGTAATGGCACTCCTCAAAGCTGACGAAGGGAAGGAGATTGAGGAGTTCCGATAAATTGATGGCAAAGATAACCCTGCTAATGCCATAACGAAAACATCCCTAAACAAAGTACTGGAAAAGTTTGTACATAACAACAAGCTAACTATACGTATCAAGGGCTATGTAAATAAGTCGCTCGGAAAGTCTAAGTCACGTAACGGCAGATAGGGATGTGCTGGTTAATTGGAAGACTGCCAATGGATTAATGATAGTAATCGATTTAAGTGGTATAGTGAAACTTGCGAAGGGCTGTGGCGAAAAAACTTTTTGTAGGAGTTGATAAACTTAGACCTCAGAGCGGCGGAGCGATTAAAGCCAAATGGGGTCAATTTGTATGCAATTGGGTGCAATGCAGTATGGAAGTCAATTGGAATTGACAGGGGGTACGAGGCCACTGTTCAGCGCCAACCGGAAAAGATTGGTCAGCCATACTGGCGTACGCGTACAAACTAAAAAGCCGACAGTATTGGAATAATATTACATGTAGTGCAGTAGGTTAACTTACTTATAGTAAAGTTGACTATACTGCAAGTATATTACTTTGTGGAGACTTACTGCATTAGGTGTAAGTCGAGTGTAATACACTGCACTTCACGTTAGGGCACGAGCCAAGCAATTTTCCATACAAATTACAGTGCAGACCGGCTAGCGGTCTGCCAAACCTAGAACAATACATCCACCACCTGACTACTGTAATACTACTGTTACTTCAACCAATCGAATCGACAACGTTATAACGTCTAAGGCCTACCAACACCGTATTTACTTCTGGAATAATACATAATAATATAGGGTTTAACTATTTATTAATATTTGCGCGAAATTTTGCCACTCAAGAAATACGTATACTCCGTCGTAACCGTAATATTATACCCAATTTCTAAAGATATAGTAGCCGAATTTACTTTAACCTTGATCATTATACCAAAGACTTACGTATAACATAATGATAATTTCGTACAGAATCAACCTATATATCCAGAAAGTAAATGTTATTAAAAAGTATAACGTTAAGGAATGAATTCTCGTTTCTCCATATTTTGATTAAATTAAAAGTTTTTTATTCAATCGTAAAACTATGCTAATAAGGTTCTATAACTTGTAAATATAATTAAGTTCATGAATTAGGCTATTACTATTACCGAAAGTAAAGAATTTATATTAACCTTTTCGACTTAAACCACATATTCCTACGTTGAAGAAAAAGCCGGACAATATTTTTAACCTCGTTAAAAGTAATTCAAAAAGTTATAACGTAAATAATGCTCCGTGGCGTAATTGGCCTAACGCTTTTGTATGGTTATACATATTACCCAGAGTTTGTAGCTTTGAATTTAAATTCAACGGCATTATTATAATGTTTAATTACGATTACATGACTTTTAAATAAGGACATTTAGATGGCGTAAACCCGCGTTATAACTATACTTCTATTAAGTAACGGTGATTGTATAAGGCCTGATTATTATCTTTTATCCTAACACGCATTTGCGTATTTTGAAATTACTGAAGCTCTGTTATTCGGGCTTTTCTTCTTACTACCATAGTTTTACAAGGCCTTTTTTAAGGGCTAGTATAGTCATATCCCTGGCGTAATTAGGCGTTGGGCGGTGACTAAAATATCAAAGTTACGTTGTCAGACTAGGGCTGTAGTTTATACGCTTACTGATCTCTAAACTGTGGGGTTTCCCAAGGTCTTAATTGGGTAGATGGCGCAAGATCCCGTAGGACCGTATAGGTCTCAACGGAGCCCGCGTTACGATCCCCTCCGCCGGTATCTACAGAACTATTTGATAGAAGCTAGTGCGTCTCTCATAGTTAGAACAGCCCAGTGATAGTAAATAAAAAAAGATATCGTTTATAACGCAGTTTTAAAATGAAAAACTTTACTTCGCAAACAAAATAGCAGTATTTTCCTAAAACAATAATATAATTAATACGATTAACGTTCATCTTAATAAATTTGTCCCAATTACATAGGGAAATACGGATATGAAGGTAGTAATATTTAAATGTTAAGGGCTAATTTCAACCGATTATTTGTGCTAACAAATTTTGGAATTTGATGATAAAAGGTATTTATAAGTTTTTATTCATTACAAATAATGTTTTTAATTCGACTGAAACCTTATCCGCTCGATACAGGTTGTTGACAGTAGTTTTAATATAATCGAAAAACATATATATATCGAATATTTCTTCGTATCCTCCGGCCCCGTAATAAGCCGTAATAACTTGCTTAATAGTCAGCGTATAATATTCTTATACATTGAGAAACGCGTACTCACTCCCCCCAATTTACATTTTATCCGCCTTCAGTATAAATTTAAACATTTCGCGCGGCGCAACTTACGTAAAAGTAAATCTATTAAATAATCGTTAATTATGTTGTTTACGACTGTTTTTAGGTGTAGGAACGTTAATTCTAATAGTATTTAAGGCGGTTTCGAATTTTTATATTTGAGTAATAACCTATGTGAAATCGGACGTGTAAACATTTCAAGGGGCCGAATCGAAGGCAAAAGTCGATTGAAAAGTTGTTACAGTGGATTATTATATTTGCTTCAATGTAGACGCGATGTAGCTTATAGTGTTTAAAAGGCCATATCGGCTTCAATCGGCTTCAAAGGGGTAAGAGTTGTATTTATAAAGGTTGAGAACTGGTTATTTGCCGACAGTCCATCCCTTCTTATAATATTAAAATAACGTGAAGTCATTAATATCTATTAGAGATTCGTTCATTATAATAAATATCTCTTTAAAAGATAAAAGGAGATTTTAATTATATATTATAATCCAAATCACGAAGTTACACCAAGTAGGTGTGAAATGGTATTAGTAGTTAAGGTAATAAGGAAAATTAGAAAGGTGTGTACAGGTTTTTTATGCAGGACTTATGTGCACAGTCCATTACGTACCTTCCTACTTAACGTCTGCGGGTTGCATCTAGACCACGCCCGGACCAGATACTGTACATGTGAATCATATTACGTGTATAGGCATGTAACCTATAGACTCAATAGCTAGTAACCTGAGCCTCTGACAAATAAGCCCTTTAAAACAATACGTATGCCCTTTCGATTTTCCCAATACTCTACTAGGTTTCGATAAATACCTATTTGCATTAAATCCTCATTATTTTAATATTTGTTTAAAACTTCGCCGCTGCAAAATTAGTATCAATATCATGGATAAAAACGTTTGGTAGTCCTAGAAACATGTCAATCCACAACATTCATAACGTTTTCCACGTATTTATTTTCCTATAAGCATTTAAAAAACTTAGAGTTCTAAAAAAAGGTTTCTAAATCCACGACGTAGAAAACAAACTAATTATCCAAGTAAAATACGTTAATAGAGATCTATTAATTAAAGTTCTTATCGTTTTTTTATATGAACTTGAATTCTCGGGCGTATGAGTGTATATTTAACAATAGTAACAAATTGTATCAATAGTCTTAAAAACAAAATATTCCACGTATTCATGCGATACAGACATAAGAACTTCATATAGACTATTAATAACCGCGTAATAGAAACTCCGGTGTAATTAAAGAATATATAATTCCAAAAAATTCAATACTATGACCTTTGAACCTTAAAGATGAAATCAAAGGTGCTCCTAATTAGAGGTAAAAGTGAATCTTTAGCCATTCTCAACTAGTTCGTCAACATTAACTTCAACATTGATACCGATGATCATGATATTTTATAAACAAACAAAGAATAAGTTAGGGGATCTGAGAATGTAAAACATAATTGGTCTAATAATTATTGTTAAAGTCGTCGATTTCAGTAACAATAGTTATTAGTATAGGCTGAAACTAACTTTGGCCTTGCCAGTATTTCATCGATTAATTTTCGTGGTAGTATTGTTTTCTTGTCGTGATGCCAGATATTATGAATAGCTTTTTATTTAGCACCTTACTACTCTTGTATTTGGTATAATACCTTGAAATGTGTGGTTCTCATAACTATTATAAAGGTTGAAATTGTATAACAGGTTGGTTATTAAATTATTAGGGTAAATATTAGGGTTTTTGTCACTTAAGAGGTATAATAAGGTATAGTAGATTCGTTATTAGGCTGTTTTAAGAGTAGTATTTCTATATTACGTGATTTTCTTTAACATGTCGTTATTGTTAATAACATCATCACCTTCCGTAATTTTCAATAATATTATTGATTAAAAGTAATAGGATATTAGGTGTAATATACTACTTACAATTTGTGGTGTTTAACTAAAAGGGGGCGAGTAAACTAATAACCGGGTTTTCTATAAGTTCAATTCCTTTTATCGTTATTGTTATAAACATAGGTCATTGAACATTGAGTCTATAGTTTATGTGACTATTCTCGTAATAGAATGTACAGTGCCTGGTTCGGGCGCGGTCCGGCCGTGGTCCATGGACATCACGTGTGAGGGCACGTAACGAACCGTATACGAACCGTACATATAAGTCATATATTAAGGTCTTCTGCAACCTTTTCTCATCTTTCTGGGTACTTTAATTGTTAACTGCATTTAGCACCTACTTGGTATACCTTTGTAGATTGGATTATAATATATAATTGAAGTTTTTTTCCATTTTTTTCAAAGAGATATTCCTTATAATAGTCAAATGAATGTCAAATATTCATGATTTTACAATATACTTTAAATCTATTAAGGAGTATATTCCTTCAGAAAATACCTAGTCCTCTACCTCAATAGATATATCTACTACTCTTTTATGACCGATTTAAGCCAATATGTTTTGCTTATAGGATAACATAAGCTATATCGTGTTTACGTTGGAGTAAATATGAAAACATGTTTAATCGACTTGCGCATTCGATTCGGTGTACTTTTTTACGTTTAATTTCGTTCAGGTGGTTGTCAAGATTTAGTAAATTGAAGCCGACCTGGCGATTGGTGTGGCTGATTTTCTATCGATTTAAAGTAGCTAGAAATAATATAGCTAATTATAATTAGATGGATTTGATTTTACTTAGGTAAAGACGCGTTAAACGATCTAGTTTATACTGGATGTGGATAAGATGTGGATTGGAGAAGACCAGTACGCGTTTTTTACGCGTAGGGTTGTTATACTTTGGCTATTAGGTTAGTTGTTATGGTATGTTACGAAGAAAGGGGTCACGCTAGAATATACGGTATAAGTCAGTTTTTTTTATCATAATAAGACTGTTTTTAGCGACTTTTATCGCTAGGATAAAGCTTTGGTCGAGTTAAAAGAATTACCTATCAACGATAAAGATTTGTAGGTACTATTCAGTATTAAGTTCTAAACGTTATCAACTCAAGTACATAATTTTACCTGGGTTTTAGCCTTTAAATGTAATTACTTTCGTTTTTGTATTTCCCCATGTATCTGAGACTGGTTTCTCATGGTAGGAGTTCATCGTATTAACTTTACCGCAGCCCTGGTAAAATACCGCCAGATAGTTAACGAGTTAAAGTTTTTAAACCCAAAGCGACATTTTAATTGATAACTACCGAGCCTCGTACAGATACCGCTACCGGATAAAAATATAGCTATAACGGGGTTTTACGTTATTTAGATATTCTTGTCGAAAGGCTGCAGTAATCGCAACGGCTATCTTAATAAACTCTTTAGGTATAAGCTTAAGATTAAGTATGACGGGCGACGTATGTAACGGCGGAGGAACGCCGGGCCAGGAAGGATACTAAGCGTTGTTGACGCTATTGCTTTTCAAACTACTTTTAACGGTGTTATAGACTTCTTCCGGATTTTCCTTTCACATAGTTATATATGTTTAATGAGAAGAAATAAATATAGATTTTCCACTGTCGGCGATAGAGGGAAGTTAACTTCCAAATATAATTTCGTGTAAAAGTTATATAACCTTACTGGTATAGTTTTAAAATCGAATAGGAAGGAATTCAATTTAATTTCAATTGATTAAAACGAGAATTCAAATTTTTATCCCTGTGATTTTTAATAGTACTTAATTTACAAACACCTAGATTCAAGTGGCTGTAATTATTATTATTTTGTAAACGAGGTCTTGCTAAAACGGTTAAAAATGAAGTAAATCCAGTTATTATATTTTCTCAATATAGGCATATAATTATGGTTCCGGATGATTATACATATTACCTATACTGTCAAGTTTCGCGTAAATATTAATGAATATTCGAACCTGATACTAGTATATATCATTTCCAAAATAACGCATGATATTTTTGGGTACTTTTAGGATACGATACTAATAGGTAACTTTAAACTGGGACGAAAATCGTTTAATGGTTAATAATGAGAATGTGTTAGTAATCGATACGATAATATTACGTTTTGGATCGAAATTTATTTGTGATATTATGGGATTTGTCTTCATTTGGTTAGCGATCCTGTCTCAGCGGGCGCTATAACGTACAGGGGACTAATTATAATGAGCTTTTGTTATAAGCTTTTATGAGATAACGCGAACTTTTATTCAATGACGTTAATATCCGTAAAATAATAATAATAGGAAGATTAATACTGTTTTCCATTCGAATCAGCGAAGTTTCACGATTTATTGAATAAGGAGAAGGCAACGGCTTTACTCCTGTATCGGGATAAATTCAATTATCATATTTATATTCAACCGAATAAGGTCGGACTTTTTCTGCATAAATTTTAAGGTACGTTATACTCCATAATATAAAATTTACTTCACGTGTTTCGACATTAGGTTTCCGAGTAAATAAATAAGGGTTGGGTTCAAATAATATTTTATAGGCTTCGACGCCCGTGTTATTAATTTTGAAACCGGTGGGAGGGAAACGGTTTTACGTCGATGAGCGGGCTTCAAAAAAATTACCAAGTAAGATGATTTGACCTTACCCTGAGTTAAAGAAACTCTACGCGTATTATTTAAGTTAATATAGTTTACTAAACGTAATATTGAAACTTTTTTTTTACACTATCCATGTTATAGTCGGATAAGAGAATTTCACAGTTTTTTGTATTCGTTTGTAGTTATTCGAATAGTTAGTTACCGATTTTAAGCTATCGTATAAGTTAACGACATTTTAACGTTACATTAATTATATGATAGCGGAAATTTTTTAGTGATTTTGTTACGGTTTACTTAGAATATTTCCTGGTTTTAATTCCGGTATCAAATAGGATTACATGGCGAAATTTCGCGTGGTTTCGAAACGTTTTCGCGAAGTCAAGTTAAATTTAAACGTAAAAAAAATGTAATTTTGTAGTAAGGAAAGTGAAATACCTTGGTCTTATTATAACAATCGGCGTCGTTATTCGGGCCGATCACGAAAAATACCAGGCTAATCGCGAATAAAAGTTTTCATGTACTATTGAAAAGGTTTAAAGCTTTTTGGAGTTTATTAACTTTTATCTAAACTTTATGAGCATTTTTTTTTCAAAATTTCCTAATATCCTTATTTGACTTACGAGATAAGCAATCCGGTAGACTTGGACAGATTGGAGAAAATATGGTTTTTAAACGTTAAAGTAAACGTTTATTACGGCTCCTATTATGATATATTTAAACCTTAACCAGATAATAGTAGTTGAAACCGATTATTTCAAGATATATTAGGAAGGGTACCTTTTTCATAGGGATAAACACGGTATTTGTAGTCCGGTTGTATATTATTCATTATGAAGAGCTCTTCGCGATAGTATCATATTTCAAGGTGTGGTCATCGAAATTAACTAGTATTTGAACCCCGTTAACTGCCCTCATGAATTATAAAATATCAAAGTATTTGGTTTACTCAATTTAATTTCGGAATATTAAGGTTATTAGACCGAAATTCTTTTTTTATTCAAATATTATTTACGTTACATGCCCGTAACCAATGGCGTTTACCCGGATATATTAACCCTCAAGTTACAGGACAAACCAGAGGTTAAAAAACACTCTGTACCGGTCTTTTAATCCATTTTTATAGTTATGTCGAATATAATAACGATAAATTCGTATATCGTGGATATGTATATTACGGCGGAGTATACATATAAATTCGCTAAAACCAAGGTTTGGCTACTGGGTTGTTATAACACCCGTTCAAAAGGGGAATCCGAAGATAGAGGCGTCGAAGGTTACAGTATTGTCGCAGTCACAGTCTGCGTTAATACTGCCTAATTTGATAATACCAGATAATGAACTTATTTTTGGGCCGGGTATTTTAACCTAGTTCTAGGATTAGAGTGTAACGAACCACCCGTTATACACGATTCGATTATTAATGGTTAATAAAGGCGTAAAATATTTCCCAGTCAAGGTAGTATATTCGGTGTAAATTATGGATTATAATATCGACCCAAGGGATACGCTATATTATCGTGGTTATTCATAATTTCCGAATTAGAAACTATTAATGACGAAAAGTTTATATTAAATTCACGACTCGTTCATCATCAGATATCCGGATAAAAACGTTGTATTCGGGGGTTTAACGTAATTATTATGAAAAGGGGATGATAGCTAATATTTGACGTTTATGTCTAATATATATGTAATGTAACGGTATGAAACCTCTTAGTATCTTTTATAAGGCTTCTATTTACCCCTTTCTATATTCAATTGTTATAAATCTTATATTTCCTTCGATTTTATAATAAAGTTATCAGTTATTGATGAAGGCTTATAGTATTTATTAGTTTTTACAAACCAACTTTCAAAGTCCGTCAAATGATGAATAATATAGTTTATAACATCCGAAACATATATGGAACGCTTCTTGAATATTCACTTACGGTTTTACAAATTTCCTGTATTTATTATTAACGATCGCAACTCAGATAAGGTAGGTGTTTTTTAAACTAGTTTTTGTTTCTCGGAAGCAAAAAAGCAACTTTTATAGATAATATACCATATTTAAACAGTCGGCGGTATCTAATGTGTAAATTAGAAGGTTTAGAAGTATTTACGGATTGTGGTCGCCTTTTCCTAATTTAATCAGGTATTTTTTTATTATTATTTTATATTAAATAACTAAAGATTGACAGTGATCTGGTATAATATCAATCGGCTAATTAATTGGTATGGGATATCTTCTATTTATAAGATAAAAAAGGATATAAAGCCGATAACTCATTCGGTGAAACCGGTTTTTATCTTTTTAGTATATTTATTCGAAGATAAGAAGTTAATGTAAGCCGTTATAATATATATTTAGTAACGAATGAAAAAAGAAGTCGACCGTCGAAGAAGTTTAACGGAACTATTTGAAGTAGTTGATTATGTTGAGTTCAATTAAAGTGATATTAAAATTAACCGTTTAAGTTAAAGGTTCAATTGGTTTAATAATTAATATCGTATCGTAGGTATTATGAATTCGTTGAATATTATTTTGAATATTTCTAGTATATATCTTGCATTATACGTGACTTTAGTTCAATACAAGGTTACGGACCCTGTTCCTTAATAAGTTTTATCTGATACCTATTCAGCCTTAATCTTTACTGCAAATGATACGAGAAATGTTATATATGAATAATTTAAAATTTAAGATGTTATAGTTAAAAGGACGAGAAAGGAAAATATCCGTTACATATTAGTTGAAAAAGATATGATAAGCTCAAAAACATCAATTAGAAAATAGTTAGTATCTAATAACTTTAAATATATTTAAGACGAAATAGGGGGACGTACGGTTTTATAACGATCCGGAGGTTCGACATCGATACCCGGTATGCTTTACAAACCTTATATCAAATAAATCGGTTTTATATTAGGAATAATAATATAATTGTTGGTAGGCCTTTATCATTGCAACGTAGTTGATTCGAATCACTGTGGCCGAAGCAACTGGTATTGCGTTGATATTCTTGATTGAGGTGGAAGTTCTAAGTTTGGCAGATCGCTAGCCGTTCTGCACACTAATTTGTATGGCCAAACACTTTGGACTATGCCCCATTTTGAAGTAGGCACCTACTGCATTGCATTTGCAGTATAGTATATTAAAATCCTACAAACTATAGTCAATTTGCAGTACGAACAGTCGACTTTACTATAAGTAAAGTTGACTTAATTTTACTGCATTTAACTGCTATTTTAACATTGGCGGCTTTTTGTTTTGTGCTTTCACGCTAGCGTGGCTTTCTATCAATTGGTGGCAACCTCTGAAATCCCCCTTTTCATCCGTAAACCAATAAAAGGTCAAACCCCTGGTAATTCCGATTAATCTATACTGAAATCAAACTCAATTATGGCCCCTTACGGCCCTTTTGCTTTACACTTCTGAGTCCTTTGTTCCTCAAATCCGGTGTATAAATCTTTCGCCACAAACCTGCGTAAATCAGGAATGCCACCACTTGCGTACCTTTTTCCAGTAGTTTGAAGTACTACTATTGCCGTTATTGCCTTAGCGATCTTTCAGTTTGCTAGGACAACTTTGTTCCTTCTTGTTATGTGCCGGGCGGTCCACGTATCCCTCGATTCGTATGATTAGTATATTGCTATCCACCAACCTTTCTAGGGCACCATTAGGGGTTGCCTTAGTTATGGCATCGGTAGGATTATTTTTTCCGTTAATCTACCGGAACTTATTGATTCCTTGGGCTTTGTATACCTCATTTAACGCCATTATGTCTATCACCAGGAGGTTTTTATTAGTAGTACCTAGTTTTGATAGTCATTCGTAAAGGCTCCTGGATTCGGTACATATTATCTCAGGTATCGGTAGTAGTTTCAACTATTTAATAATAATCCTTAATGTGCTGTTAGTTACTATATCGATATCAAAGCTTACTATTAAACTATAAATATTTAAAGCTAGCACACCTCGAGTTACGCGTTTATATTTAACAAATATTTAATATGTAAAGTTTCTAGTAACCGTGAATTGTCTTTTGAACCTATTTTCATTATCGAGTATTATTAAAAATCCGATTTACGATATAAAGTTAGTATCGTTAGCAAATAAACCATTAGTAAAGATTATGAGCTCTCTTTCGATAAACTTATAAAAACTATGTTAATTCCTTTTTCAACGTGATTTATTTGTTATTCAATCCGCATATTCAACTTATCAAAGTCTTCGTCTTATAGGTCTTATAACTATATTGTAATGAAAAGGTTGTACGATGCTGTCGGCTAACATAATGTAACCATATAAGCCTTACAGGCCTTTGACTTTAAATATATTTGTAATTTTTCCTCGTTGGTCTTGTCGATAATCGTCAGGCTTGTCGATCACCTCTTTTAGAGTAAGCTAATGTAAATGTCGTTTTTAGCCTTGATACCATAGATACGGATTAATTATTTATTAAAGTTGAGTTATATACCTTTTGCTAACATTTTAATTAACTTAAACTTTTGAAAGCCAACTTTTTAATAATACATTATTACACTGCTATAAAATTAGCACCGCCGAGGAAAATGATATCGTTAATTAATAAGCACAGGTCAAATATTGAAGTTCTTATACCAAACCTGTTTTTGGAGTACGCCTGGTACGTTGGAAATTAGTGGACGCCTGTTTCAGCCAATCCGTATAAAGGCTTGATATAACGTATTACCGTATCGGCCGGAAACTTATCCCTTAATTATTTTAATAACTACAATGGTCAAATCCGTTCAAAATCGGTAGCAAACTAAGTATAAGTTTACGTAATATCCCGGCTATTCAATATAAACCGACCCTTTACGCCAGCAGTTAAACTTACCGTAATTACAACGATCAAAAGTTAACTAATTTTCTAAATTGAAGGCGATTAAATAAAGATATAATTTTTACCTTTATTACCGTATTTTTAAGCAATTAATCGTCACTTTTCGTACGGTCGGTCCGTAATTTTACCTTCAACCTCGTAAATTATCCTCGACTTCAAAATAGTAACGTCTTAGCCTTTAAATTAAATTAACGGCACAAATTGTATAACTCCCCGTAATAAAAGACCGTTAATTTCCACTGAGTTACTTTATTTGAAGAGCTTACTTAATATATTAATAATGCCTTCCACGCGTAACTTAAGTGTTGGTTTTCCATTATAATTTTCTTTTTAAAACATCTATACTGTTATATATGCCTTACTAGGCCTATAGTCCCCATTGCCATCCTCCTCTTCAGAGTGTATCCTCGTTTTATATGGTCGTCCACGTTACCAACTTTTCATTAGTTTATTAACAATCAGCTTGGGAGGTTTGTATTGACTAATTTATTCGACTCGAAGGTTATCGATGTTAAGATTTTTATCAAATTTAAAAAGCCCGAAGGGTTTTCGGTACGACTTAACCTATATAACTTGGAAAGTTACGGGGCTGTTAATAATTTTAATTACTACTTTTAATTTGATAATACTTAAGATTTTATACGGCCCATTCCATTTTCTTAGCTCGAGTTACGTAGAAACTCAACTTTTAAGGGGAATTAAAAGTACGTTTGTTATTAAAGATCCGTTTCGGGTGTTAAAGGCATTGTTAACCAAACGATGTGCCGATTCCCTCTTCAATTCCTTTTAAGCTTTTCTATATATTATAACACTCTGTTCGATACTTGAGGAAAATATCAACTTAGCTATTATACGTAGATAAGCCCTAAATACTAGTCAAGTTAGTATAAATCTGTCAAGGCCAATAGTATTATTAAGATCTTTTACCGTTATTTAAAGCCGTACTTTTTAACTTATTCAATTTATGATTTTTAATATAAGAATATCTTAAGCCTTTAGTAAAAGGGAGTATAATTTTTCGAACTTACTAATACTCTAATAAGCTGTAATAGAAACCTATTTATACTAAATACTTATTAACTTTATATGAACGTCAAAATTTAGTGTAACAAAGTTAATATCGGTATGGTAAACTAATACGTCTAATGGACGAAAGTACGTATTGATTCAAAAGATATGTAATGACTCCTATATTTCCTTTACCGTATTATTTTTAAAAAACTTAATATCGTAAAAATCTGTAGTGGAGTTTATAACGTGTAATACTAGCTTATCATTTGGGTAAAACACGTTTACATAGTGTTTTAGTTAAAGTCTTAGTCTTTTTAACGTAAATTTAAACCTTAAAGGGGTTTGGAATTATATTTAGCAGTAATATCAACAGCGCTTAACTGATTTCATCACTAGAAAGTCCACATCTTTGTAGCTAGTTTTCTTTAAAATCATATAAATCCTATAAGTTACCGGGTGGTTAAACCTACGATAAAATTAGCTAAGTTTCGCCTTCGTTAGATTTAACATTACTTCTTTTGTCCTTTAAAGATAAAATCAAAGGTATCTTTACTTAAGGTTAAGTGAAAACCTTTTACCGGCTTTAACTTGTATTAGTTCGTTAGTCTAAACTTTAACTTTAATGCAGAGGTTTTTCATGTCTTTTAGTTAAAAAAGAAAAGGAATAAGAGATTTCAACATATAAAAAACAATAAGGTTAATAACAGTTTTAAACGTCGTTGATTCTAGTAAAGATAGATTTTATCCCAGGATTAACGTTAACTTTAGCCTTATTAGCATTCGCGTAGTTAAGTTTTGTAATAATATTAGTATCACTTTGAAATACGATGTATTACGAATAGTCTCTTGTTAAGTACTATATTACCCCCGTATCTGGTATAATTCCCTAAAAGACTTATTTCTTATAACGGTTTTAAATGGTAAAGAGATATTTAGGGTCATGGATTTTATCGTTGTGGCGGCGATAAGGGTCTTGACTTATAAAACGGTATAAAAAGGCGTGGTCGGCTAATTATTACGTTACTTTCGGGTTAGTGTTAGTATTAATATTTTCGTTCCATCCGATAAATTTTAACTTGTCTACCTTCTCGTTATTTTTACATCCTTTAAAATATATAATTTGTTCGATATACTCCTAATTAAAGTAAAGGGGAATTAAGTGTAATATATTACCTATTTGGCTTTACGTTCAGCGGTAATATAAAGTATTAACCAGCAGCCTAGTTTACCGCAAATCCAACATCTTTTCACACTTAATATAAATTTGCTTAATTTTTTGAAAGACCTTAAATAATAGGAATACCCTTTTCCGTAGGTAAAGGTCCTGACCTTCCGCTTACCATATTAGCTGGACTCTCCGTACCTTCGATTAATATAGTACGAATTGTGAGGATTTTCTTCTTCTTTAATGAATTCCGGGGCTTAATGGTATATACCAGTCGAGCTACAGACTCTAGAAGTTACGGCCGCCAGCAAGAAAAGCAATTAGCTAAAAAAAAAAAAAATCTTTTTGTAAGTGGCATTAGGGCATTGAAGGGCGTATTCGAACTCTTTGTGGCCCATAACTGTTTGCCGGACCTATTGACGTAAGGTGTTTTCGCTATCTTTTACGTTTCCAATTACTTATTGGTAAATTATTAGCCTATTAAGCATTTGATCAGGGAAATCCATTTTGCTTTTCCACTCTTTTTTGTAATCTAGTATATAAGACCACTTGATAATATTCCAATCGGTATAGTATTTGGCAAGATTGATATCGTATTCGAAATGACCTTTTAGGTCATTATAGATTTCGCGGAAGTAGTTAAAATTAGTTAAGTATCGGAGGTAATAATATTCGGTTTGGACGGTAAAGATACTGGGAAATAACGAGTGAAAACCTAACAATTTAGCCTTTATTTGGTGGTAAATGTTGAACAATAAGCGTAACTTAACTTCGAAGAGGTTATACGGCTTACCTTTATACTTTTTCTTTTCTACCTAAATCTTAACGAACGTTGTAATTGCTGTGTAGTCCGTATTTACCATGGGAACACATCGAGGGGGAATAGTGATGTACTAGTCGTAAGTATTTTTTTATATCTTTTAGCTAGAGGAGAGATTAAGGTTGTTATTGGTACTGGTGGGTAAGATAGTTACCTTTGGCTAAGTTTGGAGTGAAAAAGCCAGTGGTCATGCCTATAATAGGCTCGTGTATAAAGCCGGTTCTTCCTTAATTTTTTTGCTAAAACTGGACGTATTAAAAAGTTTAGAGGAAATAAGTTTAAGGGTTTTCGTCGCGGGGAACTTAGCGATAATTATCTTAGTATTAAGGGGTTCGTCGAAGTTCTTGTTTAATTGAATAGTGGATTTAGGGGTTTGCGAAGTGTAAATCAACTGATTTTTCACGTTCACTTATTTGGGTTTAAGTAGGTTTTGACGAACGTGTGTGTGGGCTTTAAAGGTTATGATCTTTAGCAATCCCTTTTCCTTTATCTTTTTAGGTCTATTATAGGTTTTCATCTGTAGAGTACTCGTAAAATACGTCGGCGAGGTTATCATCTTTACCGACCTTTAATGGTAGTAAAATCTCTCGTTCACGTAAATCGGCTCTTAACTTTAACTTCACTAACTTTTCGGTTTTTTTTCATATAGTAAAAGTCCAATCCCTAAAAAACTAGATATAGTTGAAAAGGGCTTTAACGTTCGTATCTTAATAGTTATGGTCGACGTCGAGAATGAAGTGGCCGACGTAGTTAGTAAGGTGTTCGGGGATAGAGTCTTCGTTAACTTCCTTGATTTAAAGGTCGTTATCGAAGTGTTTGATAAAGGTTGTTCCGAGGGCCTTAATTGCATTATTCCTAGTAAGTTCGTTGATAGTATCGAATCTTACGTGTTCCGAAGCCATCATAACAAAGATTAAAAGGTACAAGGGGTAAAAGAGTGGTATAAAGTGGTGGGTCATAGGTTTGCTGTTAAAGTTAGTATAAGTTAAAGGTAGTGAGACTTAGTCGTTTTTGCGATTTTCAGTTGTAGTACCTGCAATAGTAGCCGTAATAGTGCTGACTTAGCCGTTTGTCAACTTGCCGACTTGAAGACTTTGAAGCGGTTAATCTTAACGTTTTTTCTTTAAGACTGTTCTAGTGAAGGTTTCTTAGTGTTTTCGATAATGGAAATACTGTTGCCACTTTCAAGTACCAGTAAATAGCAGACTCACTTGAAAGTCTTCCTTTTAGCTACCTATGAATAATAAACGTAGCCTTAGGGCCTTTCTCAAAAATCTTTCCTTTACCTGGCATAATTGTAAAGCATAACCGGAAAGTAGCTTTTTCTTCTACTTAAGCAATTTGTGCTTAACCTAATAAGCACTAATTAGTGTTGGTAGGCATTTATCATTACAACGTAGTCGATTCAAATCACTGAGGTCGAAGTAACTGGTGCTGCGTTAATATTCTTGATTGAGGTTGAAGTTCTAAGTTTAACAGACCGCTAGCCAATTTGCACACTAATTTTTATAGCCAAACGTTTTAGCCTGTGCTCCACTTTTAAGTGGGCACCTACAGCACTGAACTTGCAGTGCAGTGTACTAAAATCCCACAAACTACAGTTAATTTGTAGTACGTACAATCAACTTTACTGTAAGTAAAGTTGACTTGACTGTACTTCATTTGACTGCTATTTCAATAATAATGATAATAAAAGGTTAAGAATTAATTATTGTTATATTATAATACAATATATAAAACCGGGAATATATTACGCAGTTCTTTTGGATCAATATCTGACTCGCGAAGCAACTTTTATTGAAGACCTATTAAACTTTACCTATACGATATTATTATCGTCTTTTCGATCTTTTAAACGTGGGTGCTAGTAGCGTTAAAGTTCTTATTATAATTAGGCACGGGTATTTGGAAATACTGGTAAAGATGGGAATCGTAAGGCGAGGTGGGTATTAGGCGATATCGATAAAGTTGGTCAATGTAGGGCGAAGCGAACGTTAGGCAAAGCTGATACGAGCGGATAACACGAAGCGGGGCGGGTGTTAAAAAAGGCCGACGAAGGCGTATAATGTAGGATGTGGTGGGGGAAACGGTTTTTTAAATGGGATATAAGGGACCATAACACATCGGTTTATGTTCGAGTAATGCAGTCAATGTGAATACAGTTATTTACCCATTTTCTCTTAATTCAGTTGGCCCGATTTTAAATAAGGTTAATAAGTAGAACTCTGGAAATTAAAGGGGTTTTACAGTTGAGTTTTCAATATAGTGTAATGATCACACTAAATACCCGTGAGTATGTAGAAGGTGTTCAGAGGGTTTATGTTAGCAGTAAGGTAGCAGAGGTAACAAAGGTGCAATATCAAGACTGTGTTCGAGTGATGATCAGAAGCCGTTAGGCTATTCAGGTGTGTAGACTGAATACTTAGATTGACAACTGAAGAACTATCTAATGAAGCTATCTAAGGTGGTGATGACCATGTCCTTATATCTAGTTYCTTCAGTTGGTACCCATAMTGRGGGTGCTCCAGTATGAGGTTTGCGGGATCACTGGTGGTGATCCAAGTGATCCAAGTGAGCCGGTGATCCAGGTGATCCAAGTGATCCAGGTCACGTGACTTYTGCTGAGTCATCCGTTGTCCAATTGCCGTGCCGTACATGGGAAATGTGCTTTGTAAGCGTAGTAGGGAACATGCAGCGTCAGAGGATCCAACTGCAGTTCGTGTCATAACATATAGTTTATTATATTTTATAAGCTGTAGTTTCCATGAAACATAAATGTTATAATTTGAGTGGTAATAGTATTATACTCCCTCAGATTAAAATTCTTGAAGAGTTGGCGCCGGGTACCGACGAGGACCGAAACGAAAATATTACGAGTTAAGGTACGATTGGTAGACGGTATATGGTTACAAAAGCCGGAAAGGGGAAATGTGGGCGTTTTTGGGGACAACGAAGCGAAAAGAAAGTTAAGGTGGGGACGTATAACTTAAGGCGTTATAATTTGTATATCTGGAATAGTTAGAATGTATTACGCGTAAACTATATTGTGAAACCAAGTAAAGTTATCAACTCATTTGAAAAAGGCAAAATCGAAAAATGTTCTACAATTCAGGGTATTACTCTAATGATTACGAATAGGTAATAATATATAAACGCCGTTTTTTTTTTGAAAAAAAAAAACTAAGAAAACTACAGTAGGTTTCCGTAGTAATACGTGTAAGCGGATTGAAGTGACTGATAAATTCTATTTTGAAACGTACTATAAAGAATGTTATTATATAATCGGGTTTTATTCAAGTTTGATTTTTGAATTTATATTACTATACGTTTATAGCAGGTATGACATTCTGAATCGTAGAGAACAAAAATAGAAATACAAGGCACTTCGAAATTTAGTAGGCGATTCATGCAAAGTATATAAGAATTTTCTACTTATAAAGGGAGGAGTTTAACTTCATCTTTATTATTATTAAGTATGAAAAGGGCACTAATAACGCGCAGGGTAAATTACGCGTTATCATTTACAGAAATTTTTTAAAGTATAAATCAATAGTATCTCTCATAAAGTGGTTATTAGTTTCCATTAAAAGTAAAAGTAGTTATATAGCCAATATTGAAAATATTTAATACGTTGGTTATATTAAAAAAAGGGACTATGAATAAGAGAACTTTTGCCAAAAAATGAAATCAATAACTAAGATGATAAATGTATGATTACAACTTGGATTGGTATGAAATAACTTGATGAGAATAGGCAGAAGAGGGCGGACGAAAGGAAAAGTAAAAGGAAGGAGGTTTTACGGGTTACGATAGGGGCCGTTTTTATATACGTAAGCGGCCCGGAATCGGTAAGGTTTATACATTATACGACGCGTCATAAGGTGTATTATACAACTTATTTATAGCTTACAGATAATGTTACACGACCCGTACCCGGTTCGCTCCCAGCCCACGCTTTATACAGATAAGGTACACATTTATTTTTTAGCCGGTGGGATACTGTAATTTTGTTGGATTTTTAATAAATAAGGGTGGGGGGGGGGGGGTATATTATGGATAAAGGCTATTGTCCATTAAGTTTATAGATTACTTAACTGTACACGTAATGGGATATATATTGCTCGGTCTGGGCGTGGTTCGAGCGCTGTCTCTGGACGTCATATGCGAGGGCACGTGACGGACTATGCACGAACCGTACACATAAGTCCTGCATCAAGGTCCTCTGCAGCCTTCTCTAGTATTCCTTAGTACCTCAATTGTTAACTCTATTTGGCACCTACTTGGTATATCTTCGTAGGTCGGACAATAACAATTATTACGACGATAGTTTTGGCGGTTAATGGATCCTCTTAAGTTATTCTTATATTACTCTCGCCAATTTAGCTTTCAATTAAAAGGTTTCAATCTATATTTTGAATGTTAGGGCCTTTTATACATACGATTAATATAATATGCAATTGAAAAGTTATTGTTATCCTAGTCGCGAAAGTTGTTGACTTAGGGGTATATACTAATTGAATTTGACATACGGGCTAATATAATTGTAAAGGAGATCGTAATTGGTTAAAAAATCCTCTATAAGTATCATTTGAGCGTTATAAGGCGTATTTCAACTCGTTGACATCCGTAATCTCTGTCCATACTTATTCGCAAAGCGTAGCTTTGCTAACGTGTACTTTTTCTATTGTCTATTAATATAACATTAACTTGTTCACCGACTGGCTCAGGATATCCATTAGTGCTTCCTCATCTTTTTTTAAAATTATAGTTGTTTACCTTATCGTAACCTAATTGGCATGGTATTGCATAAGGTGAACGTTGTGTTCTTCATTGTTTTCTATATCACCATAAATTTTACGAAAAGTATTTGCTATTCTCAAAGAAGTTGTGTAATAATCCATCGTATATCTTATAAAGATTCCTCGAAATAGTGAGTTGGAACTTCAAAAGGGAACCTCAATTTACTTGCAGATGTTGAGGAATGGCATTATCATCGTGTCCAGCAATTTATAGGATTTATCGTTATACTAATTTGCGTTTCTCTAAATATTGGTGAAGTCTGTAAGGAGTTTATAATTAATATTAACCATTGTGACAGATATGGAGGAAAGGTTACAATAATTGTCCTAGTCATCGATAGTATTTCTGATTAACTCAAGTTTTGAAGCTTTAGAGTCGCGATGGTAAGCGTAATTGCCAGTCGCCTGGCCCGAGGAGTAAAATCCTGTGATGAAACCTGTAGTGGGCTTACGTATATAGGTGTACCTGCCGTGAGAAGTTTCGCCTTAAGAAGCTTAACGATTATGAGGGAACCTTTAAAGAACTTGATGATATTAAAGAAAGCTTTGAAGGGCATAAGGGATTTGAACATCTTATTTAATTAACTGATGGATGGTGCTGACATCAATTTTTCTTACCGGGTTGGCAGCTGCTACTTTACGCGCTGTGTCTAAACTACTGGGAAAATTAACAGGTTCCTTATTATCGGTATAAAAATGGTGCCAACGGTGTCAAAAGTTTGACTTAACTAGAGATTAGGGGGTAGTAGCCTCCCAAAACGTACGAAAAGGCATCAAAAATCGTTAACATTCTTTCTTTTTTCTTGTAAGTTTTAAGTATTAATATTTTAAAGAAAATATTTAAGTTGGGCCAATTCGAAAAAGATCTTTAACAATATTTATAAGGTATTTTCCAAAACATAAATCTTATATAGATTACCTTATTTTTTCAACCTAACTTTAACATCCCTTTCAAACATTTTCCACATATCAATTATCCAATGGATAAAAAACTCACGATGGTTTTAAAAGGCGCAGGAGTTACGACCAAACCTTTCGCCGGCGTTCAATTCGAGGATATACCAACTGACGTAGTTAGTTAAGTGTTTTTCAGTAAAAGTTTCGTCGGCATTTTTCCCCTATAATTTCTGGTTAAAGTAGGTAAAGAAAAAGGATCCGAGGTCCTTGATTTCCTTCATTCGCTGTTAATGAAAAGCTATGTTGACTTGGTGGTTTGAACGAGGAAACTTAACGATTTGGGAGCGTGGAGACTGGGCGATTTGGAAGCGTAAAGACTTGACAATTTGGCGCAGGGTTGCATGATGTGGCTTTCTTGGCGCAACTTGGTGATTCTTGGTGTTTTCGCTCGTGGTAGCGGTTTTAACGTGGTTTTCAATGTGTCCAATTAACGATATTATAATGTAGGGGAAAGAAAGAAAGGTATAAAAAAAGTTGGTGTAAAGAACAAAGTTAAAAGTTGTTTATCGTTGTTTTTTGTGGTTAAAGAACGTGAAACTTAGTCGTTTTTGCAGTAATAGAATCCGCAGTAGTAATAACTGAGATTTTTACTAATTTAATGAGTTTTAAGTCTTTTAGGCGGTCAATCTCAACGCTTTCAAAATTGGTTCAATAAAGATTTTTATTGAAATACAATAAATACAGTAACAATCAGCACACACAACAACAGAGCCACAATAGGGCCAGTCAATACTTGGCACAACCACAAGTACTGAACACGGCATAATACCAAAAGATGAGGAATTTATCAGGATGAGGAAAACTTAGCTGAAGATGATGACATACACTAAAAGTATTAGTATCCACTAGTGCAAGTACTAATATTGACTAGTACGGGGACTAGTACTGAGGATTAGTCAGCTGGAAACCAGCTGTCTACACTAGTATTTATAAATACTAGGAACTAGTACTTACTAGTATAAACTAGCACTGAATAGTACAGAGTGTGAGGATACACTTGATCATACATCAAGCTCTCTCCGCACTCTTCCTCCATAGATTCTAGAATAGTTGAATCTATAAGCCTACGCAATATCTTCTTGTATAGTAACTTCAACAATTTCCCAATGTTTTTTTATAATAGCGACACCATCGCCACCTCTAGATTACCATGAAAAACCGACGCAATCCAGAGGTTTTCTCTACTTACTTCCGTAAAAAACTGACGCAGTAGTAGAGGCCCTTCGCAAGAATATTTCCTCTTTCTTCGTCTTTCACAAAGCGTAATTGGAAAGTAGTTTCTTTTTCTACCTAGAAATTCTGTGTTTAAGCTAATAAACATTGATCAGTATTTATAGGCCTTGCCAATAATAGGCCTTTAGACGCTACAATGTTATCGATTCGAGTTAGTCGAAGTAACAGTAGTAATGCGTAGTCAAGTGGTACATGTATTGTTCTAGATTTGGTAGACTGCTAGCCAGTGTGCACACTAATTTGTATGGCCAATTGCTTAGCTCGTTCCCTAGCGTGAAGTGGGCGCATACTGTACTTAACTTGTAGTAAATACAGTAGGCCTACAAATAATACACTCAACTTGCAGTCAGTATACTCCACTTTACTCTAAGTAAAGTTGACCTACTGCACTGCAATTACTACTATTTTAACAAGGACCGTTATATTTTCTAAGTAGAAGTGAAATAAAGTAGGGGACCTGAAGATGCAAAAAGTGATCGGCCCAACAACAGTTTATATAGTTGTCGATTTCAGTCACAAGAGTTATTCACCTAAGACAAAGATAACTCTGGCTTTAACAATATCGCAATGGTTGATTTTTGTAGTAGTATTGCTTTCGCGTCGTAATGCCAGCTACTACAAATAGCTTCCTATTAGATATCTTACTTCCTTTGTATTTGACATCATACTTCAAAGCGTGAGGTTTTTATAACGATGGCTAAGATTAAAAGTATATATGGGGATAGAGGTTTGATTTTAAAAGTTAATATAGGAGTCTTCCCCAGTCAAACGGTACAAAAAAAGACGTGGTTGGCTAATTAATAGGCTACTCCAAAAATAATATTTTCGTACCATATGACTTTCTTTAGTGCCTCATTATCTTTAATAACTTCTTCTCCCTCCAAATATTCAATGTTATTCCAGTCGTTTTTCCTGGAAGAAGTAGGGTACTGGGTATAATACATCACCTTTTATTTGTGACGCTTAGCTCGAGGGTAACGAATTAACTAATAATTGGATTTAATATGAATTCAATGCCTTTTACTACTACTACGACAATAATTTTCGCGGTTAGCAGTTTCGCTTAAATTTGCTTTTCGTTAATATTGCATATGTGATTTACAATTCAAAAACTCTGGACCCGATGTTAAACGTTATAGCCTTTCATACTTACAATTAATGTAATACAACATTACAAAGTCTTTATAATTCTAGTCGCAAAAGTTGTTAGCCTAAGAGTATATAACAACCGAGTTTGACATTCGTGCCATTATTGTAGTAAGAGAAAAACTTAATTGGATAAAAAAGTTTTCATAGGTTTTATTTAGGCATTTCTAGGCGTATTCAAACTCGCTAACGTCCATGATAGCTGCCAGTATCTACTCGTCAAGTGTAATCTCGCCAACGTATGTTTTCTCTATTATTTGTTAATATAAAATCAACTTATTCAATATTTATTTAAGGATATCTGTTAGTGTTTCCTCTCCTTTTTTCTTAACCATTATCTTTATTTACCTTGTAGTTGCCTAATCCGTGTAGTATCACGCAAGGTGAACGTTGTATTGTAAGTAAATTTTTATTATATCGTAAATTTCCTGAAAGGCCTCTACTTTTATTGACAAGGTTAAGTAGTAATACTTTGCGTACCTTATGAGGAGTTTTGAGAATAGTGAGTGGAAACCTGAAAGGGAAACCTCTATTTACTCGTTAATATTGAGGAATTGTATTATCATTGTATTAATCAAATTGTAGGGCTTCCCATTATCCTTCTCTACGGTATTCCATATTTGGGCGAAATTCGTAAATAGTTTGTAATTGATGTTAACTATTTTCATAGGTTTTGAAGGAAGGTTACAATAGTCGTCTCAAATATCGATAGTGTTTTATAATGTTTTAAAATCGCGGTGATAGGGGTAATCACCAGTCGCTTAGCCTGATGGGTAAATTTTTGTAGTATAATTTGTGGTGGGTTTATGTAGGTAGGTGTATTTGCTGTGAAAAGTTCTTTCTTAAGGGACTTAATGATTTTGAAGGAAGTTTTGAAGGATTTAGCGATATCTTTTAATTAACCATTAAATAGCGTCGACGTGGATTTCTCTTATCGTGTGTGAAGCTATGATTTTACGTACTCCATGTTTGCTGAACACGTATTCTGCAATATAGTGGGTAAGAATTGGAGATAAGTTCCCTGGCAAATTAATAGGGTTTTCAGATTAAGAAATAAAGATTTGAAATGATTAGAGATCCGGTGTTAGTCTTCTTAAACATAAGTAATAACAATATTTAACGAAGCATTCTTCTTTAACCTTTGGTTTTCCATAGTAAGGGTTTTGAGAATATTTATCCATCTGGGTCAGGTTGAAGAGGGTGTGTGATAGGATTATTTTTTATTCATGATGAAAATATCAATATTTCAGGGATTAGTTTTAAATTACCTCTAATTTTTTTAAAAAATATTTCATATTTCAGTCGTTTCATTCATAAAGTTATATTAAAAGTTTCAAAAAGCCCAAGTATCTCGTTTGATTTTATGGTTCATATCGAATATGAATCATTCGACGTAATTGATTAGGTATTTTTCTGTTGAGTCGGTAGTAATATCTTTGAATTAAGGGTCTTCATTATAGCACTTTGCGAAAATAGATGTAAGTGCCTCGATGGCCTTTTTATTTGAGTTTTGTGATGTTATTTTTGACTTTTTAGCTGGTATATGGACGTTACTTCAGATGATGTAGAGATTTGGTAGTTTCTATAAAAGAACTTAGCTAATTGGGGACATGGGGTTTTAGCGATTCGATATGGAGTCTCGAAACGTGAATTTTTTGGCGTGAATCGGCGATTTTTGGTGTTTGCGTTTGGAGTCGTAATCTTAACGATTGAAAATCAAGTAATGTAGGAGGAAGGGGGGAAAGTTATTGTAGGTAGTAAGGTTTTGTATAAGAGGTAGAGATGAAGATTGTTCGTTACTAAAGTCGTTATTTATTGTGGTATAGGTTTTGAACTTAGGCATTTTCAATTTATAGTAGTATTATTTGTAACAGTAGTATCTATTCGACCGAATTTGTCCAATATAAAGTACTTGGTAATTCAATAATCTTTTTTTTTTTTTTACGATTTTGGACTTTAACAGTTAATTATAAACGGGTTTTAAGAAGATTAAATGAAAATTTCTTAGTGTTTTCGATATTAGCGATACCGCCGCTACTTTTAGTCGTCTATAAATAGTAGACACATTTAGAAGTTTTCCTTTTTGTTACATATAAACAGCAGACTCAGTGTTAAGGCCCTGGTCAATAATTTTTCCTTTACTTTACAATATGCAATATAATATTAAGAGTAACCAGAAAGTCTCTTCTTCATTTACCTAGCTAATATGTATTTAATCCAATAAATATTAATTGGAATTAATAAGTTGTGCCTGATAAGCTTTTGGATGTTGTAATGTTATCGATTGGATTAGTAGTCGAACTAATAGTAATATTACGTGATTAAGTGGTGGATATATTGTTTTAGGTTTGTGAGACCGTTGGACGGTTTGTACTTTGATTATTTTGGTCAATTTTTTGGCTTGAATCCTAGGCTGAAGTGGTAATATACTGTACTTGACTTTACAGTTATGACAGTCAACCCAGAAACAATATATTCAAATTGTAGTCAATATAGTTAACTTACTTGCCGGTATAGTCGAATGATTGTAATAAAATTAACTACTGTTCTCATAGTCGTAATTATTTTTAGTTGAATTATTAATATATGCGGTAAATTCACACCTAATAACCGTTAAATTTCGTAAGCGTAAACTTAATGCGCTACTAATATTTAGCGAATTATATCATTGGAATTACTAAAGGAATTAAGAGATTAGTTTCCTGTTAGAACGGTAATACGATAAGTTAAACGTTTTTAGAGATTAGTCTAGATGTGCGTTTATTAGTTTTTGACGTATAAATGGTATTTTAGAAGTGGTTTAGACATAAGAACGTAAATGTTAGACATATATTTATCGTTCATATGAGGCGAAGGTTTTTATATTATTGGTATGGAAATTAACAATATAATTTTCTTTCCAAATTTAGCTTTATTATGGTTCAATTGTGTGTTATAGAGGAGTTATATTTTTAAAGGTTGATGTCGATTAAAACGTTGATTACAAGTATACGTGTGTATTTCGATGGATTGTTAATTTGAATTTATAGCATTAACGATACTCATAGTATGTATATTAACTTTAGTTCAAAAGAGAAACGCACGAATTTGATAAAAAAAGATAAATTTAACGACTTAAAATTATAACAATATTTTCAATAAAGGGGTTAAGCGGTTTTTATCGCTATATTATGTTACCGAAAGACATCCTTCAATTCTTTCATTGCGGTACAAGTTCAAAATCCGTTAAATCAAGATTTTAAGATGTTTAATAAATGTATTTGATAATAAATGGATAAATTGGACAAATGTATTAATATGATAACAGTAAACTTAATGAAGACGAAGTAAATGATTTTTACGGACAGTTTCTTCACTAATAATATTCATTTGATATAATCAATCGGATTTTTTATAATATTTGTTAACAAATAAAAAGTTAATCGCTGATTTACAATTACTGGTAATCACGTATACTATATCCTAGTCAAGTGTAAACCCGTAATACTAAACGTATTGATATTAGACATTTATAATATAATGATAGGTTTGATATTGTTATAAAAACTGACGGTACATTAAGTATTATCTTCAAATAAATTGAATTTCGTCCGATATCTATAATGATATATGACAACTTCCGAAGTTTTAATGATTTTTTTTAAATTAGGTATAATGAGCAAACAATTTTCAATAATAAACAAAATACTTCGAAGGACGTATATGAAGCTCAAAAATTGACGAATTTATGTAGATTGAAATTAAAAACAACCACATTAACGTTATAACTAATTTCACTTTCAATGTCATTTCAGAAAGATATATAGATGGTAATAGGTTAACCATACGAATCGAGGGCTATATGCAGCACCCGGTATACAACGTGAAATAAAAAGGATATACTAGAAAATGAGGAAACTATCAAGGTAGTGGTAGTAATTGTAATGTGTAAGAAAAATATAATTACACCTACTGGTAGAATGTACTTAAGTATTAGTGTATAAATTTGTAACGTGTGTAAGTCTGTAATGAAGGACGTGGGCACGGGAGTTTTGTAAATTAAGGGTTACGATTGTGGAGTAAAAGACTGTGATTGAAGTTTATTTAAGCGTAAAATAGACTTGATTTGAAAGGGGTTTATCCGAAAGAGTTACGAGCAACTTGAGGGATTATCGCAACTTAGTAGTTGGCTACACTAGTATATGCGCATAGAAAAAAACGTCGTTAGCGTTAGAACAGTAGTCGATTATAGTAGAGTTAAATCAAATATATAATTTGTAAATTGATTATATTAAATGTAAGTTAACTATATTACTTGTAGAATTGACTATAATAACATTAAGCTAAACAAGATAGGTGCCCAATGTAGACTAATGCACAGGCCAGGCAATTTTCTACATAAATTAATATGTAGACTAGCTAGTGGTATATCAAACTTAAAAGTAACACATCCCCATTTTCAATGCAATACACCAGTTACTTCAACTAAAGATTCAAATCGACTACGATGCAACAATTAAAGCTTAATAACAGTACTATTATCGATATAATTACACTAAACCTTTCCCAAAAAACAAAATAGAATCAGATTTACAAGGAAATACCGATGGCGAGATGCATAGCTTACAATGAATATTATTACAACAAAAGCATATATATATATATATAATATTGATCATTCCGAACACGGATTCAAAGTTAAAGACAAAGTTTAATTAAAGATTAGAAAAGCCTATAGATCCTTGCATCGCTAAAGCAAGATAACGCTACCAAAATTAAACTCTTTTACAATTATCATTATGATTAAGAACTCAGCTTACACCTTGAAATTCCCACAAAACTTACTAATATATCTTATCATGAGCATTCAATATTTATCACCTTTTTGCAATCAAGATAATCATCCATTCCATCGTTTGACTTTACTTCTTAAGCCAATTGAGTATGATAATGACGAACCTAACGTTGAAAATTGGGAAGTTATACGTATTTTGGAAAATTGACCAAACCGTCAGCATTGCACTGGCTATTAAATGCAATTGTTGGTAGGGTTTTAGTCGTTGCAACGTTGTCGATTCGAATCTCTGTATACGAAGTAACTGGTACTGCATTGAAAATGGTGATTGAGATGTGTAAGTTCTAAGTTTAGCAGATTACTATCTGGTCTGCACACTAATTTGTATAGCCAAACTCTTTGGCCTGTACCCCACTTTAAAGTGGGCACCTACTATACTGCACTTGCAGTGCAGTCCCACAAACTACAGTCAATTTGCAGTACGTATAATCAACTTTACCTGTAGTAAAGTTAACTTAGCTGTACTGTACTTGACTGCTATTCCAATACTAGCGGCTTTTTGTTTTATGCCTATACGCCAGCGTTGTTTGCTATTAATTGGTAACAACTTCTAAAATCCCTTCTTCATCCGTAAGTTTATAACAAGCCAGGACCCTGTTAATTCCGATTAATCTGTACTGAAATTAATATCAATTACGGCCCTTCGTAGCCCTTTTACCCCACCCCTCCAAGGCTTTCGTTCCTCAAATCCCGTACACAGATCTTTTGTTACAAACTTGCGTAAATCAAGTACGGCACTACTTACGTACTTTTTGCTAATAGTTCCAACTACTAACATTATCACTATTGCCCTGGCGGTTTTCCAATTTTCTAGGGAAATCCTATTCCTTTACGTTACGTGCCGGGCGGTCCACGTATCTTTTAATTCGTTTAGTTAGCGTATTATTATCTTCAAATCTTTTCAGGGCGTCGTTGGGGGTACTTTTTAATTATAACATCGGTAGGACTATCTTTGCCGTTAATTTACCGGAATTTATCGATTTTCTGGGCTTTGTATACCTTTTTTTACGCTATTACATCTATTATTAGGCGTTTTTCATTAATTGTACCTAATTTTGATAAGTATTTGTAAAGGTTTCGGGAATTGTTATATACCACTATAGGTATTGGTGGAAATCCTAATTATTAGGTAATAATTTTTAATATGTTATTCGTTACTATACAGATGTTAAAGCTTGTTATTATAACATAGACTTTCGAAGCCAATACACTTCGGGATACGCGTTTATTTTTAATAAATACGTAGTATATGATATTTCCGGTAATTATAAATTACCCTTGAGACCTATCCTTATTAACGAGCATTATTAAAAAACCGATTTACGATATAAGGTTAGTATTATTGGTAAATAAACCGTTCGTAAAGATTATTAGTTTTACCTTCGTTAAATTTATGAAAACCATGTTAATTTCACTTTTTACATAATCCATTTGCTACCAAATCCGCTTATTTAACTTAATAAAATTTTGGTTTTATAGGTTTTATAATTTTATTATAATAGAAAGATCTTACCATAATTTCGGTTAACATAACATGACGATATAAGCCGTATGGGCCTTTTACTTTAAATGCCTTTATAATATTTTTTCGTCGGTCTTATTAATAATCGTGAAACTTATAGCTTACCCCATTCAATGTAAGTTAATATAAGTATCTTTTTTAGCCTTAATTGTTGGAATAATATTACATGCAGTACATTAGGTCAACTTTACTTACATTAAAGTTGACTGTACTGCATGTGTATTGCTTTGTGGAGACTTACCGCATTGGGTGTAAGTCGAGTGCAGTACGTTGCACTTCACTCTAAGGCACAGGCCAAACAATTAGCCATACAAATTACAGTGCAGATCGGCTAGCGGTTTGCCAAACCTAGAATAATACATCCACTATCTGACTCCTATAATACACCTGCTACTTCGACCAATCGAAGCGACAACGTTGCAACGTCTAAAGCTTACCAACACTGAACAGTGTTTGCCTGCTATATTAAGCATAGATAAGATAAGTAGAAGAAGAAGCTACTTTCCGGTTACTCTTTACATTAACAACGGCGGCTAAAGTAGAGGAAAGATTTTTTAATAGTGCCTCTATTAGTACTGCGCCAGTCCCCAACGGTAGGAAAACAGAGAAGACTTTTGGGTTGCGTTAGTTCCCAACGGCAATCTGGAGGTAAGCGATAGTATCGTTACTTCAAAACACTAAGAAATATTTAATGATCCTTTTTAAAGACGTTGAGATTAACTGTTGGAAGTTTTGAAGTACGGCAAGTTTTCAAACGACTAAGTGAATACTATTACGGGTGTTACTACTTCAAAAACAACTAAGTTCTATAGCCTATAATAAACAAATTTCGCCCTCCACCATTAATGACGACTTTCGACCTTTCTCTTTATACCAAACCTTTGCCCTTGCTTTACTTTTTTTTACTTTTTACGTTACTTTAATCGTTAAGTTCGTTGCTTTGAGCGGGAAAAATACGAAGTCGCGCTAAGAAAGCCATGTTGCGCGACCTTTCGCCAAGTAACCAAGTTTCCACGCGACTTTACGTCAAAACACCAAGTCCCTACACCTAACGAGTATTAAGATTCTTACCCTACACGCCTATTACTCCCTATACAAGCTTAAATGCCAAGATGTCTACCGCTAACACTTATTTTAAAGCTATTACCGACCCCGCCAAGAAAGAAGCGATTAACGCGTTCGGAGCTACCTTTAATAACTATTACAATTATGACTTTTGGAGTGAAGACGTTAACGAAGACTTAATCGAAAGACACCTGGTTAACTTCATCGGAAATTATATCGTCGAGTAAGAAGACGGAGAAGAATGTGACTACGGTAACCGTATTTTCCGTAAGTATCGTGAGTTTTTCGACGATTGGATCATTGATATGTAAAAGAAGATTTAAAAAGCTGTTAAGTCCAAGCTAAAAGAAGAATTTGAATTCCGAGGGATTTACGTGCCAGAAAAGACCTTTACAAAGCTGGCAAAAACTTTATTTAACTTGGCCTAGCTTGAGGAATGCTTTTAAGACTTACGGTCTAAGGGAAAAGGTATTAAGGAACCTTCATGCCCCTACACGCGTTTCAAGGGACCCCCGCTTCACTTTCCATAGCTAAGTTAAACCTTTTTACGCGTTGGTGATAAGGAATATGTTGATATGCTTGGTAGACTAGTATCTCCACCTGATAGCGCAGAGTACGCCTTTAGCGGTGGCAAATTATGTGAAGCAGCAGTTGCCAACGCAGCTAGAGGTATTAATGTTAGAGTTTTATACCAATTAATTTAATAAGATTGTTAGGACTTTCAAAACCTATAAGGCCTTATCGACCCTTAGCGCTATAATCGCTATGTACATTAAGAACACTTTCCCTTCGAACCCTATGTACGTAAACCGACCATAGGCCTTACCACAGGACTTGACCTATCGGTCCAGGCGACTAGCAATTACCCTTAGCACCGTGCCTCGGAACCTCTAAGACTTGAACCTCTAGTAAACACTAACTAAGCCTAGGATGATTATCGCGACTTTTCTTTAAGACTTGGTAGGATAGTTAATATTAATTATAAGCTGATAACAGACTTCGCTAACATCTGGGATGATATAAAGAAGTATGACTGGAAGTCCTATAACCTTCTTAATACTAAAAAAATTTTATTTTTGAATATTTGTAAGTAAATGAAGGTACCTCTTTTTGGTTTTTACTCGCTGTTTCCTGTAATCTTTATAGGTTACGCTAAAGAATATTACTTGACCTTCCTGACGAACTTTACCACATTCCGCGAGATTTACAATGGTATAAAGGGCTATTTTGAGTATGACATCCACTTTATGTAATATTATATAGACTAGGCCACTACGTGGTAGATTATAATGATGGTAAAGAAGAAAAAAAGAGGAATTACCAATGGATGTTTTTAATCAAATGTTTGATAAGCTGATGATGTGTTAGAAAGTAATGGGGAAGGCTTAAGTTGGCAAAACTATACTTCACAAACAGGTACGGATAGATATTATGGGCGTTAGTGAGTTCGAATACGTTTTACAACGCCTAGATGCCACTTGTAAAGGCTTTTTTAGCTAGTTGCGTTTCTTTCTTACCACTGTAATGGCACGTATACCAACTTCGTTCGGTATATATACCTAAGTCGGTAATTTCCTTAACGTAAAAGAGAAAGACCTTGCGGTGGTTAATTACGTCGACCGTAAGTAATTGCGTTTATAACGCCTAAGGTTAGGTTTATCAACCTCGACCCTAAATTAAAGGTAGAAACTACGTTAGAGTTATTGAGATTTAGGCGGATTTATTAATTGTAAGTATTATCGTCGTGATAATGGTGAGAGATATTGGATTTGTAATAAGGCCAGTGATTAGTTAATTCGCCACCTCTCCACTAAGCATAATAACAGAAAAATAGCGTGCTTTATTCAGTACTTTATTGTTTCGGAATATGATTATTTGGATCAGGTTATAAATGTTAAAGGTGAAGAGCTAACTAATGTCGTTAACGTCCTTAAGTAGATTAATTGGTACGAAAATACTGTTTTCGGCACGGTAACCTAATAATTAGCCAACCATGCCTTTTTTTACCGTTAAGGTGGTAAAAACCTTTACCTTCGCCTTAATTATAACTTTAACCCCTTATATACCTTTAACCTTCGCGATCGTTACGCGAACCACACGTTTTAAGGTATTATATCAAACACTAGGGTAGCAAGGTACTCAATAGGGGGTTATTCGCAGTATGTAGCATTGCGAAGGGAAATCACTACAGCTATTAAGATTAATCTTTACGATATTAGCAAGGCTAAAGTTAGCTTTAGCCCAGGTGAACAATTATTGTTTCAAAGGATAATGGTAGTTTAAACTATTGTAGGAGTAAATAAATTTTACATCTTTAAATCCCCTACTCTTTTCCTACTTGGTTTGAAGGATATAACAACTTTTAGCGTTAACGTGGACCTTAGCGTAGACGATCTGATTAAAAACGGCCAGAGGTTTCCACTCGTCTTTAAGTGGGGGTATCTATAATTTTATTTTGAAGGTCCGAAAGAAGTGGTGTTAAACCTAACGGAGTCGGATATTTGTTAACTACGCTAGCGCTTTAACCACCTAGCTATTAACAGGTTGTATAAAGTCCTAAAATACGCAAGGTATAACGATGTGGAATACTCTACCCTAAAAGCCATTAAAAGGTTTTATCACTACTATTAAACGTATTTCTAAGCCTCCTAGAGATTTAAGTTTACACAAAAAAACGATAAAGATTTCAATTGAGAGATTTTTATTGATGTATTTTACTTAGATAATAAGCCTGTTTGTTACATTGTTAACTCCATAACTTTTTTCCACGAAATTAAGTTTTTAAATTCTTCTTTAGCAAAAGATACACATGAAATGTTAAGAATACTGTGAATTAACACGTATCTAAGTCCACTTAATGTTAGCGTTCGCGATACCGGTAACAACTTTACGGCGGCGGAGTTTTAGGAAGATACTAAGATAATGGGTATCCAGTGTAAATAGGTACTTGTGAAAGCCTACTGTAGTATTAGGATGGTTAAAAGGGAATACGCTCTACTTCGCCAAATGTATAGTATCTTTACATTAGAAATTGAAAGTTTTACGGATCCAAAGGTACGTTTATAGATGGCAGTAAAGGGATTAACCGATACTATAGGCCTTGATGGCCTAGTGCTAACGTTACTGGTTTTTGAAGCGTACCTACGCCTAATAAGTGAATCTTCGCCTTCGGTAAGTACTTAAAAACATATTACGGCTTATAGCAAAGCTTTAAAAGAACTATAAAAGGAATCTGCACGCGGTTAAGTTAATGATACCCTTAATACTAAAAATGGGTTTATAATAATCGACGTGCTTGCTTTACCACTGTAAAGTAAAGTCCTTGTATGGCGGAAGCCGGGCAAATATGAGGGGCTGTATAAGATATTAAGTATTACGAACTTTAAAATGGTTATTGAAACTATTAACGTCCTCATTTCTTTCCGGATTACTTGGGTTAAGCCTTAAATTATGGCTATTAACGATAAAGACTCTTAAGTTTAACGACTGAATTAATACGAACTTTCCTCGTTTGTTATCAACAAGCCAATAAAACGCCGCCGGCGCGGACGACCTCCGAAGAATAGGAACGTTAAAAAGGAGGAATACACACTAGGTCGTACCTATAAAACTGTTTAGTAAAGTAAAAAAGGGAAGGATAACGAAAACTTAACAGTAAAACTTGGGGTAAAAAGAATTATTAAGATTTCCGGAAAACCTTTTAAGGAAAGCGATAGGGTCGAGATCGACGAACGAATAACCCGAGGTATGGTATAATTTATACCGAAGGATAACTTTAACCTCCAAAACCTAAACTTTACGATTTTTAAGTCAAGGATTATTTACGAAGTTAGGAGTAAAACTACGGGATGGCCATATAAAAATTTACGGTTAATCGCTTAAGGATACGGAGATAAAGGTAAGTACTAGATCCTCACGTAATCGCCAACGATTTAAAAGATGAATGAACGTTTAATGGTTACCCTTGTAAAAGTTTATTAGCTAAAACTAAAGGTAAGTTTACATTTAATAGCTGAAATATTACGTAATCTTATATATAGTTAGCAATGAACCTATAGCGAATTGTCCTGCTGGAACTGCTACAAGAACTATATGCTATCTACCTATTAGAAATGGTAATACGATGTCTCAAACCAGTATATGAATTGACGAAGGCAGGAATTTACTGGTTTCTAGCTTATTTGTTGCACTTTAAGGCCCGGTTAGCGAAGAAGTCTTTAACATATGATCCGTACTTATTAGTAACGTAAAAAAAGGATTTAGGTATAGTAGGTATACAGACTAACGATACCCTCTTTGTCGGAACGGCCGGCTTTATGGTATAAAAACAACGAGTTATCGAAAACTTCAAGTTTTGGAATTATAAGCCGGTAACAACGTTAACGCAAAATAACCAAATTAATTTTAATAAATCGTTAATATGTATACTTGGTGTTAATAACGGTTTGAGTTTTCACCAAAAGGGCTCGGGCGTTATCTTTACCACAATCGACAAAACTAATAGGGTCAGAGCTCAACGGTACTTGGAACAGCATATACAGGGTAGTTATATTATTACAACCTATCTATTGCAATATAAGTATAAATACCAATGGATAAAAACTTTGATCGACTGAATAAGAGGTTGGAATAACAAATGCGGAATTTGAACCACGGAATAGATATAGTACCAATCGACCTTTTAAAGGCTAAGTTAATAATTTTTACGAACGGGTCTTTTACAAATAACACCGATTTATCTTTACCGATTAGCTTTTTGATAACCCTTTTTAACAAAGATAGGCGGGAAGATTAATTTTTTATCACTGGTAACCTGATTTAATAAACCTTTGGTAAATGTAAGAAAATTACACGAATCGTGTTAGCTTTAAAGGTCTATGGAAAAATAGCGTACTTTAACGTAGGTATAACCCTATGAGAAACTTCAACCCTTATTACCAGGCAACTAAAGATTTCCTTTATCCCGATGGTAATTTATACCAACTTAAGAAGTCTTTTCGAATGCCTATTAAAGTTCGGAACTATTAGTGAAAAACGCCTAATAATTGACATAATAGCACTTAGCAAAGCTTACGAGGGGAGAGAGACTAAGGAGTTTCGATAGATCGATGGCAAAGATAATATTACAAATACCATGACAAAGACCACGCTAAACAAAGCGCTGAAAAGGTTTGTAGATAGCAATGAACTAACTATACGCATTAAGTGATACGTGGATAAACCGTTCGGAAAGCCCAAATCACGTGACGGTGGATAAGGATGTATTAGCAGAATAGAAAACTATTAGGGGATTGATAATGACGATCTGTTTAAGTGGTACAATTGAAGTTGCGAAAGGCTGTAGCGAAAAAACTTTTTGTAGGAGTTGATAAACTCGGACCTCGGAGCAACGGAACAATTGAAGTCAAATGGGGTTAATTTGTATGCAATTTGGTGCAATACAGTATGGGAATCAACTGGAATTAACAGGGGTCTGGCCAGTTGACGAGGGGGTAATTTAGTAGTAACCGGAAACGATTGGTCAGCTACACTGGCGTGCGCGCATAAATTAAAAAGCCGCTAGTATTGGAATAATATTACATGCAGTACAGTAGATCAACTTTACTTATGGTAAAGTTGACTGTACTGCAAGTGTATTGCTTTGTGAAGACTTACTGCATTAGGTGTAAGTCGAGTGCAGTACACTCCACTTCACTCTAGGGCACGGGCCAAAAAATTGGCTATACAAATTACAGTGCAGACCGGCTAGCAGTCTGCCAAACCTAGAACAATACATTCACCATCTGACTACTGCAATACACCTGTTACTTCAACCAATCGAATCGACAACGTTGCAACATCTAAAGCCTACCAACATTAATACCATAAATACGGATTAACTATTTATTAAAGTTAAGTTATATATCTTTAGCTAATTTTTCAATTAGCTTATACTTTTAAAGGCCTAAATTTTTGATAATAAGTTAATTTACCGCTATAAACTCAATATCGCCAAGAAAAAAGATATCGTTGATTTGCATATTTACAATACCAAAGTTTTTTCCTTTTATAATTAATAGGTATGGGTTAAAAGTTGAAGTCTTTATACCGATCTTTTTTTAAAAATGCGCCTAATACGTTAGGAACCAGTAGACGCCTGCCTCGGCTAGTCCGTATTGAGGTTTAATAAAACGTATTATCGTACCGGTCGGAAACTTATTCCTTAATTCTTTTGACAGTTTCAATAATATAATCCGGTAAAGATTGGAAGTGGATTATGTGTACGTTTACGTAATGTCCCGGTTATTAAATGTAAATTAACTTTTTACGTTAATAGTTAAACTAGTAGTAATAACGACTATTAAATGTTAGCTGATCTTTTGGATTATAAGTCATTGAATAAGGATTTAATCCTAACCTTTATTATCATATCATTAAACGATTAGCTGTAATTTTTCGTATAAACGGTTCTTAATCTTACTTTTGACTTAGTAGACTATCTTTCACTTAAATATATTAACGATTTAGCTTTTAAATTACGTTAACGGTACAAATTGTACAACCCTACGTAACAAAAGCCCGTTAATTTTCCTTCATTTACTTTTTTTCAAAGGCTTACCTGGTATATTAATAATGCTTTCGACACGTAACTTAAAAGTAAGTTTTCCGTTATACTTTTCCTTTTAAAACACCCACGCCGTTATATATACCCTGCCGGGCCTATAGTCTTTATCACTATCCTCTTTTTTAGTATATATCTTCCTTTTGAATGGTTATCGACGTCGCTGGCGTTTTATTAGCTTGTTAATAATCAGCTTCTAAGGATTATGTTGGCTTATTTTCTCGTCTCGGAAGTTATTAGCATAAAGATTTTTATTAGACTTAAAGGACCCGAAAGGTTTTCGGTACGGTTCAATCTATATAACTCAAAAAGTTACGGGGTTGTTAATAGTTTGAATTACCATATTTAAATTGATGATACTTCAAATATTATACAGCCCATCCTATTTACTTAGCTCGCGTTTCGTAAGGACTTTACTTTAAAGGAAGAATAAACGTATTTTCATTATTAAAGGTCCGTTTCTAATATTAAGCGCATTATTAACCTGACAGTGTGTCAATTCCTTTCTTAGCTCCTTTAAGGCTTTTCTATATACTATAAAACGTTTCAGGGTACTTAATAATAGTGACGACTTAGCTGTTATACGTGGATAAACTCAAAATACTAATAAAGTTGGTATAAGTCCGTTAGGTTTAATAATATCGTTAAAACCAGTTACCGATATTTAAAACCGTGCTTTTTAACTTATAAAGCTTCTGATTTTCAAAGTAAAGATATCGTAAGCCTTTTGTAAAAGGGTGTATACCGTTTCGATCTTTCTAGTACCCCAATAAACCTTAACTAGGACTTATTTACACTAAATCCCTATTAACTTGACATTGGCTTAAAATTCCAATATAACAAAGTTGGTACCGATATTATAAACTAATACGTCTGGTAGCCCAAGGTACGTATTGATTCATAAGGTACATAATGACTTTTATATGTCCTTTAACGTTATAGTTTTAAGGAATTAAGTGCCTTAAAAAGCCGTAGGCGAGTCTATAACATATAATACTAGTTTATTGTTTAAGTAAAGAACGTTTACGAAGACTTTCGAATTAAATTCTTAGTTTTATTTGAACATAAACTCAAAACAGTGGTAGTAAAACCGTTTAACTGTCTTCAAATCTGGTAAGTCTATATCTTCGTAAGTAGCTTCTTTTAATACATTGTAAAGCCTATTGATTGTCGGGTCGTTATACCTATGATGTAATCAACGAAGTTCCGCCTCCGTTAGATTTAACACTACTGCTTTTGGCCCTTAAAGAAAAAAACTAGAAATGCCTTTATTTAAGGTTAAGTAGAAACCTTTTACCGACTTTAACTTGTATTAATTCGTTGATCTAGATATTAACATTAACGCCGAGGTTTTTTATGTCTTTTAGGTAAAGGAAAAAGGGAGTAAAGGATTCCAAGATATGGAAAATAATAAGGACGACAATAATTTTTATCCTCGTCGATTCCAATAAAGATAGCTCTTTTCCAGGGCCAAAACCAACTTTATGTTAAAGACTAGTACCTGGCTATTATTTTTTAGGGATCCAATCCTAGTAGTTCCACTCGCTTCTGCGATGATTTAGAGCAGGGAGAGAGTTACTTGAGGACACTTTACATGACTGGGGAAAGGGCAATACCATCTTAGCTCCATAACCGCTCCTTGACAAAGACTTCTCCTCCTTCTTTCTCTTTATTGAGGTTTATAGACAGAATCCGACCACCTTAAGCAATAGCTTCAGTTATAGTCCCTTTCCATATAAATTTCGATTTTTCAACTGACGGTGTCTTAGCTTCTTCTTAGCGGCTATAGCCTAAGACCATGTCTTTATCCTTCGACCCACCGAATCTGGACCACTAAGACTTGGAGAAATTCCTTAACTCACGCGTTAGGGAGTAGCTTTAAAGCGCTTTAGCGGTCTAATACGATTACCTTACGACTTAATACAAACGTTTTATCGACGTCTTATGTACAGAACGTATCGAACGAAATCAAGCCGCTCAGGAATACGTTTTATAATTAAAATAAAGAAATACTAATACTTTAACCAATTTAACGAATATAATCCAATAAATTTAAATTACCGATACGTTTACGTTTTCGCATTAACTTCCCCCCTAAAAGGTTCCCCTTACGCACGTTACGAACGACGCTGTTGTTATATCGCTTTTTACTGGAGACAGCGTTAGCTTTCCAAATAAAGACGACTTTTCCAACTTCGAATACGATATTAACCCCTTTTTAACGGGCGTTACCAACTTAAACGTAAACCACTTAACTAGCCGGTTGAATTTTCCAGTATGAAATTACGATTCCCGACATAAAAGATTACAATAATATATAAGTTACGTCGAAACCGCAAGTTTATCGGTACTAAAGAGAACCACTTTTACGTTATTTATCAATAGCTAAAAGGCTTTGCGAAAATCGTTATAAAAAGATATTATGCCCTTAAAGGCGAAGATAATATTAACAACTCCGAAGCCTTTATAATTATACTTTACGCTTATTATTACGACTTTAACGCGATTAAAACAGCTATCATTCGGCTTACAAATAAAAAATAGTGAGTTTGTAAACGATTTTACGGTTCTTTTAACGTTTAGAAGGCTTTATTCGCGAAAGCCGATGGTATGGTTTAAAACTTCGCCGCTAAACTCGCTATTTGAAAAAGAGCTATCAATAATACACTTACTAATACGTTGTTTCCCTTCGATATTCCGGCGAATTACAATGAATAGGTTGCTTGTGTTTAACTTATAGACGGGGTCCTTTATAATTTCCGTACTTTTTACGACGGAATTAATATTATCGTTACCGGAAGCGCATCCCGCGGTAGAAATAACGTCGGTAATACGCCCGTTTGAAATAGTTAGGGCGATATTATTATAATTAGCGTAAACTCCTTTTTAGTCGCTGCTAAGCGGCGCATCGCCTAGGTTAACTACGCGGAACTCTTCCGCCGTAAAGACTTTGGGTTATATTTACATTACAAAAGGGATAGCTACCAGATCCGTACTTGCCTATAGGACGCGACATAACGCCTGAACGGCTCTAACGACAAAGCCGCTATAAAAATACATTTTACTTTAGCCGAAGACCTTATTGATTTCGAAAAAGAAAAAGCGTAATTCCTATATACAATCGCGTATTGAAATTAGCAAAACTTTAATTAGATTTAGAAAATTTATCCCAACTTTTAAATAACTTTCCGTTTATAATAAATTTACTTTGTAATTATATTCGTTTTATCTACGCTTTACTAAATATTAATTATGATTATTGTAACACTACGAATAAACAACTTATTAACCGTTTAAAGTTACTGCACTTTCCTATTTCTCTACGACAATTCGACTAAACCACGTTTTACACGCCCGATTTTCCTTTACAACTTATTTTCTTTATAACTTTTTTAAACGTTGACCTCGATAAATACCGTTATCAGATCTAGGCCTACATCGTCTCTTATATTACGAAGTTCTTTTAAATAAACCCTAAATTAAATACCAATAAGTTATTTACGACGCCGAAAAGTATATATTGCTTTTAAGGCAAGCCGGTAACTACTATCTTTAGAAGCGAGGGTTTACGCCCGTCTAGAAAGTATTGAAAGGGGTTAATTCCGTTACGTTTTACACTATTTTACGCCAAACCCGTAAAAACCGAACCGCTATTACGTAACTCGCCGCCGTTTCCTTCGAAGATATTAATAAATTATTCGCACCGAAATCACTTATCTTCGTTTACGAAAAACTTTCCACAGATCTTAAGGAATTCGTATTCCTATTCGATAAAGCCCTCGGTGATAAACTACCACCTTACCGCTCTAAAACAAATTACGAAATTCACCTTTCTACCGACAACTAAAGCCAACTTTTAAAAGTACCATAAGGTTTTTTATACGGTATATCGCATAAAAAGCTCCTCGTATTATGTAAAACGTTAACCAAATTACTTAATTAAAGTTACATTCGAATAAATATCTTTTTAACGAGCGTTTTAGTTCTTTTCGTTAAAACCCCCGAAAAAGGGCTACGATTTTATGTCGATTATCGTAAACTTAATACTATTACAAAAGTAGATCGTTATCCGCTCCCTTTTATTAAAAAGACGTTTACAAATATTTCTTAAGTTAATTGATTTATTAAGTTAGATATAATAGCTGCTTTTTAGAAGCTTCGTATTAAGGATAGAAATAAATAGAAAATTGTATTTTGTATAAGTTTTAGACATTTTAAATAGTTCGTTACTACTTTCCGTCTTTTTAACGCTCCTATTACCTGTTAACGATATATTAATAATTTGTTACGCCTTTTCCTCAATATTCTTTTATTTCTCTTTCCTTAATAATGTTTTCGTTTACTTTAACAATACCTTCGACAACTATATAATTAAAGTTAAATAAATCCTGACCGTATTAAACGTTGCGAAACTTAAATTCAACATTTCCAAATACGAGTTCGATATTTAAAAAACTAAGTACTTAGGATTCGTTATTCAAACCGACGTCGGCGTTCGTATAAACCCAAAGAAGCTACGCGTTATCCGGGAATAAATGACTTCCACAACGGTTTTAGGAATATGAGGCCTTTTAAGGTTCGTAAATTTCTATCGTTATTTTATCCATAACTATTCGACGATTATTGGACCATCATTACGGCAAACCCATAGAGGTACTTTATTTCCTCGGAGTTTTTTTTTAAAAAAGCTACTTTACAACGGTTTAATTTTTACTTCCTTTTCGAACCTGTATTCGCCTAATAGGATCCCGACTTCGATACCTTTTTCGAAGCCGACCATTTTAACTAAGCCTTAAGAAGTTATTTCCTTTAGAGCGACGACCACAGCAACCTACGCCTAATAACGTATTACTCCCATCGTTTATCTCCCGTCGAATACAACTACGAAATCCGCAACAAAAAGCTACTTGGAATTATAAGTTACTTAAAAGTATGGAACGTGGGGCTCCGAGGCATGGCGCGCCCTTTTATTATCCTAACAGACTACAAAAACTTGAAATACTTTATAACGATACGACGGCTTTCTGAACGAGGAATTAGCTAATCTAAACGCCTTTCGTGATTTCGCTTCCGGTTAATATATAATAAAATAGCGAATTACGTACGACCTGATACACTATTACGACGATATTAGGATATTTTTAAATGCCTTTCGAACTCATATCACCTAGACCGAAAACTTTTGTTATTACGCTCTGAATAATTTTCTCCTAAGTTGCTCCAGCATACGTTCGTCTTTCGGTTAACTGTCGCGGGCGAATTAATTTCAGAAAGCCGTAAACCTTTTATTAATATCGACCTCTAAAGTTATTAAAATACCGCTATTACATACGATACCACCTACCTCTGCCTGATACGTGCGGTACGTATAGGCGACCGAAATTTCCTAACGGATATTCGTACCGATAACGACCGTACGTTAAAGGTTTTAATTTCGAAATATCGGGTAAAGGACAATAAAGTGTCAAAGTTCCGTAACCGCATTTAGGTACTTATTTATTAGTCGTTTACTACCGCTTTAATTTAAGTTACCTACGATTTACTCCTTACTGACTACCCAAATCGCGACTTTATTATCGTTATCCTTTTCAAAACGTATTTTTAGCTAGTTTTACATCGTATGATCTACTGCTTTTGCCGTAAATACGACGTTTGTAGCCGTACAACCTATTAGAAACACCGTCGAAAAGGGATTTTTAAACCTCTCCCGGTTTTCAAACGGCTTTAAAACAAGCTTTCCGTCGACTTTATAATTAATTTACTTTAGGAATACGAAGGCGACTTACGTTACCTTATAGTTATTACGAACCGTTTCAGTAAAGTCGTTACATTTAAGGTTATAATTATTATAAACGCCGAGGCTTATACGAAACGGTTTTTTAATTATTATTAAGGGTTTTATAGTTTTCCGCGTACGTTTATTAACGAAAGTGGTTCGAATTAAATAAATGGGGTTTAAAAACGACTTTACGACCTAACTGGAGTGAAATAGCGCCTAAATAATGCTTTTTACCCCGAAACTAACGGTGTACCAGAACGTGTAAATTAAAAGTTCTTTATGTATTTAAGTTTATTCTTCGTTTATATATAACCCAATTAAAGCCGTTTATTACCGGTTATCAATTAGTATTGAATAATAAATATACCATAATTATCGGTAATAATCCGTTTTTTATAACCTACGATTATTACGTTAATTCTATCCAACTGATATAACTTTTTCTCATTCCGATGACGACATTATGCTTAAGAGCTAAAAACTTTATTTAACGAATCCGCGAAGTTACGGAATTTGTATAAGCCGCAATAAAAATTAAGCAACAACATATAAAAAAAGCCGCTAATAAGCGACGCTTCCCCTCGAAATGTTTTTACGTTGGCGACGACGTTTAACTTTTCTTTAAAAACCATAAGCTAAATAAATTCTTTAAAAAGTTAAGCTAACTTTATAATAAGTATTAGGTAACGCAAATAATTGACTTTTACATTGTAGAACTTAACGTACCGGGCGGGAAACATCTTCGATATTATATAATTTAACTCGTTCGAGCTACTTCAGATTCGCTTTGAAGTCAGTAAACTCGATACTTTTAACCGTAAGTTACAATTGTTAAAGACGAAAATGGTAAAGCAAAGCCAGAATATCAAGTCGAAAGTATATTAAGGTCTTGTAATAAACCCCAAATCGGACGTACTTGATTTTACAACCAACCTAAATAGCAAGTTTTAGTTAAAAAGGTATGTTATATATACCTAACGTAGGAGTCGCTTTCAAACTTCTCTAACACCGTAATATTTGACACCTTTTAAATCGCGTTACGGACTAGTTAAATATAACGATAAGCCCTTACGCCTAACCCATAAACAGGTATAATTTTACACTTTACTTTACTAAGCGGATCGACATATAAACTGCTTATAAGCGGATACCAAATAAACGTATTAATATTAATTAAAACAAAAAGTAAACTATTATAACCGGGCTCCCTATTTACTTAAATATATCTTTAAAGTCCTGGTCCAAGTCCTTATCTAGCATTTTTTTACCTATTTCAATAAATTAGCTTAACTTAACATTTGTACGACCCAACTTAGCGTTAATACTTTCCGAAACCTTAACAACTTTTGTATTGCTTCCAATAACGCTTACTAGTTGCTCGTTAACCACGCCCCTCACATTTGTATCTAGTTATAAGAAACTTACCTAATAATTACGTTTCTCGTTTATCAACTATATAGCCCATAAGCCCCAAGATAGCATAGGAGTAATGGGGATAAAACCCCCTTCGCCTCGGGTATTAACCTTACACTATGTAACGCGACGGAATTTCATGGCCTTTTTAGCGGCGATCACCTAGGTTTATACGCTTTTTAGCCGCTCGTTAGCACTCAGGGAGCGGTTTATGGTACGTAAGCTTACTTCGGTCTTAAACTTCAAACGCTAGAAACGCTTCCGACAACTTCTCGACGACTTTATTTATATCTAGATTTAAATAGAGTGGCGTATACATATAACCAAAACTATAACCCGTAACTTTAACGAAATAGAGGCGGTACCGAGCCCTAATATTTAACTTCTCGTTAACAGCTCCCTCGCGACTATTAAAACTACTTACCCTTAGTCTCTTGGCGAAACTTCCTAGGATTATACGCCATTTTATAAACGTATTCGAGATATATTTACTTTCAGATTCCGTTAGGATACATATTGATAACCTTTAGGACAGGAAATTTTATATTTGTTAATGAGTACTAAATAGCTTTGAAGCATATAACCTACATCGCTAATAACTTTGTTCATTTCGGCGACAAGCTAAGGATTTATCATAACGTTGATATATAAAATAAGTACTAAGATTATAAAACAATTAATTATTACACTAATAACTGTAAATACTAACGTCGTACGGAAAAGGTTAAAGGTTAAAGGTAATTTTTATTTTATTTTTGCAATTAGGATTTTACGAATTATTTATAGAGAGGAGAAGGCGTTAAAACCCCTTTTACGTAACGTTAGCCTAATGCTTTCCGCACGGAACCGTATCATTATAAAAAGCTCGCGTACCTTCCTTATACTTACAGCGCCTTACACCACAATATTAACAAAAAAAAGGGGGGGAGAAAGAAAGATAAGGGTATCTTTAGGGGTAATGTTACAAGTTAGTGCCTAGCTAGTATTTACTAGGGATCCAACCCTAGTAGTTTCACTCGCTCTTTCGATTCTCTAGAGTAGTAAGAGAGCCGCTTAAGGATACGTCATATGACTGGGGAAAGGGCTGTACCATCTTAGCTCCATAGCCGCTCCCTATCAAGGACTTCTCCTTCTTCTTCCTCTCCATCGAGGTTTATTGACAGAATCCGACCACCTTGAGCGACAGCTCCGGTCACAGTCCCTTTACACTTTATCCTTACTAATATCCGCGTAATCAAGTTTCGTAATGGTATGAGTATCCCTTCGCAACTAGATATATTACGAATAACCTCTAGTTAAGTGATATATTACCCCCTTATCCGGTACAATCCCCTGAAAAATTTACCTCACGTAATGGTTTGGAATATTAAAAAGATATATAGAGCTAGGGTCTTTATCATTATATCGGATATACGGGCCTTTACCTATAGGGCGGTATAAAAAGGCGTGGTCAGCTAGTTATTACATTGCCTCTAGGCTGGTACCAGTGCCTATATATGTATGCCAGTCGACATCCTTTAATTTTTTTTTCCTTTTCTTTATTTTCACTTTCTTTAAATTATATCACCTGTTGAATATAGTACTAGTTAAAGGTAAAGAGAAATTACGTGTAATATATAACCTATTTTACTTTACGTTTGGTAACAGTATAACATGTCGACTAGAAGCCTTATTTACCGCAAATAAAATATCTTTTAGTACTTAATGTAAACTTTCTTAGCCGGTTTGAAAACCTTAAGGAAAAAGAATATCCTTCTCTGTAGGTAAAGGTCTGGACCTTTTGTTAACCGTACTAACTGGACCTTCCGTACCGTCAATTAATGTAGTAAGATTAGGAAGGGTTTTCTTCCTCGTTACTGAATTCCAGAGCTTAAGGGTACATATTATTCGAATTGGAGACTCGAACAGTCATAGTCGCCAAGAAGAAACGTAATTGGCTCAAAAAAAACCCTTTGTAGGTGTCATTAAGGTATTGAAAGGCGTATTCAAACTTTTTATAGCCTGTAACAGCTTATCGGACCTGCTGGCGTAAGGTAACTTCACCAACTCCTATATTCCCTATTAGTTATTGGAAAAATTTCAGCCTATAAAGCATCTTATTAAAAAGATCCATCTTGCTTTCCGACTCTTTCTTATAATCCAGTAAATAAGAATACTTAATGATGTTTTAATAGGTATGGTATTAAGTAAAATTAACATCGTATTCGAAATAACCATTTATACTATTATAAATTTCGCGGAAAAAGAAGTAATTCGTCAGGTGCTAAAGGTAGTAATCTTCAGCTTAGACGATAAAGATATTAGGAAACAACGAGTAAAACCCTGGCAATTTAACCTTTATTTAACGGCAAATATTGAAAAATAGGCGTAACCTAACGTCGAAAAGGTTATATAGCTTACTGTTATACTTTTACTTTTTTCCTCAAATCTTAATAAACATAATAATTTCCGTATAATCTGTATTCTCTATAGGGACGCATAGTAGGGGAAAGATAATTTACCGGTCGTAGGGACCTTTTATATCTCTTATCTGGGGAAAAAGCTAAGGTTATTGGTACTAGTGAACAGGATAGTTACCTTTGGCTGAATTTGGAGGGAAAAAGCCAATGGTCGTGCCCATATTAGGCTCGCGCTTGAATCCGATCCTTTTTTAATTTGGCTGCTAAAACTAGACATGCTAAAAATCTCAAAAGAAATAGGCCTGGAGGGTTCCGTGGCGGGGGATTTAACGATAATCTTTTTGGTATTAAGGGGTCCGTCGAGGTTACTACTTAATTAATTAATGTAAAGCGTTAATATTAATACCTCTTACCGCTTTGGCAGCCCTTACTTTACCCGTTTAGCCGCTGCTAAAGGCGTACTCCGTATTATTATGTAAGGGTGTTAAAATTTCGAGTAGGTTAACGTTTTTTTTATTGCCAACACGTAAAGAGGTTTACTTTAGCTATAGAGAAAACGAAGGTCCCCTAAATCGCGTGTAGGAGCGGTGAAATTCTTTAGTATTCTTTTCCTTAAGGTATGGGTTTTAAAGGCGTTCCTAAAACTAGGCTAAGTCGAAAAGTTCTTATGCCAGCCTTATATTACCCTTTAATAATATATAAACCCCTTGCCGTTTAAATTCTACCTTATCTCTTAACTTAACTCCTTTTAAAATTAAAGTTTACATATTAGTAGTTTAGTCGTTAAAAAGGTTACATAAATTACTAAAGGCGTGGTTAGGGTCTTTTGTCTTATTATACTTGAATATATAGTAGCCAACAATGTTAGTAATCCATTTTTCCGTTGATCTTTCGTTAAAATTTAGTCTTTAGAGGTTTTCGTCGTAAAGTTTCGTGAAAAGAGTTCCTAAGACGTCAATCACCTTCTAAATCGCTTAAGTAGGTAATATTTTAAGGTTCACGGCAATAGAAAACTTGGTGAAGCGTATAAGGCAAGTGACTTTATGATTTTAAGCGTAGGAATTTAGTAATTTAGCGTGGGGTCGTGCGACGTGGCTTCTTTAGCGCGACTTGGCGTTTTCGCTTCAAGTAGCGAACTTAACGATCGGAGTGATGTAAAGAGTAAAAAAAATGAAGTAAGGTAAAGATTTAATGTAAAGGGTAAAGTTGGAGGTTGTTATTAGTGATGGAGGTCGAACATTATTATTTCGGCGTAAGGACTTAATCGTTTTTTTTACGGTAGTAACACCTGCAATAGTATTGACTTAACCGTTTACCAACTTGCCGAACTTTGAAACTTCGAATAATTAATCTTACAGTCCTTAAAAAAGATTAATAAATATTTTTTAATATTTTTAGTAGTGACACCGTCACTACCTTTAGTCTATCGTAAAAACCGACGTAACCTAACAGTCTTTTCTACTTACTACCGTAAGAACCGACGTAACAGTAAAGGCTCTTCGCAAAAATCTTTCCTCTACCCTAAAGTTAACGTAAAGCGTAACAACCGGAAAGTAACTTCTTCTTTTACTTAGCCAATCTGTACTTAACCTAATAAGCACTGATCAGTGTTAGTAGAGCTTTAGACGTTACAACGTTGTCGATTCGAATATCTGTGGACGAAGTAACTGGTGCTGCATTGAAAGTGGTGATTGAAATATGTAAGTTCTAAGTTTAGCAGACTGCTAGCCGGTCTGCACACTTATTTATATGGTCAAACGCTTCGGCCTGTGCCCCACTTTGAAGTGAGCACCTACTGTACTGCACTTGCAGTGGAGTCCCACAAACTACAGTCAATTTGCAGTACGTATAATCAAATTTACTTGCAGTAAAGCTGACTTAGCTGTACTGCACTTGACTGCTATTCCAACAGAAATATCTCGTTAAATAAAAAGGGTTCGAAAACAGAAACAAAAAATGGAAATCGTTGGAGTATTTGAAACATTGTAAGGAACTTATTGATAAGTATAACGAAGCATTGAAATATAGTTCTCATGAAAACTTGTTCTTGTAAAACGGGTTACTTACGAATCTTATAATAAGGACATTAATATTTGTTTTGTTGGGCTGGCATTTGTTATACTAGTATAAAAGAATAGTACAAGGATGCATACATTAGTTGACCCCTGCAAACATTACAGATGGTCTGTATATACTGTACATACTTAGTTTTTCTTGTTTGTTTATTCCTGCAAGCCAAACATAGACCTTCCTTTTTACTCTTCCCACTATAATTGAACACTATAATACCAACTCTTGGAGTCTCTCTGGCTTCACTTTACTAACTACCTAACATTGATAATTATCCCTTCGATAGTAAGGTAAGACAATAACGTTAGTTTAGGGTTACATAATAACACAATAGTTATAATATGAAGTTAATGGTGTTAATATAAATACAATCAATACTACAAATATTGTATATTAGTTCAGTTTATTAAAGTCAAGTCTATCATTTATTCTATAGTAAAAATATTTTTGATTGATATTAGAATGATAAACGTGTTGTAGTAATTTAAAAAGGTATTGGTAGAGCTCTAGACGTTTCAATATTACCGATTCGATCGGTCGAGGTAACAGTAGTATTGCGTGGTTAAGTGATGGATATATTATTCTAGGTCTGGCAGAGAGGTAGCCGGTTTACACAGTAATTTATATAGCCAATTACTTGGTCTGTGCCGTAATGTGAAGTGGGAGCATACTGTACTTAACTTGCAGCCAACATAGTAAGTCCATAAAAAATGCATTTAACTTGCAATCAATATAATAAACTTCATTATGAGTAAAGTTAACCTACTGCATTGCAATTACTATTTTTCTAATATTTGCGGATTTTTGTTTTTTATGTGTACGCTAGTGTAGTCGACCAAAGTTTTCGAGTAACCACTAAATTACATCCTTATTCACTAGTCAAACACTTATTAAGTTCAATTAACTTTAACACCAAAATTTGCATCAATTACCTTTATTTGTCATATAGCTCCTAGTATCAACTTTACCTACTCCTATACATAAGATTTTCCCCACAAACTTATGCATACTGGTTTACTGCCGCCGTTAGCCATCTTAACTTACATAGGACAAGATTCTTACCTCTTTATTTAACTCACATGAGTGAACTGGTCTACCACTATCCCTATTGCTACTAGCTATCTTGACTAACGTGGGTTAAGCTACTTATTCATCTTATTAAACTCACGTGGGTTAAATAACCTATTGTTACACCTAATTTAGCCGTACTATTCAAAAAATTCGCTATTGCCGGCTTTATTCCCTTGGTAATCTTCCAGTTTGTCATCACGTACCTATTTATTAGCAAGTTACTTAGACTTACTCGACGGCCTATTAACGTCGCCCTCGATATGTGTAGTCAGTTTGTTTCTGTCCATAAACCTCTTAAAAACCTTGTTTGACGATATTTTCGTTATAGCATTAATGGGATTATCTTTGCAGTTCATCAATCAGAAATCTTCAATGTACTTACCTTCGTAAGCTTTATGAAATACTATTACATAAATTATTAAGCGTTTTTCGCTAGTGGTTTCGAACTTTGGAAAGTATTCGAACAGGCTCTTCGACTCGTTACAAATTACCATTAAGAAATAGGTAATTATTTGTTTTTAGTGACGACATTTAGTATTTTTCGCAATACTATCACTTTATCGAAGCCAGTTATTATATCATTAACTTCTAAACCCAGTATTTTTCTTATAATCCTCTTATATTTGATAGAGATCCAATGGATGTATCTTATAGTAATGTGAAACTAGTCTTTTTGTTTGTTTTCATTAAAGAAGCTTATTATAAAACCGATATATGACGACAAGTTTGTATTGTTTATAAAAGGGCTGTCTGTGAGAATTATTGACTTCGTCTTTAACAAATCAATAGGGACCATATTAATCCCTCGGTCTAGGTTTCGCATTTGCCATTTTAATCTCTTATTCAACCAGTCAAAGTGTTGTATCAAGCGAGGGGTCCTTTTAAACTTTGTATTGATGCATTCACTGTCTCATGCCTTCTCACGAGACTGCCTACTCATGAGTGCGCCTTCTCTTCTCATGTGTCATTCTTCTCATACTTATTGTTATCATGCTTTTGGAAGGTTCCTACCTTTAGCTTAGTCTTTACCTTAAAATACATACCGGAATACCACTATACGTTTGTACGTACCGACAGCACAACAAATGGTAGCTGTAAGCAGAGATTTTGCTTAGTACTAAACCGATTATAATTGCTGTAAAGAAATTTGGTTAAATCACTAGCGCGGAGCTTCAACTATACAGCTATATTACCAAAACTTCTTAATTTCCTTTAGTTTTAACCCTTAACCCTTTCCTCTACTTTTATTACTACCACTGTAATGATCACACTAAATACCCGTGAGTATATAGAAGGTGTCAGAGGGTTTATGTTATCAAGAAGGTAGCAGAGGTGCTGAGTGAACAATATCGCAACCGTGCAAGTAATGATCAAAAGCCGTGAGGCTATTCAGATGTGTAGACTGAATACTTAGATTGACAACTGAAGAACTATGAAGGAAATACTATTGTAATGATCACACTAAATACCCGTGAGTATAGAGAAGGTGTCAGAGGGTTTGTGTTATAGAAGGTAGCAGAGGTGCTGAGTGAACAATATCGCAACCGTGCAAGTAATGATCAAAAGCCGTGAGGCTATTCAGAATACACTGAGACTGAATACTTAGATTGACAACTGAAGAGCTATGAAGGAAATGCTATCTATGTGGTGATAACCGTGTCCTTATATATCCGTGCCTTCATACCGTTTTCAGTACTGGATCACTTGGATCAGTGCTGATCCCACTGATCCTAATCACATGATTGGTTTAGTCATTTCCGCTAACAAAGGAAAGGTGTTCCCCGCCTGATGTGTTGGACTTCGGGCTCAGCTGCACACTGGCTTGCTTCCTGACCCGCTATCATGCTTGGGTCGTGACAACTATCTGTGTGGTGATGACCTTGTCATTATATATCCGTACCTTCATACTATCTTCAGTACTGGATAGCTTGGATAGCAACATATCCAACATATCCTATACGTCCGTGCGTTAACCCTAACCCTGGGTTGCTGACATAAGAGATGTTCCCCGCTTGATGTGTTGAACATCAGGCTCTTAATGGCGCAGCCGACCGCTAGCCTGTTTTATTGCCTGCAGTTGGTCCTTGGGTCATAACAACCACCACCTTATGTCACCAACTTCTACTTTCCGAGATTTCAAATCTTAATATATAAGTTAGCGAGAGTTGTAAGTATTGGGAGTTATACCAAAAAAACTCTAAACTCCTTGCCGTACGCGCTAGTAAACTCGTATGGAGGAACTCCAAAAGAGACTTGTACCTACTACGCCAAAGTTAACTGTTACTTTCCCTTTACTTTTACTCAAAACTCTAAAAAAAAGCCTCATTTTCACCTACACGAATACCGTTACCTATCTTATTTTCGCTTACAACTTTGTGTTTTCATATTTTTTTAACGCGCTTTTCACTTGTGCCAATTCGCCGCTTACTTGTCATTATAAGCTTTACACCTCGCGTTACCATAAAATCAGGAAAATTATCTTTAACAGCTGGCTTAAACGCTGGTAACGTTAATATCGCGGATCTTATAACGAGCCTACGCCGTAAGTTTAAGGAACTCGATGCTACAAAACGTGTAGAGTATAACGCTATTATGAGACGCCTCGACGGCTTGGTTTTTGAAAGTTGTTATTTTCGTAACCGTAGGTCCTTTTCTCGTCGTTATTATCGTTAATTTTCACTTATTTCCATAATTTCGTTGGATACTTTTAAGGGTAGCCGTTATCGCCCTCGTCATAAAGGGAAAGAATGTGAATCTTTTTGCAACCGCCGCAAACATAAGCCCTTTCGTTACCACCGCGAGCCCTTTCGCGACCGCCGCGAGCATAAACCCTTTCGCTGCCGCCGCGAGCCCTCACGCGACCGCCATGAGCATAAGCCTTCTCGACGCTGTCGTTCTCACTCCCACCGTTCTCACTCTTGCCGCTCTCGTTCTCGAACCCGTCGCGATCCTTCCAGAATTTCGAATACGATAGCTATACATTACTCGACCGGCGGTACTTATCGCCTAAAACGTGAAGATATAGGGGTATTTAACCCAGAGTATCCTAATCATTAAAATATAAATATTATTATAATAGGTAAAAATATATATTCTTTATCGATGTATAAAGTTTCTAATAATGCTTAATTATCTTCGTAAATACCTTTCCAATATTAAAGATTGGAATCGTAAGGAAACTTTCTGATTTATTATAAAGATTGATAATATATTAGTAAAACATCGAAGTTATCTTTTACGAACGCTGTAAAATATTTCGCCATAAACTCGCATACATTATGGACATTTTTGTCTACCGCTTTGCTGTAAACCCTGGACGAGCTAGTACAAAGTTTAAGGAGATTAAGTTCTCGTTGCGCAACCTGTTAAATAATAAGTATAGCCTACGTAAGTATATTTCAATAAAAATACGTTATGTAACAGCTATAGGTATACTAAGCCGCTATAATTATAATTAATGTAACCTTATAATCCACATTGAATCCGTATTAAACCTAGGTATTTAATAGCACCTACTTCCTTTATATTATAAACAAATCATTAAAGAGTCCTTAGCTAAAGTTGAAAAGTTAAAAACTATGTTATTAATAAAAGTAATACGGCGTTATCCCAACCACCAACCTCTTTTAAAAGACATACACGAAAGGTATAACTTGCGGTATTCTCGTAAGGATGAGGACCAACCTCGTAAAGATGAGTACTAACCCCGTAAGTTTAAAAGCAATACCAAAAGGTATGAGAAACACCCTTAAAAAAAATATAATCATAAGCGTTATAACTACTACCCTCGAAAGTATGCCGTCCGAAACCATAGTCGGAATAAGTGAAAACGTGATAACAACAAGCAAAAACACGATGAAAACCGTCTTCTCAATAATCGAAATCGAGATCGCGATCGTAAACATAAAGTTAACAATATAGGATCTGAAGTAAACGATAATAATCATTTAAATTAAGAATATTTTCATTACTTACAAACGTAATTATAAGTAAGTTCGCATTACTCCATTAGTAAGGTGGGCTATATAATGAAGCCTAATATTACACCTTCTAATCGACGTACTTATATGTCTTATAACAAGAATTATAACTTGCGCAACGCCTGGTTTTAGTATTTAAACGCTTATACTCGAAGGAAAATGTTTTTTTTTCTAACAATATAAAAAGACATATACAATATCTCAACCGTATATAACACGTAATTGGCCTGAATAATGTCGTGAATAATAAAGAAAACATTAATATTATTGTAGCCAAGCGTATCAAAAAGAAGGTAACACTCGACATAAGTGGTTATCGTTACTTACAAATTGCTATAAGAGCTAGCCCTATAAGTAAAAATTACACGTTTTGCTTTAATATAAGCGCTGGTAAAAACCTTATATCTAACTTCTGGCTCAATATAAACTTCTCTGATTATATTATAATAGATGTATCTATAATCGAATACAAGATTGTTAACGAAGTAATAGGTCCTTCTATCCGCCTTACCACTAAAACGCATTAAATATTTTATGCTTCTGGGTATAAGTTCAACGGAACCCTTATATTGTTACAGAAACTAGCTAAAACCTCACTTTTCGATCGCTTTGATGCTGGCGCTTTGTTGACAAACTATTAGATAAAGCCTTGAGAAACAAATATACTATTATTTGGGAACATAATCTATTTCAATAACAGCTATTTCAATATTTCTTTCTGAATATATAAGGTGGCTACGTAATATTTGATTCGCAAAGTTATTTTCAACTTCAAGGTTATAGTTTAACCTGGATAAAAGATATACGTAGCTATGAAATACGTTTCCCTCCTTAAGAGCAAATCTTTTATATTTACAATTAAATTAACATATACCTTTAATACTCTAATCTATACTATAACGCCTTACGTGGTACAACTTCATTATCCTACTACCGAAACGGTATACCTCGTAAAACATACGCGTTTAGGAATTATTGCGAAATGCAAGGATAATACCTACTTTTAGGCAAATTCATCAGAAGCTATATAAGCCCTTATATAGGCTACGGGTGTTAGTAACGTATTATTTATAGTTACGTAACTTACCTAAATGGCTATTGGAAACCATTAAGTTCCCTTTACTTTTACTAGATCCCTGGACAAATCTACAACTATTCTGGCAATTAATACTGAATTTAAGTTGGATTCTCCAACTATTCACGTTGTTATCGCGCCTACGAATACGCCTTCTCTCACTAAAACGCTTGTTAAACCTTAATTAAACAACCCTTTCCTGGAAGCCATAGCGTACCTGATTTAAAAATATGGGGTCCCTGAGAAAGCGAGTTCTATTAAGCATTTCGACAATCCACTTGACTGAAATATCTTACTCGGCATAAAAACACCTGAAAATATACCTATAATAAAAACTATATAAGGAACCCATATTAATACGACTAACCCGGCGTAATACTTTTAATTACAGATAATTTGCGAGTGATACCCTAACTTTTAGAAAAATATCTGTCCTATTAAAATGCCTATGAATTAAACAATAAAAGGTTTATTTATTAACAGCAAGCCATATGTCAAACTTAACCGTTACCCTCATCCTATATTTAAACGAAACTAAAAGCTCCTCGATTAATATTTCGATACTTTAAATAAGTAAAAAGGTATGACATTCTATAATAATATATTGCTATTTGCATTACCAGTATTTGTGATACAGAAAACTATTTAAGGAGCGTATAAAGGTCGATAAATTGTAAATTTACAATCACTTGACAAATAGGTCGTTTCAAATTCCTATTCGTTATCTTTTTGAAAGAATATGATTAAGTCTATTTGCGTTAAAAATAAATCATTATTATAAAAGTTATTAAGATTTTCTTTTAACTTTTATTATATATAGATTTCCGCGACCGATTTACTTTCGTTTGTTATTTCGAACTTAAAAGATGTAAAGTTAGTCCTATGGGTCTTCATAATGTACCATTTCTCGCCTAACGTTTCATAAATCGAATATTAAGGGAATTTCGAACTTTTTATCATATATTTACCAATGACAAGGTTATTTTTCCAAATAATTTCGAAAAATATTTAGCTTATTTTAATGTAGTATTTAAAATTTTGACTAGTGAAGACGTCGCTTCATCGCCAAAAAAAAATTATGTTAGCTTTTGATTAGTGAAATTTTGGGGATTTTATGTAGACACCTTCAGCCTTTTAACTACTATGGAAACAACTTAAGGTTTTCGAATTTTTTCGTTTCCTCGCAACTTAAGAATACTCCAAATATACCAGAAAGCATTATAGATTTTATGGCCAATAATACTCTATTACTACTAATTGTCAAGCCTATTTCAAAACCTTAAAAAATATTTGCTAGCATAAAGAAAAAAAATGAAGACAACTTGAAGTCGGTAATCGTGGAAAGACATTATATTATACGCAATTTACAGTCATTTATCCTACTCATAAATAAATAAAAAGTCTTTTAAAGCTATACAAACCTACTTATATTAATAGTTCAAGTAATATTAACTAGATCCAACGCGTTGGATTTTTTTTTGAATTCACGAGGGCTTCGAACGCTGATTCGGCATTATATATTTTCACTTTAAAAAGGGATATTATTGGTAACAGGGGCAACCTATTTCAGTCACTGATGTTGATCCAGTAATGTTTATAAGTTATCTCCTAACTCGAGTTAAACTTTACTATAGTCCTTTAAAATTTAAAGTCGTTTATCTTGTATAGATATATAAACGCCTTCGAACGACCTTAGTTAACAACCCTTCACTAAATATTGTTTTTACCAATTATAAAGTTACCTGAAACATTTTAAATTGAACTTCACTCAATACGATATTTACGGATAGGATAAATCGACAATTGATCAATATATTAATTTATCTTCATTTATATTTTTTAAATATAGTTCACTTAACAGGATACCTTAATTTGTTACCAGATGCATTTAGTCTCTTACCCTTTAACGAGGATCGATAACTTTAGAAAATTAATACGCTGGTATTGAATTAAATCTTTAATAAATTACCAATTGTAAATTAGTAATACCATTTCACGATACACTTAGCCAAAGCGCAAGAGGATTATGACATACGATTTCGATTTTGGAGTGGTTATCGTAAGGATGCCATTTGTCATGGAATTCTACAAGATTTCGCGGACAACACAAACGATCAAGATATACATTTTGATGCTTTTAAGTTTAGACGGCTATTTCGATTAGTTAATCGCTTATTGTATAATTGCAATGCAAATAATTGTAAAAGACTTGTGGTTTTTATAAAAATCGTATAGAAACTTTTCGTCAAGTTACAAAATAAAAAACAACATTTCGGACCTAAGAAAATGATGGTAACCTGGGACGAAGTACATTTTCGCTGGAAATGTAAGACTATGAAAGTATACGTTATAATTACATAGATTTCGGAGAATTACGTAATTATAACTAAAAACCACTCGGCTGTCTTAAACCAATTGAATCACCTAAAGAATCAATATAAATAATTTACATGGATTTTGTGGTCGCATTGATAATGATGCCTTTCAAAAGCATACTTTGAATGTTTCCTGGCAGGGAATCTTTCGACTTCGTGATGCTTATCATATGAAAAACCTCCAAACGAACATTCCAAATTCCTAGCTATACGATGTATACGGTAGAATATTAGGTAGTTGTTTTGATTCGATAATTTTTTATTATGTAACTTGCTTCATTTGGGGCGAATTATCTTAAATAAATATGTTAATTTTATATCAAATCTTTGGTAAATCTTGTAGAAAAGATTTGGAATACGTTGAATAATGATAACAGCCGATTCTTTATAATCTGACGAATAAGTAGAGAGAAAAATAAGTAGTCGAACTGACTTTACGCCACTTAGTCGCCAAGTATTTTAATAATATTAGGTTGATATTATACCGGTTTCATGATGATACCTTAACAATGCCTACTTATATACTTTAACAGCTAATCCTTATGAGTATTTGTTCGGATTTAAGCTTACGGCACTAATATATATTTTTATAACAATTCTGACTTATAAACAAGCGGAAATTCGTTTTATACGAGAAAATTTGAGATGGGACGTATAATTGATAATAGATATTGTTGTTGTTAAGGGAAAAAAAACGATATGATTAGAATTATCGTTGGTATAAATCTACTGTAGGCGAAAAAGTGTGGCTAAAGCTGTGAAAAGCCTATAAACCCCTTTACAAAAAAGACAAATTGTCACTACCGCGTATGAGATTATATAAGATTGTAAAAAAAATCAATGATTTAGCCTTTACTTTAGATTTTCCATCAATCTTGCGAGTTTAATCAACGGTTAACATCGCTTATTTGTTACCTTGCCCGAACTCAACAAATAACTTAATTAACAGAATTACACTATTGCCTAAACTATTTAAATACGTAAACGACATATTAGATGTTAAAAACTATGGAATGGAACGAATATTAGTTAAACAGGTGGATCTACGTCGCCGTAAAAGAGATTAAGCTTAAAATGTTTTCAGATAAAAAGGCTTTACAGTTTGTGACAACGAATGGAAACCGATATTAAAATCAAATTACCCGTATTTGATTAAGACTTTTAAGAGGAATAATAGGAACATTGTTGAGAAAGTTGAAGCTGGTAAATGATGAGGATATCATTTTTTTCTTTTGGCGCCCGGCATTTGTTATATTACATGGGGGGTAATTTTGTACTTTGCATTGATGCATTGGCTGTCTCGTGCCTTCTCACGTGACTGCCTACTCATGATTGCGCCTTCTCTTCTAATGATTCTTTCTTCTCATACTTATTGTTATTATGCTCTGGTAGATTTATACCTTTAGCTTAGTCTTTTCCTTAAAATACAGACCAGAATACCTCCATAAGTTCTCACGTACAGACAGCACAACAAAAAGTCTTTATCTATTGGTTCTTATATTTGTACTGCAAACTATAAGTAGTAGAAGGCCTCCGATTAATATAGGGTGGCTATGTAGCTGCCACGGGCGCGTTATTCCATGTACCGTTGAGTTTTAGCCATATAATTCTTGTCGATTATGGCTAAGCTAGCGCACTAGTCCTTCTAACGAAAACTAAAGCTAGCATAAATACCAAGCATACGGATTAATGATTGATTAAAGTTGAATTAATTATATTTTTCCAATATTAAAATCGGCTTACAATTTTAAAACTTCAAGTTTTCGGTCGCTTATTGTTTCGATGTTATAAAGCTAGCCATTTCAATGAAATGTGTTTCGTCAATTTATATACCTACCGAACCAAAGTTTCTCCCTTACATTATCAACAAACCCGGGTTATATATTAAATATTTTATAACTAAATATAACTTCAATTGCAAATGATGGGGTAGGAACTAATGAATTCTCATTTTAGCTAGTCTGTATAATAGCTTAATATATTGTATTACCGTCCCCAAGGGGTACTTGCCACACAATTCCTATAGTAATTTCAGTAATGCCATCCGGTAAAAATCGGTTATTTATGACGTATATGTTTATATTATATCGAGTGTGGGAATGATACTACATGTAGTACAGTAAGTGAACTTTATTTATGGTCAAGTTGACTATACTAAACTGCAAGTTGAGTATATTGTTTTGTGTGGGTTTACTGTATTTAGTGTAAGTCGAGTACAGTACACCACACTTTACACTAGTGCACGGACCAAGCAATTAGCCAAACAAAATACTGTATATACCCGCTAGCGGTTTACCAAACCTAAAACAATATATCCACCATTTGACCACGCAATACTACTGTTACTTCGACCAATCTAATCGACAACGTTACAGCATCTAAAGCTCTACCAATACTAATCAGTACTTATTGGGTTAAGCAAATATTGGCTAAGTAAAAGACAAGGCTACTTTCCGGTTACGCTTTGTAAAAGACCAAGGTAAAGGAAATATTCTTAAGAAAGGTCTTTACTGTTACGCCGGTTTCCCCGGCAGTAAGTAGAGAAGACTTTTAAGCTACGCTAGTTTTTATGACAGTTTAGAGGTAGCGATGATATCGCTATCAAAAACACTGAAAAATATTGACCAAAGATCTTTCTTAACGATATTGAGATTGACTGTCAGAAGTCTCAAAGTTTGAAAAGTAGACAAACAATTAAGATAATATTACTACGGATGCTACTATTACAAAAAAAAAAAAAAAAAAAAAAACTAAGTCCTACGGCCAAATAACAAACAACTCTCGACTTTTACCACTAACAACGACCCTTGACCTTACCTTTTACATAAAACTTTGACCTCTACTTCACTCTTTTTCACTTCCCCAACGCTAACCCAATTGTCAAGATCGCTGACCTAAGCGAAAATACCAATAATCGTCAATTCGTATAAAAAAAGCTATGTCGCACGACCTAACGCCAAGTCACTAAACTCACACGTGACTTTACGCTAAAACACCAAGTCTCCATACCTAAGATCACCAAGTACCTCGCCCGACGCACCCTACATATATTACATAAGCCAAAATATTAAGATAGTTACTGTAAACGCTTACTTTTAGACTATCACCGACCTCATCTACAAAAAAAACAATTAAAAACCTCGAAAAAATCTTCGTTAATCATTATAACGAATAACTTTAAATCACAGATATCGATAAAACCTCAACTAAAGCTTATCTGACTAATTACGTTAGCTAGTATATTCTCAACACGGACCTCGGTGAGGACTAGAGCCGTAACTTCCGTAAGTTTTTTAACTACTAAACGCCTGATATGCAAAAGATAATCCAATGCATGGTTAAAGACAAGCTGAAAAAGGAGGTCACTCGACGTAACATCTATATCCTTAAAAAAACCCGTTAGAACTGACTAAAACCATTTTTAAACTAGCTTAACGAGAAAACCCCTTTTAAAACCCTAACCCTTAAACCCCTCGAAAAAAAGTTAATGACGTTAAAAAACTTTAAAGCCTCTATACACGTTCCAAAGAACATTTTCTTTATCCCTAATTAAGTTAAATCTTTTTACGTGTTAGTAATAAGGAACCTATTAATTTACTTGGTAATTCAGCACCTCTATTCAATAGAGCGAAGTACGATTTTAACAGCGACAAAATACTTAAAGAAACAGCCGCCAACACAGCGAAAAGAATCGACGTTAGCACCCTATACCAATAAATTAAACAAGATTATCAAGTTCCTCAAATCTTTCAGGTTTCAATTGCCTCCTAGTCTTTTATTCGCTAAGTCCCCCAAAAGCTTTCTTATGGCAGATATACTTACAAGCGTAAATCTACCACAGGTCCTATTATAGAACTTCATCTCTCGAGCCAGACAACTAGCAATTACCCCTAATACCGTACCTTAGAAACTACAAGGCTTAAATTTCCAAGAAACACCAATAAAAACTTGGATAATTATTGCGACCTGCCTCTAAAACTTATTAAGATAGTTAACATTAACTATAATCTTTTACTGACTTCGCCAAAATCTGAAATGATATAAAGAAATATAACAGTAAACCCTACAACCTCCTTTACACGAAGATAATGCCATTTTTAAACATTTGTAAATGAATGGAGATTCTCCCTTCAGGTTTTCACTCACTATTTCCCGAAATCCTTGTAAGACACACCAGGGACTACTATCTAACCTTTCTAACTCGAGCCATTAAGTTCCGCGAAATTTATAATGGCATAAAAAGCCATTTCCAATACGATGTCCACTTTGCTTGATACTATACAAATTAAGTTACCACGTGATGAATTACAATAATAACATAAAAAAGGATAAAAACACCGACGGATATGTCAAATCAAATGCTTGATAAACTAATATTATTCGAAAAAAAATAATAGGAAAAACACACGCTAATAACGCCACATTTTGTAAACAGACGTTAACGAGTTTAAATACGCTTTACAACGCCTAAATACCACTTACGAAGGCTTTTTTAACCAGTTTCGTTTCTCGCTTACCACTGTAGTAACACGTATACCAAACTCGCTTAATATATACCTTTAAGTTAATAACTTCCCTAACATGAATATAGAAACCTTGCGGTACTTAATTACGTCGACTGCAAGTACGGTAACGGGCGCTCTTAATGCCTAAAGTCTGGCCTACCGACTATAAACTCAACATAACGCCCACATTAACGTTAACAAAGCTAAGATTTAGGTGGACCTACTAACCGTAAACACTATCATATTAATAATGGTAAAAGATATTGAATTTATAGCAAGTTTAGCTGTTAGTTAACTCGCCACCCCCTCGCTAAGTAAAATAACAAAAAAAAATATTATATGCAGTATACTACCACTTTTAAACAGGACTACTTGAATTAAATCGTAAATTTCGAAGGCGACAAGCCAATTAATGGCGACAATACCCTCAAACAAATCATGTGGTATAAAAATACTATTCTTAAAGCGATCTAATAACTAGCTGACTACGCCTTCCTATACCGTTTAGGTGGTAAAAAACCTTAACTTTACCCTAATCAAACCCCTAACCCATTATATAACTTTAATCTTCGCGATAGTTACGTGAACGATAGGTTTAAAGGTATTATGCTAGACACAGGGACAGCAAATTACTTAATAGAAGGCTATTTGCAATACATAACACTGCGAAGGGAAAGTACTACAAGCTTTAAAATTAATCATCACAATGTTATTAAAGTTGAAGTTGGCTTTAAACTAGACGAGAAACTATCGTTACTAGGGATAACAGTAGTTTAAACTATTATAGGAGCAATTACGTTCCACATCCTCAAGTCTTCTACCCTCTTTCTTCTTTATTTGAATGATATGAAGACCCTTGGCGTTAATATCGACGTTAATACAAACGAACTGATTGAAAACGGCTAGAGGTTTCTCCTTGCCTTTAAGTAGAGATATTTATAGTTTTATTTTAAGGCCCTAAAACAATGCTATTCAAACTAACGGAGACGGAAATATGTTTATAATACCGACGCTTTAAACAACCAACCGTTAACAAGCTATATAAAGTTATAAAGTCCACAGGATATAGAAAAATAGAATACTTTATCTTAAAAGCTATGAAAAAGTGTTGCCACTTCTGCCAAATGTATACTCAAGCCCCCAAGTTTACATTAAAAGAAGATAAGAACTTTAACTACGAGGTTTTTATCAATGTGTTTTACTTAAATGAGAAACCTGTTTTTTTACGTCGTTAACTCCGTAACCTCCTTTACAGAGCCAAGTTTCTAAAGTTCTTTTCGTCAAAGCATACGTAAGAAACACTAAAGATATTATAAATTAATAGGTACCTGGGCCTACCTAACGTCGTTGTTTACGATACCGGAATGAACTTTACGGCGGCGAATTTTCAAAAATATACCAAGATAATGGGTATCTAGTATAAACAGGTGCCTATAAAGACTCATTAAAGCATTAGAAAGGTTAAAAGGGCGTACAACCTACTTCTTTAAGCGTATAATATCCTTACGTTGGAAATTAGAAGCTTTACGGATCCGTAAATACGCCTTTAAATAGCGGTAAAAGGCCTGAACGATATTGTGGGCCCTGATGGCCTAGTGATAACGCTACTAGTCTTTGGAGTATACCTATGCTTAACGAGTTAATCCCTGTTATTAGTAAGTACTCAAAAGTATATTATGGCCTACGGAAAAGCTTTAAGGGAATTATGAAGGGACTCGACACGTCGTCAAGTTAATAATACCCTTAACACTAAAAACGGCCCTATAATAATCGACGTACTTTCTCTGTCATTACAAAGAAAAGTCTTCGTTTGAAGGGAGCCGGGCAAATGAAAAAGCCCGTATAATATCTTAAATATCACGAACTCCGAAATGATTATGAAAACTACTAACGATTTTATATCTTTCCAAATTAATTAGGTCAAGCCTTACATTAAGGTTATTCAAGATAAAGATCTTTAAGACAAACGACCAAACCAATACGAACCTCATTTATCCGTCATAGACAAACCGATAAAACATTGTTGACGCAAACAACCTCTCAAAAAGAAAAGAAATATTAAAGAGGAGAAATATATACCGAGACGTATTTACAATACTTCTTAGATAATTAGGAAAGAGAAAGATGACGAAAACTTGACATTAAAGCTCTGATCATAAGTGATTATTAAAATTTTCGGCAAATATTTTGAGGCAAGCGACAAGGCCTATATTAACGGCTTATTAACTCGAAGGGTTATATAATTTGTACCGAAAACCGATTTGAAATTTCAAAACCCAAATATTACCATTTTGAAATATAGGATTATTTAAGAGGTTAAGCGTAAAACCACGGATCAGCCGTACGAAAGGTTACGTTTAATGGCTTAAGTATACGGTGATAAAGATAAAAATTGGATACTCATGCATTCGTTAACTATTTAAATGATTAGCTAATATTTAGTAGTTACTTTGGCAGCAAGTTTACTAGATAATATTAAAGTAAAATTCACGCTTAATAGCCGAAAAATAGTGTAAACCTATACATAGTTGACTACGGATCTATAACGAGTCGTACTAGTAGAATTACCGCAGGAATTACCTGTTTTTTACCCTTTAGTGACAGTAATACAATATATTAAGCTACTATACAAATGAGCTAAAGTTAGCGTCTATTACTTCCTAATTTATTAGTTACATGGTAAATTATGAATGGTGATAAAGTCTTTAATATACGACCCGTATTTACTGGTAACGTTGGAAAAGGACTTTGGTGTAGTAAGTATGTAAACTACCGATACCCTTTTCATTAAAACGGTTAGCTTTATAACATTAAAATAGTAGGCGATTAAGGACTCTAATTTCTAGAATTACAAGCCGGTTACAACGTTAGCAAAAGGTGGTTAACTTAACTTTAAAGGATCTTTAATATGTATACTTAGTGTTAATTCTAATCTTAGTTTCCGTTAAAAAGGCTAGGACACTAAATTAGCTAAAATTAATAAGATGAACGTATCTAAAGCCTAAAGATACCTTAAATAACGTGCCGGTGGTAGCTACATTAATACTCTATATTAACAGAAGGTATTTTACAACCTATCTATCGTGGTATAAGCATCAAAGCTAACGGATTAAGACTTGAATCGACTAAATAAGAATCTCGAGTAACAAATGCGAAATTTGGATCGAAAGATTAATATAGTCCTCGTCAACCTATCAAAAGCCAAACTGATGATCTTTACGGATAGATGTTTCGCAAACAACACCGACCTATCTTTACAGATCGGCTTCCTGATAACCCTCGTTAACGATGATAAACGTGAAAACTGATTCAGCACTATCGGCAGCCTAGTTTACTAAACTTCTATTTAAGTACAAAAAGATCACATGAAGCATACTAATTTCGAAAGCATACAGCATAATGACAGGTTTTAACATAGGTATAATATTATTGGAAACTCTTAACCTTACTACCAGGTAACCAAAGATTCCTCCTATCCCGGTAATAATCTGTACCGACTCGAGGAGCCTATTCAAATACCATTCTAAATTCGGAATCATCAACGAAAAACGCCTTATAATCGACGTAATAACATTCCGTAAATCCTACGAAGGGGGGGAAATTGAGGAATTCTAATAAATTAACGACAAAAAAATCCTGCGAATGTTATAATGAAGGTAACGACGGAAAAAAACCCTGAAAAGGTTTGTAGACATCAGTAAGCTAATTATACGCATAAAGAGCTACGTTAATAAGCCGTCCAGTCAGCCTAAGTTACGTGAGGGCTACCAAGGATGTAAAATCAAACTGTAAAATTACCGAGAAAGTAAAACTAACAATATAAACTTATTTAATTAACAAGGCTAAAGTGAAGGCTTACAAAGGCCTATAACGTACGAAGTTTTTATAGGAATTAATAAACTAGAGTCTTGGAACTATAAAACAATTGACGGAAAACGGTGTCAATTTGCATATAATTAAGTGCAATTTGATATAAAGGTCAATTGGAATTAACAGGGGTTTAATAAGTTAACAAGGTCGCAATTTAGCGCTAACCGGAAAAGATTGATCAATTATACTACCGTACGTGTATAAACTAATAAGCCGCCAATGTTGAAATAATACTACATATAGTACAATAGTTCAACTTTACTTACAGTAAATTTGACTATACTAAACTGCAAGTTAAGTGTATTGTTTTTTGTAGACTTATTATATTAGGTATAAGTCGAGTACAGTACGCCACACTTCACACTAAGGAACGTGCCAAGTAATTAGCCATAAAAATTACTATGCAAATCGGCTATCAGTCTGCCAAACCTAAAACAATACATCCACGATCTGACCACGCAATACTACTGTTACCTCAACCAATCGAATCGACAACGTTACAACGTCTAAAGCCCTACCAAAATCGCGGCTATTAATGGTAAACTTTCCTTCAGTCTTAATTAGTAAACTTATTATTAAAACAACTGATAAACGCTAGCTAATTTTTTTAATTGTTGACGATTATATAAAAATCCAGTCTTTGCCTTCATTACCGTATCTTTTAACAATTAAACGTAACTTTTCGTATGACCGCCCCATAATCTTACCTTTAACCTTGTATATAATCCTCGATTTGAAAATCGTAATATTCTGGTTTTCAAAGTTGAAATTGGCGTTAAGTACAAATTGTACAACTCCTCAATTTGAAAGGCTGTGAATCTCAATCCTATCGTTTTCTTTAAAAGTTTTGCTGAAGGTTTTAATAATACCTTATAACCGAAACTTTACAACCAAAGTTTAATTAATTTCTACTATCCTATTAACTGAAATCATATTGTAAATATAACCTAATACGTATTTTTCGTCCTTAACGTTTCTTCTTTTAAATAATTGTCCGCGCCGGCAATGCTTTATTAGTTTACGAATAACGTAAGGAGAAACATCGTATTAGCTTATTCGCTTAACTTAGACTTTTTCGTTACTATTTTTAGTCGCTCTAATATAAGGTTTAATCTAAGTAATGCGAAACATCATGGAGCTATTAGCAATTTTAACAATTACTTTAAGGTTAACAATATTCGATATTTTATATAGGCTCATTTGTCCAGCTTTAGCCACACAAAATCTTTACTCCATACCGGTAAAACAAATACATAGATCTTCGTAAAACAGTTTCTGGTATTAGAGTCATTATTAACTTAACATTGTGCCGATTCCTTCCGAAATTCAATTAATGATTTACTGTAAGCTATAACTATCTTCTAGGTACTTATTAATAACAAAGATTAACTCGTATAATGTGAGTATACTACAAAGATCAACAGCTCTAGTATTAAGCTGTCCGGGTCTACAATATTATCCAGGCCCTTCACCACTATCTAAAAGAGTGCCTCCTGATCCATAAAGCTTCCAATCTCTAAAATAAAGATATTGTACGCTTTGCGAAGTAGCGAGTATACACTCTCAACCTTCTCAATACTCCAATAAGACGTAATAAACACCTGTTTAAACTGAATTCCAATTTTTTTAAGATTCGCTCAAAATTTAATCGCCGAAAAATTGATACCGGTATTGTGAACGACAAAATTGAACAGGTCCAATTACATATCAATCTACAATATCTTTCACGTTTCTCACGTATCTTTCGACGACAAAAATTTTAAAAATTGGGCTCCGAAAAAAGAAGTTATGAAGTCAATAACGTAAATAACAGACTTATAATTCAAGTAAAATACGGTAATAAAGATATCGCAATTAAAGTTCTTATCGTTTGTCAATATAAATTTGAATTTCCACAAGGCTTAAATATACATTTGACAGTAATATCGAAGCTTTTAATAGAGTTTAAAACAAAATATGCCACGTTTTCATACCCTAAGGACTTAAAAACTTTGTATAACCTATTAACGGCTAGGTAATTTAAATACCATTATAATTAATGTATTTCTAACTCCGTTAGATATAATACCATTGACAATAAGCCTTAACAATAAAAACATAAATACCACTACTTAAAGGCGAGAAAAAAAAACCTTTGGTTGTTTTTAACCAACTTATTAGTATTCACATCGACGTTAATACCAAGAGCTTTTATATACTTTAAGTAAAAAAGGAAAGAGGTAGACTATTTGAGAATATAGAACGTAATCGATCTAATAATATTCTAAATAACCGGTTCCTCTAATAACAATAATTATTTGTTTAGACCGAAGTTAACTTTAGCCTTACTAGTATCTTAAAGGTTGATCTATATAATAGTAATGATTTCCCCCTATAATACCATGTACTGTAAATATCCTCTTGTTAAATACTTTATTAGCTTTATATTGAACATAATACCCTTAAAACGTATGGTTCGTATAACAATCGCAAAAGTTAAAAATACAAAAGGGGTCCAAAACTTAATCAAGGTAAAGGTAAGGCTTTTTCGCCACTTAAACAGTATAAGAAGGCGTAGTTAACTAATTATTAGGCCGCGTTGAAAGCAATATTTTGAAATCATTGAATTTACTTATAAACATTGTCGTCGTTAATAGTTCACCCTTAACGATTACGCGACAGTCCGAATAATATTGCCTGAAAGGAATAAAGTTCTGTATATAATATATTACCTATTTATTCATACGATTAACTGGGGAGTAACAAGTTAACCAAAAATCGAATTTACCACCAGTCCAATGCCTTTTAGCACTATTCCGACAATAATTCTTACGATCAATAAATCCGGTCAAATTTTACTTTTGTTATCGTTAATATGATTCTAGCTTCTAATCCCATAGTTGTAAGCCAAATCTTAAACGTTAGGGTCGCCTATACTTACAATCGATGTAATGTATTAATACGTGATCTTTTTATTAACATCGTAAAAGTTATTAACTTAGGGGTATATATCAAGCGAATTTGGTATAAATTCTATTTCTGTCGGGAACGAAAACTTTAACTAGCCAAAAATAACTTTACAAATGGTATATAGGAGTTGAAAAACGTATTGAAACTCGGTAATACCCGTAACGATTACCTGTACTTGTTCGCGAAACCCAACTTTGCTAGTTTAAGCCTTTTCCATCGCTTACTAACATAACATTAGCTTGTGAAACATCTTATTAAAAATATTTATCGGTATTTCCTCCTCGTTCTTCTTTACTATAATCGTTGTCTACCTTATAGTACCTTTATCCGTAAAATATAACACCAAATAGACGTCGTATTTAAAATAACTCTTTATACCGTTACAAATTTTTCGAAAGGTGTTTACCTGCGTTTGGAAAGTTAGATAATAATCTTTAACGTACCTTATAAGGATTTCGGGAAATAGTAAGTAAAAGTTAAAAGGGGGAATATTTACCCATTTACAAATATTAAGAAAAATTATTATTTTCGTATCAAAAATATTATAAAGTTTTCCCTTGTACTTCTCTATATCGTTTTAAATCTTAGTAAAATTAGTAAAAATCTTGTAATTAATATTAATTAACTTAATGAATCTTAGGGGGAAATTACGATAATCAGCTCAGTTATTTATAATATTTTCTATCATTAACTTAAATCTTAAAGCATCCTTATTACGATAATTTGGGTCATTACTAGTTGTCTGGGCTATAGGATAAAGTCCTGTGGTAAAATTTAGGATAATCTCACACGTATAGGTGTACCCGCTGTAGGTAGTTTCGCTTTAAGGGATTTGGCTGTAGGAAGCATTTTAAAGGACTTGATGGTTTTATTCAATTAAACGGTAGATAGCGCCAATATTGATACCTATCGCCATGTTAGCGGCCGCTGCTTTACGCATTCTTCCATTACTAAAGGTATATTTCGCGTTATCACATAGAGTTATTTAATTGCCGAGAAAATTGACACGTTTTCATTGTTGGTATATAAAGACGTTTAACTTAACTCAATATTAAAAAGAGTTTCTCTAAAACAAATATAAAAGCGTTAGGGTTTGTCAACACTTTTGCTCTTACCTTGAAAGTCTTAAGAATTAGGGTCTCAAGGGGGGTTTTCTAGTTAAGCCAATTCAAAAAAAGTTTTCACTAATTCCAATAAGGTTTATTTTAGGATATAAATGTCACAGCGGAAAACCTCCTTTTTGAATCTAACCTTGTCGCTCCTTTAGAGTATTTTTTACATATTCATCATCTAATGGTAAAAATATTTACGAAAATCTTAAAAGGCGCGGGCGCCACAACCGACCTCTGCGCCAGTATTAGATTCGAGGATATACCAACTAATATAATTAATCAAGTGTTGTTCAAGGGGCGTTTCATCAGCATTGCTTCCCTAAAGTGATTGGTCGAAATAAGTAAAAAAAAGAGTTCCAAAATCCTAAATATCCTTTATTTAGTTTTAATCGAAAGCCATTTTAAAGTTTAAGCTTAGATAATGGACCTTGGTAATGTAAGGGTGTGAGAACTTGATATTTGAATATAAACTCGCATAAGGACTTGGTAACTTGGCGTTAAATCACACGACGTCGTTTTTTTAACGCAACTTAGTACTTTCGTGCGGTGTAATAGTGTTAACGATTAAAGTAACTTAGGAAAAGTAAAAAAAGTGAAGTAAGGAGAAAAACTTGGTATTAAAGGCAAAGGTTGTGTAAAAGGTAAGGTTAGAGGTTGTTTATTATTAGTAAAGATCGAAGGTTGAAAATTGTAAGCCGTAAGATTTAGTTGTTTTTATATTAGTAACACCCGCAATAGTACTACTTAGCCGTTTACCAACTTAACGAACTTTAAGACTTCTAACAGTCAATCTTAACACTTTTCTTCAAAAAAGTTCCATAAAGATTTCTTAATGTTTTCGAATAACGATACCGCCGCCATCTTTAAATTACCATGAAAAACTGATGCAATCTAGAGGTCTTTTCTACGTATTGCCGTAAAAAACCGACACAGTAATAAGGGCCCTTCACAAAAATATTTCCTTTACCTTAGTCTTTCACAAAACGTAACCAGAAAGTAACTTCTTTTTCTACTTAGCTTATCTATACTTAATCTAATAAATACTAATCAGCGTTAGTAAAGCTCTAAACGTTACAATGTTATCGATTCGACTAGTCGAAATAATAGTAGTATTACGTGGTCAAGTAATGGATGTATTATTCTAGGTTTAGCAGACCACTGGCCGGTCTACACAGTAATTTGTATGCCCAATTACTTGGTCCATACCCTAGTGTAAAGTAGGCGTTTACTGTACTTGACTTGTAGCCAGCACAGTAGGCCCATAAATAATATACTCAACTTACAGTCAGTATAGTCAACTTTACTGTAAGTAAAGTTGATATACTGCACTACAATTACTACTATTCCAACAAAAAGAGTATTTCGAAAAATTAATTAATTAGCATATCTATGTCTTGATGTGTTTTTCCAAAAAAAAAATTATATGAATTTTCCCAGATGAAAGAAAAAAGAAAGTAACGAAAGCAAAATTGAAAGATACAAATTGAATAATTGAGTAAATAGATTTATATTACCGAGGATTAACGTGTTAATTTTCGGGTACTCCAAGTTTAACATATACTTTGAGATCCAGTTCGGTTAACGGTTCGCGGCACCACACTAGTGACGTTTCCGGGGCTAACACAAAATAATAAACCTAGGTATTTCCTACTTTTCTCAACTGAGTATGTAGGTGGTAGACAACAACATCTCACCTTGCAAACTTTTGAGAATTCAGTAGAGGATCAGCCTTGCACACAGTCTCGGACTCTTCTTTACCTCAACCCCCCACTAACCATAATGTCGTCCGGCCGCATAACCTTCCAGCCTTCCAACCAAATCAAGCTGACCAACGTCAGCCTGGTGCGGCTCAAGAAAGGCAAGAAGCGCTTCGAACTTGCCTGCTATAAGAACAAGGTGCTCGAGTGGCGTCAGGGCATCGAGACGAACATCGACAACGTCCTGCAGATCCCCGACAACGTCTTCCTCAACGTCAGCAAGGGCCAGACCGCGCCCATCGAGGACCTGCGCAAGGCCTTCGGCAACGCCACCAAGGACGCCATCATCCTCGAGATCCTCAACAGGGGCGACATCCAGGTCGGCGACAAGGAGCGCGCCGCCGCGCTCGAGCGCGTCCACACCGAGGTCGTCGGCCTCGTCGCCAGCAAGCTCGTCGACCCGCGTACCAGGCGCATCTACACCACCGGCATGATCGACAAGGCGCTAGACATGCTGAGTATGAACGCGCACAGCAACAACAACAACAACAACAACAACAACAACAACAACAACAACAACAACAACAACAACAACAACAACAACAACAACAACGACGACGACGACGACGACGACGACGACGACGACGACAACGACGACACCGAGAAGGACACCACCAAGGGCTGCAGCGGTAGCAACGGCGAGGCGAAGGCATCCCCGGCGCCCGCAAAGCCCCTGCACACATGGACGGGCGTCATGACGACCAAGAGCGCCAAGAGCCAGGCCCTCGAGGCCATCAAGGCGCTGGTCGCGAACCAGCCGATCCCGGTCGCGCGCGCGCGCATGCGGCTGCGCATCACCTGCGCAACGAGCGTGCTGAAGCAAGCTGTCAAGGCGGCGCCAGTGGCTGCGAGGGGCAAGGAGCCTGGTGGCGGCAAGAGCGGCAAGAAGGGAAAGAAAACGGAAGCGGAGGTCGAGATGATGGGTGCCGCTGGCGAGGATGGCGAGAAGAGGGCGCCCGGGACCGTGAAGGACAAGATCCTGGGGCTCGTAGAGCAGGTCGAGAACCAGAACGTCGTGGGCAGCGAGTGGGAGGTGGTAGGGTTCGTGGAGCCGGGTGCTTATAAGGGGCTGTCGGACTTCATTGCCAACGAGACCAAAGGCCAGGGACGGGTGGAGGTGCTGGATACAGCGGTGACTACGGAGGATGACTGAAGCTTTTCAGCATTCTGGCTTCGTCTTGTCACCAATTTAGCGCATGTAGACTCAACGTGATACCCTCTCCAAACTACAGACGCGATCGCATCCACTGAACTGGCGCATGTCACTCCCTTTGATGAGGCATCCTTGCGTTTCTTTTGGGTTCAGCGTGAGGTACGAGCATGTTCGGACTTCTAATACACCAAGACATGACCTTCCGGCAGGTAAGGCTCCCCAGTGACGAAGCAATGCTGTGTTGCCGGCAAGCTTTGACATCCTAGCACTAGGCACCAGGAAGCCCATAAGTTACCACATGCTTGTTCTTTTAAGTCCCGCGATTCTGTTTGTTGGGTGTAGTTTAGCGGAGTACCAGTCTCACGTCCACCAGCCTTGTACCGGCGACCATCGTGATAACATTTTGAAAGACTCAGGATATGAGGCAAAGCCAGAAAACACGCCACGGCGTACTGGCAGCAGTAGCTGCGAGGCGCAGAGAAACAACCCGTCGTGCTGCAGTAGCCCTCCAAAGAAACCCCCGTGTGCCTTCCCCGCCCAAGACGCCGTAAAGGTGGCACCTATAGCTTTTAACCACCCTTCTTCTTGGAGACACCGACGGTACGGCCGCGGCGACCGGTGGTCTTGGTGTGCTGTCCGCGGACACGCAGGCCCCAGTAGTGACGGAGACCACGGTGGGCGCGCATCTTCTTCAGGCGCTCGAGGTCGTCGCGGAGCTTGGAGTCGACGCCGTTGGCCAGGATCTGCGAGTCTTTGCCGTCGACGATGTCGCGCTGTCGGTTGAGGAACCCTGAATGACTGTCAGCTTCACCACTGGCCTCCACGGAAGCGTTCGCTCCATGGGGGAATCAGGGGAGTCGTACAGGTTGGGATCTTGTACTGGGTGGGGTTCTGGATGATGGTGACGATGCGCTCAAGCTCCTCAGCTGCAAGGTTTGTTGGTCAGCAGATTGATCGAGTCGCTAGATGGGGAATTCGCGATCGAGGTCGCAGGGAGGGCCTGGAGGCGGTGACGGTGGTTCGTACAGGTGAGTTCTCCGGCGCGCTTGTCAAGGTCGACATCGGCCTTCTTGCAAACAAGGTTGGAGTAACGGCGACCGACACCCTTGATCTTGGTGAGGGCGTAGACGACTTTCTGCTTGCCGTCCACGTTGGTGTTGAGCAGACGAAGGATGAACTGAAAGTTCGACTGTTTGGAGGGGCGGCCTGTCAGTATCTGTCGAAATTCGAAGGGGGAGAATGATGATAGCCCCAATGAACCGTGGGTGCATTTACCTTCTCGCCTGACACGAGAGACATGCTGGGCAACCTGTTGATGGGTTGCGCGTGCGAATGTCGCTTTGTGGTTAGGTTTGGTGTGGACTGTTCGGTGGACAAAAAATCCAGTGCTTGGCAGCAAATCAAGTTTGGAAATCCCGTGAGCTTACTAAGAGGGCCTACCACGTGATGTTTATGAGCCTCTGTCTGATTAGTCATAACATGAGGTGACGAAACTGTTAGTACTATGTACTAGTAATATCAGTAATTCGGACCTTGAGCTGGAAACCGTCACAGACCCACATCTGTTCCACGTAGCCTTCCTTGTAAAGGTTTCTAGAATGTTTGACATCGATGATGTACTTACTTTGTATATATTGGTCAATAAAAGATTTCGTGGCGCGGGCTCCATCGTGATATGTATTACTCTTGGCGGCTTCGCTTCGCATCAGCCACCCTACAGCCCACCACCAGCCGCCACGAGTTGGACCACAGCCCCGTTCAGAGAAGGCTTCCATGTCTAAGATCAAGCCTTTCATGCCATAATCCATCCATGTTAGTCCAGGAGGGGGGACCTAGATCGTCAACTTGATGTAGTCCATGTTCCATTCTGGGAGTCTCAAACTTTGTTGTCCTGCTCCTGCATCCGGTGGAAACTCCTCTTCACAGCTTTGCTGGAGAGCAAAGGGTTCGGATTAGCTGAGCCACCGGGGCACGGGGGCTTCGAAGGTTGGCTGAGCCGCGGGGGCTTCGAAGGTTGGCGGAGCCACGAGGGTCCGAGAGCAAAGGGGTCGGTTACTCTAAGCCTCGGGGGTGTTTGAAGCAGACTGAGTGCTTGCTAGCCAGCCCGGTTTGGTCGGCAAGATTCGGGTGTAAACTTGCAGGCATGTCGTATTTGTAGTCAACGAGACAATTGTTCCATATGAATAGATAGGTAGATACAGTGTCAGTTGGCCATATACCTATTGACTTGCCGGAAATATCATTGTGTTATTTTCAGTCCCGAGTACTTCGGGGATGCACATCCGTGGACACACATAGTCGCAGGCCCCAATCTGCCCAGATTGCAAATACCAACCAATCGCTACCCTTCATAACCTAGAACTTCGACTCAATAACAACAACCCTACTGGGTGGCTGTTTCCCTTTGCTACTGCAAAATGCGAAAAGACTGCAGCCTGTTCCTACTGAAAAGCGCCGCATGAATTCTTTTGTGGACTCATTTCCCATTTCTAGCCGTCCGTGCACATGCCGGTCTATGACCCAAGGCGAGCAAAACACCAACAATTATCGCGACTTCATGGGTGTCCATGTGAATATAATATTAAGAAGTCGCGACTTTATAGGGTACCATGTAGAGACGGTGTATAAAAGAACAACTTCCCCGCAAAGATGTACCTGAATTGGAAAAGCCTAGTTCATAGCAACAGGGGGGGGGGGCGGTCCATTAGATACGTGCCGAGAGATTTAGCTTTAAGGATATATGGTGTAATCAAGACTGCTTGCGATTTATACTAGCTTACAACCCGCATCATCCTGGTACCATAGTAGTAATAATAGGATATAGTTGTACGCCAATGGCACAAGAAGTGGCCTATGATTAGGTGTAGCTTTTTTGCAATTACAACAGTGAAGCTTTGTCAAGTAACTGGCGTTTGCGAGCGTTTGCGGTCTGCTACAAGTCTTGTACAGTTCGATAACAGTCATTTTATACTATTGTGTTCAATGTTGTCGCATTAAAAGATTATGAATTTATTTCTTTTGTTGTACGGTCTGCTGGCCATGCCTCGCGTTAACAACTCATTCTTATATGCAAATACTGAAAATCATGGCGGTTCAATAAGTGCGTTAAAGTTGCATCACTGCAATACGAATAGGTTAAAGGTCAATATGTGAAACACGGCTCTTTTGTCGTCGGTAACAACGTTATGAAAACAGAAAGGGCAATTCGAAGAAACAGGGGCAACCTAAGCCTCCAAGTACTTCGTCTTATAAATAGAAGATAGGGATAGAATAGAGATTCAGCACAAACTCCTATTAATGCCGCTGGGTCAGGGGTAAAATTGGACAAAAATGCAAGTGCGACCACGTGCGTATTCCAAAGTTTAATATAATACGTATCTAAAATGAGCATCGGCTACCAATACAGGCAAAATATGGAAATCTATCTCTCATTTCCTCACCCATATATAATACTCCCATTACTTTCCAGACACCCCTGCCTGACTGACCTGTGTATCCCATCACTCTCTTTTACTTTCTACTCAGTCCAGTCATTCGTTAGTCTCAAAAAAGGGTATCCAAGTTTTAATCGTTACGTATATGACCAAGCCTATTCGCCTGTTTGTCAATTAAACACCTTTTAGACCCATACGCTCACCCGACCAACGTTGCGCATTCTGCGGGTGTGTTGTAACCATGTTTCGCCCGTCGATTGCGCTGCTTTTGGGAGCTTTGACTTTCCATGATGTAGTGACCGCTCTCCTGAACCTTATGCCTGTGAGTTCCACTTACTGCTGTCCCAACCCATGGTCCAAGGTCACAGCTCACCATCGATTCCAGAGTGAACAATCCCACGTGTTCATATATGGCACAGATCAGCAGAGGTGTCCTAAAACTAAACCGGAGCCCAGCAAAAACTTTTGGCAGGTGTGGTCCAATGGCCAAGGCAAGTTCGTCAGCGGCCGTCGGCCGCCAGCGGGCGCCATAACGTCTTTCTATGTGAGCTGCATATCCCGGGTGAACGGCTTTGCTCACAGAACGAGCTTCAACACAATCGTGGAGGCCAATCCTGACGGGAGCGTCGGTGACTGTTGGCAGGCTGTGGAGGGAGGCATCACAGTGGCACAGTGTCTGTCGCAGCCCAAACCTGAGGAGCCCGAAACTAGAAAGTCCAGTTTTGAGCAACCCAAGGGTTATGACCGGTCCCATTTCGAGGAGACCGATACCAGGAAGTCCGGTTCTAGGAAGTCCGGTTCTAGGAAGTCCGATACTAGGGTGTCCGATTACGCGGAGTCCGATTCCAGGAAGTCCGGTTCTACGAAGTCCGATTTTTTTCCGTCCGGTTCTTTGGGGCCTCTTTCTGATGATGAGGAGCTCGCTGCTCAGGCGCCCAATGCTGAGGAGCCCGAATCTGCGCGTCAGATATTCCAGGTAACTCACCTACTGATGTTCATTCAGCTGACCGGCATATTCCAATCCAACTAGATGTCTCGGCTAACAGTTTCTCTAGATCGACACGTTCCATGGACCCAATAACAGGGAACCGCTCAAGTCGTCCAAGATCCTGACCAGCAAGAGACTCGAAATATTGGAGCCACCACCTCTCGCGGGCGGCAAGCTGAAGATTGCGGCCCCAAAGCAGTCCCAGGTGTTCTTCTGCTTCTACCACGTAACAAGTTCCAATGCCAAAGCCGCCATACAATCCAACCTCGTAGTCCCTGCGGGCACCGAGTTCACGCCGAAGATGGTCAAGGGAGGGGTCATAATGAAGGCCAGAGTGCAAGATGATGGAGGCGACATGATCATCAACGTGGCTTCTGATGGCCATTCTCCATTTGCATCCGAGCGTGTGGCCGTCGCGGCACTGCAGACTGCGCAAAGGTCGGGTACGTTACCACTCGTCCATCATTGTGTTGTCTTCCCCCGAGATCACGACGCGCTGACGCGGAATAGGCTTCCGACACTGCTTCAAAACCCGCCGCAGCGATTCGCAAAGTATCCGAACATGGATTCTGGATTGCCCCAACTTCTCTTTCAAGGCCTCGTCCTCTTCCTCATTTTCTCCCTCGACCTCTCTCTTCAATTCAGACACCAATGGAAAAAAGATTCCCAAGAACGAAATGGACTTGAAGTTTGCAAAGGCGACTGAGCTGAAGCCCGGCAATCACTTGACCGAAACGGAAATGACTCTATTGCGACAACTCCACCATGAATTCCGCCACTCTATCCAAAGTAAAGAGGACTACGGGCCAAGTTTTACCAACAACCCTGCAATGAACAAACTTAAGTCTTTCAACGATAGGTACAATCGGGTAGGGAAGTTAAACCCTTCAGAGAAGGAGAAAATTGCCAATGACTTTGCAGAAGAGTATAATATGCAAAAAGCTGAGGTGGCCGCGTTACAGTATGAATGGGCGACCAAACTAAAGATACATCCGATAATATTGCCCCAGGCCATCGCCAAGATTCCCAGCTTCACAGGAACGGTAACCAGGCCTCTTACGCTGAATAAAGAGACACAGGCCATGCTCATCAAGAACCGTGCTGGCAGCACAGGAAAGAAAGGAGTTTACGAAGTTCGAGGTAACATCTCCGTCACTTCCACCCCGGACCAGAACATTCCCGTGAGTCGAGGCTAATAGCACCACATCAGATTTGGTGGACACCAGCGAGGCGGAGATGAATCTCGAGGGGGGGGTCCCTATAGAATTGATGAGAACTACCGGAGGCTTTCGCAAAGAGTGAGTACCAGCCTGAGGACAGCTTCTGTGCATCTGCTTCCGAATGGGCTGTGCTCACAAAGCGGAATCATAGTGAGGAAAGGAAATTTGGGAACAGCCTTTACGTAATTCGGTCAAAGCATGGGAAGTTGATCAGTCCCCTACTGGCACCACTGGCCTATGAGCACGACGAGTTCGTGTTTGTCGATGGGAAGCAGGGACAGTTCAAGCTGCTCGGCTCCGCGGCGCAAACGGGCAAAGTCCCGACAGTGTTCTAGTACGTCATGGCCAGAGGGCACTACCTACCCGGACGCACGCGAACCTCTCCGCTAATACCTGCCCACAGCTTTGACAATGTTGGGGGTGACCAACCGGCTTCGTGAGCATTTGATTTTCGCCACGGGCTGCACTCCATGAATGCAACCTAGTTGGCCTTGCAGGTGTGCAGCATGCTCTACGTTTCGTGTCAAAAAGGGCCCTCATTAGCAACTACCCATGACATGAGCCAAGGCGCATGAATGCACCACAGCCCTTGCTAACGGCTCGGTATGGATCCAGCTGCGCATTCGAGCGGTTGCTGATGGGGGGCTGGTTGGCGAGAGGAAGCAAAATAGGTATGCAGAACAGCAGCATACCTGACCGACCTTGTTTCGGACATTGCACTTAGGACTGACTGCTGTAATATCCGAAAAATACCTGGGAATTAATGCAACATGGCAACGTTTCCGACAAATCAAAAAGTAAATAACTAAAAAAGTAAATAAGTAATTAAGTAATTAATTAAGTAAATATAGGTTTCAGAACTGTATTTTAGCAATATATCTTAATATGTAAAAGTTGACTCATAAAATCAAAATACGATACATTATTCTTACAAAAAATAGAATCATAATCTGTTTTTTGGCAGACCGTCGGTTAAGTTTTTACGTCAACGTATGTAGAAGACAGTATAATATTCAATGATAGTAGTAATAGTAGATAGATGATACAAGAGGGAGAAGAAGCACCTGGAAAATGTACGCCTTAGATGAGAGCTTAAATACTCTTATTTAAGCCGTAACCCCCTACTATACACTCCGTTAGCGTGTCCTCTCACGCTTGCTAACTATAGTAATATCTACCTTAAATAGTAATATCTACACTGGCAATCTTTACTTTATACGAAAAACCCCGTATCTATAATTTAGTAATAACAATAATTAGTTAGTTAATTATAGCAATGCAATATAAATTGTAATTCGTCTTAAAGAGTCGGTAAACCTTCTTAAGGCGTAATTATTAATATCACGTATCATAAAGTCAATAAAAAGTAGTACATCGCTGTCAATACAAATAAAACTTCTTTCTTTCCTCCTCTAACTATTGAAATTAACGGGTACAATCACTCAGTACACTTAACAACAGGGTCAGTCAGTACTTGGTACAACTTCAAGTACTTGACATGTCCCAACACCAAGGATGAAGAATTCACCGGAAATGAGGATATCTTCAAAGGGCACTAGTATTTACTAGTGCAAGTACTAGTACTGACTAGTATAGAGGATCAGCATGCAGATGCTGCCTGCACTAGTATTCACTAGTACGGAGGAACTAGTACTTGCTAGTATAAACTAGTATTGACTAGTATAGAGTCTTAACCTTGATCGAGATATCTATAAGGATATATTTAATCATATATCCAGTCCTCCATGTAGATTATAGTATACTTGAATCGATAAGCCTACACAATATCTTCTTGTGGAGTAACTTCAATACTAACAAACATCACCACTTCTAAGTACGCTCCCAATTAACTATACTACGCCTTTACACTTGATCAACAAGTCTTAATCACCTCACATAACATGTCATCCCGCAAATTATGTAACGAGCGACGTCGTATAACGCGGCAACGCGTACGCGCTGCTAAAGCCGCCGCCGCGGCCGCCGCACTTAATACCACCAATAACCCCTCTACTAATTCCCTCTCCCTATCCACTGCCACTCCCACCTTCTGCTCCCCATTCTCCTCCCTCGCTAAGCTAAAGCAGAAGCAAAAGCATAAACAACGAAAGCAGCAGTAATAGGAAGTTATTAACCTTATTAACTCTCATAGAATCAAAACCCTATCGTCACTCGCCGCCCTCACTAAACACCACAAACGCACCATCAACAAATTATAATGCGGTACATAAAATTCGTTTTTGAAGTCGTAAAATATATTAACATATGTATAAACAAGGCCGATATTAAGGAGTGGATCCACCGCTTAAAACCGCGCCTCATTATAGTATGCCAAAAATCAGTTTTAACGCGAAAAACATTAAATTGTCAGACTAAGGTTGACGCCCCAAACCCTCTTATAACCACGCCGTATATAGCCTGCGTCGCCTCCGCGACCGTAAGTAAACAGATTAAAAAATACCGTCAAAATGGGGACGTATCCGTTCGTTATGAGTGTAACAAACGAGAAGGAAGCAAATATACACTCGTCACAATAATGTTGATACCGTTTCTAAAAGCTTTTTTACGCGCTCGCTGTATTCGTAATAAATCACTTTTATTTTCGAACGCGTAATCCAAAATTTAGACTCACTTCTTGTTAAACACTAGCAGGCAACCTATAAAAACCATCAATGTTATCACCACATAACGCGCGAACCTATGCTTTTACTACACAAGTAAATTCGATAGCGTTTTCGCTTGATCCCACGAAAAAGACGACCTGGCCCCTCGCCCCCTACCCAAAGGTATATAACCCAAAACGCGAATAACGCACAACCTTTCTCAATGCGACAACATCGGCAACGATAACGACGATGACAACGATGACGATGGCGACAACAACAACAACAACGCTCTTTCTCCCTCTCCTCTTCCCCTTTCGATAATAACTTAATACCCATAGTTTATTTATTTTCACCGGTATAACCTAACCTATATAAAAATATTTCCATAATGAAACTTTTATTGAAAAAATCATAATACTAATCACAAATGATAATTCCAAAAAGTGAAATAAATAACGCAAACAAAAAATAAAACATATAAAAAGTGAAATACATAACGTAAATAAATGATGATGAATCCAAAACGTGAAATGTACAGAATAAATTACCAACAATAAAACTAGAACTAAAATATAAAACAAAATACGACAAAAAAGAAGGAATTGTAATATTTTATCGGAAACTAAATCGTACGACTTTCTCAACAACGTTGACGAAAGAAATACTGGTAGATACAAACATTTACAATATGTTATTCTGAACACACTTAGTCATTACGTCTACTAGGTTTAACTTCCCCTCGATCCATCTTGTCTTCTTAATTTTACGGCACTCGTACGATTCGCGCAAAACTATAATATCGATTATAAAACACTTCCAATTTATTAATCTGAACTGAATAAAATACTCGTAAAAAGAAAAAAAATGATACAAATTACCAAAAGGATAACTTTTATACCAAAGTTCGAAATAATTATACGAACCATTATCTCAATGGTAATAGCGGAGTTGAAACCTTTAACCATCTTATAAATTTTAATACAAAAATGGTTCGTATAACTCGTTTACACTTAATTGAACTTCAATTAACGATGTTATTACGTAACCTGGACCCGTTACAACTCGGTATCTTATTACTGATAATAGGTATAAACTATATTTGCAAACTATAATCGTTATCATTCTTTAAAAAAAATTAATAAAAGCAAACAACTTTACCATCCATATATTAAAAGGGACGAAACGTAAACCATGCTATAGGTTTTGAATCTACCATTCGAGGTATTTATTTAACACCTAGTATTTGATATCCGATAATTTTATTCAACGTTACCTAACGAAAAATAAGTTAAATGCCGCTTTTAAATATACGACTAATACAACCCAGCCCCTATGCATACGCTAATATTGGTACTCATCGATTCGTTTGATACTAGTCATATTAATAACGGCAATCCTATCCAACTATCCCTTTTACACAAGGTTCAAAATTTTGTTTTAAACCTAAATTGTTATAACATTAAGATCAGTTAAACGATGATTTATGGAACACATCTTTAACTTCAATTTGAAATTAACCTTTCAAAACTTTGTATTTCTTAAAGCGTAAAGTAATTTGTTATATAAAATAAGTATATTGGTTGTTTACATTCCGAAAAACTACAAACCCCGTTTATTACGAAATGAAAACTTCTAAATAAAAGTCGAAAGTAAAAGCAACCATTCATAAATACTCCTTATGATATCCTTAATATGTATTGAACTAATATATACCAATATCTGTTGTACCGTGAAACGATTTAAAAATGTATAATAATATCCTAAACGGGTAGTGTTTTCGAAGCTTTATAGACATTTATACATAGATACACCGTTTTAATAGTTTCTCGAACTGCGTATAAACCAAAGTAATATCTCGGAGTTCAAAACTTAGGTCAATAGGCTTACAAATGAAGGAAACAAACACTAAAATTAAGTAATGGCTCGTTCATTCTAAAATAAAGGACTAAATTATAATATCTTTCTTACCTTTATGATTATTCTCTTTTACCACAAATCGAATTTTATTATGAAATTTCACAATTTTATACTATTTTTCGGAAATGAATCTTGTAAGAAAGATATTATAACCGCCGTAAATATTCGAGTCAAATATATCAAATCGAAAAACGCCCTACTCAATCAAAGCAAATATTTCCTTCTGAGTCAACTCCTTTAAAGGCTTACCCAAAACGGTAATAACGACTTTATAACGGAGTTTCATACTTAGTTCGCGATTAGCCGCCTCCTTCTAGGTGATGAAGGAATACGAAACAAAAACCTTGAAATGTCCTTTATTTCTCTACCTAAATAAACGACCTGGTGGAAATCGTTTTGTTAATTTGTGATACCCGTTCTATTACGACGTTGAAGGTTAAAAAAAAGTTGTTAAAGGAGTAATTGAGTTATCATAAACATGGAGTGGCTGCTGTCACTCAGTAGGTAATGTTTTAATGGCTTACTCGTCCATCCTTTCCCTTTTATACTTATATACTATCGTTCAACAAAGGAAAAACTCGTACCTTTGAGAAAATCCACAAACATATTGTATCCCTTAATAACGTTAATCGTTTAAAAGACAGTTTATCCTTCTTTTATCCTCCAAATAAGAACCTTATATTACAATGATAACATGAAAAAACCTGTTTTTCACTTACCATTTCTTATTAATAAAGCCCTCAAAACATAATTCTTAGCCTTCAAAATACTTAAAACTACCATAAGCTTCGCTGCAACGTTCGCTCGCTGGATCGTATTTTATAACAATACTGAGTTCTTATAAATATTAGGATAAATACCAAATACAAAAGTCATAAGGATAATCACATTCAAACTAAACATATTATTTACCTTAACTATAGCTATCCATGAAATAAATTCCCTTAAATACATTTCCTTTAACCCTTTTAAAAACACCATAAAGACTTTTCGAAATAGTCAATAATAACTTTTATGCTTTCCAATAACTTAAAACGCCTTGACTAGTATTTATTTACATTTCTTACAGGTTATTATAACTTCAATTAGCTACTAATTCAAATTCAAAACTATCCGCATATCATGGATAGTCTAATTTAGCGGTTGAAAATAAAGATTGATCTAATAATTATTCAAAGTATTTCAGTAATCAGTTATTAAAACACTTTGTATAAACATTACTGCTTGAAAAACCGATACAACATCAACCATATAAAAGAAAATTTATCTGTTAAAAAAATATTAATAATAACTGTTGAAATAGTACTACATGCAATGCAGTAGGTCAATTTTACTTACAGTAAAGTTTACTATACTGCAAGTTGAGTGTATTGATTTCTGGATACTTACCGCATTGGGTGTAAGTTGAATGCAGTACGCTGCACTTCACTCTAGGTCATGGGCCAAACAATTGGTCATACAAATTACTGTGCAGACCGGCTAGCGGTCTTTCAAACCTAGAACAATACATTCACTATCTGACCACGTAATACTACTGTTACTTCGACCAATCAAATCGATAACGTTATAATGTCTAAAGCCTATCAACATTAATTAGTGCTTATTAGGTTAAATACAAATTGACTAAGTAGAAGAAAAAGCTACTTTCCGGTTATTTTTACGTTAACAATAGCGGCTAGGGTAGAGGAAATTTTTTTGCGAAAGGTTTTTACTACTATGTTAGTCTTTACGGCGGTACGTAAAGAAGATCTTTGAGTTGCGTTAGTTTTTACGGTAGACTGGGGGTAGCGACGGTATCGCTATTAAAAAAACTAAGAAATCTTCATTGAACTTTCTTAAAGACGTTGAGATTAACTATTAAAAGTCTTAAATTTCGGCAAGTTAGTAAATAGCTAAGTTAATACTACTGTGAGTTCTACTACTGTAGAAAAAAGACTAATTCACTATGCCAAATAACCTTTACTAATAACAAATAACTAACGACCTCCAATCTCATCCTCTATATTAAACTTTTACCTTTACCTTACTCTTTTTGCTCCCCACGCCACTTTAATCATTAAGTTTTCTGTTTTGAACGAAAATAACAAGTAGTGTTAAGAAAGTCACGTCGTGCGATCTCGCGCCAAATCACTAAGTCGTTAAGTTCCCACGCGACTTTATACCAAGTCACTACACCTAAGATTACCAAGTTCCTCGCCTTAAACGTTCTACACAAGCTTAAACCTTAAAATAGCACATACTCTAGAGATTCAAAAAGGAATTGACGCCCTGGGATCCATCTTTATGAAGCATTACGATAAATACCTATAGAGACAAAATGTTGACAAAAACTTAACGGAAAAGTACATAATTAATTACGTCGGCTACTATATCGTTAAGTAAGACGGCGGTAAAGAATTTGACCGCGGCGATCGCGCCTTCCGAAACTTTCGTGACCTTTTCGGTGACTGAACTCTTGATATGTGGAAGAATATTTAAAGGGTATCAAATCTAAACTGAGGGCTAAACTTGAACGTCGAGAAATTTACGTGTTAAAAAAGGGACCTACCAAGCTAGCAGAAATACTTTTCGACCTGACCCAACTTAAGGAACGCCTTTAGAATCCAGATCCATAAGACCTTCGAGGAAAAGGTAAATTTCTTGAGGGATTTTAAAAACTTTAACGTCTTTACACGCGATTTAGGAAACCTTTTTTTATTTTCGTTTAAGTTACACCTCTTTATACGTTGGCGATAAGGAACCTGTTGATTTTTGGGGCAATTCAGTACCCCTACATGATAGCGCATAATATGTCATTAGTGGCGGTAGAGAACGTGAAGCAGCGACTGTTAATGCGGTTAGAGGTATTAGTATTGATGCTTTACACTAGTTAATTAAGAAAGATCGTTAGGCCTTTTAAAGCCTTTAAGTACCTATCGCCACTTAGCAATTAAACTATCAAGTCCCTTAAAAACTCTCCTTTTTAAATTTTCCTATGCATGAGAGCCCATTATAAATCTTACTATAGGATTTTACCCCTTGGGCTAAGCGATTGGCAATTACCCTTAACATCGTACCTCAGAAGCTCTAAGGCTTAAATTGCCAGTAAATATTATTTAACGCTGGGTTAACTATTGGAACCTTTTTTTAAAACCTATTAAGGTAGTTAATATTAAATATAAACTTTTTACGGACTTTGCTAAGATTTGAGATAATATAGACAAGTATAATGAAAAGCCTTATAACCTTTTCAACACTAAGATAATACCCTTCTTAAACATTTATAAGTAGATAAAGGTTCCTCTATCTAGTTTTCATTTAATATTTCCCGGAATTTTTATAAGGTACGCCAAAGATTATTACCTGATCTTTTTAACTTAAATTATTAAGTTTCGTGAAGTTTACGATAATATAAAGGGTTACTTCAAATACGACGTTTACCTTACGTAATACCACACAGATTAGGCTATTACGAGGTTAATTACGATAATAGCTAAGAAGAAAGAGAAGGAAACACCAATAAATGTGTTTAACTAAATGATTAACAAGTTGATACTGTACCAAAAAGTAATAGGCAAGGCTCACGTTAGCGAAGCTACACTTTATAAAAAGGTATGGGAAGTAGTTATGGGTGTTGACGAGTTCAAATACGTCTTATAATGCTCAAATGCCACTTGCGAAGGCTTTTTTAACCAGTTGCGTCAGTCACTTACCACCGTAATAACGCGTATACTAAACTCGCTTGATATATACCACCAAACCAGTAATTTACCTAACGTGAATGAGGAAAACCTTGCGGTGGTTAACTATATCAACTGTAAGTACAGGCGCCCATAACACCCAAAGTTCGGCTCATCGATTTTGGCTTTAGATTGGAGGTTGCAATTACGTTGGCGTTAATAAAGCTAAGCGTTAGGCGAATCTGTTAACCGTTAATATTATCGTTGTTAATAGGCCTTTATCATTGCAATGTAGTTGATTCGAATTACTGTGGTCGAAGTAACTGGTGTTTCGTTGATATTGTTCATTGAGGATGTGTAAGTTCTAAGTTTGGCAGACCGCTAGCCGGTCTACACACTAATTTGTATGGCTAAACGCTTTGACCTGTGCCTCACTTTCAAGTGGGCACCTACTGCACTACACTTGCAATGTAGTACTACAACTAGCAATCAATACAGTTAACTTTACTGTAAGTAAAGTTGACTGACTGCACTACAATTAACCTGCTAAAAATAGCAGCCAAGATTGTTCCAACAATCGTTGTGGTAATAGTAAGAAATATTAGATATATAGTAAATCTAATTGTTGGTTAACTCGATACCCTTCTGCCAAAAGTAATAACAGGAAAGCAGTATACCACGTCTGATACACCACTATTACTAAATAGAACTATTTAGATCAAATCGTAGACTTTAAAGGCAACAAGAAAATTAATGTCGTTAACGCCTTTAAATAGATTAAGTGGTACGAAGATACTGCTTTTTATGCGGTTAATTAACTATCCGACTATGATTTTCTGTACCGTTTAAATAGTAAAACCCTTTATTTTTGCTTTAACTAAGCTCATAACCCTTTATATTCCTTTTATCTTTGCGATCGTTATGATGACTGTACGTTTTAAGGTATTATGCTAGATATAGTGCCATCAAGGTATTTAATAGAAGGCTATTTGCAGTACGTAGAATTATAGAGGGAAAGTACTATAGCTACTAAAATTGATCGTTAGGATGTTAATAAAACTGGAGTTAGCTTTAGACTAAGCGCACAATTATTGTCACTAGGGATAACAGGAATTTAAACTATTATAAAAGTAATTACGTTTTACATTTTGAAAACCCTTACCCTTTTCCAACCTTGCTTAAAGGATATAAAAACTTTCGGCGTTAATGTCAACGTTAATGTAAACTAATAGGTTAGAAAAGGCTAGAGGTTTTTACTCGCCTTTAAGTAGGGGTATTTAAAATTTTATTTTTAAAGCCCGGAAGTAGTAGTGTTAAACCCACCAAAGCCGAAAATGCGTTAAATATACCGGCGTTTTAACCATCTACCTATTAATAGGCTATATAAAGTTCCAAAGTCCATAGGGTATAAAGATATGGAGTACTTTGCCCTAGATGTTATTAAACAAACTTTGTTACTATTGCCAAACGTATGCCTAAATCCCTCGGATGTTTATGTTTACGTTAAAAGATAATAAGGATTTTAATTACAAGATTTTTGTCAATGTGTTTTACTTAGATAATTAACCTGTTTTTTACGTCGTTGATTTCGCAACCTCTTTTTACGGGGCTAAGTTTTTAAAGTCCATTTCGGCAAAGGATATGTGGAAAACATTAAGGATATTATAAATTAATATATACCTGCGCTCACTGAACGTCGTCGTTTACGAAATCGTTACCAACTTTGCCGCGGTAAAGTTTTAAGAAAATGCCAATATAATGGGTATTTAGTGTAAATATGTATTTGTAAAAGCCTATTGAAGTATAGGAAAGGTTAAAAGGATATACCCTTTACTTTGACGAACGTACAATATTTTCATATTGTAAATGAAAAGCTTTACGGACGTAAAGGCACGCTTATAAATAATATTAAAAGACCTTAACGAAACTATAGGCTCTAACGGCTTAGTGCTAACGCTCCTGGTTTTTGGAGCGTATCCACGCCTAACGAGTTAATCTCCTCCCTCGATAAGTATTTAGAAACGTGTTGCGGCCTACAGTAAAGCCTTGAGGAAACTACTAAGAGAATAGGTACGCCGTTACATTAATAACTCCCTTAATACCAGGAACGGCCTTTTAACAATCGACGTACTTTTTTTGTCGTTGTAAAGTGAAATCCTCATGTAGCAGGAGCCAGGTAAATAAAGAGGCCCGTATAAGATATTAAGTATCGTAAATTCCAAAGTAGTTATCGAGCCTGTTAATGGATTTATACTTTTCCTGAACTACTCAGATTAAGCCCTACATTAGGGCTATTAAAGATAAAGATTCTTAAGCTCCTTAAGTTAAGCAACCGAGCTAATACGAACCTCCTTCACCTTTTATCGATAAGCCGATGGAACGTTACCGCTGCGGAAGACCTTCGAAAAAGAAAAAGAACGTTAAAGAGGAGGAATATATACCGGGTCGTATTTATAATACTGCTTGGGTAAGTAGGAAAAAGAAGGATACCAAAGACTTAACACTAAAGCTCCGAGCGTAAGGAATTATCAAAACCTCTAGCAAATATTTTGAAGAAAGTAATAAGGTCGAAATTAACGGCTTTTAACCCGAGGGGTTATATAATTCGTATTAAACCCCGATTTCAAACTTGAAGACCCGAACGTTACGATTTTAAAGTTAAGGATTATCTACGAAGTTAAGGGAAAGACTATGGGACAGCTGTACGAAAAATTACGTTTAATCGCTTAAGGATATGGTAATAAAGGTAAAGACTGCATCCTTATGCAGTCATGAACAATTAAGAAAATTAATTAACGTTTGGTAATTGCTTTGACTATAAGTTCACTAGCTAAGACTAAAGGTAAGTTTACGTTGAATAACTGTAATATAATTTAAGCCTATACATAATAAGTGACGGATTCATAACGGATTGTATTGATAAAACTACTATAAGAACTCCGTATCATTTACCCTTTAGGTACGGTAATGAGTTGCATTAAATTACTATAAGAATTAGTTAAGGTAGGCATCTATTGATTTCTAACCTACTAATTTCATTTTAAATTCCGGCTAGTGATAAAGTCTTTAACATATGACACGTGCTTGTTAGTATCGTAGAAGAGGGACTTCGGTGTAGTAGGTATACAAACTAACGATACTTTTTTCGTTGGAACGGCTGGCTTCATGAGATTAGAATAGTAAGCTACTAAGGACTCTAAGTTTTAGAATTACAAGTCATTAACAACGTTGACGAAGGGAAATTAACTTAACTTTAATAAATCATTAATCGGCATGCTTGGTATTAATACCGGCTTTAGCTTTCGCCAACAGGGCCAGGGCGTTATTTTGGCTATAATCAACAAAATTAACTAGGTCAAGGCTTAACAGTACTTGGAATAACGTGTTTTAGGTAGATATATTACTATCTTATATTAACCGAAAGCTTTTTACGACCTATCCATCGCGGCAAAAGTATAAGCGCTAATGGATAAGTATTTTAAGCAGCTAAACAAGAGGCTCAAGTAGTAAATAAGGAACTTAGACCGCGGGATTAATATGTTCTTAATCGACCTTTTGAGAGCTAAGTTAATAATTTTTACAAACGGGTCCTTTATTAAAAACACCTACTTGTCTTTACAAATCGGTATTTTAATGATAATCGTTAATAAAGATAGGAAGGAAAACCAGTTTGACATTATCGGAAACCTAATCCATTGAACCTCCGTTAAGTACAAGAGGATTACACGAAGAGTGTTGGCTTTGGAGGTCTACGGAATAATAACGGGCTTCGATGTAGGCATAACACTATAGAAAACCCTTAATATTATTACTAGGTAGCTAAATATTCCTCCTATCCTTGTGGTGATTTGTACCGAATTAAGGAGCCTCTTTAAATGCCTTTCGAAGCTCGAAACTACTAATGAAAAACGACTAATAATCCACGTGATGGTATTATGCGAAGCTTACAAAAGGAGAGAAATTAAGGAGTTCTGATAAATCGATAGCAAAGATAACTCTGCCCATTCTATAACGAAAATATCGCCGAATAAGGACCTAAAGAGGATTGTAAACAGTAATGGGCTAATTATACAAACGGAGAGCTATGTTAATATACCATCTAGAAGGCTCAAATTACGTAACAGCGGATAAAAATATACCCGCAAACTAAAAGATTACCATAGAAGTGGATGAATTAATAATAATGGCGATTTATTTGACCGGTATGGCTAAAGTGGAGTTTGGCTAGTTAACGAGGAAACAATTAAATAGTAATCAGAAAAAGATTAGTCAGCTACACTAGCGTGTGCGCACAAACTAAAAAGCCGCTAGTATTGAAATAGTATTATATGTAATGCAGTAGGACAACTTTACTTACAGTAAAGTTGACTATACTGCAAGTTGAGTGTATTAATTTGTGGAGACTTACCGCATTATATGCAAGTCGAGTGCAGTATGCTATACTTCACTCGAGGGTACGGGCCAAGCAACTGAATATACAAATTACTGTACAGACCGGCTAGCGATCTACCAAACCTAGAGCAATACATCCACTATCTGACTACGCAATACTACTTTTACTTCGACCAATAGAATCAATAACGTTGCAACATCCAAGGCCTGCTAACAATAACCTCTTAATAAAATTTAATATTTCTAGTATTTTTTTAAGCTTCTAAAGCTTCTTTCCTACATTAATATTACCTATTACGAGAAACAACCCTAAAAAGCGTTCTAGATCCAGATATCCGAACCATCGGTATTACATATGTAACTTTAGCTATATCATGAGTACAGCTTCAATTATTCTGAATTCTGAGAAATGCCGAAAGTATCGAAACTTTAGCTTAGAAAGAATAAATCCGCATACTAAAACGCAAACACGTTAATTTATCATATTGTTTACTTTGAAATCAAACTTGTTTTTTTAACGAAAAGAAACAAAAATAATATCTCTGAATCCAGAATGTAAAACTTAACAAATCTGAATAGCGTATTTACTATCTATTTACCGAGTAACTATATTTTACCTTTACCGAACCAAACTTCGCGATATTCCCCTTTCCAATGGAACTAGAAATCAGAAAAAATTATTACGAAAACGACAAATAACCGTTTTCCGATGATTGAGATTATCGCTACGCCGGTAATTGATACAATACCCTGAAATCAACTTTCATACCTATCAAACAATATAAATTACAACTCTATATGAACATTCAACAAGCTGCTATCCTCATTCAAACCGGAGTCATACAGGAATAAAATATTTTAAAAACCTACAAATACACGTTTCTCCATTTCCTTATTCCAGACTGATATATAAATATTGTCTTCCTCTAATTCATTTTTTAAGGTATATTCGCATAAAAAGCGCCAAATTTGTCTTTAATCCCTTTGTAATTGGTTTTATAAACTACAAATTTCCTTCCGTCTGGTATTTAACTAGACCATCAGCACAGAATTGATGTTTAATAAGAATTTATTGGTATATAAAATGGTTCCTCAACCTAATAAACCCTATTACAAACGAAATACTAATTCTCTAAACTTATAAGTCTTCATTATGTACTTTAACGACAGTACAGTAGGCTTAATTAATGTAAGAAAACTTTATCTATAATTGTAAAAACGCCGGCGTTAATATAGACTTTACTCATGGTTTCCGAGACTCTCTCCTTGACCTTGGTCACCCCTCTATCCGTACCTAAACTTAAATTTAGCGTCCCTACTTCTCGTATAAACCCTGAATCTTCGATTGAAAATGTAACAAATGATTTCAATAAAATCCATCTCTATAATTTACGAAATTTCATCCTTAACCTTTCCAATCACAAATATGAATCTAGAACTTGTTTATCAACTAGTGGAAAATTAGAATAAAATCTTGAAACTTATGTCAGAATCTTTCAGATTCTTTTCCAATTTAAACAACACTAAATTGAAATTAGAATTTACATTGAAAACCTTTATGACTGTTTTAAAAAAAACTTATCGGCTTTATACTTCGGCCCACACTTTGTCCAACACTTCCTCAACTTCTCTAATAAAATAGTTCAAAAACCCCATAATAATTTGTCTATATTATCACTATAATATGTCACACTCTCCCATAAGATTCCCATACAATCCTTATCATTCAACTAGTAATTAATATGCATATCAAAATTTGTTTTTGAATGGTACAACAGTTTACAAACATATCGAACGATACAAAATGTTATATATACTACTCTTGAACTTACACAATCCAAAATTCGGTTAAAATGATATAAAAATATAAATATTCAATATCCAGTTATTGACAAGTATTTAATATCACACGAATATTATTATCAAAACAAATAACATAATTCGTTACTATAATTTTCACTTTCATTCTACTATTAAGCCAATTTTGAAAAATTCATTAAATGTCATTTATTAGTAGAAAATCGATAAAATAGAAAGTTGCGGTACCGATTGTAACTCGAGAACATCGATTCGTAAAACTCGTATAGCCTTTTATCGCCTCTTATATTTCCCCTGGAAACGCCATCCCCTTTTTCTAAAGCGTTTTCAACGCTATCGAAAAGACTATCACTCCTAACTAATGAGTAAAAGTCTTTGAAAACATCTAATCCCTCCTTAATTGGGTAGTTCGATTTGTCTCTCTTTTACAAAATATTTTCTAAAACAGATAAGTTTTTAATCTCAGAAGAAAATAACCTTTACGGTTTTTCCTTCTTCGTCATAAATTTTCCTTAAGCTTTCCCAACTCTTCACAAAATATATATAATCTCGCAGAACGTCTTACGCTTTACGTATATAAAGTACCACTATGTTATAACATATCTCGTATATCTTCGATAAACCATTTTTTACACTCTAGCAGCCAATATCCTTTCATAAATTCTATTTTAAATATCTTTTTATCCTTACAATTCAATATCTTTTTCAAGTAAGCTACAATGACCAACGCTTTTACAGTACAACCATTTTCCCCCCCCGGTATACCAATTAATCTACTCATTAATTATACCCGAGATACTTTCAAAATTAAGTTATACAACATTCTTTCTTTACCCAACGTCCAATATGAATATTATGTATAAAAATAATCGAATAAATCGTACCCTTAGGTTTTTTTTTAATATCAAAAAATAATATTTATAATATACGTAATTTTAATCTAAGAGTTTACGTCTTTTACTAACACTTTGATCATATTATCTTAAAAGTTTAAATCAATAAACTTCAAAATGATTTTATGAAATGTTCTATATATAAACAAAAAGTACATAAATACACTAACTTCAACTAAACTCATCATATGTAATACTATTGTTACTCAAATAAAGTTATCATGTAAAAAGTACTAAAACGAATGAAATAGAGTCATAGAATATGTAAATATATCAAATAATATGATTAAAAGAGTTTCAATATAGAAATATATGAATGAATGCATATAATATAAAAATGAAACCCAAATGAAATACAAGCAAACATTCGAAATTAGATATTTAACGCTTATAAACGCCATATTAGCCGAATATCTGATAGATTCACACGTTATAATTATCAATTTTTTTTTAAAAAGGTATGTAAGAGGGATATGGGGGGGTTGTATAAAAGATGTAAGATGTTAAACTATGGAGAGTTAGATGTTATATGGTAGCGTTAGGTTCAGATTTAAGTGTTTTAATTATTAGTGTAAACGCTTCGAAAGCTGTTAAAGTCACTTCGAAAATGTACTTAAGAGGCTTTAATGCCTGTATATTGTAAAAATTGTTTTGATATATCCTAGTAAAGAGGTTCGAAACTTGATAATTGATGTCACTGATACGTAATAGAACGCTCTATAAATATTACACGAATATCATCCAAAATTTCATCTGAATATATATTAGCATGTTAGGACTTTTAATAGTAAAAAGGAATCAATCTAGTTGACATTATCCTGCTAGACTTATTCTTTTCAAAGCCACTAAAGGTTTTACAATTTCTGATTGCTTCCGAGTAATTTTTGTGAATATTAAAATTAAAACACGCAATATTTGGGACCTTTATAGCATTATTCTATGGGTATTCAAAAAAGATTCGTCTTTTCTTTCCTAATCTATCTATAATCTACCTAGTCGACTATTAATCAATTTTAGTTAGGTTGTTTCGTTAACGTATGGAGAAGATAATATAATATTCAAATATATTAGTAATAGCATATATATAATATAAGAGGGAAAATAAGTACATAGAGAGTACACGCCTTATATGAGAGTTTAGATACTCCCATCTGAGTTCTGATCCCCTACCATACACTCTACTAGCGTGCTCCTTCACACTTTCTAACTATAGTAATATCTACCTTGAATAGTGGTATCCATACAAACCATTATATTTGACAACTAAAACATAAGTATCTCTTTGTATATACGTAGAATAGTTCACTTATGAATTGAGAATACCGTATATTAAGCTTTAGAACTAGTATAAATGTTGGAACATTAATTAATTGCAGTATAGTTAAATCAAATACATTGTTTGTAAGATGATTTTACTGACTACAAGTTGACTATATTATTTGTAGGTTGACTATAAGTCAAATATAGTATGTGTTCAATTCAGACTAGGATACTAGACAAGAAATTGACTATAAGAATCATTGTGTAGACCGGCTAACGGTCTGTTGAACCTAGAATAATACATCTTACACTTGACTACGTAGTACTACTATTACTTCAACTTCAATTCTAATCGATAATATTATAACATTTTAAGGCCTATAAACAACCAAAGCTTATCAATATTAATTAGTGCTTATTGGGTTAGACAGAGATTGGCTAGATAGAAGAAGAAGCTACTTTCCCATAACAATTTACGTTAACATCAGGATAGCAGAAAGATTCTTAAGAAAGGCTTTTACAAACTGCGTCGGTTCAAAGAAACAGTAAGTAGAGAAGACCTTCGGATTGTGGTAGTTCAAAACGTTAATTTAGGGTTAGCAACGGTATCGTTATTGAAAACTCGAAGAATTTTTTCTTGAACCCTTTCTGAAGATAAAGGTTAAGATTTACCATTAAAATTCTCAAATCGTTGAGAAAGTGATTACCAAGTTTCCAAGTTTTTTACAATTTACAAATAGCTAAGTTGTTACAATTATTGTTTTAAATCTTTAAGTTTAGGACCAATATAACAAACAACGACTTTAACAATAAAAAACCTTTAATTTTGCCTTTTATAGCAAGATTTTTTCTTTTAATGCAGTTTCCCCTCCCTTTGCTTTACAAAATCGCTAATTGGATACGTTAGTAAAAACTTTAAAAATGGTATTTCGAGCGAAAAAAAAATACGAATCGTTGAATGGCGTTAAGATAGCTACGTTACAAGATTTTACGCCTAAGTTAATTCACAATGCTCAAATCGCCAAGTCCTTTGACTTAAAGTACCCAAATCGTTAAGTTTCCTCGTCCAAAATACTAAGTAACAATAGTATTTAAATAAGAATGGATGAGGGGTAATCAAGGCCTTTAGACTAGTTTTTTCCCAACCATTACACAAAGATATTTGGCATAGAGATGTTGACGAGGATTTAATTGACGAATACCTGAGTAATGGCATCAGCCAGTATATTTTTAATACGGACGTCAGAGAAAGATCTTTCTTTAATCGCCATGTTTTCCAATACTTTCGTAGGTTTTTCTTATCTATTAGATATTTCACATGTGAAGAAAGATTTTATGTACTATTAAGATTAAGATAAATATAAAAGTTAATAGGCTTGAGATTTTCCTTTTATATAAGATCATAAAATAGTTGATAATTATTTTAAAAAATTAGTTTAATTATAGGATTTACCCTAAGACCTTCGACTTTAAGATGTTTAATTTCAAGATTCAAGAGTAAAAATAAAGGGTATTGTTGGAATAATAGTATTTTCAATACAGTAAGTTATCCTTACTTATAGTAAAGTTGACTATACTAACTGAAAGTTTAGTATATTGTTTTTTGAGTCTACTGTATTGACTTCAAGTCAAGTACAGTATGCACCCACTTTACACTAGGGCACAGGCCAAGAAATCAGCCATACAAATTACTGTGTAGACCGGCTAACTGTCTACCAAACCTAAAATAATACATCTACCACTTGACTACGCAATACTACTATTACTTCGATCAATCGAATCGACAATGTTGTAACGTCTAAAGCTCTATCAACACTAATCAATGCTTAATAGGTTAATCATAGATAAGCTAACTAGAAGAAGAAGCTACTTTATATTTACGCTTTACATTAACAATGGAGGCCAGGGTAGAAGAAAAATTATTGCAAAGTGCCTTTACTATTGCGCCGGTTTTTACAGCAGTAAATAGAGAAACTTCTAAGCTGCGCCGGTTTTTACGACAGTTTGGAGGTAGTAACGGTATCGTAATCAAAAAAACCAAAAAATATTTACCAGATATCCTTTTTAAAGACGTTGAGATTGACTATTAGAAGTCTTAAAGTTTGGTAAGTTGGCAAACGTCGAAGTTAGTACTATTATGGGTGTTACTACTGTAAAAACAACTAAGTTTTATGGCCAAAACAACAACAAATAACCTTCGACCTTTACCTATCATAATAAACGGCCTTCGATATTACCCTTTACACCAAATCTTTACCTTTATTTCATTTTTTTATTTTTCTCTAAGTCAATTTCAATCGTTAATATCTATGCTTTGAGCTAAAATATCAAAAATCATTAAGTTACGCTGAAAAAGCTACGTCACGCGACTTCACGCTAAATCGAAAAATTCTCACGCAACTTTACGCTAAAACACCATGTTCCTTACGCTTAAGATTACCAAATCCCTTGCCTTACGCGCCTTATACATCTACAAAAGCTAGAATGTTAAGATAGTTACCGTAAGCGCTAACTTTTAGGCCATTACCGACTTCGTTTGGAAAAAAGCGATTAAAAACCTCGGAACAGTTTTCGTTAATTACTACGACTAATAGTTCTGAATCACGGATGTTAATAAAACCTCAAACGAAGCTTACCTGACCAACTACGTTAGCTAGTACATCTTCGACGCGAGCTGCAGCAAAGACTACGATTGTGGCACCCGCACTTTTTAAAATTTCCGTAAGTTTTTTAACAACTGGATGCCTAATATGTGGAAGATGATTTAACGTACCATTAAATCTAAGATAAGAAATAAGGTTACCCGCTAAAGTATTTAAATTCCCCCCTAAAAACCCTGTTGAGATTAGCTAAAACTTTTTATGAACTGGATTAATGGAAAAACCCCCTTTAAAATCCTTATCCTTTAAACCTTCAAGGGAAAGGTAAGGGTATTAAAGATCTTTAACGCCCTTATACGCGTTTTAGGGGATCTCTCCTTTAACCTTGACTCAGTTAAGCTTTTTTATGCACTAACGATAAGGAACCTATTAATCTGTTTAGTAATTCAGCTCATTTATGTAATAGCGCGGAATACACCCTTAGCGTTGGGATGACGCGTAAAGCAGCGGCCACCAATGCCGCCAAAGGGATTGACGTCAGCGCTTTACATTAGTCAATTAAGTAAGATTGTCAAGTCTATCAAAACCTTTAAGCCTCTCTTGCCCCCTATCACTTTAATTAAAATCATCAAGTTCTCTAAAAGCCTTCTTACGGCAGCTATATCTATATGCGTAAGCCTACCATAGGTTTTACCATATGATTTTATCCCTCGGTTTAAGCGATAGATAATTACCTTAACACCGTACTTCAGCGGCTTTAAAACTTGAACTTCTAGGAAACACCACTAATAAAGACTGGAATAATTATTGCGACCTGTCCCTAAAACTTTTTAAGCTAATTAATATTAATTACAAACTTTTTACTGATTTCGCTAAGATCTGAAACGACATAGAGAAGTATAACGGAAATCTTTACAACTTTCTTAACATGAAGATAATGCCTTTTTCAACATTTGTAAGTGGATGGAAGTTTATCCTTTTAGTTTTTACTTATAGTTTCTTAGAATCTTTACAAGGCACGATAGGGACTATTACCTGACTTTTCTAATCCGAAAATTTACTTTTTGCAAAGTTTACAATAGCATGAAAAGTTACTTCGAATACGACATTCATCTTGCTTACTATTATATAAACTGAGTTACTTCAAGGTAGATTACAATTATAGCGAATAACAAAGAGAAGGAAATACCAATTCATATGCTTAATTAGACGTTTGATAAATTAATATTTTGTAAGCAAGCACTAGGAAAAACTCATGGCAGTAAAGCTACATTTTGCAAATAGGTACAAGTAATCGTTATGGGTATTATCTAATAAATATACACCTTATAACGCTTAGATGCTATTTGTAAAGGCTTTTTTAGCTAGTTAAGTTTTTCGTTTACAATTATAATAGCGCATATACCCAATTTACTTAGTATATACCCCTAAGCCGGTAAATTCCCTGACATAAATGAGAAAGATTTTCCGGTAGTTAATTACGTTTACCGTAAATACGGCTACAAGCGCTTTTAACGCCTAAAGTCCAGCCTATCGACTTTAACCTAGAAGTAATATCTACATTAACATTACTAGGACAAAATATTTAGTGGACCTATTAACCCTAAACATTATCGTTTTAATATTGGTAAGAGATATTATATATGTAATAAGTCTGGCTATTGGTTAACTCGTCAACCTCTCACCGAGCAAAATAACGAAGAAATATTACATCTAATACCTTATAACTTCTAGGTAGAATTACTTAAATTAAACTACAAACTTTAAAAACTATAAACTCATTAACGGTAACGATAGCCTTAAGTAAATTAAGTGGTAAAAAGATATTATTCCTGACGCGGACCAGTAATTAGCCGATTACGCCTTTTTGTACCATTTGGGCGGTGAAAATCCTTACCTTTACCTTAACTAAGCCGTTAACTCCTTACACACCTTTAACCTTCGCGATCGTTATGCGAACCACACGTTGAAAAGTATATGCAAAATACAAAGGTTATAAGGTAATTAATAGGAGGTTATTGTAATGATCACACTAAATACCCWTGAGTAAATAGAAGGTGTCAGKGGGTTTATGTTAGCAGTAAGGTAGCAGAGGTAACAAAGGTGCAATATCAAGAAGATGTTTGTTCGTGCTGTAGAATGATCACTAGCCATTAGGCTATTCAGATATGTAGACTGAATACTTAGATTGACAACTGAAGATCTATGAAGGAAATACTATCTATGTGGTGATGGCTGTATCCTTATATCTTATGGCCTTCATACCATCTTTAGTACTGGACCGCTGAAGTCGCTGGTCGCTTCCTATGGTCCGATGTAGTATCGACTGGACCGCTATTCGGTTCTTGCGGTCCCAACCCTAACCCTGGGTCCTTACATAAGAGATATCCCCGCTTGATGTGTTGGACATCAGGCTTCTGATGGCGCAGCTGGCCGCTGACCTGTTCCATGGTCTGCAGTTGGTCTTTGGGTTATAACAGTTATGTTGGTAGGGCTTTAGACGTTGCAAAGTTATCGATTCGATTGGTTGAAGTAACAGTAATATTGCAGCAGTCAGATGGTGGATGAATTGTTCTAGGTTTGGCAGACTGCTAGCCAATTGCTTGACCCGTGCCCTAGGGTGAAATGCAGCGTACTGCACTTGACTTACACCCAATACAGTAAGTCTACACAAACAATACACTCAACTTGCAGTTAATATAGTTAACTTTACTTATAGTAAAGTTGACCTACTGCACTGCACATAGTACTATTCCAATACTGGCGGCTTCTTAGTTTATGCGTGTACGTTACTATGGTTGACCAATCTTTTTCGGTTAATGCTAAATAGTGACCTTGTCAACTTGGCAACCCCCTGCTAATTTCAATTGACTTCCATACTAAACTGCGCCTAATTGCATGCAAATTAACATTATTTGGCCTCAATTGCTCCGTTACTTCAAGGTTCGAGTTCATTAACTCCTACAAAATGTTCTTTCATCATAAGCCTTCGCAAACCTTCAATTTAGCTACACTAGTCGAAAAGATTGCTATCGTAACTTTTACTTCCTTAGCAGTCTTTTAGTTTGCTAGCCCAACCCCTGTTGCCGGCACGTAACTTGAGCTTATTAGGCGGCCTATTAACGTAGCCCTAGATATGTATGGCTAGCCTATTGCTGTTTACAAACCTTTTCAAGGCCTTATTTGGAACTGTCTTCGTTATGATATTTGCGGGATTATCTTTTCCGTTAATCCATCGGAATTCCTCAATTTCCCTTCCTTCGTATGCTTTACAGAGTGCCATTACTTCGATTATCAGGTGTTTTGTACTAGTGGTTCCAAGCTTCAAAAGTCATTCGAATAAGCTTTTCGAGTCGATATAAATTACTACTGAGATAGGAAGAATCTTTAACTAATTAGTGTTAAGGTTCATGGTTTTCTATAGTGTTATACCTACATTAAAACCTGTTATTATACTATAGACCTTCGAAGTTAATACGTTTCATATAATCCTTTTATACTTAACGGAGGTTTAGTGAATCAGACTACCAATACAACTAAATTGGTCTTTTTGATATTTTTTATTAACAAGGGTTATTAAAAAGATGATTTATAAAAAAGGTCGGTATAGTCTGTAAAGAACCTGTCTCCAAAAATTATTAACTTAGCCTTCGACAGGTCGATTACAAACATATGAATCCCGCGGTTCAAGTTTCGCATCTATTACTCAAACCTTTTTTTTAGCCGGTCAAAGCTTTAATTTGCCGGATCCTGTACTTATGCTGCGATAGATAAGTTGTATTATGCTTTCGGTTAATATGGGGTATCAATATAGCTGTTATAGGTACGTTGTGTGAGGTACCGTTAGGAATTGGCCGTATTAGTCTTTTTAATTATAGTTAAAATCGCGTTTTAGCTTTTTTAACGAAAGTTAAAAGCGGTATTAATACTAAATATACGGATTAACTATATATTAAAGTGAAATTGACTGATTTTCTTCAATGTCATTACCAGCTTGTAATTCCAAAATTGAAAGTTCTTAATGGTCTGTTGTTTTAATATTGTAAAACCAACTGTTTTAACGAAAAAAGTATCGTTAATTTATATACCCACGATGGCAAAGTCTTTCTCCTACGTTACTAATAAACACGGGTTGCATATTGAAGACTTCATCTCTAACCGTAATTTAGAGTGTAACTATCAAATGAGGAACCAATAAACGCCTGCTTTAATTAATCCGTATAGTCGTTTAATATATAGTATTACCATCCCTAAAGGGTAAATAACACGTAATTTTTATAATAGGTTTCATAATATGATCTTTTGTTCATCCTTTACTAATTAAATGTAAGATTACGTTATATTACAACTATTAAGCGTAAAATTGCCTTTATCGTTGGCTAGTAAGCTTATCATTAAAGCAATCATTAAGTACTGATTAATCTTTTAAATCGTTGGCGATTACGTCAGGATCTAGTTTTTGTCTTTATTGCCGTATCCTTACATAATTAAACTTAACTTTTCGTACGGCCGCCCCATAGGTTTTCCTTTAACTTCTTGGATAATCTAGGACTTGAAAATCGTAACATTTAGATTTCAAAGGTTAAAATTGGTTTTCGGTACGAATTATATAACCTTTCGAATTAATAAGCTATTAATCTCGACCTTATCGTTTTTAAAATGTTTACAGGATGTTTTAATAATTCTTTATTCTCAAAAATTTAATATTAAGTATTCGTTATTCTTTTAACCCTATTTACCTAAGCATTATTATAGATACGACCCAGTATATATTTCTCCTTTGAAACGTTCCTTTTTTTCGGGGATGCTTCGTACCAATGGCGTTTTATCGGCTTATCGATAACTGGTAAAGAAGATCGTTATTAACTAAGTCGTTTAACTTAAAAATTTTATTATTAATAGCCCTAGTATAAGGCTTAACTTAAGTAATTCAGAAAGATACAAAACTGTTAGCAATTTTCCTGACTACTTCTGAGTTCACGATACTTTGAATTCTATTCTAACCTCTTCTTTACCAGCTCCCGCTATATGAGGGCTTTTCTTTGTAGCGATAGAACCAATTCTTTGATTGTTATAGAGCTATTTCTGGTATTAAATGTATTATTAACTTAGCAACGTGCCTATTCCCTTCATAGTTTCTTTGAAACTTTTTTATAAGCCGTAATACGTTTTTAAGTACTTGCAGATAACGGAGATTTACTTATTAGGTGTTAGTACGTTTTAAAGACTAATATAGTTGATATTAGGCCATAAGGGTTTATATTATCGTTTAGATCCTTTACTGCTATTTCAAGGCATGCTTCTGAATCCGTAAAACTTTTAATTTTTAACGTAAGGATATTCAACGTTCGGCGAAGTAATACGTATAATCTTTTTACCTTTTCAATATTACAATAAGCTTTTACAGGTATCTGTTTATACTGGGTACTTATTATCTTAGTATTTTCCTGAAACTCCACTACCGTAAAATTGGTATTAGTATCATGGATGATAACGTTAAGTGGATGCAGATACGTGTTAATCCATAGCATCCTTAGCGTTTCATATGTATCCTTTGCCGAAAGGGAATTTAAAAACTTAACCACGTAAAAAGAAGTAGTAAATTAAACAAGTCTCAAATAAGCGTATTAAGTGAATAAAATACATTGATAAAAACCTTATAATAAAAGTCTTTGTCGTTCTTTAATATAAATTTTAATTTCTGGGGGATTTCGATATACTTTTGGCATTAGTAATCAAGTTTTTCGATAGATTTTAAAGCAATGTATGTTACATATTTATACTTGACGGACTTTGGAATTTAATATAACCTATTCATGGATGAGTGATTAAATCAACGGTGTAGTTAACGTATTTCCCGCTCCATAAGCTTTACTACTACTATTTTAGGGCTTTTAAAATGAAATTATAAGTACCTCTGCTCAAAGTCGAGGGGAAACCTTTCGTTGTTTTTCATTAGCTTGTCTGTATTAACGTCGAAGTTAAAGTCGAAGGTTTTTATATCCTCTAAGCAAAGAAAGAAAGAAGTAGGGGATTTAAGGATGTAAAATAAAATTGCTTTTATAACAGTTTAAATTACCGTTGTCCCCATTAAAAATAATTGCTTACCTGGTTTAAAATAAACTTTAACTTTACTAATATCGTAACGATTAATTTTATTGATTATAATATTTTCTCTTTGAAATGTTACGTCTTACGAATAACCTCCTATTAATTATCTCATTGCCCTTATGTTTGACATAATACTTTAAAAGTATAATTCGTATAATCATCGCGAATTTTAAAGTTACACTAGTGATTAAAGGTTTAATCAAGGTAAAGGGATGGATTTTCGCCACCTAAACGATATAGAAAGGTGTATTTGGCTAGTTTTTAGGCCGCGTTAAAAGCAGTATATTTATTCTATTTCAGCTCCTTAGGGGAATTATCGCTATTAATTGGCTCGTCGCCCTCAAAGTTTTCAATATGATTTAATTAATATTATTTAAAAATGGTATGGTACTAGATATAGTATATCGCTTTCTTGTTAGTTTGCTCGTTGGAGGGTGCTAAGTTAACTAATAGCCAAACTTACCATAAATTAATTTTTTTTACCACTATTACGACAATATTACTTTCGGTTAACGGAACCGTTTAAAATTTAACCTCATTGGCATTAGCGTGGTTATTACCTTTAGTTTATGGTTGGTAGACTATATCTTAGGCGTTGAGGACGCCTGTAGCCGTATTTTAGGTCAATGTAATTAACCACTGTACTGTCTTTTTTATTTACGTTAGGAAAACTGCTGGCTTAAGGGTATATACTAAACTATTTTGTTATATACGTTATTATAGTGGTAAACGAAGAACGCAATTAGTTAAAGAAGCCTTTTTAGGTGGCATTTAGGCGTTATAAGACGTATTTAAACTCGCTAACACCCGTGATAGCTACACATACCTGCTCGCGAAATGTGGTTTCGCTAACATATGATTTCCCTATTACTTATTGGCATAACATTACCTTATTAAAAATTTAATCAAGGATATCTATTGGTATTTCCTTCTTTGTTTTCTGATATTATTCTAGTCTACAGTGTAATGGCCTAGTCTATATGGTATTGAGTGAGGTAGACAACATATTTGAAGTAGTTTTTCATACTATCATAAATCTCGCAAAACGTAGTTTCTTATGTAAAGAAGGTTAGGTTATATTCCTTAATGTTCCCTGTAAATATTTCGGGAAATAGTAAATAAAAAAAAAGGCGAAACCTCCATACATTTGTAGATATTTAAAAGGGGTATTATCTTAGTGTCGAGGAAGTTATAAATCCTTCTGTTATATATTTTTGCGTTGTTTCAGATATTAGCGAGGTCTGTATGCAGTTTTTAGTTAATGTTGATCATTTTGACAGGTCTTAGAGGTAGGTCGCGGTAGGTATTTTAATCTTAATTGGTATTTCCTAGCAATTTAATTTTTGGAGTTTCCGAGGCACAGTGTTGAAGGTAATTGCTAGTCTTCTAACCCAAGGGATAAAACCCTATAGTGAGACTTGTGGTAGGCTTTCGAGTATAGGAAAACCTGCTGTATAAAGGTTCTTAAAGGGCTTGTTGATTAAGGTGCTGAAGGGCGATAGTTATTTAAAGGTTTTAGAAGGTTTAACGATCATATTTAATTAACTGGTGGAGGGCGTTAACGTTAATACCTTTTACTGCGTTGATATCTATTGATTCGCATATTCCGACGTCGTTAAAAGTAAACTTCACGTTATCACGTAAAGGCACCGGATTGCCGAATAAGTTAATATATTTTTCATCGTTATCGTGTAAAAATGTTTAACTTAGCTGAAACTAAAGTATAGGTTCTTATAAAGTGTTAAAGATCATCAAGGTCCTTTAATATATTTTTCTTTTCTTTGGAAATATTAAGGATTAGGGTTTTAAAGGGGGGTTTATTATTAAACTCGTTGAAAAAAGGTTTTCGCCAGTCTGAATAGTTTTTTGAAGGTTATAAATACCATAGAGGGTAACGTCCTTGTTTTATCTTGGCCTTGACTGTTTGCTGGATTATTTTTTACATATTAAAAGTCTAATAGTCAAAGAATTTTGGAAGTTTTGAAAAGCGTGGACGTTATGGCCGTAGTCGTTACTAAAATCCGTATAGATGATATATTGTCTAATATAATTTGTTAGGTAGGCTTTAGTTAAGGTTTCATTAACAACTGAATTTAGAGCTATTCATCGTAGTTGTTAACAAAGACTGTTTCGAGATCTTTAACTTTCTTTATATATTCCTAATTTGAAGTTGTTTTGACAGTTTCACTTTTGTGGGACGTGTAGGACGCGTAAGGCGAGGGATTTGGTGATTTTGGATGTGGGGACTTAGTGTTTTGGCGTGAAGTCGCATGTGAGCTTGGCAACTTTGCGTTGGATCGCGCGACGTGGCCTTTTTGGCGCGACTTGGCAATTCTTGGTGTTTTCGTTTAGGGTAGCGATCTTGACTATTCAGTTAGCGTAGGGAAAGTAAAAAAAAGTAAAGTATGAGCAAAGGTTTGGTATAAAAATTAAGGTTGAAAGTCGTTTATTAATAGTAAAGATTATTTAATGTAAGGACTTAATTGTTTTCATAATAGTAGTACTTGTAATAGTATGAACTTAGCTGTTTGCCAACTTTCCAAACTCTAAGACTTCTAATAGTTAATCTCAATGTTTTTAAGAAAGATCTTTAAAGATTTCTTAGTGTTTTCCATAACGATACCGATGTAACCTAGAAGTCATTTTTCCTTACTACCGTGAAAACCGATGCAGTATTAGAGGCTCTTCGTAAGAATCTTTCCTCTACTTTGGTCTTTTACAAAGCGTAACCGGAAAGTAGCTTCTTTTTCTACTTATCTAATTTTTGTTCAACTGAATTAGTACTGATAAGATTTGGTAGAGCTTTAGACGTTGTAACGTTATCGATTCAATTATTTGAAGTAACAGTAGTATTGCAGTAGTCAGATGGTAGATATATTGTTCTAGGTTTGGCAGACTGCTAGTGGGTCTGCGCAGTAATTTGTAGGGCCAATTGCTTGGCCCGTACCGTAGGGTGAAGTGCAGCGTACTGGAATCAACTTATATCCAATGCAGTAAGTCCACACAAATAATACACTCAACTTACAGTCAGTATAGTCAACTTTACTTACAGTAAAGTTAACCTACTGCGCTGCATGTAGTACTATTCCAATAGGTTAATCATAATACGTGGCACTGCAAAGGGAAAGTACTACGGTTACTAATATTAATCGTTACTATGCCAAAGAGGTTAGTATTAACTTCGAATCATGCAAATAATTATTTTTATTAAAAATAACTGTAATCCAAACTGTTATTAAGTTGATTACGTTCCATATCTTTAAGTCCCCTACTTCTTTCTTTTTTTTATTTAGGGGATATTAAAATCCTCGGATTTAACTTTAACGTTAACGCATGAATTGAACAAAAACGATTAGAGGTATTCCTCTGCCTTTAATTGGAGGAACTTATAGTTTTATCTTCAAGACCTTAAATTATTGGTTTCAAAGCAGACGGAGCCGAAGATATGTTAATTACATCGGCTCTTTAATTTTCTAGCTATTAATAGGTTGTATGAGGTCCTGAAGCCCGTAGACTATAAAGATTTGGCATACTTCATTTTGAAAGTTATCGAAAAGCTTTATCATTATTTCCAAATTCATGCCTAAACCACTCGAAGAATTATGTTTATATTCAGAGACGACAAAGACTTTAACTACGAGGTATTTATTAACGTGTTTTAATTGAATAATAAGTTTGTTTTTTACGTTATTGATTTCACAAGCTCTTTTTACAAAACCAAGTTTTTGAAATGTCTTTTGGTAAAGGAGACGTAGAAAACGTTAAGGGTATTATGAATTAACACGTATTTGGGCTTACCTAACGTCGTCATCCATAATGCTAGTACCAATTTTGCGGCGGCGAAGTTTTAAAAATATGTTCAAATAATTGGTATTTAATGTAAACAGGTGTTTGTAAAGACTCATTGGAGTATTGAGAAGATTGAGAAGACGTACGCTTTACTTTGCCAAGCGTATAACATCTATAAACTAGTGATTGGAAGCTTTATGGATCAGGAGACACGTTTTGAAATGGCGGTAAAGGGCCTGAACGATAATGCTGGCCTTAACAAACTAATATTAACGTTTCTGGTCTTTGAAGCATAACTACAACTAACGAGTAAATCTCCGATATTATTAAGAATTTAAAAGCAAGTTATGGCCTACAGAAAAGCTTTAAAGTAATAACAAGAGGAATCGGCACGCCGCCAGATAAATAATATTCTTAATATCAAAAACAGACCTATAATAATCGAAATATATGCTTTACCGTTACAAAGTAAATTCCTTGTATAGCGGCAGCCGTGAAAATGAGAGGATCTATATAAGACCTCAAGTATCGCTAATTTCAAAGTAATTTTCAAAATATTCATAGTTTTGTGTTTTTTTTGTACTACTCAGGTTGAGCTTTATATTAGGATTATTAACGACGAATATTTTTAAGCCGAGCGACCGAGCTAATACGAATCTTCTTTACCCGTTATCGATAAGCCAATGGAATGTCACCGTAGCTGATAGCCCCGAAAAAAAGGAACGTTAAGAAGGAATAATATATACCATATTGTATTTATATTACTGCTTAGATAATTAAAAAAGAGAAGGATAAAAAAGACTTAATATTAAATCTTCAAGTACAAAGTGTTATTAAGACTTTTAGTATACCTTTTGAGGAATGCGAAAAGGTCGAGATTAATGGCCTACTAATTCGAAAAGTCGTATGATTCGTACCGAAAACCGACTTTTATTTTCAAATCTAAATATAACGATTTTCAAGTCGAGGATTATCTTAGAGGTTAAAACCAAGATTACGGGGCGGCCGTATGATAAATCACGACTAATATCTTAAGGATACGACGAAAAACGTAAAGACTGGATCCTTACGTAGTCGCTAACGATTCAAAAAAAAAAAACGAGTTCACGTTTAATAGTCGTTTTAACAGTGAATTTATTATCTAAAACCAAAAGAAAATTTACTTTTATTAGTTACAATATAACGCCAGCCTTCACTTAATTGACAATAAATTTATAGCGGATTTTATTATTCAAATTGGTATAGGAATTTTGGCTCATTTACTTTTCAGGAATAGTAATACAATGTATTAAATCTTTATATGGACTGGTAGAAATAGGCGCCCACTAATTCCTGACCTACTAATTGTATTTTATATTACGATAAGGTATGAACTCGTTAATATATAGCTAGTATTTGCTAATAACGCAAAAAAAGGACTTAGGATTGGTAGATATACAAATTAAAGATATTTTTTTTGTTAAAATGGATAGCTTTATAGTATTGGAATAATAAGCGATTAAGGATTCCAAATTCTCAAATTTTAAGTCAGTTATAATGTTGGAAAAAAGTAATCAACTTAAAATTAACGGATCGTTAATTTGTATACTTGGTGTTAATACTGGCCTTAACTTTCGACAAAAGGGTTAAAAAACTAATTTGGTTATAATAGATAAACCTAATGCGGCTAAGGCCTAACAGTATTTAAAATATCGTATTCGTAGCAGTTATATTATCACCTTATATTGACCGGAGGCTTTTCATGACTTTTTCATTGCTATACAAATATAAAATACAACAAATAACGACTTTAACCGGCTTTATATAATGATGAACTGGCAGATACGAAATTTGAACTAAGGGATTGATATGGTTTCAATCGACTTATCGAAGGCTAAATTGATAACTTTTACAAATAAGCTTTTTATGAATAATCCTGACTTATCTTTACAAATCTTCTTTCTTATAACCTTCGTAAATAAAGATAGACAGAAAGACTAGTTAAGCATTATCGGTAACTTAATCCATTCAATCTTTGACGTAGGTATGGAATTATAACAAACCTCTAACCTTATTATAAAAAAGCTTATGATTCTATAAATCCCGGTAGTAATTTGTATCAACTTGAGGAGCCTGTTTCAATACCTTTCGAAATTTGGAACCACTAGCGAAAAACGCCTGATAATCGATGTAATGGCATTTTTCGAAGCTTACAAAGGGAAAGATATTAAGAAATTCCAGTGGATCAATAGAAAAAACAATTCTGTTAATATTATAACGAAGGAATCGTTGAATAAGGCCATTAAAAGGTTTGTGGATAGTAATAGGCTAACTATACGTATCTAGGCCTATATTAATAAGTTGTCTGGAAATCCCAAATCACGTAATAATAGTTAGGGATGTGTTGGAAATCTGGAAAACTGCCAAGGGATTCCCAACTTTAACTTGTTTAATTAGAATAGCTAATGTATAGGATTGCATGGGTCTGTACCGGAAAAACCTTTTGTAGAAATCGATAAAGTTGAATCTCGGAGCCGTGGGCAATGAATAGTAACTAGGGTCAACTTAAGTGTAAAATGTGTACAGAGGTCAATTGAAATTAACATGAGTCTTGCTAATTAACGAGGTCGCAATTTACTGCTTACCAGAAAAGATTGGTCATGTTGTAATAGCAGTCAAATGCAATATAGTCAAGTCAACTTTACTTGCAGTAAAGTTGATTGTACGTACTGCAAATTAACTGTAGTTTGTGGAACTGCACTGCAAATGCAGTGTAGTAGGTGCCCACTTCAAAGTGGGGCACAGGCCAAATCGTTTGGTCATACAAATTAGTGTGCAGATCAGCTAGCGGTCTGTCAAACTTAGAACTTACACATCTTAATTAATAATATCAACGCATTATTAGTTACTTTGACTACAGTAATTCGAATCGACTACGTTGTGAAGATAAAGACCTACTAATACTGATCAGTGCTTATTATGTTAAGCACAAATTGGCTAAGTAAAAGAAAAAGCTGCTTTATGGTTACGATTTGTTTGTTTAGGCAAGGTAAAGGAAAGGTTATTACGAAGGGCTTCTGTACGTTTTGCAGTTGTTTGCGGTAACAAGTAGAGAAGACTTATAAGCTGTATAGTTCTTTGCGATAGTTTATCAGTAAACGACGGTATCGCTACTAGAAAACACTGAGAAATCTTTATTGATATTTTTTAAAGGCGTTGAGATTAGCCGCCTAAAAGTCTCAAAAATCACCAAGTCAGCAAGTTGGTAAACAACTAAGTTACTATTACTATAGGTATCACTACTACAAACCTTAAGGTAAAAATAACTAAGTTTCACGACCTATAATTTATACCAACTTTAATGACAAACCCACCACCCATCACCTTACATTACATTTTTCCCCTACCTACGTTAATTCAATCGTCTAGATTGGTATTTCAAACGAAAACACCTAGTTGCGCCAAGAAAGCCACGTCGCACAACTCTACATTGAATCGCCAAGTCCACACGTCTACGAATCGCCAAATATTTACTCCCCCAGATTGCCAAGTTAACTAACAAGTCTTAAACTAACCAGAACGTCACGATGGCTTTGAAACATACTGGAATCGATGCCGTTACCAATCCTGTTAAAAAGGAGGCAATTATTACCTTCGGTGCCATTTTCGAAAAATACTACGACAAAAAGCTTTAGTTTACCGATCTCATTAAAGACTTCACCCTAAAACACCTAGCTAAAGTAATCGGCCGCTTTATTTTCGAAGCAAACCTTTCTAAAATAGTCCGTAAACCTATAACCCTGGGTATTTTATAAAATTAGATTCGCGACTGAAGTTTAAACATGTGAGAACAGGTATATAAGCAAGTAAAGACAAACGTAAAAATTAAACTATTTACTCGAAGAGTTAAACTTAATACGAAAAAAGGAAAGGAAGGCGGTCTGATCAACTTACTCTACGAATACGTTACGCATAAAGACCCTCAATAAACCTTAGTTAAGGAAAAGGGATTGTTGGCGATAGTAATCCTTTACGCCTATATACACGTTCGTAAGGACCTATTTAAGCCTCAATAAGCGAACGTAAGAAATCAAATTAATTTACACCCTGTAAGCTCTTAAATCCACCAATTAATTAATTAGAAACATCGACGAATCCCTCGCGACGGAAACCACCAAGCTTATGTCCCCCAAACTTCTTGATACATCCAGTTTTAACAGCCAAATCAAGGAAAAACCGGCTTCACACGTAAGCCTACTGTGGGCACAAGCATTGGATTTTTCCCTTTAAACTTAGCTCAAGGTAACTATCTAGCCTAATAATACTAATAACCTTGGTCTTTTCCCTATCAAAAAGATATAAAAAGTCCTTACAACCAACATATTACATTTTACCCTCAACATATTCCCATGTTAGATACAAACTATACGGTAATTATCACGTTCGTTGAAATCTGAAGAAAAAAAATGAAAAGTATAACGGTAGCTATATAACGTCCTCGACATCGGATTATGCCTATTCTTTAACATTTTCCACTAGATAAAGGTTAAATTAACAGGTTTTCACTCGTTGTGTCCTCATATCCTTAACGGTGAAGCGAAAGATTACTATAAACGATACCTAACAAATTATTCTTCCTTTCGCGAAATTTATAATAGCTTAAAGGGTTACTTAGAATACGATATCTATCTTACCCAATATTTTACCAATTAAAACATTATTAAATGGTCTTATATATTAAATGATAAAAAAGAGTCGGAAAGTAAAATAAACTTCCGTAATCAGATACTTAATAAGCTAATACTTTACCAACAAGTAATGGAAAACGTGAAAGCTGGCAAAGGTACCCTATGCTAATAGGTCCGGTAAATATTTACGGACTATAAAAAGTTCGAATACATCTTTTATTACTCTAATGCCACCTGAGAAGGGTTTTTTTTTTTAGTTAACTACGTTCCTTGTTAGCGACCGTAACTATTCGAATGTTCAGCTCGACTGATATATACCATTAATCTTCAAAATTCAATAAAGAGGGGGAAAAACCTCCAATTAATACTATATTAATCGACGGTACGGAAGGCCTAACCAATACGGTTAACGCAAGGTCCAGATATCTACCGACAAAAAAAGGTACTCATTTTGTCTTCAATTCTTCAAGCCGACTAAACAAGTTTACATTAAACGTTAAAAGATGTTGGATTTGCATTAAACAGAGCTGTTGGTCAACATGTTTTATTACTGCCGAACTTAAAGTAAAGCAAGTAATGTATTATATATAGTTTTTTTTCTATATTTAATCAAGACTATATCGAGTAACTTATACAGTTTAAATAAAGAAAAAAGAGAAAAAAAGAAAACAAGTTAAAGGCTGTCGGCTAGTATTGAAATACTAGCACTGGTACTAGCTCAAAATCAATGTAATAATTAGCCGACCACGCTTTTTTATACCGCCTTATAGGTAAAACCCCTAACTCCGATATAACGATAAAAATCCCGGTTTTATATACCTTTTGACTATTCCAACCCTTTACGTAAAATAAGTCTTTTAAAGGATTATATCGGATACAGGAGCGACACAGTAATTAATATGAGGCTATTCGTAATACATCGCGTTACGAAGGGATGATAATACTATTACGGAACTAAATCAAGCGGATACTGATAAGGATAAGGGTAGCTTTAGCCTTAGAAAAAAAAACTATCTTAATTAGAATCGACGACGGTCAACTGCTATTAACCTTATTGATTTCCATATCTTGGAATCCCCTACCCCCTTTCTTCTTTACCTAGAAGATGTTAAAAACATCGACGTTAACGTTAATATCCAAACTAACGAACTAATACAAATTAAAAGCAATAGAACATTTTTAATTCACATTAAATAAGGGTACCTTTGGTTTTATCTTTAAGGGTTAAAAGTAATAGTATTGAATTTAACAAAGGTGGAATCTCGTTAATTATATCGTAAGTTTGACTAACCGATGACTAATAGATTTTATAAAGTCATAAAGGCTATTAGCTACGAAAATGTGGATTTATTAATGTTGAAAGAAATCGAATAGCTTTGGTACTATTACCAAATATATTCTTAAACCCCTTTAAAATTTAAATTTACGTTAAAGGAAAACTAAGACTTTAACTTCGAAATTTTCGTAAACGTATTGTACCTAAATGAGAAGCTAGTATAATACGTTATAAATTACATCATGGCTTTTTACAGCACCGGATTCCTTAAAACCATGAAGTAAAAGGAAATATAAAAGGTATTACGTGCTTTATAAATTAACACGTACCTTAAGTTACTAAACATATTGGTTTATGATACCGGCACCAACTTTATTATGATTTAGGTTTAAGCTAATATAATGTTAATAGAGATTTAGTATAAATAGGTCCTCGTTAAAGGTTACTAAGTTATTAGTAAGGTCAAAAAGGCATACGCTCTCTTACGAATGGCTTACTATATCCTTACACTGGAAATCGAAAGCTTTACAAACTAAAATGCATGGCTTTAAATAGAGCTAAAAGGGTTTAACGATATTATTAATTTAAATGGATTTGTACTAACTTTACGGATATTTAGGTCCTATCCACGTATATCAGTTAAGTCTATACCTTCGAAAAATACCTAAAAACGTGCTATAATATATAGAAAAGACTTAAAAGAGCTAGGGAAGAAATCGATACGCTGTTAGATTAATCATGCACTAAATACTAGGAATACACCTTTAACAATAAACGTATTATTACTCTTATTTTAGAGTAAAGTCCTTATGAGGCGCGAGCTAGGTAAATGTGATAGGCTACATAAAATCTTAAGTATTATTGATTTGAAAGTGATGGTTAAAATTACTAACGGTCTCGTAACTTTCCGAGTTATACAGGTTGAGCCATACCGAATACCTCTCGGGACTTCTAAGTTTAATAAAGATCCTGACGTCGATAACCACTGGTCCGAGTGAATCGGCTAATACAACCCTTCGGATCCAATTAATAACGAGCTAATAAAATATCGATACTGTGAACGACCACCCAAAAAATATATATTAAAGAGAAGCACGGCGATAGGAATTATAAGCCCAGCAAAACGTACATAACGGTGTAAATATTTTGAAAGGAAAAGTTTAATAGAGAATTTACCCTTAAACTACGTGCCGAAGGTATTATTGAAACATTAAATAAGCATTTTAAAAAAGTTGTAAATTGACGGCCTTTTATTACAGAGAGTTATACAATTTGGGTCGTTAATATAATTGAAAATTTAAAACATCACTATCTTTTAATCGAAGATAATTTACGAAGTTAACGGTAAAATTACGGGCCCGCCGTACGAAAAGTTACGGTAAATAGTTTAAAAATACGGTAATAAAGGTAAAGACTAAATTTTTACCTAATCGTCTTTAATTTAAAAAATTATCTAACGTTTAATCGTCGTTATTACTACCAGTTTAACTATTAACATAAAAACTTAGTTTACGTTTAATAGCCGGGCTATTTCGAAAACGTATACGTAATCTGCTATCGATATTGAACGCATTATGCTACTAAATCTACCAAAAAAAACTAAGGGACAAGTTTTCGTATAATACGATAATACGTTGTATTAAGCCTTTATACACATTAGCCGAGGTAGGCGTTTAATGGTTCCTACCGTATTAAACATACTTTAAAAATAGGCTTAATATAAAGATATTACGATCTAAGCATGATGGCAGGTCAGGAAGCAAGCCAGCATGCAGCTGAGCCACTTAGAGCCTGAAGTCCAACACATCAGGTGGGGAATACCTCTCCTTTGTCAGTAGGGAAATGACTAAGCCAATCACGTGATTAGGATCAGTGGGATCAGTACTGATACAAGTGATTCAGGATCAGCAGGCTCAGCACTGATCCAAGGGATCCAGTACTGAAGATGGTATGAAGGCACAGATATATAAGGACATGATCATCACCACATAGATAGTATTTACTTCATAGCTCTTTAGTTTTCAATCTAAGTATTCAGTCTCAGTATATTCTGAATAGCCTTACGGCTTTTTATCATTACTTGCACGGTTGCGATATTGTTCACTCAGCATCTCTGCTATCTTCTTGATAACATAAACCCTCTGACACCTTCAATATACTCACGGGTATTAAGTGTGATCATTACAAAAGACTTCAACCTTTAATACATACCTATTAATTATAAAGAGCAAAGACTTTGATATTATAAGTATATAAATAAACGATATCCTTTTCCTAGGAAATACTGAGTTTATAATAAAGAAACAACGTATTATCAAAAAGTTAGGCCTTTGGAAATATAAGCCTATCGAAACATTAACCGAAGGCATACAACTTAACTTTAATAAATCATTACTTAATAACTGGGTTAATAAGGCTAAAAATGGTATTTATATAAGCTTAAGTTAAAAGAGGCAAGTTACAAACCTAACGATTATCGATAAAACCAACGGGGTAAAATTACAGAAATACCTAGAATACAAGGCCCGCATGGCTTACATCACTACGTTATGTCAACCGGAAACATCGTACGACTTTTTCATTACAACACAGATATAAAACCGATAAAACGAAAACTTTAATAAGTTAAATAAACGGATTTAATAATAAAAAAACTTTGTAAAAAGGGAAAGAAATATAGTTTTTATAAATTTGACGAAAATAAAACTAATAATTCTACCGGCGGGTTATTCACCAATAATACTAACCTTATATCGTAAATCGGTCTTTTAATAATGTTTCGTTAACAAAAACAGGTCCAAAAAGAAATTTACGATTACCAGAAACCCTATACACTAAATATTTATAAAGTGTAAACGCGTAACCTAAAGTATACTAGCCTCGAAGTTTCTAATATAATAACAGGCTTTAATATCGGTATAGTAACTAACGGTATATTAAGGATTATTACTAAATAGCTAAAATTACTACCGATATTTATAGTAGTATATATCGACTTTCGAAGCATTTATAAATACCTATTAAAACTAGGTACGACTAATGAAAAACACCTAATGATAAGCCTAATAACGTTAAAAAAGGCATACAAATCCCGGAGAATCGATAAGTTCTAGTAAATTAACGACAAAGATAACCTTATGAATACCATAACTAAAGCTACCCTTAATAAAGCCTTAAAATGTTTTATAAACAATAATACGCTAACTATACGAATTAAGGGATAGGCAGATCGCCGGGAATGTAACGTGGAGGAATAGGGTTGTCCTGGCAAATTCAAAGACCGCTAGGGCAATAGTAGCGATGATAATAGTTTAAAATACTGGTAAAAGGTACGCAAATAGTAGAGTTCCTCATTTCTATAGACCTATAGCGAAGGATCTGTATACGGGATTTGAGGAACGAAGGCTTCGGAAGAGTAAAGTAAAAGGGTTATAAGGGGTTATAATTGATGTTGCTATTAGTATAGATTAATCGGAATTAATAGGGGTCTAGGTTGTGAATTAAGGGAGGATTTCTGAGGTTGCCACCAATTGATAGCAGGCTACGCTAGAGTACAGGAACAAAATAAAAAGCTGCCAATGTTTGAATAGCAGTCAAATGAAGTATAGTCAAGTTAACTTTACTTGCAGTAAAGTTTATTATATGTACTGCAAATTGACTATAGTTTGTGGGACTGTACTGTAAATGCAGTGTATTAGGTTCCCACTTTAAAGTGGGGCATAGGCCAAAGCGTTTGGTCATACAAATTAGTGTGCAGACCGGCTAGCGGTTTGCCAAACTTATAACTTACACATCTCATTCAATAATATCAACGCAGCACCAGTTACTTCGACTATAGTGATTCGAATCGACTACGTTGCAACGATAAAGGCCTACCAACAGGTAAATCATATTGGCGTACACGCACAAACTAAAAAGCCGTCAGTGTTGGAATAGTAGTATTTTCAGTGCAATAAGTCAACTTTACTTATAGAAAAGTTGACTATACTAACTGCAAATTAAATGTATTGTTTTAAGCGGGCCTATTGTATTTGCTGTGAAGAAAGTACAGTACGCACCCACTTTAGACCAGAGAACCAGCTAAGCAATTGGCTATACAAATTACTATTCGAACCGGCTAGTAGTTTGCCAAACCTAGAACAATACATCCACCATATAACCACGTAATACTACTGTTACTTCGACCAATCGAATCGACAACGTTGCAACGTCTAAAGCCCTACCAACAGTTTTCGTTATAATGTAATAATTACAGGTGAATTTATCATTTGATATTAGGTTTAAAACGATTAGAATGATCAATTGTTAATATTCTTTCTGGATTGTGAGCGATAATGTAGGGATAGATTCTTTTATATTCTTGTCATTACATTAGACAATTAATCTGAACTTTTTATTAGTTTTTCTTTTCATTTTCACTTGAATATCCTGAATATTCATTCACGTAAAAAAGTTCTTGTTTGATTTAACAAAGTTAAATATTTGGGTAGATTGATGAATTTCTTTCAAAATGTAATCTTAGATTTCCATTTCGTTTCCTTTACTAAAGGATTGATAGGATGTTTTGATGATTATGTCTGTTCGGAGTCAAATAGTTAGTTTATGTCTCTATTGTTTCTTTTGGATGGCTTCAGATACCGTATATATTTGTTTAGGCTAGTAATTATCGTTTTTTACCTGCATATTACGAGCTAAAGCTGTGAATATTACTTTGATGGATATACGTGGATTCGTCCGTGGGGAAGGAAGGAAAAAAGTCCTAACTGCTAGTGAAGTGTTAGTTACTAATATGGCAGTCGGAGCTAGAATTATAGCTAGCTTTATCGCAGCTCAGTGAATGCAGTTCCAGTTAAACCCGTAATACAGCGTCTTTTTTAGGTTGGTTATTTTTAGCGTTGTTGTATTATTTATTTATCTATTATTAATGCAGGTGGATTTTGTTCGATAATTCGGGGAATTATCGAATAGAAAGCGGATTTGAACCGGAGTTATTAAAGTTAACGGACGTATTTACGTTTGTCGTTATATAGATACTGTAAATACGGCATAACTTAGGTAGTAGGCAAACTGATAGGTTCATTTGCTATATGCATGATTACGTTATATTTCAGTTACTATACAATAATAAATTGTCTAGTTTGTAGGTTTAGTAATACGTAGAATCTACCGGGACAACTCTCTGACATATAATAAAAAAAAGTCTTATAGATCTCGATAATCACGATAGAGACCCTGTTCTAGTAATTACTAATGTATATAGCTGAAACTAGCTACGATATCTATCTACAACCTTATATATATTTGAATGTAGTATTTCTTAGTGGTAGATTTAAACCTTAATGCTACAACTTGATGCTTTTACTTATAATCTAGTGGAAATCCTTACCTATGAAATACTTATCATCTATGGTGTTAAGTTATACTTAGTAATCCTTAATATAAACAGTGCGTATTGTATTTCAATGCACCTACTTAAGAGGTACGGTTTATATAGTCGTAATGAAAGGGGGAAAATAGAGGACAAGATAATGAAACAAAAAGGAAAGTAAAAGGTAAAGACTACGTAATATGAAATTGTTAGTTAGTAGGTTGTTATACCTATGGAGGGGTACATACATACATAAATGTAATGAAGGATAAGGCTAGTACACTGTATTGGAAAAGCATGCATCCGAGCTTGTCATATATTACATACTCATTTTTGCTTAGCTCTAGTTTTGGTTTCTTCCTCTTCCATCGTAAAATACAACGATCAATTCAACAATAAGTTGCTGTACCTACTTTACTTATAATCAGTAACTGTGAACAAAAGCTGACAAACGACAAATTTTTACTTTTCGCCCGTCTAATAAATTTAAAATAAAAAAAAGTCACCAGTTTTCGAAAAAGCGAAAACAAAGAACGAAAAAGCCTCGTCTTTTAACTTTTCGTTTTGTAATTCTACTATTTTAACCGCTTTCTCATTAACTATCAATTATTAACTATCAAAAATTTTTCATCTCCTCATTCAACCCTTAATTCTTATTTTATTAATTACGCTAAAAACCTGTTATTTCATGTTCATGCACTAATTTTTTCCTATAAGTTATAGAGAATTGTTTTCTTCAAACCTAATATTAATGCATCTCTATTTGTCCCTAAGACGTCGCGCCGAACGCGCCGCAAATACAAGCTTATTATACCATTACTTATTTCTTTACAAATTATAACCTTTTCTCCAATGGCAATATCTCCGCTTTATATATCTCGAAAACTCACATAAACTCACACGCTTGTCTAAGCTATTTAGGACCTTGAATACAATCCAAAATAAGTCGTAAACCTTTATAATCAAACGGTATAAATAAATATTGGCTTTAATAATAAATTTCACTTTATCAAAATAGGCCTTTAAAAACAGATTATGAATAATTCCATCATTATGATAAGTTGATTGAAGGCCTTTACCTAAAATCAAAATTAATTCCATCCCTATATTATTGAACGCCTTAACCGTAGAGTTAAGCGCTGTTAGCGTAGCTTTGAGTGTTTTCGACGCAGATTTAAGCGTTTTAAATGTAGCATCAAACGCTCTCATTATAACTTTGAAAGTCGCCGCAGCCTTAAACGAAATTGTAGTTGTAAACATGAACGTCCACACAGTTTTAACTATCGGAAAACGCATAACACTTAATCATTTACTATTAACAGATTTAGCCTCTTATAGTGTAAGGACATAAGTAAGTATAATCTTAGATATAATAGTCCCTTTGACTTAAATATTGTCATCGTGAGATACTAAGTTATGTGTACCGATATTAGATAATTTTAGGCTCGTTTAAAACGCTTTACTAACTTTATTCTTAATTTAAAAGACCAAATTATCGTTATATTCGGTCCATTATTATAGGGGTTTCCAGTCTTTTATGGAATATTTAGTTATTTTTTACAATAAACACCTGGAGTTAATTATTAAAGGAATTAAAGTTATGATAGATTTTTACATAAAACGTGCCTAGATAGATTAATGTCCACTTTCGAAAAAGTTGAGAAAGTTGACCATCATTTTGCGATAACGAATAAATAATTAATAAGATTTAAATCAAGATATAAAAATCAAACCTCGATACACCCTAGCTATAATAACTTTCGACGGCGCTAAAAATATTGAAAAGTTATAATCCATATATTGACGTTACTGAATTGAATTATTGAATAAAACCGATAACACCTTAACTTTAAGAACAGATTTTAAAATACATGAATAAGATTAAAGAATTTAAAATCATTATACTCATGATTGCAGACCGTAAATAATATCATATTAAAGACTTGTTGTTGTAAATGGCCGTAAGAAATATGATTTGGCCTACTTGAAAGAGAATTATTCGTATGAAAACATAAACTGGTATATGGATGAAAAGAGGTATAATAAGGATCCTAGAAAAGGCGACTACCGCTATAATCGCGAGAGATGTATGTAATGATCATACTAAATACCCCTGAGTATATAGAAGGTTTCAGAGGGTTTATGTTATCAAGAAGGTAGCAGAGATGCTGAGTGAACAATATCACAACCGTGCAAGTAATGATCAAAAGCCGTGAGGCTATTCAGATGTGTAGACTGAATACTTAGATTGATAACTGAAGAGTTATGAAGGAAATACTATCTATGTGGTGATGACCGTGTCCTTATATATCCGTGTCTTAATACCATCTTCAGTACTAGATAGCTTGGATAGCAAGATATCCAACATATCTTATGCGTCCGTGCGTTAACCCTAACCCTGGGTTGCTGACATAAGAGATGTTCCCTGCTTGATATGTTGGACGTCAAGCTTCTAATGGCGCAGCTGGCCGCTGGTCTATTCCATGACCTGCAATTGGTTTTTAGGTCATAACAATGTAATACTCGCCACATTCGCGTTCGAAAGAGACGAGAGCCTGGTAACAAGCGCGAGCGTGTGGATCGCGACCAAAAAAGCCACGATGATAATTGTAGCTGTGACCACAAAGGTTGCTGCTGCGATAGCAATAATTATTGCCGCGTATAGTATGATAATAGAGGTAGCGTTAATAATATTTAGTTAGAAACAGATAATATTGATCGTTTCGAATAAAGTTATAGCTAGTTTAAGTATTTCTTCTTATTCTTCCAAATGAGCAAAATGGGTTTTATGACTAAAACTTCTATTTATCAAAGTAATTGAATTTTAATATATTACGAACAGGCTTATAGGTTTAGTCATATATTCCTAGGTATTGAATATTCTATTAGAAAATGATGACATTATTTTTATAGTATATAAAGTGAGAGATAATTTATATAAATTAATACTTAGTTGTTTGTCGATAGATTATTAACCTGAAAGATATCGTATTCCATATCAGAAATCCAGAAGTTTTCATAGCTAAGGCCATTAATAAATAGGTTTCTTTTGTTGTAAGAGGCTATCAAATGTTATAAGTAGTCGTATGCGGTACGTTTTTAGGTCTAAACCATACCCTTTATTAAGATATAGGTATAGGTAAGATTTCGTCATTAAGTTTTGGTCAAATGAGTATTTTATGGATGATATCAAAATACAAGTTTCGTAAAACAAATAGTACACGATTTCGGAGGTTATAGAGTTACTGATAAAGTTTATAAATAAGGTTCGTTAGATATTTATAGCTTTTAGCCACGAGTCTGATAATGCGTCTCACATATTGAAGGAAACCTTTAAAGCTGAGGTTGTAGACCACCTATATTTTAGGGCCCGACTTTTCAATGATTGACTAAGTTTTTCAAGGTTGATATTTTCGTATGGAAAAATATAATATATTTTTAAAATATATATTTAGAGGTATTGATTTTAGTTTATATTAGTGTTACATGTTCAGATGTACGAAAAGATCTTCATTAAGCTTCAACTGGTGCAGGGTTATCTATTTAAACGGTGTATATTCTTTGTAAGTACTTTAAGTTCCATTAAAAAGTTTATTCGTCTTTGAGACTTTTGATCCATTCCCTTTCAACGTTATTATAAACTTTACCACGATTTACGTTATTCTGATTCATAATTTTACTGGTATTACACTTAATATTAATATTTATACGCGTTTTGGAACCATAGATAAATTTAGTTATATTACATACTTTCACATTCGTTGAAAGGATACCGTTTAAACCTTCTATGTATTATTGGAGTAAGTAATATTTCCTTAAAGGTTGTTTAGTTTATTAGTAAGGTTGTATGTTATCAAATAGCCTCTTTTTTACTAGAATTTTAAGTTTCAAAATACCACTAAGAATAACCGAGTTTAAACTATACTCTTATATTAATAAGATGGCGTAAAGGCTGTAGTAAGCCTCATGTATTTAAGAGGTTTTTATTAATCCAAAATATGGTACTCAACTCTTTGATGTAATTGTATACGTAATCCAAGTCTTTTCAAAGCAGACGCAAGATTCGAGTCTCGCGTATTAATGGGAAAAGATTCTTTTTAAGGATTTTTATGCTCTATTTGATATTGAAACGCCGGATGACACGCCTATACTAAACATGAAGGATAGTGTATACATTAACGCTACGTACTACTCGATTACAAATATACTCTCCAAGGTTTGTAATGGATTTGAATATGTTTAGAGGAATTGAATTTCTGTTTAACGTTTTATTAATTAAATAATAAAAGTTCTTTTCGTTTAGTATTAGTAAAACGCTAGGATTAACCGTTACCGCTACCGCATCTTATTTTATAATTAAGCATCATTTGACGAATAGGTAAAAGGTTCGAATAAGTAAGGCCGCATGAAATATGTTTATCATTTGTTTCAATTGACTTTTCCTATGTTTATTATTTTGAAAGAAATGATATAATATTGACGAAAGTCATATTATTGACGAATTTATGCCATTAAACAAAGATATTGTATCAAATGATTATATTTTTCCTTTTTAGTCATATATTATTAACTTATTACGCAACGCTAATTATATCTTCGTAGTCCTCTCCATAATATTTCTTGTGTAGTTATTTGTATACCCATATAATCGATATTATCTTTACTTTTGATAGCCATCACGACTTCGAAAGTTATATTATTATCTTTATAGGATTTAGAATCTCGTTAGCCTTCGCTCAAAGGTTTATAAATCACATATGAGAATCCTATAGTAATTTGTATTGAGTATTTATCGATAATATCATTATTTTGTCAAATAGCTTCCAAAAATATAAAAAGCATACAACATAAATCTTTGCTCTTTATGTTAAATTCAGAGTTTCAATATTAGTTAATAATCCTATTTTAAATTTCAGCCCATTGAAATGCTTTGTTTTCATGTTAAAGGTATTGGACTCTCTATTAATACTAAACAAACGTAAGGTTTCAAAAACTTTTATTTACAACTACTCTCAAAATGTTGGATATATATCTTGTTGCTGCTGAGTTTCAACGCTTTATGGTGCGTTATTTTACGTAATTATTTAAGCCTTTTCAGATTCTTAAGGTGTATTTACTATTTATAGGTTGTAAAATAAGGCGATTCGATAATAAAAACCACGGAAAACGTATGTATCATATTTAAACGATAGAGATAACTCCTATTATACAATCAAATGAGTTATTCAAATTTTTGCAAGAGTATCTTTACGACCACCTGAGGCTGTATTATGTAAATTCTGGATGTTTTTTATGTTAACAAATTAAAGCGAGTGTGGAGAAAGGTTTTGGAATTATTTTTTTCAGTTTGAAAACAGTTATATTCTTAAAAGGAAGCAAGGGCATATAATATTTGTAATACTTAAGTAACTTATGATATTTTTAATAATTATTTTCGGAAAACTAAACTAAATTGTGGGTCTTTTAAATACGAGGTGATATGTTTCGTTTAGTTCAATAAACAATATAAAAACATACTAGTTGGGAATCTATACCACATCATTATTTTCATTAATCATCAGCTTGCAATATGAATTATAAATAAAACTTCACTTAATACAATTTTTATTGAGAATGTCAATAAGCGCTTTGTTTATATCATTATTCATTTGAATATTTATAACTTCAACTTTATTTATTCTTTAAGGTAACTAAATTTAATTCTGAATATGTTTTCACAACGTCTTATAGTTAGTAACGAAATTAGTTCAATATTGGAAAAATTACATATTCTTGACTACATCTTTAATAACATAACACCAATTATATCAAATAAGGTGTTTGTTTTTACATATTGCTAAGTTAATACTACGAAATAACCTTTTTAAAAAATTTGGTTTATATACAATAATAGGCTATATGGCGCGCTATCATTTCTGCTCTAACTTAGAACGATCAAAAAACTGATAATGTGGATACTACCATATATTTCTATAGTTAGTATGCGGTCACGCTGCCGATTGCACCTTTGCAGAGTGTACGGTAACGTGCCACTCTGTAAGGGGTATTCTAGCAAAGAGGATGATAGCGTGTCACTGCCTAGAAGGGGCATTAGCAGAGTACGTAGTAAAGTGCCACTGCCCAGAAGGGAGATTGATAGAGTGCATAGTAGAGTGCCACTGCCTGAGTGAGAGGTTATAACCTCTCAATAATGGCGTGCACTCTCCGAATCCTTCTTTTCCTTTCTGTATCTTACCTTACTACTACAATTCAATACCATTTTTTACGATTACTCTTCTACTACGTTAAAGTATAGAGACCTTACCGACGGATAATAATAAAGATATTTTTAAGTATTTTAAAATTGGGTACCATTTTATTTTAGCCGAATGCCTTTTTTCATAATAGCTATTCGATAGTTAGTCAAAAACTGGTTATTTTTAATGGTTTTGCTTATAATTTCTTAATAACTTGTATAACTACAAGTATTTTTTTATTCTATGACATATAATAATTTCAAGAATTAGTTGATATTTTCGGTATAAGCTGCAAATTGTAAATAAATATATTCGAAATTAAGTATGGTGCGAGAAATTTCGTAACGGAAATATATTTCTTGTGAAAAACTTATAGCGAATTTGAGTACCAGAAAATCTAATATACACAATTTGAATATATTTTTTCACATTATTACTAATCCTATCATCCGTTATGACTTCATCAACATCACCAGAATATACAAAGTTTAATTTGATTATACTAGTTAAATATGAAATGTTGAAATGTATTTTACTCTTAACAAAAAAAAATATATATATATAACACTTTATCGTGCAGAAACTTTATACCGACGTTTGTTATTATCCAATTGACCGTACTAATAAAAGATCATTTCTGATTGTAACGCCGTATTAATTTTCATATTTTAGAAAGTCTTTTCAAAGGTATTCGGTATAAAATAAAAAACATAATTACTGTCTATTGTCTTGTGACCAATCAATAAGTTAAATTAAAAAACTAAGTTATCAAGTTCACTTTATATTATTATGTTGTCGAATATTCCAATTAATTTTCAACTCAGTATATACTTGCCTTCTAGTGGAATTTTCATTACTTTTATTGATTCGTCATTGACATTAATCCTTATAAGTATTTATTCAACTTTTGATTATGTGATTTTATAGATTGTATCAATACCTTTTTCTTACAGTAATAAGAATAAATACACTTTATAAGGAAGCATTTTCCCTGAAATTCTTCACTTACTATAAATGTTATAGCCATCGAAGCTAAACGCTGTTATAATAAGAATTTCCACTAAATCAAGTTTAATGTTAGTAATGGAACATAGTTACGTAAAGGAAAAATCTAAATACTTTTACATTATCAAGCGAGAACTAATACCGCTTAGGTTGGACCCCTATACTATGGTGAAATATATAAAAACCCTATTATATACGTTTGATTTTCCTACCAACTCACGCGTCCATCTCCCGATAAGCGTACAATATTTATTGTCTTATAGCGATCCCGAGTATATTCTCGTTGCATGCATGCCTTCGCCACCTGAGCCAGTGCGGTACTACAATGATTTTGTGGAAGACAAATGATAGGTTGAGAAGATTATAGATAAGCGTCAAGATCATTGTCGTTATATGGGAAAACAAATTTAATATCTCGTTCGTTGCGAGGGATACACCGCTAAAAAATAATAAGTGAGAGGCCGCAGAAGATCTGGATCATTGTAGGGATCTTCTTGATACCTATCAAAAGAGCTTCCGTTGAGAGATATTTTCGCCTGAGTTCTCACATCCCGCAGCTCATGTTTCGCGTCTGGAGACTCGCGAGTCGCGAGAAACGAGACGCGTTTCAGTTGGTTTTCGGGTGATAAAATGGTTATTGTCATGTAGAATAATGCTATAATAAGGACATAGCTTTTCTTTTTGGTTCTAGGAACTTGTTGTACCTATGGAAGGGTACGTACATACATACATGTGATGAAGGATAGGACTGGTATATCGTATTGGCAAGGCACGAATCCATTCCTATCATATCTTACACGCTCAACTCTGCTGAGCTCTAGTTCTAGTTTCTTCCTCTTCCGTTGTCAAATATTAAAACTGATTCAACAATACGTTGCCTTACCTACTCTACCAATATAGATGCCAAAAGCAAGAAAACTCGTATAATACAATTTAAATTTACAATCTTTAATAGTAAGCTTTTATCAATTCTTTCAAAGTTCACAATAATAACCGATTGATTATACCATACCAATAATAAAATAAGTAACTTGAAGAACAAAAAAATAATTATTAATTGATTTCTTGGTTCATTCAACATAATCAAAGATTTTGGATTATGAACTTGTGCTTGACCTTGAGCTGTAGTTTCATAAAGCCGTTAGCAAATTGTTTATTTGTAAAAACCCACATAATTTGAATTGGACTACACTCCAATTTATCACTAATGACGTGTTTCTGACAAGGGATATATTGTATACACTAATTATATACTAGGTTTCTCAACAACTTAATATCATTTTTATTAACACAGAAAACTGTTATAATAATAGTCATTTGAAGTTCGGTAAATGAATTCCTCGTTCCAACAGTATTTTGAGTAATCTTTATAACAGTCATATATTCAGCATTCATGAATAGAAAACATAAGTTAAATGTTCTTTTGAAAACCCTATTCACCATACTATTAATGATCTAGACTATGTATCTGAAGGTCGATTTTCAAATAGTTATATCCTTCTGTCAGTGGAAATCGCACTAACTGTTAATTTAAAATCTTTTGAAATTTTGATAATTATCTTGAGTAAAGTTTATATCGTTCCAATACGGTTTAACTAAAAAGATTTTCTCTCCCACTTGAAATTTACGGGTTTCATTCTATCCGAAATATTGAAAGGCGTCACTGAAAAATATAATGTTTTATATAAAGTATTGATATAAGGAATACAATATTTATCTTGGTCTAGTATATTATATAGCTAAAAACCCCAATATCTAACTTATACTTTCAAGTTTATAAAATATCAGCATGTTCTTTTACAGGCATGTTGTAAATGAGTAATTCAATTGCAATAGGAGTATAAGCCTAGCTTTAACTTAATTCCTTGACCTTAAAATATAATACTTTGTAATTGTAAACTTCCTAAGCTAAATCAATTATATGTTTGCACCTATTCCTTAAGAGAAGTACCGATAGAAAGTAAGCCACCTTTCCCAAGGCTTTGTACATGAAATTCCTTTCTAAATCCATCTTCAAGACTTCAATAACCTCTAGGTAAAAACCTATGATTGGAAAATCGTTAATATAAGTAAAAAAAAAAAAAACCTGTGTCGATATTTAATATATAAAGAATTTTTGAACCTGGACCTCTGAAATTTCAAAATATCAAAAACTATTTTACACCTTTTAAACTATTATCGAAAGGCTTGTTTAAATCCATATAGGGAAGAAAAAATCTAAAAAACCTCATTAACTATAAAGTAATAACCCACATTATTCTATTGAGAATATTCTAAAAAAAACCTCTATGGTAATTGGGATTTTTATCAATACTAGTTTCTTGAATTTTCTGAAAGGAATGTTAAACTAATATCAATCTGATTAATACTTCAACCATAAAAAGCAACGAGTGTAACGAGAATTCCCTATTTACAAAACGTTTAAGTAATAATAAAAGTTCTATTATAATTACCATTATAATATTAATCAAATTATCATATAACAATCCTTACCTTATATCTTTCTATGTAACCGCTAGCATAGGTCTTAAACTCATTAACTTCTTTGGAAGTAAAAATATTGCAATCAATATCTCTCTTAATATACTTAAAGATCTTGAGAGACAGTTAACTTCGTATTTCATTATAAAAAGCCTTTTTCTAGTGTTCTACATCTAAGCCATCCAAAACTTCCTTTATAATTTGTTGTTTCTTCTATTCACTCATAAAAATCACGAACTGGATTATATTGTCATGAACAACAATATCCACTAGAAATTTCTTGATATTCTTATTATTACTTGACGTCAAGTTATTTTTAGCTTGGAATTTGGTAAAACCGTTAAAGTATTATAAGAAATAATTTCATCCATGGATGGTATAGATATTATTATATATCTGTATAGTTTGTAAGTGGCTACGCTGCAAGATACACACTTGCAGAGTGCATAATAGTGTGCCACTACCCAGAAGGGAGATTGGCAGAATGCAGAGTAGAGTGCCACTGCCAAAAAGGTATATTAGCAGAGTATATGGTAGAGTTTCTCGCTATAAGTAAGAGCTTATAAGCTTTCACCTGAGGCGATTATTCTCCAGATGCCTTTTTTTCCCTTTTATATATTTACATATCTTTTTTTAATACTATTAACTTTACGGTCACTTTTCTACTAGCTTTCAAGTTAACATAAGCAGGCAATAAACCTTACCGAAACTGATTATTAGTAGAATCGGTCGACTATAGAGAGCTCAGGAAGAATGAAAAGAATCTAGTTGAATATTTATAGAGGGATGCTGAAGCGGTCCCAACTGACCGTATTTTAATACTATACTTTATAAGAAATACACGGGAGTATGGAAAGATTGTAGAGTAGAATGATTTTAAGAAGGACTAGTTTAGTATTAAATTATCAACTCGTTTGGTTCTCTTGAACCATTGAAAGCCTTGTTATACTATCCTTTTACTCTGTTAGCGCTTTGCATGTATCCGGATACTTTTTGAAGTGTGTTTTATTACGTATTGGTTATATAATCTATTGAAATTGGGAATCCTTTGTTAGGACTTATTCGGAAATAACTTTTGAAGCGTTTCGGTAGATATGAGGAGCATTTAAAGTAACTTTCGAGACGTTCCTGCAATCTTAAAAAGCCTCTAATACAATATTCGAACCTCCTACAAACTGTAGAAGCGGCTAAAATACAACTTTTGGGGCGCTCTTACAATTAACCCAAGTTTTGAAAGCACTTTTTTAAACGCTTCGGTATATTCCGCGAACGTTAAATATGTTATTAAAAACGCTTACCATATTATTTCACCTCGCTTTTACCCACCATTTCAACATTCAAACATATAACTCCTTACTTTTTCCTTCCCTTCTACCTTACTCTGTGAAATTTTTCTCCGTTTGCACTGTATAATACCGCTTGTTTGAATTGTTATTTAAGAAGTTTGATTTTACTAGTCACTTGAATCATGTAGCGCACACTAAAAAACTCGTTTAAAACTCCTGACTAGTTTATAATTACATTTCGTTTTTATTTATTTAAACTTGTAAGCAATAAAAGCCTTATTTAAATCATCACAAGGTATTATATTTAAATTTCATTTACGTATCATAATCTGTTCGTTATCTTCATTTTTGAACCCTATTTAAATATACTATTTTTGATATAAGGAAAACACCATCATTACAACTCCTTTGTACTAGCTCCTTACATATGACATCTTCAAATTTATGGTATAACTCATAACGAGGCTAACGAGAGTTAGCGTATATATGGACTTTTCATTTTAATATATAAAGTTTAGAAGAAGCATTTTGCAGCTCGTTGACTTTAATATATAGGATAATACTATTAAAGGGCTAGCGGATAACCTAAATCCTTAGGCGACTAATACGTACATTGTAAACGTGATTTTTCATTATTGAGAAGAAAAAGCTAAAGTCTTCGAAATGTTCGATAATTTCCGAAAGTGGTTTTCTAAGTAAATTTTAGAAATATGGAATATGGTGTACAATACGATGTTTAAAGTATTTTGGGTATAGTAACGGAGGGAAGGAATTAATACCCAAGGTTGCAGAAATATCTGTATTGTAAAATCTCTATTTCTTACGGCCTGACTCAACGAAATGCTAAACTGGGAAAATAAGGAGGTGTTACAAGTGAACTTTATGAAAGAATACTAGTTAGAGGAACAAAATAAATATATTATTAAATAAATTTTCAAGAAGCGTTAAAACACTTTACGCGCGTAAAGTTTAAGACTTTCCGAAAGACTATCCGCTCTCCCCGAAAGGTAAACGGAATTTAAGGAATTGACGGAAGAATAGGAAGGGCTGCAAAGATCATTTACTACTTGGGTTGAGTAAGGACCCTTTTAAAAACCCACTTTTAAAAAGAGATATAAACCGGACTACTTCCCTGATACAATTAACACCCCTTTTGTCTGTAGTAAAAGCGCCCTAAATAAGGAAGACGGTACTAACAAACAAAAAATAAACGATATTAAATGATAATACGAGTCTCATAGTTTAATACCTACAAACTACAACTCCTATCAAGACCTCATATTATATTGATTCTCCACTAATAGGAGCCACCTAGTAAAGTTTACCAACTTTTCCAGGTTATATGATAGAAAATAAAACTACAATGGCGAACCTTACAATATCCTTGATAACAAAATCCGTATAATGTTAAATACTTTTAAAAAACTAGATATTTAACCTTTTTAATTTTATGTAATTTTACCTAGTATTTCAACTGGGTAAATTAAAAATGGTATATATATCACTTGAAGTAAGTGGTCATATTTTCGAAATACTATAAGCGCCTAAAAATATATTTCGATACGGAAATAAATTAAGAGTTTACGATAAGGTTTGGATAGGTTTTACTTGGAAATCCGTTAGAAATCAGCGTAAAAAAGCTGATATAACCCCATAAAATGTATTCATCAGCATATTGGTAAAGTTCTAGAAATTCTAGGAGTCTTTTGAACCAAAATATAAAGGCGATAAATTCTTCATCTAATTAGTCCAAAAAACCTCACATGATGACATAAGCTTGAACTTTACGTTATTTAAACCGAAGAAAATATCTTAAAGATTTTTATAATAGTTTTGAAATATTACTTTAAGCTTATATACATCAACAAACGAGTTTTAAATTAGAATTCATAACCCCAAAATCTAGAGACTAAAGCCCATAGTTATTAAAGTAAAACTTTCAAAAATAATTTATCACGATCAAAACTAACGACTTGAAGTGTACCTAAGATTTGAAAAATATAAACGCCCTTCGTACAGAAATAAAAAATAAAAACACTAAGGAAGGAGTTCCGGAAATAAAGGATAAAATAAATATTAACGAAAACGCTTCTATAACCAAATACAAAGATTACTACATATGCAACCATACCTACACGAAAGTACATAAAGCTTGATAGTTTTTTTTTCAACAAAAAAAGATGTATTATATGTAATAGAGTCGGCTTTTAATCAATCAATCATTCTGCATAAAATTAAATTCGGGTTAAACGATAATTTTGAGTCAATTACCTACCCAATTACTAGACACAAACTAATTTTACAACGTATACAGCCGATAATAAGGTGGTAAAAAAGGATTTCAACGTTTTATTTTACGAATATACATTTGATGAATATAATGTTAAGGAAGCCAAGACCAACTTAATAATTTAAGATAAAGAAACAGATTGGCGAGTATTCCCAGGATGAAAATATAACTTATTTCAGTAGAACATAAGCCTGGATTACGAAAGCGAAGTATCGAACCCTAATATAGCATCGAAATTTATATTATATAATAAGTATAGAAACCGGTTTTAGGAGATTATTCGAAATACCGGTACTAAAGAAATTTGGACTACCGGAAAACAATGATTCGACGTTTTCGCAGCAAACTTTCCCAAGTTTTGATTCAACAAAAGAGGAAAAGACCAGGAAGTTTCATTTAGAAAAGATAAGGCGTTATTATTCTACATAGTCGTAGTAAATATATGATTTGAGCCGATTAATTTTTACGTAATGGGTTTTAAAACACTATTTTGTCCATTATTAACTGATATAAATAAGTTTTAAATTAAGGTTCAAAATAAGAGCAACTAACTCTTTTACGATTCGAATGGTATATAAGTATTATCCTATCTAAAGTTTTTATACATATAGTTTTTTCTAAAGGTACGAATAATTAAAGCTATTTACCTGATATACCTAAAAATACGTATATTATATCGACGATTTGAACATCCAACGACAAAGCGCCTTTTTCGATTGCTTTATATAACAGGCTATATAGATGTAGGAAAAGAAGTCCTAGGAGTTATCGAAAAGTTTTGTTACGAATACTAGTTATACTTGTAAGCCCCGCGACGGTTGAAATTCTGTTGTTATAACGATGTAAACTTGAGCTACAAGGCTATTCTGAATAAAATTTACCTTTACAGTGAACTCATTTTTTACACTATCAAAATAACAATATTATTTCAAGCCGAGAAATCTATCCGAAGCGCTTTTATCACACATTACTGAAATGTTTTGGTTAATTGCTGGATAAGCGTCTATCTTAGGCTTCCAGACTAAATTACCTTCGATATAGGTACAGCTTTCGACTCGACTAATTAGCGAACTAACGCTAAAATTACTATAAGTAAGTATAAAAAAAATATAGTTAAAAACGTCTTAGAGTATTGAAAAGTGCGAAAGATATTACGAACTGTTAAAAAAAATATACGGTACTGTATAAGAAACAAAAAAGTATTAGTATTAAAAAAACAATCTTTCAAATAATAGTAAAAGCTGTAAATGAAGTTTTAACCCAAATAACATGATTTGAATACTTCTTATCCTTGTTTCTTACCCCAGAATTTATATAGATTCCGAACTATTATCATTAATGGTGTAAAGTGTAGATGTTGTAGCGAAGGCTGTGATAGTTTTATAATTTTCATTGGTTAAAATTGTCTAGATAGTATTGGTAACAAAATCGTCCCGCGTCAAACTAGTGTTTCAGGTTCAATATTTCAATTTAAAGTCCTTATTTGGAAAAAGAAGGACGGATAGATTAGATTTTAAATTAATAATGAGTTGAAAGACTATAATATACTTGGGAAATTATTGAATAGTACCAGGTTTTTTCGGTAGACAATGGTACAAAAGTATAAAAAGTAAATAATAGATAATGAAGGCCTAAAAATATATTTCGACAAGTGGTACTAACCAAACTATTTTTACAATAACGAATCCGAACCTCCCCCGAAATCCATATACCCCATGGTTATAATTTTATAACCTTCAATATTTTACAAAATCGGATACTTTATAAAAGCCGAACTGGCACTATTCCTCTGAAAGCACCCAATTTGTTTGAAAAAAAAAGAAACGCTTTAAAATCTTCTTTACGATTTATTACTTGAAAGGAAACTGAGAATCGTAAGTTAAGCATATAACTACTCTCTAAAAGTGTGATTATTACCCTAGGTAACTACTTCAAGGAATTAATCTATAAGGAAATCTTCTCTTTAATTGAATCATGTGTCTTTCTCTTTCAAAGATTGAATTTGGCGATTTATGGAGTCAAAAAAATCTCTACCCGTTTAATTTACAACGTAAAAATCAAAACTGGAAAGACTTATAAATAAAAGCCGGTTTATAGTTAAGGGGTACGATAACGCTGGTAAAAAGGATATTATGACCCAATTGTCAATTTTTTGCGAGCGAGCCATCATTTGATTTTAACGTTTTCCACCTCCTTATTTACTCTTTACAACTTTTGTATTAAATTTAATAATATTTAATAGGGTTATACGTAATCAGAGAAGTAATTGAAACGATTTATTTACGCTTATATATTTTTAGATCTTCTAAAGTACTATTTACCCGAAACTATTTTACGTATCCTAAAATCACTTTGTGGACTCGTTAAAGCTAGAGTATACTGGTACAATACCTATTCAAGGTATTATAAGAAACGGCTCGAAATAGCTAATTCAACCTTCGATCTATGCTTACTAGTTTTCAAACCACTTCTTGAAGGATTTTTACCTATTGAAATACAAACGGACAACACATTTATATTATATAATACGTCAGTTTCCGCTTAATAAATGAGGAAACTTTAAAAGGCCAGCTAATAGGCGAAGCCCATAGTAAACCTAGCCAAAAACCATGTAATTTATTTTAATAATATAATAATAACACGTCAAAAATATTATTAAACTTATGAAAAATAGGTATTTGGACAAAGGGACCTTTATAAATCTCATTAACACAAAACGATCTAACGAGTATAAGTATTGACATGTACGTCAACTTTAAGTTATATTGGTTGTATAACCAGAAGCAATGTTTAATCTTTATATAGTTATACAATATAAAACTAATTTATCGGATAGTATATATTAAGCGTTCAACAAACGAATGACGTAATGAATAAACAATTTAAAATGTAGTTAACATTCTATACCGTTCGATATACATATAGTGAAGCTTTTTATTTTTACTAATGAATTTTTAGCGAATAATAACAATTACAGCTTACAAATTGGATTTGTAATTATTATCGATAATAAAATACTAACTCGGAATAAATTTATCTTTTATAAAATCGTTATCAGTTGAAGCTTATTGAAACGTAAGCGGATTACGTGTAACGTTGAAGCATCGTACATTTATAATATAGATCAAGTATTCGACTTCGGAATTTCTATAACGATAACAGTCCGAATGTTTATTTCAAACCTTAGTTTAAAACCCCTTGCTGTATCGGTTTACACTAACTTGTTTTCTCTTTACAAATACCTCGTGAAACTTGGTACCACGAACGAAAAGCGTCTTATAATTCATATTATAGCCTCGGTAGAGTCGTACGAAAGCTACGAAATGAAAAGAAACGAAGTGAATTAACGGAAAGTTAAATCTGGTGGATGTAATAAGTAAAAGAGTCCCAAATGAGGAATTAAAACAGTTTTATTTATAATGCTTTCTTTGTTAACGTTCATGAAAAGGTTTTACAACAGTACTCCAGTTGAATATTTTCTACCTTACATTTGGCAGTTCCCCTTCAATTTTCCTATGAACGACATGTTTAATATTTCATTATTTATTGAATTTATCATTCGTAACGTTCCTAATATATTATCACATTTCAAATTTAATATTTACGATGTTTCTAATCTGTTATCAGTCTTTATTCTTACCATTTGAAGTTTTATTGGAAGATTTTTACTTCTCACTCTGAGTATTTATCACTTGCGTTACAATTTATTTTAAGAAAACGTAATTTTATTACTGTGTAGCTAATTGCACTAAGGTCGAATAAGCCGGCAAAATTAAAAACAGGCAGTTAATTGTTGTCAAATGGTGAGGGGGAGGAAGGGGCCGCATTGCTATTATTGTTCTCGTCTTCGTTGTTCTCATCGCCGTCGCTACTGGAGTTACTGTCACCACTACCGTTGATGTTGTCATCGGCGTCACTGCCGGGTTGTCGTCGTTGCCATCGGGAGGAGGGCCCCGCATCTTAGACTATATACGTTTAGGTAAGGGGAACGAGGTGTATTTATCCTCTTTATGAGGATACGTGATAACGTCGTTAAGTTCTCGTACGTGATATATAAGTAAGCTGGCCTCCTATGCGGTAATAAGGATTACTGTTCTTTAAAGTCGCCGGTGAACAACTATTACTTTTTAACATCGGTTTATCCTAGATATTACAAAAATCGTGATTTTTGAAAGAGCCTTAAATAAGGTATCAAAATAATAGGTAACAATTGGTCGCGATAAGGATTATAAATCAAGGAAGTGAGAAATTTTCCCTAGAAACAGCGGGTGCATAATAGAGCCTCGGCTTACGAACTTAAAATCACCGGAATGTGGGTATAACCGTTGCCAATCCGATCGTAACGGTAGTAATGAGCCAACCGACCCCTACTTGAACGACAATCACCAATAAATTTACCCGTAGCCGCGGACGTAATACATGGTACGCAAGGAATATTTATTAGCAGCCTGGCGATGCGAACTCAGGTACGCCGCTTTAATATTTTACGCGTCTAAAAGGTTTTACGATGTACTTTCACGAACCGTAACTCGAGGCTATGGGCGCGTTCGGCCGCCTCGACCTTGTTTATGATGATATTGATATAATATGATTTAAGGGGAAAATAAGTAATACGAATCGCGTTATAGCTCAGCGATATTACGTTTATAGCGACAGAGGGTTACCATAAGTAATAGGGCTTTTACCTACGGCGAAAGAGTAAAGTTTATAACCTTAAAAGCTCTCCGCTTTTTCCCTTGGAGAGTGAAGGGAGGAGGGGATAAGGAAAAGGGAGGAGGAAAAGGGGTAAAAACTTGGTCGGTGGCGGCGATAAAGGAGCCTAAAATGAAAGATGGAATCGATGATATACTACCAGAATTAATAAAGCTAGGGCTAGGTTAGCAGGCGGCGGCAGCGGTAGCCTTTTTATGTTTACATTTCCGCGTCAAACGGTGCCATTAAGACCTATTTTTACGGGTTATGTATTTAAAGGAATATTTAATAGTTAAAATCTGGTATTAATTAAGTGACGAACCTATATAAGCAGTTCGAATACTTAATTTACGTAGTAATTTAGGCGTATATACTCCAAATGATCAATTAACGACCTACTTTATAAATAGAGATACGTCGTTAGATAATAAAGAAAAAGTTTTCCTTAAATAGTTGGCTATATATCTTTTTATATTAAACCCAAAATACGTAACAACAATAATTATACCTTTATAATTACACCCCTATAACGATTAATAAACTTTTCTACTAATGCCATTACCAACTACTTAAACTAATTGTATTCTTCAAAAAATTACATCATAACTACTATCTATATTGAAACTGCGAATTAAAACCTTAAATGATTTATAATATAAACATTGTTACTACTAAAAGATGAATTGAAATTCGGAAAAAAAAAATACTATTACTACTGGATTATGGATATGGAACATACAAAAGAAAAAAAAGTAGTTAGTTTAGATATTATCATATATCTCAATCATTAGTAAATAGCTACATTGCAAGATACACTCTTGCAAAGTGTTTAATAACGTGTTACTGCCTAGAAAGCAGATTGACATAGTGTATAATAGAGTGACACTACCTAGAAGAGAGATTAGCAAAATACATGATAGAGTGCCACGCTACATGTGAGAGCTTATAAGCTCTCACCTAAGACATGCACTTTCTGGATGCTTCTTATCCCTTTCATCTATCTAACTATCTATCTTTAATACTACTAATCTTACGATTGATCTTCTACTACCTTTTACATCAACGTGAGAAGGAAATAGATCTTACCTATAGATTGAGACATAAGTTCTTCTTCCGTTACAACTGTAAATATTAGGTGACCCGTAATAATCCTTTCAAAGACCGTCAATCTATATATGCTAACAATTTTTCTGATTAAGTTCCATAGTCGGTTTAGAAAGTCAACAGTAACGATATACCAAGGTCTTATTATTTCCAAAAAAAAAAAAAAAAAAAAAAAAAAA